>CM046850.1:15263892-15941392 GCA_025618425.1 Heliocidaris tuberculata | reverse complement strand
GAAGTCAAAGTTTGCATTTTGGCTCCACGATGTGCTAAATATAGATTGCTCCTGGTGTAACTGACGAAGTAAAATCATGATTGCGATTGCCTACGTTCGGCAGAACTGAATTAACAACATGATTAATATTAATATTATTATAATTATATTGATTAGTACTTAACCATTGTAAGAAATTGAAATGTATATTCCGATGTAAATGTCAGCCATCATTTTGTGTTTTATACAGTCCTGATGAAGATCATTGATCGAAAACTTGACAAATAAAGGAGGACAATAAAAGCTACGACCGTCTCATAGTGACATTTCTTTCATTTTATATATATATATATATATATATATATATATATATATATGTGTGTGTGAAGAGAGAATAATGGTACAGAATGAAGCAGGTCACTCGGTGTACTATTTACAAGCTTTCGGCTCCTGGCCTTCTTCAAGTTTATTTGCTAAATCAAACAGAATGAAACAAATTATAACAGAACTTAATTAACAACATGATTAATATTATTATAATTATATTGATTAGTACTTAACCATTGTAAGAAATTGAAATGTATATTCCGATGTAAATGTCAGCCATCATTTTGTGTTTTTATACAGTCCTGGGTGCCATTGCATAAAGACTTACTATCATAGTAACTTTGCCATCAATGGTAACTACCATGGTAACGTTGCTCAAGAGCCAATCAAAATCCAGTATTCCATGAAAAGTTACTATAATAGCAAAGTTACTATAATAGTATACAGATATTGACTGTCTAGAGGGGCAATATAACATTTGAGATCCTCGAGGGGACTTATATTTTTGTCGAGGGACATTATATTTTTCCGAAGCGCTTGGATGTAATTCATTAGCGGGAAACATCACAAAATCTTACTTTTGAGAAGAGGATTCATTTCGGAGGGGTTAAGGGCAATGAAACTCTTTGCCCCTCCAACGTGCTCACCAAGAATAATTACGTTGTGTGTCATCTGCAATGTGCGCTCCCGATCGTTGCACTTACTCCCCCTCCAAAATCTTGGAAAGGAATCGACGCCTCTTCTTTAAAGTAACTGATAAAAACTTCCCAGAACAAATCGGTATTTCCTTCTTATCCCGGTTGTAGATCTTTGATTCGTTTAATTATCGCAACACAACCTCGGAGATAATGTTAGTTCCCCCGTATTAACCTCCCCTGGCTATGTCTAGCCTCGAAAACCCTGGGAATAGGATTCATTTGGATATCTGTCAGCAAGTTTTGGTTGGTGGAAATCGGGGTGGAAATTCTAAATCAAATCATTTTCTCTGTGCCTGTATGGGAAGGGGAGGAAATAAATTAGACGTGCACTGTCTAATTCCTGTTCGGGAATGACTCGTCAGGAAACTAGGAAGAAGCGGAAGAAGAAAAGTAAATTCGTCTTATGCGTCAATCCGGAGTAAGTTATGTCACAGACAGTCTCGGTAGCAAAAAAAATACTGGCAAGAAACTTATCTAACATAGTCACATACTATTCTCCTTTTATCATAAGACACATGTACGAGATTATTTTAACATTCCATTCACGATTTCGAACAAATTTTAGTGTAAATATCTGTAAGAAACGCTTGGTAACGGCTTTTCACTGCCTCACGCTAAGACCATATCCACCCGAAGGTTCCCCGCACAATAAACCCAGCGCTTCGCACTGTGTGTAGCGTATTCTATAACACACGGCAATCCCCATGTGCGTAATGTGTGTGGCCGTTGTTTGAATTTACATCCCTTCTTTTGGGGGCCAGGGATTATTATCACTTTTCACCTTTCATTCGATAAATACTTCACTTGAGGAGGAAAAAACTTCACAGCATCTTAGTTATGTTAGTACCCTGCTGTTTATTAAGTAAAATCAAAGAAATCTCACGAAAAGTTTTTGAGAGCTTCCCAAAACTATCTCTTACCTTTAATGTAATTTTCTCTCCCGCCCAAAGTTTTGCTGAAACTCTGAGCAGCACGCACGCTGTAGGCGTTGATGCGGGGATTACTGGGGCAGTTGTCCCTCTTGCTAATGTGTATCATAATTTAGTCTGGGTTTTTTTTTCCTCTCACCCCCCCCCCCCCCTGCCCCGAAAAATAAACCAACGCGGGCACGCACACACACCCTCACATACCTTACACTTTCATCTTTCCATCTTTCGCCCATTCTGCTCAGTATTCCTTCACCATTCTCTAGATCCCAAATTATGTTATCTCTATGGAAGTTCAAGGGTAAAAGGCGGAACATATTTTCTTTAATTTCAACCCTCTTTTCAATGAAATGTTCATAGAGAGTTCATAATATCTTTAGCAATACCTATCTTAATTTTGAAACCTACACCACTTGAGAACATGTTGCTACAGGGCTTAACACTCAATGTAAAATCTAGAAAATGTAGAGCCTAATAATGTTGAAGATTGGAAAATGTAACAGAAGTATGTTACAAAGTGAAGCCGACAAAATACATCACGAGTCTGATGTCATTGTTGATAACCTATATTCATGACATTTTGAAATCCGATCACTTTTTGATGGATTAGTTGGAAGGATAAAACAATGAGATGCTTCGGATTCGGCAAGGATGGAGATCATTCTTTAATGCATTCTCATTGTGTTTATCAGTTTAGCTCATACTAATTTAAACTGCACGATTGTAATCTGAACTTTTGAACGGGTAAGGATAAGGCAATCGTTCATCATGTCCATTTTCCTCTGTCAACTCAGCTGAGATTATTAAAGGTTGTACTTATAGTTGTATTTCAAAATAGATTACCTAATGTCATTTCAAACTTTAGATCAAGAATGAATTATAGAATGAGATTCGCCATGTTTTATGGGATAGTTTTTACCATTAAAGTTACGAAAATTTGGTGAAAAAACAATTTTACGCTCTCTAAAAGAAAGCATCAAAACGCATATATACACAAAATCCCGGAGAAATGTACTGTTTATAGAATGACGACAGACTCTGTGTCAAAATTGTGTATTTGTTAATTAAAATTTTCTGTTAAATTATTTTGGAAGATGGCATTTATCAATGTTTACCTGCATTGCAGTATGATTAGCGTTTGATTCTATGCTTATTCTATATATATTTTTTAAATTCATTGCTACATATATTCAAGATTTCCTTTAAACAATTGGATTGTAATCAGACCTCTTGAATGATCAGGGAAAAGACAATTGCTCGTACATGTTTCTGATGTAGCTAAGCTGCAGATTAATCGTCAGATCGTAGAACAAACATATCGATTTCTGGATTGTTATCGAGATCCCAGAAGGAAATATTTATACGTCACACCTGTTACCCGAGATGATGCTTAAGTTCGATAAAATAAAGTGTCCATTATAGAGGTCTATGTAAATAATGTATAAACCAAGAAAGCATAAGATAGTCTTATTTCCTTTCATTTGATCTTTTCATTTAATTTTTTCAGCTTCCGTTGGTGCACGGGCACAATTCCGTCGAAAGGGGCTAACGTTTCTTGTCCGAATATTGACTTTATAGTTTCCAATTTTTTGGGAATACAGCAACCATTTTGGCGGTCTGTTATTGTTTTTAAAAATGTATTTTCGTCTTAAAATATAGGGTAAAATACAAAAACTGCTAGTGGACTACTTCGCGGCTCGAATAATGAGGAGACAGCTGCCTGAATATATTGCTATAAGTTTGATATTCTCGGGAGGGTGCGGGGGCTCTTGAGCTTCTTACGTAAACTGTCTGGGGTTTTTTTCCTTAGCCTCTTTAACTGTCTGTGATGTTATGATACATCAACATAAACAACACCAAAAACAAAAAAAAAGCATAAAATTATCAATGGAAATCATTATATGCCTACTTCGGGTCGTTATCGTAATTGCAAGAAAAATCGGAAAAAATCGGAAATAAGAAATAGGTTGAAGGCTCTCAGTTTCGATCTATTGAATTCAGAACATCTGCGTTAGCATCTCTAGGTTATTAATTTGGAAGAATGTGGAAAGAATAGATAATCAGTGTCATGGTGACCTATATATTATAATGTTGGCCATGCCTTACATATTTCTAAAAGGTTTATCCCGAAGATGAGTTCTGCATTGGATTATGAGTTCAACTAAATTCAATAAGTGTGCAATGCATTTTACTTAATCGGGTTAATACATAACTTCTTTTCTTCGTGGGTGTCCTCTCACAAGTCTAAATTTAAAGGATGCTTCTAAGAGAATAATGAGATGGCCTAGTCTTTAGTCTCTTAGTGGCATGTTGCTTGTGTTCAGTTAATCAGCAAATGATATTAAGGTCTAAAAACTTATTGTATGTCCTCATCTGTGCACTTCCAGCATTTTTAAAGCTATGATATGACTTGTATTATCTTTTTTTTTTTTTTTTTTTGGGAAAGAGGGAACTCTAAAAGTTAATTTGGGTAGCTTGTAATATCACAGACAATTCATTACATATTATATACAAGTTTGAATCATCGAAATAAGAGGGGAAAATCTTTAAAATTTAAAACTAATAATAAACTTTGAAAACCACAAACATGGATATGTGTTATGGTACTTTGTAATCTCGATAATCTCATGTTTCTTTGCTTAGTTCTCACCTTTGGAACATTTTCAAACAATTCGTTTTGCAAATATCATTTACATTATTGCCATGATTGTTTAAAATATTTTTTAAAATATGAATTTCGTTCGATTGTGTAACAAAGTAACTTTCGTTCATTTTGTAGTCAATGACTGTTGTAGTTAATGCCGTGAACCCGTTCTACTTAGCCCACAATAGCTCAGGAGTGAACCTATTGGCAATGCATATTGAAACTGTCTCCACTGAAAGGGTTAAAATTAAATTTAGAACAACAGAATTTGGGCTTGCTATAACGGGGCTTACGATTTCATAATATCTGGAAGAAGATGAAATCATCTTTAAGTTGAGAAAAATCCTCTTCTGAAGAATGCCATGTTTAATCAACCCTCAACATGGAGAGCTGAGTCACGGGAAAGTTGGCGGGTCCACATCTCCCGCTCGGGGGAAAAGCGCGGGCCTCGATAAGGATCTTGAATCGTCTGCTTTCAATTTCGACATCATCTGCGACCCATATGATCCTCTTTCAGAAGAGAAAGTGGGTTACTTGTCTTCTATCGTCATATCAGAGGGTTGATCACGTATGATGTTGGGTTATAGCCGGATTAAACCGGTTACTATGACGACAATGCTTTTTTTACTGATTTATCGAAGGTATTCGAAACCCAAAATCATAAAATTCTGTTAATCTAAATTATATCACTATGGTATTCGAGGGGTCCTACACTATTTGTGTACTAATCATTTGAAAAATACAAAAAATGCGAATCATTAATGTCGGAAATTAAAGGGATTCGGTAACTTCGTGGAGGCTTCATTTGATAAATTGTTGAATTTTGATATCTGTCTTGTGTAATGATGTTCAGAAGGATAAATAAATAGCCAGGCATAGAAAGGTTCTAAAATATATAATGCTATTATTAAGATATCTAGGCTGAATACTCCCATTTACGAAAGCGTATGGCCATACGCTTTAGTCTAACAATGAGTCTATGGGGGAAAATGAGTCTGGCATTTCCGGTCACTTGCATAATTATGTTTACTTTTGTGAAGCACATGAAGATTTTGAAGTGCTTTTTTTCCCCCTCGGCTTCATTTTTACACCATATTACATACACTGATAGCATGTACGGCCAGGCAGCTCAGAATTTATCAAGCCTCTACAAAGTTACCAAATCACTTTAAAGTGATTTGGTAACAGTTTATGTGGAGTTCCTCAGGGATCACTCTCAGCTCCACTTATGTTTTTATCTACATAAACGATTTTCGAAAATCCGTCACTGAACTCTTTTTCATTTTAGCAAGTTGTTTGTGATGGCGATCCCATAAAAAAATTACGGGGATCTTGATCATTTTTTCCTTGTCAGACAATTTTGGGGATGGAAAAGTCTCTCCAAAGTGCCTGAAGCTTATGAGCATAGAATTAAATGCACTTGGTGACTAGAAAAGTAGCATTGGTACAATGGTTTGATTAGGTTATTCAAGGTAAAATAAAGATTTGAGGGGGAAATACAAGCCTTAAAGCAATTTAAATAAATGCAGGAAAAACGTCTTATCGAAAGCATAAAAACCTCACGTTTTGAATGCATTTCGCTATCGATCACATTTTTAGAGGGGGAATTTCGAATTGTACTTCATGTTTTTACATTTCATGTTAAATTCTAGTTTTCTTGAGAGGGTAAAACATACATCTGCACTCAGTCATAATGATGTTGCTATCCATGATTCATGATCTATTGAACAGCTTAAAAATGACTCAATTAATTCCGTTAGGATTGAAGGCGCACATAAACTTGATTTACATTAATTTCATATTCATGACGAAGGTTGATTCATAAAAAATGTTTTGGAATGTTGAGTCTTGACAGAGTAAGGTAAACATGAACTTGCAAATAATTTCGTCATAAAAATTCAAGAGCTAAAGTGAGGATTCCTCCTAGATGTCTCATCGTAACACGGTCCTAGATTATCTCGTTGCCATTTAGAAGATTAAGTTGGATCCAATCATGCTTTCGTACTAAACTCAAATGTTCCTCTTTCGGCCAGCTGATTAATACTGAGTCACGATTTTATCTGATACAGAAATATGACATAATTTCGCTTTTTTCCTCAAAATCAATAAGTACTTTGGCCTCTTTACTCTAATACCAGTCGTTACTCATTTGCTGAACTAAAATTCTGATTTCGTTTCCTTCATTCTAGTCAGAAATTTGGATGTCAATCAATCCATCCCTATAGGGATTTCCTTAATCTATTCAGATTTTTTCCTAATCGGAATATTTTAAGTTTTATGACTAAATCAGATTTATAGAGTCAATCATATGATTAATTGCTAATTTTTCGTTATAATTATTGGTCTAAAAGAAAGAAACCGTCTGTATCAATCAGCACATCTCTTTGGAGATTTTCTTAATCTCTAGACTTTTTTTTTTCTTCTAGTCGGGACATTTGAACTATTTTCTAACAGTTTTATAAAGAGGCACTCATACGATTAGTTGCTTGTTAATCATTACAATGAGTGGTCTCAATACCTCTCTGAAGGTTAAAGATTTAAAAATTCATAATTATCTAGATTATTACAAAAATGATCTATCAACACACCGAAAGCATAAAATAGACAACAGTTCCCCTTGAATAACAAAAGTACAAAAGAAAATCATATTCGTATGTAGATAAAATATTACTTTCTCATTTGCAACATCTCTTTTAAAGTTGAATATAGTGGGCCTATATCGAGGATCTTCTTTGTAAAGAATAATGAAAAAAAATGCATTGAAATGTATTTGAAGAGCTTATTTGCAAAAGGGGTTAGATCCCTTTTTCATCAAATTTGATTTGTGTGTGTGTGTGTCTTAATGTACTGATTTTTAGTAGCTCTATAAGCTGATACCAAAGAAAAGTTGAAATTCCTATCAAAAAGTGAACAAAAATAGCAAAGATTTTTTTTTTTCTTTTTCAAAAGGGGTTAGATCCATTTCAGTTTGTTTGCAAAAGGGGCTAGATCCACAAAGGTCAATTTTTGGAAGAATTATTTTAAAAATATGAAGACAGGCAGATTTTTTTTTATAATACTCAGTTTTACATGGTAGTTTGCACATGGTAGGGCAATATATCAGGACAAATTTGTTTTGCATAAAAATATTGCAATATGGGAGAAATTTTTTAAAAAAACTTGATTTTTATCGGAATGGTCTAAAGTGGATCTACCCCTTTTTGCAAACAAACTCTTCATTTATTCATCTTTAAAGATTGTCCTCTTTACATTTAACCCATTGAGAGACAGAAACAGAGTGAGATGGAGAAAGAGAAAAGATAGAGAAGAGAGAGAGAGATAGAGAGGGTAAGAATAAGAGAGTGTACATTAGAGAGAGAGAGAGAAGCTAGAGAAGAGAGAGAGATAGAGAAGGTAAGAAAAAGAGAGTGTGCATGAGAGAGAGAGAGAGAGAGAGAAGATAGAGAAGAGAGAGAGATAGAGAGGGTAAGAAAAAGAGAGCGTGCATGAGAGAGAGAGAGAGAAAGAGAGAGAGAGAAGTTAGAGAAGAGAGAGAGAGAGGGTAAGAAAAAGAGAGCGTGCATGAGAGAGAGAGAGAGAGAAGATAGAGAAGAGAGAGAGAGAGAGGGTAAGAAAAAGAGCGTGCATGAGAGAGAGAGAGAGAAAGAGAGAGAGAGAAGATAGAGAAGAGAGAGAGAGAGAGAGGGGTGAGAGAGGGGGGGGGGGGAGGGAGAGACAGAGGCAGACACACAGGGGAGACAGAGACAGCGAGACAGACTAGAATGTCTTCCAGACTGTGAAATAATGACTTACCTGTTTTTGTTTTTGTTTAATCTGTTGTACTCTGTCTGCACTGTGTAGACTCATTCTACCAAAGAGAATAGGTAAAATGGGTGATTAGGCTACATATCCAGACTCAGTACATAATAGTTTCATTGACATGAGAGAAAACCCATTTAACCTGTAAAGCAGAATCGGGGATGTCACTGGAAGGGAAAGGGGTGTGACAGGCCCCTCCCCCTTTAAAGATTTTCTGTCGGCAAATTCGACATTTTTGTAGGCTGCTGGCAAAACGAAAAAAATTGATGATTCCCCTCCCCCCCCCCCCCCCCCCCCCATTAAAAAAAAAATTACTTTGAAAAAACTTCTCTGCTAACTTGTCAGAAATTTTGGTCAGACACCTCCACATTATAATTGGTCTTGAGACGCCCCCTGAGCAAGAAAACTGATAAATGCTGCCGTTTGGAGCCTCGAGGGCAATCCCCGTCTAATAATCACCTAACACCGCTGATAAAAGTTTATCTACCTGTAACATATGATCATATAGCACACCCCCTTAACCCTTCCATGTCCATTCTAATAAATGTATTTAAAATCAACTCTTGGAAATAATAATTAGAGACGATGCCAATACTTTGCCCAGGCAGGTCACAGGGATGTATCTAAAATGTACATTAAACGAGGATTTATGTAATTCTGAATCTATACCGTAGTTATTGACAACATGTATTATAAAAGAAAAACAAATATCACATATAAATTAAATTTTTAATTGAACATTTTGAAGTCTATAAAAGTTTGTAATTCGTTACTATATTCTTACAGAATAGACCATTACATACATGTGTAAACATGAAATATTATGATACATATATCTTACCAAGATACATATTTTTCTAAACATGTTACGTGGATACATTCGCCCCCCCCCCCGAAAAAAAAACAACAACAACAAACAAACAAAAGAACACATATTTATTTTTAAAAAACACACACACAGTTAATAGGAAAGAATGCGTTTTTGACGATTTGTATTAGCAGAATAAGCATCCTTGCTTGTATGTAATACATATGAGTTAACAGGTAATATGCTCAGAATATCATCATTTCATGCAGGTGCTTCGAGATATGTTCCGTCACCCCTTGAAGCTGAACTCCAAAAAGATGGCTCCAACAAATCTGAATGCAGCCACATGGGAACAATTAATAAAACTGCCTCTTATCTACTGAAAACACCGTTGGGGGATGGAGGATAGTTTCAACAATTTCAAAACCCGAGCGGTTTTGAACGACTGTCATGTTACACAGCTACCCCCCTCTGGGCGGGGAAGTGGTGCTACCCTTGTACATGACCTGGGGAAACAACGTTGCCATAGCAACATAATTAATGATCCGTCCGCGCACTAATTGATGCGGTTTTCGCCACGGTTAATTTTGGCGGTTTTCCCGTTTCTCGGTACTGGCCCGAAATGAGTCTGAAAATAGTCTGAAAATAGCCGAGAAAGTTTTCACGAACGATAAGAACCGATGTAACGGGTTGCGTATTTCCGAAACCCTGCATGTCTTTGCCCTTCAAGATTATTAAGTCTTTTCGAAATTCCATTTGCATGGTTAATTGAAGGTTAAGCCTTCGGAGCATTAAATGAACGGGGAGATTGATTAACAACTATGACGAGTTATGCCTTCATTGTGGCCTTTTAGAACGAACTAAGCTTTTGAAATTCATCGTTTCACTTTTCCCCAGAATTGATTTCCATGTGCCTGTGCATTTCATAATTTTTTCTGTATATTTTAACGAAAGTGTTGAGTTGTGGTAAAGGTTGGAAAGATAATTTGTTATCTTTCTCATTCTTCTTATTCTTATGTTAAAGAGTATGATTGCAGAATGCCACGTGAAGAAGAATCTCCTGAAATGCTCTATTATATGTTAATATAATAAAAGTATGACTAGAATACATATATACATATTGGATCGATTCGAGCTGAAGATTGTTTCCATTTGTCTTATTTGTCTTTACATTTAATTTACTTAAAACGCATTTGTCTTATAAATTTCGGAATGTTAAGGTTTTTTCTGCCAGAGCTCCCATTTTCATGAGATATCAATACAAGTAAAAGCCTTTTCTCACTGACTTAACTTTTATCTATTTAAATCTTAATCAATGAAAATAAGTAATAAATGATTAAATGGTCTGATATATGCTCATCCTGCTATTTGTCATGCTATTTTGACAATTCCCCTCCCCCCCCCCCTCCCCCTTTCAAATCAAAATGACACTACCTTCGATCAAGAACACCCCTTTTATAATCTTGATAGCTCACACACCTTGAGCGTAACCTGGTTTCTTTGACCTTTTGATCACTGTTGGTAACCGCATGTCTTGACTCAGTAACCCTTTTCTCATTTGTAATTCATTGACCGAGCTATATAAACAGAGGAAATTATCATGTACATTTTGGTCAAAGATCATCCTTTGAATGAATATCTTTCACATAGAACATCAGATTAGACCCCGAATTTAGAATCCAGTCCAACAAACTAGTGGATAAGTATTATGCACAATATTTCATTTCTTTATTAATTAGACATTGAAGTTTACCCTTCATTTAAGATCTAATACAACGAATAAATAACTATTGAACTAATATACAAATAACAAATATGTAAGTACATAATGTACCACTTCATTTTTTTAAATATTGTTAGACATAATCTTGTTCATAGTTACAAATTTTGGTTAATTTGAATGGATGAAACAAATCTATATTGCAAAAGCTTTAGTAGCAAACATTCCGAAGTAAGGTGGAAGCCTCGTAAAATCCATGCAGTTTGACTTGGTTTGCATTTCGTTACATATTTCAACATTTTCCCCTTTGAGTCAATAGTTTTGCCTCAGTTTATGGACTTGCTACATACACCTGTTGGGGCAGTGTAAAGTGCAACTTTATCGAGCTAATGCTCTGTGACTTGCAAAGAAATTACCCCCCTTCATCTCACATTTCGGACTGGACCTCCAATTCCATTGGGTCATACCTGTTATAACCAGGCCACGGGGAGGCCTGCATGGATTATGTAGCATATGCATTCATTGTCTGCAATCTACTTTCGTGAATGACCCCTCAGGTCCCACGACACCTGCTTCGGCAACAATGGATCCGCGGTCAATTCCCTACACTTACTGAATTGCTAACTTCAACTCTGGCCCCAACGCTATACCTTACCCTAAACCTAACCTATAACCCTATTTTAACGCCATTAAATCCTAACCCTATATCTTTAATTAAATAAAGCCCTGAGCAAATGTCATCTGAGCACATTGCGGATCACCACCCTCACCATCTATATCCAAAATATTGTCAGTTCTTTCAAGATTCAATTTTGACTTTGAATGAATGGACTCCATTTCTGTAGTACCAAGATTGAATCGAATTTCCAGAGTCCCATTCCCTCGAGGGGTATGGTGATTCATCTAGCAAGTGTGCACATACTATCCGCTGTATACCGAGAAAAGCTTTCTCGTTTCGAAGGCTGCCTTACTGACAGAGGGAAACTTCGCTGTCAAATCTCCGGTGTAAATAAAGCCCTCAGTTTTGAAACAAATCGGATTCAACTTTACTGCTGTCTTAAGAAGTAATAAAACCAGAAAAGTCTTATTTTTTCAGATAAGCAATCTTTGCACGTATCAACGTCAACTGGAGAATTGTCAGACAGGAAAAGGTGTTGCCCCGGTCACAGAAATCTAGAGGCCTACGGTATTGAGAGATTTCCCCCAAAACTCTATAAGGATCCTAGATCTTAACTACATCTTATGTCTCAGTCATACATCCATCGTGCTACAACTCCTATCTGTCTTTGTGCTCATTCCTTTTGTTTTAGCGTGAAGATACAATCTTGCATGGTCTTAGTGTACTTGCCCCTTAGATTAGCATGGAAGCCTTTAAACAGATGGTAGATACAGACTTATTAACGACTGAGACAAAAGCATTTGCTAGTATCAAGACTTTGTTGACAGGTTCTTAGAAGGGTGATTTCCTGTCGTGATGTATAATTATTTCATTTGTACGTTTCAAATGTTGTTTCCACTTTTATTTTGTTCTTCACGATGATCCTTTATACTTCCTTTAAGCTTGCTTTCTTATCACTGCTTAATTAGCTTCTTATCATTGTACATTAAATATTTTTGCTTGGGCATCGCCCTTTATAACGACAGGAAAGCAGAATTACTTTCGTGATGAATGGAAATATAATTTGTATTTTACTTTTTTTCAGAGTATATTCAAACACAGTTCCTTCATTAGAGGCAACCACAGAAAACATTTCTGATGATAATCGTTTCAGAATTACCACGACGTTTCACCGTTACTAGCCATTAACACTTACATCTTACTATTCCAAGAAGTTCAACCTGAAAACAAACACAAATGCTGTTCCTTGTATTCTCAAAACCTCTGTGATAGGTAATTTCTTTCAGCATCTCAAACTATCTGGAACTCATAAATGGATTTCCTCCATTCTTCCCCGCTCTTTCTCATTATCTTTCTTCATCTATCTTCCCCTTCTACCGTTCCTTTTTTTTAAATCTCCCCCTCTTCCACTCTCCTTCCCCATCTATCCCTTCATCTCTCCCAATTACCTTCTACTTCTCTCTCCCTCTCTCTTTCATTCTTCGACTTATCTTCCCACATTCTCCCCCCCCCCCCTCTCTCTCTCTCACACACACACACATACACACACGCACCCCTCTCCTTGATGAAAATATCCAAGATCGGCTCCCGAGACCTATCATCAAAACGCCCATATCTAATCTAGAAGATGCTTATCTGGTTATGAAAGACACTGGTGACCTTGATAAGTCTTCACCAAGTCTCCGGAGACACCTAGCACCACTCCTACGACTTAAATGTCAGAAACAAATGCGTCTAATATCTCGTGCTCGTCGACAGATTAAGACATCTTCGGATGACTTACTTCCCATTTTATAACACGGACATTATGCAGCTAATAGAAATAGTACTCCCTCGTCCTTGCAACTGTCACAATTTTGAACTGCATACCTATTTGTAAGAAATTCCTATGCAAAAGTGATACAGCCCATTTGCCCACATATCTTACATTTCTTGCATTGCAGCTTGTCAGTATGTTCCTCAGTCTAAATTTAGTTTGAACATGGTGAACATTGTCCCATAGTCTTGAAAGTGGCCTACATAAGTTAAACTTGGCTTAAATTTTGTCCACAGTAAAAATTACTGTAGATATGCAACAAAATAAATGAAAAAAAAAAATCAGTTTTGTTATTAAATATAAAGTAGAAAACAATTTAACGGTGACATGTTTTAGCACTTTCATTTAATACTTTCATTTAGTAAATAGTTTTACTAAATATTTGCACTTACATGACTTAGGCGGGATCAAAATCTGGAATAAAAGTAAGGGCGCTTTCGAGAATACAGGCCATTCCACCTCAGCTTGTCTGCATAGTCATGATGGTGGTTAGTGGTCTAAATTTAGTCAAACTATATTCTAAATTCATTGAATCTTGGTCATGTTAATTCTAATGGTGGTTAGTCTAAACTTAGTCCGAACATGATGTTCTAGAGTCATTGAGTAGTCATCACGTTGGTTAGTCTAAACTTAGTCTGAACATGATGTTCTAGATTCATTGACTAGTCATCATGTTGGTATGTCTAAAATTACTCCAGCCTGAACATGAAGTACATGAAACGATCATTCTGAAACCTAAGTGTGAGTATGCATGACTAAGGATGCAAATTTGTGAGTTCAAGCAACATTTAGGATACTTCAGATTAAAAACGTTGCTGTAGTACAACTTTATTAGATAAGTCCGTACTCGTTTCAAAGTTTGACCATAAAATTCGTGATTTATTACCTCTTAAATCATCTCCTAAGACACATCATAGATAAACTCCATCGTTTATCAAATAAAATACTTCTGATAGATTAAAACCCCTGCATTCTTTGATACCATAATTTCACAATTTATGACCATCGAAAGCTGATCACGCCATAAACTTTTCTGTTCCCCTCCGGCCTCCTTCTACCTGTAAAGTCTGGAGCGTAGGATGTCGATAAAAAGCCTAATCATTTGTAGTTGTTGAAAGTTCACTACCTTAGCTGGGCCTTGTGATTCTCTATATTTTTCTATTCCTCGTCTATGTTTTGTCATCGGGTAGGAAGGCAAGCCTAGACGCCGTGAACAGTGATGGCTTAAAGGCAGCTTTCCGGCAGGTGACAGGTGACCGGAGAGTCATGGAACTGAGACCATCGAGTCCATAGCAGGACTGTCAGGCACAGGTGAACAGGCGCGACCTGAGGTCCGCCACTTTGTTTTGCGGCCATTACGGAAGGCTAGATGATAATCATGACAATAGTAATATTCCGCTTTAATATATAATATATTACATTTACACCTATCATCTAAGCGCTTAAAAAAGAGAGAGGAACATTATGCTTGCATTTTAGAGGAATAATTCCTGTAAGGTGCACATTTAATATACCTGGGTCGAGAGGGGCAAATGTAGATCACTGTCTTGCCAAAAGTGTATATATGCCGTGCTGGGGCTTGAACCGATGCACTTTACATCTCGGGTCGAGTATTATAACACTCGATAACGACACCTCTAACATAAACCTCTTAATTGGCTTGGTTGTAAGACACATGCTCTGGCGGCAATAATTGCACCGCAGTCCATTTCCTATATACTGATCGAATTCCTAACCCTCAATCTAACCTTAAAAAAAATCGCAACCCTAACGCTGGCCCTTCATCTTTGACGAAATCAAGTCCCCAGCAAATGTTGCTGGAGCACGCACCTGGGTCAACTTATTTACTGTAATAAAACGAAAGGAAGCTGGAACAAAATGATTATAATGGAGATCCATTCTCCCAACACTTCTCTCCATTAGCACAGGGGTTCAAAATTTTCAGGGAATAGTGGGAGCAATTGATGAAAGTTCTTGACTCTCATACCCGACGTCTTCATGGTCTTGTTTTTGTTGTTAGCTCTGTGCGTACATCCTCAGACAAGGTGTTTTAACGCTTTCGAGACCATGGACCACATTTTGTGGTTTGGCTCAATAACTTTTGATTCAGAACTCTGAAAAATATACCAGATGCATGAGTAGAAAGAGCAAAAATTTCTGCACACACTATGTCCATTTTTGTTCCATGACCATATTGCGTTTGATGCCAGGAATTTTAAAAATGAGAATAAGTTTTGAAATCCTTAAATTGGCAACACATTGAGAGGTTCAAAATCATTGATTTTCATCAAAATTGGCAATTTTTTCAACTTTCGACAAAATGTTAACCCTGTTTATTGTTCTCAAAGACATTACACCTTATTAGAACCATGCAGCACTAAAAGAAAAACATTGCTGCCAATTTGAAGATCGAAATGTGATCAATTTAGCCCTTGAATAATTCCTGTCCTGAAAGGGTTAACGATATTTGTCCCTCTTGACCCATGTGTGTTAAATGGGTACCTGGCAATGCTAGGGTAGTAATAATAATTGTAGAGCCCTCAGGAAGAACAGCGTTAAGACTGATGAGGTATCCTGGTTAAATAAGACCATATTAGTATTACTATTGGTAGTAGTAGTAATATTATTAGTAGTAGTAGAATAGTAGTAGTAGTAGCAGTAGTAGTAGCAGCAGTATAGTAGTAGTAGTAGTAGTAGTAGTAGCACTAGTAGTAGTAGTAGTAGTGTTAGTAGTGGTAGTAGTAGTATAGTAGTAGTAGTAGTAGTAGTAGTAGTAGCAGTAGTGGTAGTAGTGGTAGTAGTAGCAGTAGTAGCAGTAGTAGTGGTAGTAGTGGTAGTATAGTGGTAGAAGTAGTGGTAGAAGTAGTGGTAGAAGAAGAAGAAGTAGTAGTAGTAGTAGTAGTAGTAGTAGTAGTAGTAGTAGTAGTAGTAGTGCAGCACTCTCTTGCTTTCTTCAAAACTTTTTGTGGTATCTTCTCAACTACTTTCCTGAATTTTAACTTCCAGTGTTAACTGGTAACTAGAGGAAGTACATGTATGTTGAGCATACCTCACTCTTCTCAAGCTTCTCTATCCACTTTTCCTTCTTCCTCTTTCTTACAGCGCATAAGGACATATTGCGATATGCGCTATATAAATATGGTATATTATTATTATTATTATTATTATTATAATTATTATTAGCGGTAGCAGCAGCAGCAGCAGCAGCAGTAGTAGTAGTAGTAGTAGTAGTAGTAGTAGTAGAAGTAGTAGTAGCAGCAGCAGCAGCAGTAGCAGTAGTAGTAGTAGTAGTAGTAGTAGTAGTATTAGTAGTAGTAGTAGTAGTAGAAGTAGTAGTAGCAGCAGCAGCAGCAGCAGCAGCAGCAGCAGCAGTAGTAGTAGTAGTAGTAGTAGTAGTACCATTAATGCATGTATGATTTTTTCCCGTTAATAAAATGGAAGAAAGCATTAACAAAGATATTATTAAAAAATTGATAGAAAATCGAAATTTCAATCTGCAGAAAGAATATTCCGGCGAAATGAATATTCATTTCACGGAAGGATGAAAGATAGTCAGAAAAGGGGGAGAAAGACTGGATATTGTTTTTTTTTCCTGACATTGTCCAGGGACATCTTTTAGAAAAGTCCCGAGGGTTTTCCCGACATTATCTTTCTCCCTTTCCTGGATAGGGCGCCCCCTTGCCCCTCCCTCCAAGATTCCTCTGTACATTTGTCATTCGTATAAGATCAGAATTAAAAGTTCTGAATTGTTGATTTCCTGTTAGAGTTTAAATAGTTGCGTTGGAAATACGGTCATCAATTTTGACGTCCTGCTCGAATTACATAACCACACAACTCGATGACAGGATAATCCAGGATATCAAAATTGATTGATAGGACGAACGGCTGTCTATTAAGATTTGAATTAAGTCATAGAATATCTAGTTTAATTCATATCTATCTGCCTACACCGTGCCTTTCTTAGTTAAACCGCATGCCAATTTTATATTTGAACTGACCGCACACATTAATCATCATGCCAATAACAATCAGTGAGTTCAGTAGAATCTCCTTAATTCAATCCGAGGTATAAAATAGTTGTATTCTGCAGCTACCCATCATCCACTGCGATGGATGTAGTCCTAGATACGGACGATTCCAATTCCGTACGTCAACTGTTGTACCTTAAAGTGAAGGTCGAATCCTGGTAAATGAGAGAAATAATTTGTTTGCTTTCTCATTCTTTCTACTCCAATTTGGAAGAATATCCTTTTACGAATGACACATGAAAAGGATTGCCCTGGAAATGCCCTCATATTCTCCCCTGCCCAAAGCTAATAATAGTTGAAAACTTTGGACCAAACTTTGATGTCACATGTATATGTGGTCCCATATACCCATACCTGAGATCAGTGGTTTTCTCTCTTTGCGATTTTCAGCAAGATTATGTCAATTTTTTTTAATTTTTCTGTGGTGGTGGGTGGTATTCCAAAATCTTAAAATAACTTTCCAACCAACTTCTACACAGTTTCTTTGACAAAGCAATCGCATGTCCAGAACTCAAATTTATCTTTAAAACAGACAAAATAAGTGCAAGATGATGGTGTCGGTGATTAGACATATTCTAAAGACATCTGACAAACTTTCATCACGCAAAGTCCCTTGCCGGAACCTTGGGATTGGTCCAAGAAAACATATTTTTAGAAATCGCGAAGATCAGCCTTGTCTACTTCGGATTTTTATTGAAGTGAGTGTCCGGTTTCAATTCAACGATGATCTAATCCACTTTGACCATTAACTTCATGTTTATAGGCTTTTCAGGAGTTTGATGATCCATATAAATGCAAAGTTCTGGATATCAAAGGCTGTATGGAGACATTAATTTAGACAGGGATGAAAAAACATTATTTAGAATTAATTTCCATTTTATATTGATAGTTGTAAGACGACAGCAATTAGCGAAGGCACTAGACAGAGTGGTCACAATCGAATCAATCAATTTGTATCAAATATCAAGTTCATTCATCAATTTGATCCTTACGGACCCAGTACGATAAAGCTTGTCATAGATTATAATTGCCACAATGCCATAAGAAATTAGCTTCTAGAAGAGCAAATACTCTTACTTGTTATTCATTAGAAAAACTCATTTGTTTTTGTTATTGCTATTGACAATGAGTATGTTTTGGTTTTGATTCTAATAATCGCTATCGTTTGCGTTTTGGAAGCGAGATCTTTTCATGATTTTAATCGCAGTTTACGCTTAGGTTCAAAACATCGTTGGATAGAAAAAAAATATTATTGGCACAAACGCTTCTAAAGATATTGACCTACCCAAAAAGAAATACGTAAATTCTCTTGAGTAAAATGCCTTTTATTTTGTATTCCTCAAGTCAAACAAATTATCTTCATTTGTCACCGTAAATACTGAACGCGTGACGCTAATGTAACCTGGTAATTTGAAGAACATCTGCCAACTAATCATTCTAGAATATTCAAAATATTCTCTGCTGCCTTGTATAACCAGTTCAACCGGTGTCAATGTATGCAGTCTCTGTTCAGGTTATTAAACTTTTTGTCCAAAGTTTTGAAATATTTCTCTCCATATTAGGAATATTAGAGCATGCCATGGCTAATCATTTTTAATGTAACATTTCTAGTGTGATACTTATCATTATGAAATTAAGAAGAATGAGAAAGCTCCAAACAATTTTTCACATTTACCAATAATCAACACCCTATACCTCACACTATACGATAAGTCTACGATCCGATTTTGAAAGAAAATGTTATAGCATTTAGATATGAACAGTTAAACTATGTTAAAATATGTTTGCTTGAGGTTCTGAATAGTTAGATAGATAATAAAATTGAAATCATGGCCTATAACGAGCCTTCTCGTCAGAGGAAAGGACAAATCGGCTC
Source organism: Heliocidaris tuberculata (assembly GCA_025618425.1). NCBI lineage: Eukaryota > Metazoa > Echinodermata > Echinoidea > Camarodonta > Echinometridae > Heliocidaris > Heliocidaris tuberculata. Next base: position 15,922,153 of record CM046850.1, on the reverse strand, counting down.
CGAATAGTAGTGACGTCAGAGCAGGACATGCGATTGTCCACAATTTGAAACTGATTGCCCTTATTCCGGATATAAGGCTGACATCGCACCAAATTCCTATGTTGAGTATTCATATTATTGGTCTGAACATGAATCAGGTAGCTTCCACTTGTTAAAATGCCTATATTTAATGCTATCGCGATTTATTTTCAAAATCGGATCGTAGTCGATCGTATAGTGTGCGGTGGGCTTTAGGTGAGACGCGTAAACGACCATTCTTAGACGTTGAATATAATACTTAATTGAAGACTATGCCTTAAACCATCAAACTATGTGCATTTTACGAAGGTAGTGCAGTATCATAGAAATATGCCTTTAGGATTTATTTTTTTCCGTCGGGACTATCTCTGTATTTCTCTCACCATTAGGGCGTACGCAGGGTTATATCTTTAGCCACCGTCGGGAGTGAGAGGGCGTGCCCCGGAAGTTAAAAGGGAAGGTCTTGTATTACACGCAGCTCAAATGATACTCTCGTAGATCTGGAGTAGGGCTGAACATCTTAAAAACCCCAGGTCGGAAAGTCTTTCCTTTAAGCCCAGCTGTGTCAGATAACAACAGAAAGCTCTTAACGTCAAAAGAAGATGATGGAAATCTTCGTCGAAGTCCTCCTCCCACTCTGAGTTGGTCAAGGCACAAGGCTGCTGCTAAAAATATCCTTCCGCCCACAGAGTGACAAAGTTCCGCAACTGAAGATAGTGTCGGTGCAAGCCGTTTCCTTCATAACCGAAAAGGTACTGGTATGAACACTTTAGATCGGACCATGAACTCGATATTCTATCCTTGGATATCCCTTTGGTTTGAGTTGTTGCGTCTTATCTTCTCAGAGCAAGAATGTTTACGTCATTAAGAATCTTTTGAACAATTATGGCTTAGACCGGTACACATCCCTTGAATCTGTAATTTATTAAAAACAACAAAAGTCCCGTCAAAGACTAAGCAAGACTTGGAGGTCGCAAAAGAACTTGATGATTCACAATTCCAGAATTTGATAAACGAATTCCAGGTTGACCAAAAATGATTTGCACTTCACAAATTTCCCGGTCGGTCACTTGGTATAAATCAAGTCAGTATGGCACATGATTAGAAAAACCCCAAAATTGTCGGATTTAATTTTTGATAAGATCGTCCACAAATTAATAGAGTCCAAATCTTTAAAACGCAGAACAAAATCGAGGTTACATCTGGAAAGCTCACACGAAAGCCTGTCAACTATCTCTTCATTCCAAAAGGCATGCGTTATAGGCCTGTGTTTTCATGGCTTGGGGGAAAAAATGAAGAAAGTCGTCAATGTGAGGTTGATATCCGGCGCTTATGAAAATGATTTGAGAAATGCTTAAGATAAAAGCAAAGTCGATGCATGGAGCTCTTGCAATACATAGACGTGAATCTACCAGTTTTACATGCGACTGAAATGAAGAGGTGATCTGACGAACGAATTTTTAACCGAGTTCCCCTAGATTAAAAATAAGGATATGTAGTATGAAATTCAAAAGACATATTTCTAGTATGTATAACAATTGATAGTCAGGATATTTTCTCAAGTGAACAAAAGAAGTGGATAGCATTAACTTGAATAAACATTTATCTAGGAAAATTGAAGCTCTTTTGAAAACCATGAAATGAAATGTCGGAAAGCGTGAAAATTGGAGGAAGTACCACGTAGGGATAGTCCTGAGAAGGACTGTTGGGTAATCTTTCGGCAAGAGTTTTGAAAGAATTTTTTTTAAGAGAATGCAGCCTTTGGCAGTGGATCTAATGGATCTGACCAATAGTGTGTATTCAATTAAACATTTGGAAGATTTCCAGTTTTATTATAACAGCACCTTCACATGTAAATCGGACGCAGAGAGTAATGATATACGACAGATCATTGCAATACCTCTAATGATACACCAACAAACACGAATATTAGAAACAAAAATCATTTTGCACATTCTCACTTCGATTTGAGTTCCTACATCGTCACACAAAGAAAAGTGATTAACAATTATTAGAGCTGGCAGAGCAAAACGTTGTTCGGGTGCTTTGAACGTTTAAATGTTCCCTCATCTGTCGCAGACTATCTGAGGGCAGTTAGGAACAACTTTCCCTCATAATTCTTTTTATTCTTTTTTCTTAAGGATGATTGGAAGCACACCCCCCCCCCCCCCCCCATCCACCTAAATTGGAAAAAGACGAGACATCAATAACGTTTTAACGACTCTGATGAATCATGTAATTTCTTCACTCAAATTCAATGCTTTATCATTCATGATAGGGCCCCAAATGCCTCTATCGTTTAGGAGGAATCGAGTTTTAAGTTTGAAATGACTTCTCTTCAAGTTTAGTACATGTAAAGAAAAATTAATTTCGTGGCCTCTTTTAAAAAGGTTATGAAACCTTGTCTATATTTTGATCTCTGTTCATTCCAGAGACAATAGTACACATCACTTTAGGGGATTAAAACTGTAATCCCGGCCCTACCTTCCAATGCAGGTTAGTTTTGCTGACGTAGACTCCAGCATCTGGGGACACACACCCGTGTCTTCTTCGCCAAATCACACCCATGACAACACAGAACATCTTTAATGTGTTTCCTTACTATTTTCCAACAATTTCTTGTGAAAATGAAAGTAGATGAATTGTGCTAAAAGACATTCACAAATGGTTTTGATATACATGTATATCCGAAACTTTCATGCAAAATGATTGCTGATGAGTGTGCGGAAGAGAACTCTTTGTACCTTTTGTTTGAAAATTATCTTTAGTTGTGGTATAGTGACGGGATAAATTTTGTCATAGAATTATAAGAATCTTAAGCTGAATGTTCAAGACAAAAACAAAACACAAACTGATATCTAGCAAAAAACTTTGGGAGGAAATGTGTGAAAGCTAAGAAATGAGCAAATAAGGATAAGAAAGAAAGCTAGAAGTCTAGACATCGCTCATAAAACGCTGTCCCGTAACCATATCCAACTATGAGTTCTACTGTTGATAAAGTGAATTGTCTCTAACATCGGCTTTCATTAATTTGTTTATATTTTGCTGATCGGAACAAAATATATTCTGCATGGTATACACAAAATTTTATAAAAACGCTTTAAGCCAGTTTCTCGCGAAATGCGATTCTATCACGATGCAGAATCGCATTTGCAGAGAAGCTTTTAAAAACGCGATTCGAACACTCTTAAAAGTAAGATCATCACCGTTGTCTTGGTTGCGTCTAACAGTAGGCGTCAAAGGAAACCAAACACTAAATCTTCAATAAAAATATACACTGCATAAAAATTGAAAAAAGAATTATAAATAGTCTCAAGCATGGATACTGTCTCTGTTAGAAGACAGAAGCTTGCATCTTCACAGCCCCGCTCTTCCGCTTCTAAATAAGTTTAGGAAATTGAATCTTCCGGTATTTCTCAATTTCAACTTTGTCACTCAATTAACACTCCATGCTGTGGTGTGACCTTACAGAGAAGTGTATTTACTTTAAGTGTCAAGCAACCTATTTTGCAGTAACTTGTTTCTTTTATAGTTTACATTTATACATATTCGCATTTATATTTATAGAAAGCTGATAAATTGCATTAACCCTTTCGAGGCAATTGACCACATTTTGGGGTTTGGCTCAACAACTTTTGATTCAGAGCTCTTAAAAATATACCAGATGCATGAGTAGAAAGAGCAAAAATTTCTACGCACACTATGTCCATTTTTATTGCTTGACCATATTGCGTTTGATGCCAGGAATTTTAAAAACGAGAATAAGCTTTGAAATCCTTAAATTGGCAACATATTGAGAGGTTCAAAATCATTATTTTTCATCGAAATTGGCAATATTTTTTCAACTTTTCGACAACATTCCTAACCATGTATATTGTTCTCAAAGACATTACACCTTATTAGAACTATGTAGCACTAAATGAAAAATATTATTGTTACCAATATGAAGAACGAAATGTGATCAATTTAGCCCTTGAATAATTCCTTCCTGAAAGGGTTAATACAAATATAAGATGCGGAGCACTTACTGGGATCATTTTTGAAGAGGTGTTGCTGGGGTATCTGGAGTATTTGGAGTTCTTTTAAAAAGAGAAGGTTTAGTTCTGGGAAAGGTGAAACATAATTTGTGAGCTTATTCATTTCTTTTATGTCAGTTTGGAAGAATATAATAGTAGAAATGTCCCCTGGAAACGATTGCTCTTAATGCCCTCATATTCAAAATATGACGAGAAATAGCTGAAGTGTTCGGGCCGAACATTCATGCAACTTGTATGTGCAGTCTCATTTCTGTGAGCATTGCATGTGCTTTTCAGCAAGATTGGGTCAATTTCCTATCATTTTGATGATTCAAAACCCTCACAGTATATATACACCCATTCTTATGTAGACATGATCAACCTTTCCCAATTGCTTTAGGACAGTTTCTTTCACAATGGAATTGAATGACCAGAACTCAACTTTATCTTGGAATTGCAAAAATTTAGACAGAAAATGCCTATACAAGAAATAATGTCACAATCATGTAACGTGAAGCAAATAAATGAAAGAAATCTTCAAAAATAAATTGTGCAATAATATGAACTTGAATCTCATACGAGTGGGATAAAAGCCTATACATTCCTCTGAAAGTATTCAATTTATATCTATTTTTTTTCAGTCATTCGTACTCGTGATTCATAATATGCTCTGAATTTTCATTACACTAACATTTAATGAATACAAAATATAATGACTTTAATTTTGAGACTGCCGATTGATAATCATTGAAAAACGGGAAGTGTCAGTGATTCTTCTACTTCAAATGCGTGATGAAAAATAAATGAAATACCTGTACATAACCTTATGCGGAAAGACATAAATGAAGTCAAAAGCATGACAGAAAGAGAGAGAGAGAGGGGGGGGGGGGGGGGGAGTGAAAGAAAGAGAAAGAGTAAGGGAGATAGAGGGAGAAAAGGAAATAGAGAAAAAAATAATGAAGAAACAGAGTGAAACAAGTTTACAAAGAATAGCCGTTAACTTTCAGAAATCAGAATCCCACATCTCGCTCAGACGGTCATTTTCCTGTCCTGCCAGCCAAATATATAATCCCCTGCCGACTTCTCCTTTCTTTATATCAATAAAACTATAGACAAGAAACCATTTTACAAAAGGATTCCATTTTAATCCAAGCAGATCAGTATGGCTTGACCATCCATCTCAGGAAACTTGGAAAACGAAATAATTGGACAGAGCATTACGCACCGACGACAGATCGGCGTGAATCGGCACAAAATCTCCCCCATCTGAACAATTATTATGGAGGAAAACTCGAGCCGATGGTGTAAATTGGAGCTTCTTCTGCAAGAAGTTAGGCTTCATTTATTTTCTTCCGTGTTGTTATCCGATGCTATCCGTTTACAAGGTTAGGTCGAACGGTTCCAAGGAGTGGTAGTCATTTTGCTCGATTTAGCTATGAATTGCACTTTTTCTTACCGCATATCTTCGGTTCAATCTTCGTTGCATGTATGTTTTAATCATCTCCAGGATAAAATGACGTCTTCATTGCTTAAGTGCGTCCGTACGTTTCGTCTTTCCCGTGATAGAATTCATTAACCTCGACCTCAAATGAAACCAAACTAAAGTTCATGGAAAACATCAAATATTTTATCATCTCTTCAACATGTGAGACAATTTTCGGTGAAATCTTAACTTTCGATGTCACTGATATGAAATACATAAAGATATTACGCCTATACCTAGAGTGTTCACTACGTAGTCCTATATGAGTAATTCTGTGTTAGACTTTAAATCAATAATGTATTGACATACATCATAATTGCTCTTTTATGAATATCTATTTCAAATTCGAGTATTGGACATTATGATACTTTCTCCATCTTTTGAGAGCACGCACGGGGTTGCGGTCATACTAATTCAATGACAGCCAGTTTAAGAGTGGGAATGGTCAATGTGAATTAACCTTGAATTATATAAGTGGATAATTATTTAATGATGAAAATGAGATGGCGTTCCTTTCTTCTATAATAATTATCTTCACGGGTATCTTGCCAAGAGCTGTAATCTGTCTTATCTAAAATGTCATACTATTAAAGAGAACTTTGTTTCACACATTATTACCGATACCTCGAACGATTTGTTTCTGGTCCAAAAACCCTTGCCTTGTAAACGTGCTTCAAAAAGAAGGCACAAAGTCAATACAAAACTAAAACCTTATTACTGACTATTGAACAATTGCCAATGCGCTTTCTATACTCACTAGCGCAGCCAAAAGGGAGCTGTACCGAAACATCCTGTCAAGGTTTATTTCTATTTTTTCTTTGGTACATTAAGTTTTCCGACGGTTAACAATTTTAAGGGAAGCCCACATAATTATGAAAGTTTGTCCTTACATTAAAAATCATCTATTAATGCAGGTGAGAGAATGAGGATTAGAACGTCAGCCTGGCAAAAATATGCTCTTTGACAACATATTGATCAATATTTACTACAAGGACTATTGTTGACCAAGGTGTAGTGAAAGAGCGATTGGCAGAAAGAATTCCTTTAAAGCTATGGCAGTGTAATCATAGTGATACTAGACGTGCTAAAACCGGTTAAATATCGGAGCACCAGATGTGTCCGAGATAATTCATGCCTACTACACAAGAGCCATTATCATGATTATAATTATGATTATAATAATAATGATAATAATAATAATGATGATGATGATGATAATGATGATGATGATGATGATAATAATAATGATAATAATAATATTAATAATAATAATAATAATTATTATTGTCATTATTATTATTATTATTATCATTATCATTATTATTATAATTATTATTATTATTATTATTATTATTATAGTTGTTATTATCATTATTATTATTATTATTATTGTTATTATAATTATTATTATTATTATTATTATTATTATTATTCTCATTATCATTTTGGAGGAGTTGGCCGCGATAACCTTGCGCGAGCCAGTGGTGTTTACATTAATAAACAGGGGGGAGGGGCTGGGGGCCGGGGGGAGTCCCTACAGAGAGGAGGCATAATGTACCAGGGCAGTCATCTTGTAACATCAACGCACTGCGACTAGTATTTTTTCCTGAGCCTTCAAAGGGAGGAATTTATCATCTGCTGAATACGCCACTGTAAGCAGCCCCCCCCCCCCTCCTGAAGGGGTTGTTGGCTCTTCTCTTCTAGCCATCGCTGTACAAATGAGAGTTAGTCATATTGATACTAGTTCTGTGGTTTAAAAAAGAGTAGAGTGACAAGTTCAAAGTTTGATCAAGGCCCTCTCCTCTTTTGACCCCGTTTCACCTTCTCACGTCCTGACTTTCAATGCCTCCTCCGCAGTACATTCTCAAGCCATAAAAGGAGATTTAAAGCATAGACAGGAAACGAGCCCGTCTTGTTGTGACGTCATACCGGACGCCATGTTTCATCGGGAGGAACGGGTTTCGGGAATATTTCTAGGCAAGTTCGCGAGATTTTTATGACAGATATTGAATGTGATATTGGGTATGTGGGATTAACAAAAAGGCCTGCATCAATGCTTATCCCACGCAAAAGATTGGCCATTGATAGGTCCTTGAAATGGCGGAAAGATCCGAAAGATCCTTGACAACACCAAAGCAAGTACGAACTTATCTGTCCATCTTTTAGGTAAAAACGCCTGAGGGCACGATAAAAACTACTTTCGACAAATAAACTCAAGGGCAATTTCAGAGGCCTATTGTACTGCCCATAGAAATCTTGTTCGGATTACGTAATACGCCATTGTAATGTTCGCACATTTCTAAAGGTGATAGACAGGGCTATTGAAATTGTCTCGAGTTTATTTTTCGGAAGTAGTTTTTATCGTGTTGCGGCGCAAAGACGGATATGACAAAATTATTCAAAATCAAAATTTTATTCTAAAGAAGCGGAACCAAAATATTAGGATGTAGAATTAGTATTTACCTCTTTGAACACTTTTGAGCAAAATGTTATGAAAAGTTTTCAGGTATGTCTGATTCTAATTTTAGAAGCATGCACAGACAAAACTGCGATTTTCCTCTTTACGTCTTTCCTGCATCTTCATTGCGCCACTGCGTTTCGCTGACTCTATTTGTCGAATATATTTCAATTTCTCTAGAAAATAGACAGATCTCAAAGATTATAGATGAGGTGAGATTGGCATATCCAGAATGGAAATGGAGAAATGATTTAGAAGTTAGTCAATCTCTGAACGGATTTGTATGAAATGAATAATTCCGTTTGCACTCTTGGAAGGATATGTGCAATATTCAGCCTTTACATTACACGTGTAATACCAACATATAAGTATGAATTGCAGCTGTCATAATGGCAAACACAAACTATGATAACTCCTTCAATGCTAAAATAACTTACTTAGGTCCCATTTCAGCGCGAAACGTGCACTTTATTTTCACATTTGACAATTTAAAGGGTGACTAAATTAAAAAATTAATTGCCCATTTTTCGTAGGAAGGAGTCATCAGGAGCCAAAAAATATCTATCACACACTTTTTTATGCATTCAGTCGTATTTCATAATCATTTGAAAAGTACATTTTTGCTGATTTACACAGTCATAAGCCCCGCCCCTAAAAAAAACCCATCGAGCGACATCATGATCACGTGATCTGTGACGTACGAGAAGTAAGGGAAAATATTCCACCAACCTATATACCGTGCGCGCCCGCAGGCCCCGGCAGGCCCAGCCCAGTGCAGTGCCGAGCATGACATTCACCGCATCGATTTGATTTTGGGACACAATTTCATCAATAATGCCGAATCGGTGTATAGTTGCGGGCTGTAGCAAGACCCCTAAAGATGATGTAAGCCTACGTACATCATTTTCCTAAAGATGAAAATCTACGGAAATTGTGGGTCGCAAAGGTATGCTCACGCGGGCAGAGTGGCAAGGGCCAAGCGAGTGGAGTACAATTTGCAGTGATCACTTTTCTCCACCAGCAGCTGCAGCAGCTTCACCCGCGGCCCCTTCCCCCGCGACCCCTCCACCATGCCCTGGCGCGTCTTCTGCGAGGGGTTCAAACATAATGGTCGAATTCCCCTTGCCACTGCACTTGAGCTTCTTCTCTTTCGGGATCGATAAATCATCTGATAAATCAGAGTTCGTATCTGGCTCAAAAAAGTCCTCCCAAATCGGACTCGCGAATCGCGATCACTATCCATCTCTCTAAGTTACTCGAAGAATTCAGCCAAAAATCTAAGTCAATATTACCGTAGTAGATGGTAAAGCGAAGTAAAAAAAGGCGAGAGTAATTAATTTAAACAAACCAAACAAAAGCGTTCACCAGTCGCTTAGTACGAGGGGGAACATAGTTGCCGTACTGAAGATGTGTAGTACATTGCACAGACACATAAAACGGCTGTGTACGCGTTTAAGACCATAATGCAAAACTATCGTTCGGCAAGCTCAGATGGATGAGAACATTGTTCAAAGAAAAGTTAAAAAAACAAAACAAGAGATGTATATTTGGGCAAAAGTGTTCACTGATCTTAAAGAAAATATATTGATAATGATTATTCACTCCTTAGACTGTATTGATTAATTTCCCTTTTTCATAAATTGTCCGTTGAACAGAGGGGTCAAATACCGCATTGTGTGTACAATGTTACATTGCCGCAGCCTGCAGTTCTTGTGCCTCTTACTCTTCATACGTCACTTGGGGGTGTGACGTCAATTAGCCAATCAGCTCACGAGTTTTAAGGAACGGTCCCCAAACCTCTACTTTTCCCCCTTTTTCGCCAAAACGAGACATAATTTTGACAATCAATTGCCAGATTCGTGATTTGAATGCAAAAATACATGGAAACAGCACCTTTTTTCTCTCTAATTTAGTCACCCTTTAATGGTATATCTTTCTATTTAGAGAATCATTTTTGCAGCAAATAGAAAGGCCTGTATACATAGGTAAAGATGCAGCGTCCTTGTCGCAATGGAGTGACCAATAAGTTATAAAGGCCTTTTCACGAAAGTTTCATTACAACAAACGTGCGATAGCTTGTGCTGAAGATCCAAATAGTTCATGTCCCCGACTTGCGATGCCCCCCCCCCCCAACTATTTTGAAGAAAAAAATAAGAGAGGGAAAAGATGAAATAATGAGCAAAGGTGTAAAATATTATTTTTGAACCATTATAGTCATATGGATACAGTAAGAAGTTACATTTTTTTCACTTTTAAACCCAAACTTATATATCTGCAGTATCCATTAAGTACAAAAGAGTGCCCCCTTATTGTGCACCGACAGTGATTTTAGACTAAATAAGCACGTGAAATGGGATAACACCTTTTTGTTAGCTTTTCAGACAATTTTGGGGTGAAAACACCCCAAATTGTAATGATCTTCTTGCTCTTGTTGTTGTTCTTTTTTTTATTATTATTTTCATCATTATGTTGCTTGTCAGATCATTTTCGGACTTGACTCAAACCCCTCCCTCGCCAGAGAATCCCGTATCCACCAGTGGCACTGTACCCGGAAAGTCATGATGGGACTAGATAAACTTGTAGGAAAAAAAATTGCTGGACTAGAGCAAAAAAATCTATATAGGTATATGTTAAGATATTTGAGAATTTCAAGAGCTATCTTTAACATTTTACAAATATGATGTTCAAGAACATGGGAAATTAATGGAAGTAACGCACAAATTTTGAATTTTAGCTCCGTGAGCCTAATCAGCGGTCAACTTTCACTTTAAGATATTTCCGAGGTGTATTATTAGAAAAGAAATCAAAACCGTCTCTGCTTGGACATTGCCAGGACTGTAAAGCATCGGTCAAGTCATCTTAAATTTGACTAGACATTTTGCGTGACAAAATTCCTGACCTGCATGAAAGTTTCAATGCAACAAACGTGTGATAGCTTGTGGTGAACATGCAAATAGTTCATGGCCCCGTCATGTAAGATTTGACATCGACCCCACCCCCCCCCCCCCAACTATTTTGAAGAAAAAAACAAGAGAGGGAAAAAATGAAATAATGAGCAAAGGAAGCAAGACATTGTTTAGGCTCTGAAGTGCTCTAGGATGTAAAGTTGCATACTACCATCAATGGAAAACCTTTATTCACTCAACAAAATAGATAATTTGCGATACAGTTAATTTGATAATTAAAAGAAGCTGAGGACAAGGTAAATTCATGTCTCTTTTTTCTAAAATACGTTTTAATTGTTAAAAGCGTGGATTCTTTAAACAGAAAATTACAGATATCATGGTGCCGCATATAACAATGTGCGGAAGACACAATTGCATTCCTTATTGATGTGGAAGTTAAAAATATGCTACGTTATTCGATAAGTTTTCTTAATATTCAGGAGTCTAAGTAAACAATAAAAAGACAAGATTTTTTACCAGGGGTGGAGAAGATCTGTCAAGTCAACCGCAAATCCAATAACGTTTATCTAACAGCTAATGCTGACCTTTCCAGAGTGAGTGTTTTCAATATCCCTGTCACAATGGAGAGAATAGTTACTTACCAAATATCCAAACCTCAGTCTATGACGAAGAGGTTTGCACGCTATGAACGTTCGACCCTAGTATTTTGACCAGTGACCTCATTACTACTCTTTTGTAGGGGTTAAAACTAGAAAAAAACACTTTTAATTTGAAAGGTAAGAATTGTGAAAAGGCTTTCAAAGTTAGTTAAATAATGATGTTAGAAAAATCAGGATATGTGGCGTAGTTGGTAGGCAACTATTACCATAACATATCGATATTAGTAAAAATCGGATTGTTTTGGGCTGTAGTGTAAATGAGCCTAAAGTGATAGTTTTTCAAACCCTTGTCATAATGATGAGAACATTATGACAAAACCTCAGTCTGTGACGAAAAAGTTGGCACGCAATTAACGTTCGACCCTAGTAATTGATCTATAGGGGCGTGATGAAACTTTCTGATAATTAAGGACAGAAATAACATTTTTTGGAAAGGTGTGGATTATAGAATTTTTAATGTTCATAATCTTCCACAAAACTGATGAATTCGACAGATTTACAATAATGTTTTCTCTCTAATTATCCGTCTTCTTACTTCTCTTTCTGCTTATTTGACATATAACATTCCATGTGATTACCGCATCTTGCTTTTTACACTCGAGAATAAATTTTGGAATGAGGTAGATTTTCTCCTTTCTAGTTTGCTCTGACAAAAGTTAACAGCCTTTACGGTTTGTAGCTAGTCTACGAATTTCACAGATTGCAAATCAAAGGTTCTATTAACACACATTTTGACGTGGTCGTTAAAGGAGATTAATTGTCCCTCATTTCGCTCAAAAGGTACAAAAGAAAAACTTTAAAATTTGAAAAAAGAAGGATCAACATTGTTCTTGATAAGGGAAAAACGATGTGAATTATCAATTAAGATTTCTATTATATAGTTTACCGCGGTACCCCTAAAATCATTAAGGAGTGATTTAAAACGAATTACATACCTTTATAATCTTGCTTTCCATAACCTTACTGACTAATTTCCAGCAAGTAAATTGCATAAGAGAAAGCGGAAGGGGTGATATTCTCTATATGAATTACGTAATTCAGAAAAATTACAGATGTCATGATGTGTGAAGCCCATCTTCGAGACCTACATGCTAATCCCACCGGACGTAGTTGATATTTCCTGTACCACTTTGCTCTCCTAAGGCGGTTAAGATTCTTGTACATATCTACAACAATGATCATTATTCAAAAACCTGATTATTACTTGCGTTACGAATTATCTTTCTTCAGTCCCTATCCACCTTGTTTTTCGGACTTTCTCTTTGCTGTTCTGCATCACCAGGACCCCCCCCCCCCCCCCTCTACTCCCCCTTAGTAAGATTGTATTTACATTGTAAGGGCTCTCAAGGCGTCAAGCTTCTGCTTATCTTGGAGCTCTAAGTTCTGTTGGAAATAAGTTTCTGTGATCACACATGTAAACTGTATACTATGTACTTGTATTTCCATTCAGAACTGAATAAATGAAATGAAATGATATTATAAGAAATGATATTACAGTTGAGGTTTGAACCTGACAGTTCTTATTCATAAGCGACATCTTCATAGACGTAATCTATTTAGACTAAAAACTGAGAGTTGTAATTTTGGTCAACAGGTGCATACGGGGACAGCGTCCTGAGTTCGCCTGATTCATAGTATAGATCCATTATTAGATCATAAGATGCCTCCGGGCGCATCATCTGTTTTCTCCTATCCTTCTCTTACACAAATCCTCAAAATAACACTCTCTATCAAGAGGCTACAGCCCATGAGACCGACAGTACCGAACTCGAGGGCCTCCCGACAGTGTTTTAAAGGGTGAACTAGACTGACGGCCCACGAGGCCGACAGTCCATAAGACTTTTAAAAAATTGAGGTCTCGTAGACCTTCCAGCCACTCTTCAGAGAATTCACACGACTGATGTTCCATGAAACCGACAGCCCACGAGTGTTGGAACTCAAAAGCGCGAATTGGTGCAAAACCGCGAATTGCCGCCTATGCATGTAGAAAATAAGTTCAGCGTGACATGTGTACAATAATTGCACAGCATGCACATATGCACAACAAACACGCACAGCTGGTGCAGTCCATGCAGTTATTACGTGAGACGGTGAGTGACTGACTACCAAACTACCAACACATTCTGGATCACCCCCCCCCCCCCCCACTTTTCAAAGTGGATTTACGCCCCTGCTTCATGATAATTAATGAGAAATGTTTGATGTTTTGTAGGGTTCAGAGCGGGTTAAACAATGTTACACGATCCGCGTCTAGCAATTTGCGGTTTTGCACCAATTCGCGCTTTTGTCAAAGAAATTCTGTAATAATGACATAGAATGTCTTTGACTTTTGTACTCCAAAAAGATTATAGAATCTCTTTGTTGTACTCCAACACACGCCGCCGCGCTGGAACACTGTCGCACATACGTAGAGTATGACACTACGCGCTGAACTTATTTTCTACATGCTTAGGCGGCAATTCGCGGTTTTGCACCAATTCGCGCTTTTGAGTTCCAACACACGAGACCGACACTTTTCTGTTTTCCCTTACGTATGTCTTTGTTTTGTTGTTCTCGTGGGCCGTCGGTCTCATTGGCCGTCTATTTCGTGGGCTCTCAGTCTCATGGGCCGTCTGTCTACTGGGGGGGGGGGGGGGGGGACAAGGTGGCGGTGGCCCCCAAGAAAATATTGGGAGCAAGCATAGCGTTTTGCCCACCCCCCCCCCCCCAATAAATCCGGAAGTTTAAATTAAAAGAAGGAAAATAAGGAAATATGATGCAAAACTCGGGAAAATGAAACCTTCCAAACAATGAAATACAAAAGGTATTGCGCTATCATACTTCAATTTTGCCAAATTCTCTAATTTTCCCTGCTTCATGTAACGGTGGAGAAGTTGGTAATTAAAAGGCGTTATAAAAATCATGAAGGGTACTATTAGCCTTCTTGACCCCCCCCCCCCCCCCCATCCAAAAAAAAAAAATGTAAAAAAATGGATCTACGCCTCTGTACAGGGATATCCCTCTTTCACGATATAAAGATTAGGATGAGATATGCAAAGATTCCTATATATGTCCGATTATTTGGAGAAAAAAAAGGTTATCAAGAAATCACCTGGCCGGGGTCTAGTAACCTATGTTTGTTGTTACAAGAGTTTAAATCCCATTTATAATCATGGTAAGCCAAAAGTTATTTCTGTCAGATTTCTTTGATTTGAGTTCACCTATGGTTAGACTTCTGACCTTAATACTGTTTTATATATACATGTCGAAAAATCTTAGTTAATAGATCTTATGTCCCTAAAAAAAAATAACAATACATGTAGATGACTAATAAAACGGAGACCGAAAAAAAACTTGAGAGACTACATTAATGAATTAAATTATACGGACAAGGGGAAAATGTGCCCCAACGATATAAGGACTCTCAAGGAACAAAATCCTTCTGATGTCCAGAAACATGATCACACACTCAATGGGAAGCAGGAGGAATTACCCCTTGGCACGCCCCGACCTCGTTAAATTAGTCTGGGAGATTCAGTAGCGTACAGCTGCATCCGAAACAGTGGAGCAGCGACGGGGGCATTGGGGCACGTGTGCGAATGGCAAAATCGCGAAAAGGGAGGGGAAGAGAAAAGAGAAAGAAAGAAAGAAAGTGAGATGGAAAGGGGACCTAAAAAGAAGACGTTAGAACTCCATCCCATAACCTCTTCAAATATAAGTTGCTTTGCTAAATCCACATTTCATCTAGTAACCCCTGTGCGCCCCACTCCCACCCCAATGATACAAGTGCCCCCTCAATGGCTGAACCGACACTGCGCCACTGAGCAAAAAAAAAAAAAAAAAAAAAAAAAAAAATCATCATTTCAAGGTAAACACTCTTCGGTTATAATGCTCAGTTCTGGCAGGGGAAAGGGTGGAATTTCATGAGAAGATGTCAAATGTGGCACTATACTCAGGAGAAGTCAAATGTCGCTCTATACTCTAGAGAACTCCGTTATACAACGCCTCATGAGGATACCTAATTGTTCTGTCCTCACCCAGTAAAGTCGAGTAAAATTGCCGTAACCCTGAAAAGCATTCAGAAAAAAAAATATCTTGAAATTTGTCTGGGGTTCTGAATTTTAGGTTTATGCATAAGTTGATGGAGGTATTACAGCTTGTAATATGATTGAGAAGTGTGTAAGAGGAAAATTTTGTTCATGTTATGTTAAGCGAACAAAAAAGTACAATGAAACTTGTTTAATACAGTATAATATCGGTCCATACCTGGAGGTGTGCATTACCCAATTAGGGTAATAAGATCTGTAATGAAACGCTTATCATTTATTATCCGGATGATAAAAATTATTTCTGATATTACCATTATCCAACATTATAGGCACTGAATCGGTTTTTCTTTAAAAATAAAACTATTTGATTTGGCATAACAAACAGGGGGTAACCTTGCTAGTCATAAGGACCGCTATTCATAAGGACCACTTACTCATGAGGACCGCTATCCATAACACGTGACTAAATGAATAGCAGTTTTGTATGAATAGCGGTCCTTCTAAATAGCGACCAAACCATGGACAAATTACCTCGCTATTCATAAGGACTTCCATTCATAAGGACCGCTATTCATAACGCGTGTTAAATGAATAGCGGTTTTCTATGAATAGTGGTCCTTATGAATAGCGAGCGGACCCGACAAACAGTAGTCAAGTTAAGCTATATAATATTTTTGCAATCATAGAGGTTTCCTTTCTCTCACAATTTTTTGTTCTGGTTAACATGCTTAAGATCGTCACCTCCCCTCTGTCCTTCTTATAATGTGTATGTCTCTTATACTATAAACATAAATGCCTTTCTCGCTTGACATTTCGTCCCCATCTAATCATTCCTCTTCCCCCCTCCTCTATCTCTCTTTCTCTATCTCACCGTTTATACTTCATTCTCTTTCTCTATTTCTTTCTCTTTTACTCTCTATTTTCATTCCTCCATCTCTTTTTTTCCCTTTCTTCGACTTGTTTTTTCTCTCTCTCCCTCTGTCCCGCTTTTCACATTTCAATTCCCACGCTTCTCGCCTTCTCTTGTTCGTCTCCATTGTATCATAATTATTCTTTCTAATTCTGCTTTTTTCACCAATGTAAAAGAAGCAATGAAAAGATACGAATAAAAATAGATATGATTTTGTACAAAATACATCTCATTTAATCAAAGATATTACAACCTTAAGTGGTTTCTGCATAGAAAACATATCAATGTCATGAAAACTCTTATATATATACACCTTCTTTTGCCAAAATAAAAGAAATATCAATCTTTTAGAAATTGTCCCCTTTCATGAAATACATTTCTTGTCGAATACATATTCTGTAAAAAAAAAAAAAATCTTAGATCTATGAAAAGTAACACTTTGATAAACAAAGAGCAAAGGAATACAAAATGGGCATATAAGCATTTGTGAATATCAACAAATCTACATTAATCCATGAATTTACACATCCGAGAAATAAAATTCTTGAATACGAAAATATACAAAATTACAATTCTTTACAAACGTGAAATGTACAACATCACAAGTGAACGATCACATCCATGGAACGTTATAATAACGTTGGATTATAAAATCAAAGATTATTGTTCAATTTATGCTCTTGGCATGAGCATTGTTGAATCGAAGCCACCTAGGGGGAACATGAAGATTAGTGAGGCAAGAAATGCCGCCCCCCTCGGCCTTGGAGAAGCCAAGTAAGTTCTATTTAAAACGGTGATTAATTTTAAACATGCTGTTATCAGGGAGCCTGTAGGCAGCAAATTGATATCCTGGACAATTAATTTGTCATGTTGGCCCAATTTTGATGTTTGGCATCATTTCATAAGACTGGGTGACGAATTCCTCCACGACATGATTAATCAAAGAAAGTGGAATCATTGATTTGGGCAGGACTTAAGAATTTGCTGTGGAAAGGGGTTCATTCTTTTAAAATTCAATTAAAGAGCTTGATATCCCTTGGCATTTTCACCGTGAAAAAAAAAGGAACCCCCTCCAAAAGGCGATGATCTTAAAGTTCAATTCATTGAGTGCATTTTAAAATTGTTACCAACCAAGAATATCAGATTAGCAATCATTTCTTCTCGATCTATGATTTCAAACCTTGGTGCATACACTCTCAGAAAAAATAGAGGTCTATAAAAGAGATACTCATACTTGTAACACCAGCAGCTCCTTTTAAGAATATTACATCCTTTTCCATGGTAAGAACGTTTTATGATGCTTACTAATACCTTAATCACACCAAAAAGACCGACACCAGATCGATAATAGACCGAACAAAAATGACACTACACTGAATGGTTAAGAATCTGTCGGCTTGGAGTCGGAGTCCGTTTGCCGATGTGACTGATGTACAATGCATTAAAAGGAGCCTCTTAAAAAAAAAAAAAAGAGGTTCGTTTTAGCACCAAAAAGGAGCTGCTGGTGTCTCAAGCTTAAGAATCTTCATGGTTCTGGATAAAAGACCGTCTTTCTCAGACTGTACATCATTTCAATACACTAAAAATGTGAACAAAACGGTCTTGTAACCAGAACTGTTAATGCCACTTCAGCTTGAAGGATGAGCATTGGCTATCAGCGGACACCTTTAGTGCTTCTGGACATACTGCTGCCCACGCCCAGATTATAAATGTTTTCAGTCAACAGCTTATAATCAGAGGCACTGACCTTGCTATTAAGCTAGGCATGAATCCGTTAGAGACTCTCCCGATCGAAAACAAGAGAACCTGTTCGTTTTTTGACGAATCTTTGAGCTTTGTTTTTAGCAATTATTACTTTATTGTCAGTGAATATGAAACACACACGTATAGTCTTTATTAACGAACGAAATTCAGGTTATCATATGCATGAAAGACAATACTGAATATATCATATTGCTATGAATATGATGAAAGATAACAAAAATTTACATCTATAGTTTTATGTCCAACGCTCACAGTGTGAGACACACTACTACCACAGTATGACCACAGTGTGGTGTCAATGTGACTATAGTGTGGATCTGAAACAAATACATGGTGCTTTTTGTTTGAAAACAGTGTGCCACACTGTGACTGTAGAGAAAATCGCATATTGTAAGCAACCACAGATTGGATATGGAACACATCCATGGTGTTTAATGTATGAAAACATTGTGTTCACACTGATTTACACATTTTGTGACAGTGTCACAAACTGAGGAGTCATAGTGAAATTACAGAGTGTGGGCACCTTGGTATGGCATGACCACAGATTGAATAAATTTGGGACACTTTTATTATGTGGACAATGTGATCACACTGTGTTCATACTGTTTTCGAATTGTTTCCGTGCTGTAGCAGAAGCAGTTCTTTCCTATCGTGCTTCTTATAGAATCATGTGCATGCAGTATTCTCTCTCATGGTATAAAAATATACAGACTATAACGGTTTTCCCGCGCTTTTATCCTGGATAAATTTATGAAGATGTGACCTTGCTTATTGAACATCCTGCCCATGTCATCTCAGGCTTAGCCTCGTGTCACAAGCCACGAGGAGCCGCGCATACCTGGTGAATGTCAAATGACTTCCTTCTCTAAAGATTATCAGACAGGCAGATGAGATAATATACAGGTTCCTGAGGTTTTGAGGAATAAACATCAACACAGAGACTTGATGAGGTGCCGCGGTTGGTGCAGAGCACTCGAGTAAATGGTATAGTACCTCCACCGCCATGCATAGCAAACTCAAATACATGTTCGCTTATGCTTTTCTTTTTAGTATTGAAGCGTAATTTGGTCTTCGAAGTCAAGGTCTCGAAAAGAAAGTTTCAGTAGTGCAAAGGAAAGTATATTTCTTCTAAGGGGAAAATAATCCTTGATAACTTTTGGTAACGTCAACAAAACGACTGAGAGAGATCACCTAAGGAATCTACTTGCAATGACTGACAGATTTCCATACCGGTTATGAAATACACCGATCTGAGCATGCATGATATTGGTCATTTTAGTTGAATATCTTTGTTGTTTTCCGATTATCTCGTCCTTTCAATTTCCCACTTATTAAAAACCGAACACATCTATTTTATTACCTTAGCTTATATAGGACATGAATTTTAACAAACAGAATTTTAAGGATTTTCTTTTGAATACAATTTCATGTGTCATGAAAATTTGATCCTTGCTGAAAATAGAAATACACACCCCTTCATAACCATCTCCCTGAACGTAATGAAGTGTTTTAGAGCAAGAGGAATATACTAAAACTAGTAGAAAATATTAATATCATTATATACAGAAAAGAATGAATGAAGCAACGTGTTAACTGCAAATGCTAAATGAGAATAAAATTATGAGAGCAAATGATAACTACATTAAAACACAGAAAGTACCATAAATAATTTCTCTAACTTTATAAGAAATCTAAAAGAGAGCGTTGTAAGGGCATCGGGTAGTAAGTAAGTCTATGACATAGACCTGGAAGACTTAAATTTCACAGAGCTCTCATAAAATAAAACGAATAAACAAACTTCACAATTTCAAGAAATACAATATAGAATTAAACAGCACGAGTAGGCATCATCAAATTGCGTTATATTTTGCGCTGAAAATTAAACAATGCGGTAACCTTAAACATATATTAAATTCGACATATAATCTAAGTTACGGTTATTGTGAAAGAAGGTGATTTCTACTACTACATGTAAGCATATTTTACAAACAGCAAATAATACTTTCATTCATGACCAGTTTTTAGACAATAATGACAAAGGACACATGCATCTACGTTTTATTAAATGTTAGTGATTAATAGGTTTATTTGGAATGAATCAAACACGACATATTTCTGGGACTGATAAGGCACGAAGAAAGCTGACCGTTTTATTAAAAATCGAAGTAAATTTATACTTTGCACGGGGCCGTTTCAAAAGCCATCTTATCAGGCATGATTTTAATCGAATTACGACAACCGGAAAACAACAAAGTCACAATAATTTCGAACATGAGTAACTGAGCTAAGATACATTTGATAGAAACACCAAGGGCTCTTCAAAATATCATTTCTTTCTCTTTCCGAATGCACGGAGAGATATCCTGTTTTCCTCCATCTTAAACTTTTCGGCCTTGTACTTTCAGAAGGAGAGAGGAAGTTTCTTGCTCATTCTTCATGGTCAACGTTCTTCAAGTAAAAGTTTAAAACTTTCTTTTTTCATCTACATGGTTGGGGGAATTTGTTTTACAAACAACTTGTCTGCCAATGTGCCTAGGAATAGCTCGAAAGCATTTCGCCCACATTTTTGACAAATCTTCAGGATTATTACCCTAGTGACATCTGTGTTCTTAAAAGAACACAATTCGGATGTGATGTCCCAAACACTATGTAAGTTTTGTGAATTGTGACCGTATCGTCCTTGACAGATATGATTCTGCATTTTCTTCCCTGATTTTCAGGTCATGACCGTTTGAAGAAATCAACAAGAAACTTGCAAATTAACCACAGGGCATGCCAGTTGTTTCTGTGAGATGTCACGTGATATTCAACTGTCAGAGCCCAGGGTCACGTGGCCCGATAAACCCTAGTCTAGTTCTGGACGTTTGTAATTATTTTGTCCGTAAAACCCCATGTACGTGCACCCAGCGTATAACCAGGGAGGTGGAAGGGAGACGGCGCGAAGTCCTCTGATTCACTCTCCCAAACTTCGCGCCGTCTCCCTTCCACCTCCCTGGTTATACGCTGGGTGCACGTACATGGGGTTTTACGGACAAAATAATTACAAACGTCCAGAACTAGACTAGATAAACCCATGACACATCTCTAGTTATTCTTGACTGTTTTACAATTACCTCACCATACACCTGTTCGCCAAACACCCCATCACAAATTGATTCCATCTATCAAATTTTCTAAAAGAACAAGACGCAAGGAAGCGACCTCTTCCACCCCAAGAACGATGACAAAGGCATGAGTTTAAATGCTTAATGAATGCATCAGGCCTGTTCACCCCTTTTCTCTGTTCCTCGTCAAGTGAATAATTCCGAATTGTAATTTGCCCTATATCGAATGCCTTCCTTCTTCTTTCCTCTCATTATTCATTTACTTTCTTCATGAGGGCCTGACTAATTAATTTCACTCATCGCTAAACACCTTGTACAAAGTGTGAACTACTCCGACAGTACAGTTTTCTTCCGCAAATTAACGCCATCATGACCTGTATATATCGTCTTAAGAGTGAGCAATCAATAACACATTAGGGATAGTCATCCCATCCCATGTCGTCACAGATGCCAGTTGTTAACAATATAACTGAATCATTTTTCAGTTATAGGCACAAAACCTTTAAACTCTGGTTATATACCAACACATTTTTGACCACATTATGTTTTAACACTTTCCCGAGAGGCACACTCGAAACTGATCTCAAAGTAGTGACGGAAAATCTTATCAGATGTAAAACAAAAATTATATCAGTACGGGGACTCCTGTACCATTAAAATGACAAGATTTCTTTAGAAGGCATTTTCTTACATCAACTGCCCTTTCAGTATATACAACCAATAAACCATATACCAAAATTACACTTTCAAATATAAGGCGGGGTTAGTCCATTTCATACTCATAATACACTTTTCTTTGTGATATTCTGTATGTCAAATCCCATTTCACTCCCTCTTCACCATAAGTATCCAGACTTTTCTGAAGAAAATTTGGTAATTAAAGTTTATGAAAAATTATATAGAGTAAGAAGATTTTCTTCCCATGTACACTATCAAATTACATGTATACTAATGGTCGATTCTCCGATATTCGAATTTCAAACCATAAAGATATTCCATGCAAGATGCCCTCAACATAATTGAAAATAGCAGTTTCGTGAAGAAACATGTTTAAATAATTTATGTTGTGTCATGTTCGTGAGGTCGTCTGAATGTCGAGTGATAGTGACTCAAAAATTGGAGGAGCAACGACTGTTTTGGTAAGCCTTACGAAATTACTTTAGGGACCATTCACTCAAAACCTTCCCCCTTCCAGCAGACATTTGTTGCCCAAACCGTTCAAAAATATTAACAATAGTTTTGATTCACCGTGTGTCATCTCGGTAGAGATAATTTTGTGACATTGAAAAATCCCAGTGGACAATGGGGTAACTGAGCTGCTGGAAAATTTGATTTAAAGACCATACTGTGTCCCACCATGGTTTCGCGGCACCCGATGGGCACTTCTTTCGCCGTAACCATGGTAACGTATTGTTCTCTGAATATTTGATTCAAGGTTAAGGATGAATCATTTTCACGTCATTTTCAATCAAATTTGGAAAACAGTCCTATGAAAAAATGGCACTCTAAGTAAGCATTCAATTCTCAAAAATACATGCAAAAAATCTGGAATAGCAGCCAGTATTCAGTACAGTTTTTTTCATAGTTGAATTTGTTTGCTAGATACATGGTCTTATGACTCATAAAGGAAGGCACATAGTTGTAAGATTTAAAATAATGATTTGGAGAAAAATACAAAAAAAACTTGTGTCTTTACAAAAAAATCAAAATTGCAGGGAAAAAATATTGCACTTTGGAATGGATTTCAATAACCTAAATCGTAGCAGAATAAGTTGTAAGATTTACACTAGTGATAAGATCTTGACCAATATTACACAGACAACAATTGCACTTATTAATTGAAAACAAGATCTCGAACATAACAATTACTTTCAATATTGCACTGTCTATTGCACATGAATTATTTGGTTCTTAAATACAGATCCGTTGTTACAGATTTATAATTACCTACATTCATTGCCAATGCCATTTCATGTTTGCTTTGCCAAACATCATCCACAGACTAGCTATATGTACAAAACATACTTTTCAACCTGAATAACAAGAGTATAAACAAAACAACATATCATGACTGGCAGGAATTAATTAAAGACATCCTAATCTTGGAAGACAATGGTAACAGTCGTTTCATGTGCTCCCTAAATCCTGACTTAATACCCCTGTTTGGTTCATGGATTTGTTTCTAAATCCCAATCTTGATTTGGGAATTAGCGTCAAGTGACTAAAGATGCATCAGTCATTACTCGTAAGAACGAGGGGCCATTTCTGTACCCATGGGACACCATTCTTCATCCATTCTCCAGTCTTGAAGCGTTCTTTGAAGAAGAGATCTTTTAAGAGGGGTGGGGTTAAATAGTTGATACAGACGCATCAAGTATTACCTAACTCTCAGGGAAGATGGGAGCGTTTCTGTCACCCCTGGGATACCATATTCCATCCATTCTCCATTCTGAGGTAAAATTTAATAAAGCGCTCTCTGAATTATAAAGGGATCTCTTACGAGAGGTAGGGGGTCATTTTACCTTGAAGGGGGGCACACATATACCCATGGCCACTTTTCTTATCGGGAAGATCATAATTATGGTGACACCTGCCTCTCAAGACCAACCAAGACGCCGGAGCGGCTCCTCGTGCTTGAAATTTCAATTCGGACAACACACGTGCTGATGACACTGGCTAAATTTAGCATCTACAATAGAATTCCCAGGCCGGTCAGCCCCCTACCATTATCCAACGTGATGAATTGATTATTCATATCCGCCCAGCTCGGTTGCCTTTGTTAATTCCAGGTACGTCTCGAGGCTTATAAAGATCTGATGCTCAGAAAGGTGAGCTACCTGCCGATCATAATGATGCTCCGCCATCAGCTTCCTCTCTCCATATCTCACACCTGCCCGCCAAAATTAATCGGGAGAACCTCCATTGTAATCCCTCCAAGATCTCCGCAAGATCCCTATCGAGGCCCAACGACGACCTCTGAAGATTGGTGTCATGTCCTCGCAGCTCGCCATGAGGAAGACATTTGTTTTCCAACTAATTGTTTGCCCAAAGTGCACATCCACTTCTCGTTATGATCCCATTAACACATTGGAAGAGGATGTTCGAAGACAGAGGGGTGGGATATCCCAGTGATGGAAGTTTCCTGTTTGCATTCGTGACAGATAATTGGTAGAAATTGGCATCATAATTCTTGAGGCTCAAAATAGACGGTATTTGTCTGGTTCACAGCGTTTTTCCTTACATGGAAAACTTATTAGCTTTAGAAAAAGCACACGTAAATCATGCCATATTAATAATTTCTGCAGCTTGTAGATGAAATTCAATTAAATGAAAATATGTAGAAAAGTTTTATTTCGTAAAAATAGGCACAATGTCGCACGCATTTTCTGAGGTATGGGGAAATACATGTACATGTATATAGATATTTTACAATTTTCTACAACTTTTTAAGTTGAGTCCAAATGTTTTCCTTCACAAAAAAAAGTTCATGCTTTATTCCTCGTCCTCCTCAGAAAGAGTCAGACCCTGTCCGCTTTTCAATTGCTCAAAGAACATTATCTTCTGTTTCGTTTGGTTCATTCGGATCTCAAGCAAACTTGTTCTCGGTTTCGGCTTCGGCACCCTCTCACCAGGCCTCCTGTGCGAGAGTTTCTCAAAGACCTGCACTCTCGCTTTCGTGATGGATCCTAGTTTATTTCCGTTGGCACCAGTAGCGTCGGTAAACTCGTTCGCATCGGGAATCATGGAGTCTCTGGTTGGTCCGGGGTCGCTATGACGATGCCCTGATGTGCGGGTCAGTTTGGGATGTAGTTTTGACGGCTCCTTCTTTTTGCTCATGTTCTCAAAAAGGGAAATTTTGCTAGTCAAGCTCAGCACACAAGTATCGTCATCACCTACACTCTCGTCATCGGAAGATGACAACACAATTCGTTGATCCTCATTACCCAGGAGATGGATATGTTCGAATTCCTCGACTTCGTCGGAGAAGCGGACGCGGCGTGACGAGGTACGACGGGTTACACGTTTGCCGTCACCATCGACTTCGCCGCTGTCTTCGGACGACTCGTGATGCGAACTCCTGTTGCTGAGAATCCCCGATAGCCTTGGGCTCCTCTCGGGACCAGAACTACCACTGTTTGAAGAATCCACAGTCTCGATTTCACTGGCTGATGCGTATCCCTCAGAACCATCATCCTCTTCGGGTAACGGATAAGACTCCCGGTAGTTGGGGTTAGAAACCCCCATCTCCCCCTCTTGAGGCTTCACCTCAGCCTCTGGTCGCTTCTCGCCGCTCTCCCCACCCTCTTTCTGCTTCTGATCCTTCCCTGTCTCCTTGGCATGTTTCTGTAACTGTTCGTCCAAAGCCTGTACAAAATTGCCATCCTCATCAATGCATCCACTGCGTCGAGCCTCGATAACTTTCTCGACGCATTCTACAAACTTGGTGTTCTTTTTTTTCCTAAAGAGCAAGTCTAGTCGAACCTTAGCAAACGAGCGCTTGAAAAACGCCATTGTATCATCCCGTGGTTTCGCTTCAACTGAGCTCGAGGAGCTCTTGCTACCCGAAGTATTTACTTTCTGATAGATGACGTCAGACTCAGGAACTCGCGGGGTGTCAACGGGTACGCATGCGTCTGGAGTTGTCGCAGGTTCTCTCGGTTTCGGCGCTAGCTGGCGGTAGACCAGATTGTCCTCGCTAGGAAATGCACCATCGTTCGAAACTGCCGAGCACCGGGCAACTGGCTGATCACGATTGCGGTTCCTCAGGAAGGGTATCTCCTCATATACTGGCTCAATATGATCGTCATCGGGTGACGCATAAATTTCGTTGTCAGAACCCAGACAAGTGGTGGCGCTAGCATACATGTCAGAAACTTCAGTGAGAGTGTCGTTGAGTAAAAGTGAGCGGGAATCGCCTTCTGTATCAAAACTGTGTATCGAATCCTCCTCTATTTGAACCGTATTCCCATCACCCCCATACATAACTCCAGACGAACTCCTTGTCAAAGTAAAGTCCCTAGGGACGTCAGGCACTAACGGGCTATCGATTAAGTCGTTCAAGTCGGGCAGTTCGATTTGCGAGTCGAACAGCGTATTGTACTGGTCGCTGTCTTTACTCCGCCTGCGTTCATGGTCGGCGGCAACATGAGAATAAATGTGATCGAAATTCTGCGGCAGCTCTCGAGGTTTCCCGGCCTCAATCTGGGGTGGAACTCCCGGCTGATTGTTATCAACGCTGTCGCCCCCTTCCTGCGACATCTCAATGTCAATCTTACCTTCGTTTTTTACGAGGTCCCGTCCTGCCATCTTTTCCCTAGGGCTGGTTTCCTCCTCTGCTCTCCACCCTTTACAATCCTCTTAAAGACCTTCACCTCTAGTTAACACCAAACGTTCCTAATCACCGCGTCCACTAGATACCTGACAGCATCACAGACATGTTAGTTGTCACCGTACAACATATACCAACTCCTCCTTTGGTAGTAATCACTTGTTTTCATTTAGTTAAGTTAATTACAAAGAAAAGACCCATGCGTTAAGTTTGTGCTTATTCCAATCAGAGCCTAATGAAGGAGCCGGGGAGGTAAACGGTGTGTACCCTGTCGAATTACCCACCTTAGAATTCACTGATTCCTCAGCAGGATCTGAGGGAATATCCAAAGCTCACTAACTCACGTTGCGTATGTTTCCGGCTCCAGTTGGTGATCCAGGTCACTGCAAATTTACCTTTACCCCTGCGCAGCCTACGGTGTCTTTAGCAAATAAAATGACTCCTAGCTAACTCCAATGACAGAAAGTTCCTCCGAGACACAAGTAGGCCTCACGTTCTTAATTCGATGCGATTAGACGTCTCGGTATATGAATAATGGCGTAAGATGACACAACTTTTGTCATCCCATTTACGAAGAAGAAAGGACAAAAAACTGAACGCTTCGCGATAACCTTGAAGAGCTGACACCTCTAGACAGCGCGGGAAACACAGCGCGGGAAATCAAATGTATGGTTACAAGAAAGCGCAGTATTGGAGAATCCACATCAAGTTAGCCACTTGTACATAATCACATTTTTCTGCAAAGTCATATGCTTTTTATTCAACCACGCGATCCTGAATGAAATCGGTATGAACATGAAAGCTCAGCTTTATTGAGCGGAGTCTGTCCTCTGCTGCTCATTTGCACACATAACACGTTTATCTAAAAAAATATCACATTCTTTGTATCGAAGTCGAGATCACTCCTCAGTGCGATGACAGACGATGTCGATCTATGTAACTTCGGGATGACGAGGAGGTTTATGTCCCATACGATTACCAGAGTTTATTATGAAAGAGGCGATTCAAATGATCACCTCGAAATTAAACGCAGGGTTCCCTTTGCATGTAATTGTGTCGAATTCAAGACATATGTCTTGCAATGGCCTCCACGAACTAGAAGCAGCACCAGCAGCAGGCTCGTACCACTGAGTCATTACGTAATCATTGCTGTACCCTTGACGTAAAGCACCACACTCTCGGAAATGGGGTGGAGGAAAAAAAGCACCGAGGGGTAATGATTTTCGACGTCCAGTCCTCCCCAAAATAGTCCCGATGAGTTACTCTCTAGTTATGAATGAAAAAGACATGAAATGACAGTGGTGTTGATAGCGCCCAGCTGAAACGCAACCGTCCCAGCATCTGACTAGTTTCAAATCAAACCCCGAATGTTAGGATATCCTGGCCACGGGCAGTATTTATAAACTTTATGTCATCGCAAGCTTTTCCCCCTCAATGCCTCCAGCGGTACCCTCGCAAGCCTCAAATGCTTAACGCGGCGGTCGAGATATCGGCAATAAGCTCCCTATGGATTTGGGTGCTGTTGTGTGCTAGCCTCTTTTCAAACATCTGGAAATAATATTTCTTGCAACTTGATATGTTACGTAGTTTTACCAAACTAATACAAAAATATAAGTTTTTAATTAGGATATATAGCTCTTTTTAAAGAAACAGACAATGAGGGGATGACATTGAATTGGCATGAATGTTTGATACCCTCTATGAAAAAGAAAAAGGCTGGGGGAAACGCACGCACAATGCGATTGGAAGGTTCATCCACGTATGAAACTGAAAGTCTAGAGTGATAATTCAACTCGAAACCGCGGGGACTTGGCAACCAATTTAAACAGAAACAAACCAAGTAGGCGAATGATAGAAGAAAGAAGGAAAGTGCGCCTGTAATATCATTAAAGAATTTCCAGTCTGATTTTAACTTTGGCACGGCACATCCCCACGGAGGAAATTACATGACGTCCTGACTTCGTGAAATAAGGTTTCTTGATTTTTAAGAACAATTGCCCCAAAACAGACAAAAGATGAGAAATGATTATTTCGAGGGTAGAAAGAGATGGCCTGGCGGGTTAGATATTTGAATTAAAGCTCAAGAACGGATAATCAAAAGCGATAACTTTCTTTACTTACATACAGCTTAATCAAATATTCTTTTTTCGAGTTTTTTTTTTTTTTTGCCATTGCTTTATCATTTCTGCTATCTTCTAAAATCATGTAATCAGAAAAACTCGTCTACATTTTAACACCTTTATGAACAAAATCAATCTTTAAATAACGAAATTAGAATCTGACGATTTTTCAATGTTATAATTAGAATAATTATTGCATATATAATTGAATTTCATTTGTAATTAAACCCTCCTAGAAATCAAAATCTGTAGAGTCAACTTATTTTTTTCCTTAACAAGATGGTTGTACCTTATATATTTTGAATTCTTCCTCAGACACGGATTATAATAAAAATGCAAAAAAGGGCGAGATTTTATATTACCAATTTTTTAACTTTGGGCATGAGAAAATCGAAATGGATAACGTTCAGTGTGGCATAAAGTACACGATATATCAACTCTTTCTCCTTTATTTATAATATAATACAGAAAGTTATTGATTTCTGTTATTTAGCGAAATTCGATGAAATGAAATGCATCAAGATGGCTTAAAAAAGTGTCCATCACTATTCCAAACCGTATGTAACAATATATTGGTAAACATATCACAGGCTGTACTGACAGTGATGTGCAATGACAAAAAAATCGGATGCCGTTGTGGTAATTTAATTATGACCCAAAATAGGATTCAATTTCCAAAAATGAAAACTTGCTATGACACTTTCAGACAATGGATCATGTGTATTAACCCTTTCGAGACAATTGACCACATTTTGTGGTTTGGTTGAATAACTTTTGATTCAGAGCCCTAAAAAATATACCAGATGCATGAGTAGAAAGAGCAAAAAAATCTGCACATACTGTGTCCATTTTTGTTGCATAATCATATTGCGTTTGATGCCAGGAATTTTAAAAAGGAGAATAAGATTGAACATCCTTAAATTGGCAACACATTGAGAGGTTCAAAATCATTGTTTTTTGTCCAAATTGGCAACTTTTTCAACTTTTCGACAAAGTTCCTAACCATGTATGTTGTTTTGAAAGGCATAACATTTTATTAGAACCATGTAGCATTAAAAGAAAAATGTTATTATTGCCAATTTGAAGAACAAAATGTGATCAATTTAGCCCTGAAATAATTCCTGTCCTGAAAGGGTTAAGGACGGCAATTATTGTAAATTTACACCAGTTCTTGTTGCGATTTATGACAGTAATTGCATGTGGATGAACGAAAAGGGCCACTGTCTTAAAAGAACTGCTTTCATGACCTACATTGATATTAGAGCCTTCCATGACCTAATGCCTATGTATATTAAGGATTGCATAACATTTCACAACCCATCCCGTCCTAATCTTCGCTCTTCTAGGGACCCATTTCTTCTCACAATCCCCAAAACCCGTAGCAAAGCTGGCGATCGTACATTTACTGTAACTGCATCCAAAGAATGGAACAATATCCCCTCTTTCATAAAATCAGCTAATTCCACAGACCAATTTAAGAAATTTCTGAAAACATACCTCTTCCCGGAATAGTTAAACCCCTTTCATTTCTTTCAAACTTTATGTCAATGTGTAAGTTAATGTTTATTCAATGTTATGCATTATTAATTTTGTTTTAATGTTATATGTATTATTAATTCTGTTAATGGTATATTAAGTATTATCGACTTGTAAACGCTGTGATATAGTTGTACTATGGAGAGCGTACCAAATGCTAGTTATTATTATTATTATTATTATTATTAGAGTTTGAAAATAATTAGAAACATAAAAGTTTTTATCAGTAACAAAATACATTAACTGATTGAAGCTGCTGAAATCTTTCCATTTGATTGGCTCTTAGCAGATTTGTTAGAGGTCTGGAATTGTGGCAAAGAACTCGTTTCAAGACCTACATTATTATTAGGTTGAAAATGATTAGAAACATAGGCACTGTTTCATAAAAGTGTTTATTAATTTTTTTTAAATGTAATTACTGATATAAGCTATTCAATTCCGTCTACTTGATTGATTAAAAGCAGATTGGTTAGAGGCCTAGAATTGTGAGAAAGATCTTGTCTCATGAACTACGTAAGCATTAGTTTGAAACGATTATAAGCATGGATCTGGACCCTTTTATATAAAAGTGTTTTATCAACAGCGAATCGCAATAATTGATAAAGGCAACTGAACTCCTACCGTTTGATTGGCTGTGAGCAGATTTGTTATGTATAGAATTGTGCAAGTGTTATTGAAATTAGTTTTATGACACGGGTCCAGATATGCACGATTCATCTTTTTATAAAGATGTGATCGATATCTTGTGAAGTTGAATTGAATTAGCAAAGTATTTTTCTTTAAAAACCTCTAACATATCGATGTAAAAAAAATTTAAAAAAACATGGTGAAAACTGAAATCTTGTAGATTTTAGGCGAAGTCTGTAAAATCACCTTTTGCCAATAAAGGAATTCGTTTAGTACATTGTAAAAAATCTTTAATGTTAAAATGGTAATAAAATTCATTCATATTTCATTTTTCACTCATATAATATTCTAAATGCGGATTCGATAACAGAAACATCATGAACATATCCTTAATAACAAGCATCTTTGCAGCCTAGACTAGTCCACATTTTTCTTTCTTTTTAAGATCAATTCAGAACGATCATTTTGCATCATGCATTGCAGTATTGATGCGATCCCCTGCTCAGCAGTGTCCGTACCGTACCGGGGACCTTCGTATTCAGACCCAAACTTCTGTTGTAGCGCAAAAGGAAAGACATGGACATTTCTGTCACTATCCAATATATGAATGTTCTTTTAAAGACAATGTCGGTTGATTGCATGGAGTATTAACATAATTATCTTGAAAATCATAACATAGTTCAAATGATTACAGTGCACAACATATCTGATGCGATCTTTATGCGCTAGATGAAAAATCAAAACAGAGGTAAATGTAAGTAAGAAAATTCGATGCCGCAGGAAAACATAATTATATGGCTCTAATCATGCTAATATTTATTATTAATATCAATCAATTAAAAGTACACCGGTATAGACTCAAATGGAAGTGAATTGGATAACTTTTTTTTCCCTGTATTAATGCCACAAATCTCTCTGGTCGCTTATCACGTAGGGAGAGATATTAATAGCTTTCCGCGTTTCCATGGTAACTTGGCACGTGCGACAGATGATAGAGCTGTGTATCCCAGGTGAGAACACTGAAGGCGTAGGATGTTGAAAATTGACAGCTTGTTTTTTTTTCTGTACATTTTCATGTTTTCTTTTAATTTTGAACACTCTCCATGACTTAAAGATGAAGTTGAGTCGTGGTAATGCGATTACATTGTGAAAGAAACTCGCTGAAAGCAATTGGGAAAGGTTAATTACGTAGTACATAAAAATTGGTGTATATACTGTGAGGTTTTTGGATGATCAAAATGATACGAAATTGGTTCAATCTTACTGAAAATCACATGTACTGCACACAGTACAGGGTATATCGGACTACACATACCTTTAATATGTCCAAACTCTTCAGCTATTTCTTGTCATATTTCGAATTCGAGGGCATTTGAAAGCAATCCTTATCGGGGAATACTTTACTATGATATTCTTCCAAACTGCCATAAAAAGATATTTTTTACCAAATTACTCACCTTACACCCCCCCCCCCCCCCATAACAAACGACTGTATTAATTTGTATGGGTTGCTATTCAGATGTCAGATGTATCGTTAACTCCGACAGACAGTTATAGCTGCCATTCAAATTGGCACACTGTCCTTCCCCAATTACCATGCACCAATTGTCCCTCCGCGTAAAGAATAGTCCTTAATTTTAATTTTCAAATTTATTGACGGATTGGCGGAAACAGTAGGCTACTTCAACCGACGAATTTAGGGGAAAAACTTATTTGCATCCTAATGCAATTGACAAGATTTTTTTTTGGCAAAGCTTGGCTTTACTGTTTGAATTTCTGTAATCTATGTCGGTAAACCCTGTATCTGCCCGGCTACAATTGGAGATTAATGGTATTTGCAGTCATTGCAGTCCTGTATATAATTCGTGTTAGTGTTTTTTTTTTTTAATCTCCCTTTTCGGCTTTAAGCAAAACTATTATTTTGTTAATCTCCTTTTACAACTTTAAACAAAATATGAATTTGTTAATTTCCTTTTACAACTTTGATAATCAAAATAGGCCCACCGCTTTGAATACTAATTGCAGATAATTTGTTTCTATTTTTAAGACCTGTAGCAGAATATTACTTACCTATTAGATATCCCGATAATTTAAGATGACATTTATGTTTCAAAATATAGGTGAAACAGGATCGAGGGAGTCTCTTGCAAGATTTGATTAAAAGAAAAGATTAAAAGCTTTTTTTTTAAATATGAAAAGATCCATAATACTGTAGAGCACTATTTAATATAGTGTTAGACGGCAAAAACCTTCATGAAATTGTAGATCGATTCAATTGTGTAACCTTAGTAACGAATATCTAACTGGAGTATAAATTTGACTTGTCATATTCTGTTATGTTGTGTCGATTGAATTTCAAGATATTCCATAAATTTCGGAGATGTTATACCAGAGCCCCTCCTTTGCATTTTTGCTTGACATTTTGAGAGAAGACTTGCCTATTGACTAACGCCCAAATAATTATTAGGAACCCACCATTATACCCTGGGAGTGATTTTTCAGTGGGAGTGCAGAGTGTAGAAAGTTATGTATAGCAGTTATGACTAATCCTGGATTCTCTCTGGTCGGGGGTTGGGAGGGGGGGGGGGGAGAGACATGTCATAATAGGGCCCCGTTAAAAAAAAAATTGGAGGGGGATACCTTTTTCACTCCAAATTTCTCTGACGAACCAAAAAAGGGGTAATCGTCGGTATTTGGGGGCTGGCTGCTCCTGATTTTTCTTCAGTGTCGGCCGAAAATAACCAAGGGCACCCCAGCACCAGCACCCACGGATCACAGTACCTATAAGAACCCACCAAGCGGTAGGCCTCTATGTGGGTTGCGGCACAAGTGACAGGCTTGTAACAGTTGAGTTACAGTCATCTTATTATGCTCCAGTTTTTTTTCCGGGATTATTTTTCTTCGTCTACAACTCTATAAACCCTTCTTAGCGATCTTAAAAAGTCTATAGGTACCTGGTTGGAGTTAGCTCAACCACTCCTGTCACGCCCGTTATTCATGAAATCTTTATGCTCTACTCCGTTAGTATACTACTACTTCTACTTCTACTTCTACATCTAGTTCTACTACTGCTAAGGGCGGCTTATGTCGAATATAACTCCAACTACTTATGTTACTACTATACTACTACTACTACTACTACTACTACTACTACTACTACTACTACTACTACTACTACTACTACTACTAATACTACTACTACTGCTGCTGCTGCTGCTACTGATACTACTACTGCTACTACTCCCATGGGGCGTGGAACCGGGGGAGCTGCAGCCCCCCCCCCCCCACATTTTTTGCAGTAGACACGTTTCATAAAACCTAGGGAAAAGGGTTCGAAATTGTCATTAATGAGTGAAATCAAATTAGCCAACACGGCCCCAATTTGGACTACCTACACACATGAAGCTTTTGTGCAAAGTTTTCAGCTATTTGTTATCATATTTCGAATATAGAGGCATATTAAGAGAAATCCTTTCCAGAGGACATTTCTCCTATGATATTCTTCCACACTCACATAAAAAGAATGAGAAATCTCACAAATTAGTTTTCGCCTTTACCATGTATACCAGAAACTTAACCTTTTCTTTATTAGAAATCACCACCTGCAAGTGGGATCTGATCGCTACGTCTGCTTTTGATTAACTAATGAGCGTAATTAGTTAATTCAAACCATCCTTATTTCTTGTCTAATCTAAAACTCTCCCAACCAACCATCTTTTCCCGATCTAAACAGTATTCCAAGGCAACTGGTAGTTCTGACGCACACTAGCAACCAGGCGTGTGTTCCAATCGGTAGAAGAGGCCTATCCTCATGATCCTTTTAGTTCTCTAAATTCTCTAAATCTCATTAAGTCCCTCAGACGGTGTTGGTTATTAAAGACAGTTGCAAGCAGTAATCCTGAAATGAATGTACGTTTGAAACCCTTCAAAGGGCATTTAGAATTGCTTTGTGAATTGTTTAATTCAGGACGAAAACCAAAGATAAAGTATTTGATAAAAAATTTTCGTTCCTTGCAAAAATTTGGTGAAAAATCAATAACACATTTAATTTCAATTTATATTTCATATCAGTCAACTTGCAAACTGTTTTTCTACATATATTAAGATGAATATAACAGTGTAGGGGCACTGTGGTACGTTGGGTAAGGCTCTTGACTGTCATACGAGAGGTCCTGGTTTCAATCCTCGCTCTTTGCTTTCATCCTGAACAATGTGTTTTACCCTCACTTTGTCCTTCTCTACACAGGTGCATTAAACGGGTACAATTCTGGGGAATAATATCAATGATTGCAAGGCCCTCACGAAGATCAGTAATGCAGTGATAAGGCTACCTTGGGTAGAGAAGACCAGAATAATTTTTTTAACAAATATTATTGCATAGGGCCTACTGTAATTTACGATTTAAACCAATTAAATAAGATTATGGTCGATGTCACACTGAATAGACATCACCAAACCCCTAAATATCCAAAGAGGTTCTGTCATTACAATCCCCAAAATATCTGTGTTGCAACGGCTTTCCTAAGTTTTCATGTCCAGTCCCTTTTCCGGTCAATTAAATTAATCACTCACGAACAGTGCCCCTGCATCCTAAATTCGGCAACGCTGATAGGACATTTGGTGAGTGATGCGTCCTTTTTAAAACTCACCTTTTGAAATGCCCCTCTCCCCTCCCCCAGCGGGCCAACTTTATACCCCTCCTTCCTCTCTTCTCTTCGCAGGTGTGATTGTAGTGAGTTTTTATTCACAGGTGTATTTATTATTTTGTATATATTTTAGCTCACACACACACACACAAAAAAAAAAAAGATCAACCAAACAAAAATAAACACTAAACAAAAATGAAAGAGGGTATTTTTTTTAAAATGCAACTTTTGTTGTTGTTGAATGAATTGATAGTTGATGATTATTTTCACTATTTGTAGATGTTATTTTATGTTATAGTATTCATGGTGAAATGACAAGGCCTCAATGTAATGCGCTTGTTACAATTATACCTTAAAGTAATCATTAAGTATCTTATTTCAAATCATCACTTTTCTCTATTAAATCTTAGGTATCTTTATCTCTGCCTTATTTGTCTGCTTCTCCATTTCTTAGACATCGTGCTAAAGACATGAAAGCGAAAAAGGCTTCCATATCAAATGTGTTCGTCCAAATGCAAACCATCGTCCAGACTTGAAATTATTTGATTTGCTTTACATGTCATCACCATAATTATGGAATAAAACATTTAGATTTACCATGTACGTTTGCTCTGATGATTCTAGGGAAAGGTTCATCAATTCTGAATCCTTTCGACTATCTGAATTGTTCCTTTAAAGATACATTCATTGCTTTACATTGTCTCAAAACAATATTCAAAGTCTGCATGAAAACGAAACTGAATGATGAAAACATTACAGCTAACTTGAATGTCAGGGACTACACAGCTTGCTGCAGACTATCCAAATTGGATAAATTGTTTCCCCTTTTGGCAAAACTCATGACTCAGAACTCGCTACCCCGGAAGACATATCTTTCAGTGATCTAAGGGTAGGATCTATGTTTTCAACATTTATTAAATGAATGACGAGCAAGCATTGATCTCTAACACGCAATCCAGCTTAGTCCGTCGATTTGAGAGGACAATTTTTAATCCGATAGGCGGGTTGACAGGTAGCTAAAATGTTTTGGAGTACGGTGATTTGCAATTTAAACCATTTCGCAGAATGATTATTTAAGTGGCCTTTGCTAATGGGAGGGGTTGAAACATCAGAATTAGATTTAAAGGTAGAAGATAGTTTTGGGAAGCTCTCAAAAACTTTTCGTGAGATTTCTTTGATTTTACTTAATAAATAGCAGGGTACTAACATAACTAAGATGCTGTGAAGTTTTTTCCTCCTCAAGTGAAATATTTATCGAATGAGAGGTGAAAAGTAATAAAAATCCCTGGCCCAAAAAAGAGGGGATGTAAATTCAAACAACGGCCACACACATTACGCACATGGGGATTGCTGTGTGTTATAGAATACGCTACACACAGTGCGAAGCGCTGGGTTTATTGTGCGGGGAACCTTCGGGTGGATATGGTCTTAGCGTGAGGCAGTGAAAAGCCGTTACCAAGCGTTTCTTACAGATATTTACACTAAAATTTGTTGGAAATCGTGAATGGAATGTTAAATAATCTCAGACATGTGTCTTATGATAAAAGGAGAATAGTATGTGACTATGTTAAATAAGTTTCTTGCCAGCCTTGTTTTTGCTACCGAAACTGTCTGTGAGCTTTAATACACGAGGCCCACTGGCTAATTCTCTGGCCAGAAGGGGCACAAGTCTGAAAAACAAAGAAGAATAAAGGGGGTTATCACATTTTTAAGGTGCCCTTTGAATTAGGGGAACATTAATTTTTGTAACGTACTTCGTATTGTGTTTTTAAGGAGGACATTTTCGCCCCCCCCCCCTCCGAGTCGACACTGATGTCTGCTATGCAGTGGCGAAGCGCGGATCCAGCCATGGGGGGGGGGGGGCATTGATGTCAAAGGGTGGCAATGGACTTACTAGGTGGATAAAATGCGAGGGAACAAGGCGATCGAGTGGGGAGGGTATATGGAAGGGATCTTTTTCACTCTCTTTTCACGTTGCCTTCTCCCTTTCCATTATTTTTTTTCTCTTTTTCTGTATTGTATTTTCCTCTTCTTCGTCCCTTTTTCGCCATTCTGTTTTGGTTAAGGGCATGTGCGCCGTTGACAAATCACTACCTATGTGTTGATCTTCTGTCATTCTGCATGGATTTATTGCCATATGCATTTGATATTTTTTCCCCATATCCTTATTACTGTCAAACTGGACATAAGGCGAGTAATCATAATTATATAAAATTACAAGACCCTAAATTCACTTCTGCTATAGACCTACTAAGGTTTACATAAATATATTGTGTGTTACATTATCATAACAAGATTTATTTTAAGTTATTGAATACAATCTGTACAAATTACAAATAAAATTCATGTCATCTGAGAATAAGAGTAAAGGCCCAAGTCAGACATTACAGAAAATTAAGACAAAACAGACACTCGTTTTTCATATTTTGGATACAAAAAAAATAATTTTGGGGGAAAAAACATCGACTGACAGAAATGTTGCTTGGCACCTAATTAACCTACATATACTATTAAATCAAAATAAATCGTACATTAATTGATTCTCTAACCTCCAAATCCCTGGAATCACTTTTTTTTTAAAATCTTTTAAACAATATTTTTGTGCTCTGTACCTCCACACAATACAAAATAAAGAGTATCTGTTGTGAATGTGTACCCAATTAAAATACAGCCTGTATGAAGAGTAACAGTTTACCATTTTTTTCGAGTCCGTGAGATATTTATAAACAATAATCCTTTAACTTAATACCTATAGATGTTGATGAGCTGATAAAAACTCATCTTCATGAACTCACCATAGAGATCTATATAGCTCTTTGCCCTCACCTATTTCCTATATAATGAATACATTTTCTCAAAATAACTTTAATCTAAGATCCAAAATGTATCGCTTGTAATCCCTAGAATAGCTCTTATTTATAGGTTTTCATCAGCAAGATCAGGGCAGAGTTTTAAAACGTCGGAACTGAGGTGAATCTGGGCTTAAACATTTACTCTTCATTAAAAAGAACTTTGATAATCCTTGTACCGTATGTAGGATGTCGGAAATTGCAAAAGAAGCATCTTGATGAATCTTTAAGTAGATGGTATCTTCGAAGAGGCAATCAGGAGCAATCATCTGCCACTCAGCACGTTAAGACGGGATATTCCCCCGGCGTGAACCGCTTATAATTATTGGCGCGGAGTGGAGGATAATCTAGATTTATGATAAATTCATGCTCCAAGCCTTCCTATGGAAGTTGTTCATCTTTTCCTATGCGTATCCATCTTTATCTTCTATTTCCTAATATTAGCCTTAGTTTCTTCCCTTCTTGAGAGTGCCTTTGCTAGAATGTGCTGACTCTCACATATCTTGGTTAGTTTTTTGAGATTATCAATGTTTAAATTCAATAATTTCTGTCGAACTTCATGTTCTTCATATTATCCTCTTCTCTGTGCTGTCATTTTATCTTTTTCTTCCCTTGCTTTCTTTTTATCACCCGTTTGTACTTAATTTTTTGCTCTTTTTTAAAACCTATTCATCTTTTTCTTTTCTTTTCGTTAATACCTTTTCTCATTTTTCGTTTGGTTATGGAGAAGAGATAAAGACAGCTGCAGTGGTTTGGTTATGTAATTAGATGTAAGAATAGCTTAGCAAGCACCACCTTGCAAGGAGGAACTTATGGCAGAAGAAAAAGGGGCAGACCGACTAAGACCTGGATTGATAACATGAATCAGTGGACAGAGATGTCTTTTGAGCAGCTAACTATAACAGCTGAAGACAGGAAGTTATGGAGAACCTGATCCATCACATTGTCGCCCCAACGGCCCCAAGCTATGGGACATAGATAGATAGATAGATAGATAGATAGATAGATAGATAGATAGATAGATAGAATGCAGAAGTTGAATCAAAAGTTGATATCGTATGCACATGGGCTAAATTAACTTTTGAAAATGTGCGGAATTCCCCCACCATTTGTAAGTGCCCCGTTTTATTTTCTTTCTTCTATAATCATTCGTGGGTGTTGGAGATCATCTTGGGGGCCGGGTGTTTTTATGTCCTAATCAGAAAGGGGTAGTTGTTCCAAGAGCAATATTTTGTCTTTGGGGGCATTGGACGGGGCACGTACCCCCAAATCGAATGGCGAAAAAAAAGGGAAAAAGATAGAAAAATAGAGAAAGAAAGGGAGATGGAAAAGGGGAAAGCGGTAATAAGATAACAGGACCTCCTCCTAACCGATAGCCTTTTAAATTCGCATTTTATACGCCTACTAGCCTACTAAAGACCGGTGGCATCCCCCCCCCCCCCCCCCCCCCCCCCCCCCCATGATGCAATCGCCACATAGACACAAACTACATCACTGCCCAGAAGCACGAGGAGGAGGGGGTTTCGAATTTTCGCATGATATTATTAAATCAATGTCGAATACTAGACTTAACCCTGGACCAAAACACTCGACCTAACCCTAACCCTCACCCTAACCGTATATTTTTGACAGAATAAAGCCCGGAGCAATTGTCGCCGGAACATAATGTCGGATCACCGTGCTAGAGAAACAATATGTTTGTCATCACTGATGTATACAGTGATCATTAGCTAGTCATCACTAGCGACTCGTGAGCAAGGGGGCCCACCTCACCATGCAGGCACCATCATTGTTTGAACCCAGGATTCCCCCCCCCCCCCCATGGCGACGATAGAACAGGGTGATAGGGTGGGGTGTCGTGTCGTTGAGTCCAGGGCGAGGGGGGTATAGGCCATTTACCAAACAAAATAAAGGTGATTTACAATCATACTAAACAAATCTAGGAACGTGTGGGTCCAAATACCGACAAGTAAGTACGTATGTGGCAAGACCATTATTATTCCGAAAAGGGGAATAAGAATGATAGATAATGAGAGAGAAAGAGAGAAAGAGATCGATCACCACAATTTTCCCGGTTTGTTTCTATTGTATTATTTTGTGCCATTTTAGTATAGGCCTTTATCCTTTTCTACGTCTCCCCCCCCCCCTCTCTCTCTCTCCTCCCCCCCCCCCCCCCCTCTCTCTCTCTCTCCCTCCCCTCTCTCTCTCTCTCTCTTTCTCTCTCTCCATTTTCCCGTTCTAGTGAAAGCGCTGACAACAAGAAAAAAAAAATCATTTGTTGTTTCGTGGAACTCATATTTTATACATGTGCCTACAGCAAAAATGTGCAATTTGATTACATAAGCCTACATATTATGTACACTGAAAATTTAAACACAAATTTTAACACAAAAAGTTCCGGATTGATCGGTAACCAGCACAAATCTGGTAATTTTTACACCGTTGCCTGGTTATTTCAGGCGCATCTTCTCTAATCAAATGCCATATTCATGGAGAACTAATGCGATTATGCACGGAAATGATTTATACGGAAGTTTTAACCAGGCGTTTTCTGTGTGTAGTGAAGATAAATTATAATTGGAGCAAGTTAATTTCTGCCTAATAATCATGACTGTGTACTTTATTAAAGGGATTCGGTAACTTTGTGGAAGCTTGATTTAATAAAGTGTTGAATTTTGATATCTGTCTTTATCATGATGTTCAGAAGGATAAATAAATAGCCAGGCATAGAAAGGTTTTCAAATATATAATGTTATTATTAAGATATCTATGACTGAATACTCCCATTTACGAAAGCGTATGGCCATACGCTTTAGTCTAACACTGAGTCTATGGGGGAAAATGAGTCTGGCATTTCCGGTCACTTGCATATGTTTACTTGAAGCACCTGATTTTGAAGTGTTCTTTTTTCCAGGGCTTCATCTTTTCACCATATTACATACACTGATAGCATGTAAGGCCAGGCAGCTAAGATTTTATCAAGCCTCTACAAAGTTACCAAATCACTTTCAATCATTGTAGCCATAAACTGCAACAGGGTTTTCCAAATCAGTTCACTACAATACACATTATAATAAAAATATCATATCATATAATGGCATGTTTGTCATTTCATTTACTGAAAAACGATTTTAATTAGATAATTGATAAGAAATGAATTAATCAAAATGAAATCAAATTATAAAGCAAATATTCTGGAAACTAGTTATATGATCCAACATACTTAACGAAGTTAGCCTTGTTTATAATGTTGTAGGCCTATAGACCTGTAACAGGTGAAAAGTTTGAATCGCAGCCAAAACTAATTTGACTTCCGTCCGTGGCTTGTACACTGATCTCATATATTCACCCGCCATTCCGTGAAATTAAAACAGTACAAAAGGAAAATCACTGTAACATGTTTACAAAAGTTGTCATTCACTGTTGTTTTTGTTGTTGTTGTTTTGTTTTTTATTGATATTTTATACATCTAAATCAATGATCTTCTTTTCTTAAAATTTAGACTGCATCTTTATGCTTCTGGAGATATAAGGTTTATTAAATAAAAAAAAAGAGTTCGCAGAGGTGGCCGCCCGCCCCCCCCCCCCCTGAAAAAATGACTATTAGTCACTGTCTATACGTTATGCTTACTAAGGCATACTGCTCGTGGACTTTCGCGGTTTCCATGTCTCACCCAACATTCTGACAATGGTCGATCCGACTCTAAGCTTATCACTGGTAAGGCTACGGACAGGCATGAGGGGCACTTGCCCCCTCCTCAATAAATTAGCCTTAAGGAGAGGAAAAAGAAAGGTAGAGACAGACAGACTGACAAAAAGACGGACAAAGACAAGGGGGAGAGAGAAAAAAGGGAATGCGAGAAGTTTTTCATTTGGAGGTCTTTAAACATGTTAAACGAGAAAGGGACATTTGTCCGCGTCACTCCGATGTTGGATACGCCACTGGGAGGGGCACAAATAAAAAAAACCGCGAATTCCACGATCCTTGGGAAACGTGGCAGAGATAGAGTGACTAACTTTCTGCTTCAAGGAAAGATTCGCAAATTCCCCACTGGAATCCACTTTATGTATTACATATAGGACGAAATTATTCATAAGTTCAAAGTGTCACCCTTCTTAAATAATTATATGGCTCTAACGAGGCATAAAAACAACCAGGTTTACTAAAAAAGAACGAGAAACGGAAAATAAATTCATATTATATTTGTATTTATTTGCCAAGTCCAGCTGATGATTCAAAACAATTTCTACTCAAATAGTGTCCAATGATTGAAACAAACACACCTGTACAAAAACTTTTAACAGCCGCAATCCCCAGTAGATCACCATCGGACGCCTGTGATGATGAGTGGCCGGATCCCCCCGCGGCCGCTCCTGCTGTGACAGGGTGTCTGGAGACCCGTGATTAGACAGAGACTAGACACTCTGGACTTAGTTTAACGGTTAATAATGGAGTCGGAATTATTGACTCACTAATTTGACATGATGACATTACGGTACCTGGGAATGTTCATCAAGTAAATTCAGGCCGAAATAGTCCGGAATTATTAGGTAAGACGATTCCGACTGTAAAGGCAAAATTAAGGTCAACTGCATTGATATTAGACTGCTTTAAGGTTAATATTAAATTCTTTCTGTTCATGCCTGCCTGCCCGTTATTTATATTGATTGTATGTATCGTCTATTTAATTTCAGTAGGAGGCAGCTTGGGTGTCTGGGAGATCCACGCAGGGGCGTAGAAAGCAGGGGGGGGGGGGGGGGGGGGTATGCATCCCCCAACTTTTCGGGTGGGGGAATGGTGTGTACAAACATCCCCCCCCCCCAGGTTTCACCCCACCAAAAAAAATAATAAGTGGTGGAAAATATACACTTCTATATTATGTGGTAGATAAATATAATGTGATATATCATATCTATTAATTTTATTTTTATATATTCTTTATTTCAATGTTAATGTTATATATCTGTGTACAATATTGTAGATTTATGTGAATTTATTAATATTTATCTTCAATGCTGTCGTGGCTTCTAATTTTTCCCGATATATTTTGACACCACTAGAAAGTGAAAACCATCTACTTCAAATTATACAACATTGGTGTTGATCTTGGAGTGATATTGGGGTATAATCTTTTTTTTTAATGAAGTGGGGGGGGGGGGGTGTTGGCTTGCATGTGTTACCATCCCCAAATATATTCAGAGGTGAATTTTTTTTCGAAGCCACAATGCAGAAAAATTATTTAGATTAAAAGTACATGCAATTATTCTGGATTTAGAGGGTTCAGTCGGTAACTTTCCTTTATAATGCAATTCTGCAAAACTGAAATGAAATGTGGTAGAAATGTGGTGGAATCGAATGTGGTGGAGAAAGAGGGAATACATCACACCCAATATTTATTGAGGATGATGATGACCTGTGTCATCGTCACCCAACTATACACAGAAGAATTATGAAATGACAATCATAGCATGTAGGCCCGGTCAGAAGCACCGCTACGGGCGTTGCATGTGGGGATAGTGCCCCTTTTTTCCCCATTAACTTTAGACAAGTACCCCCATTTTTCTTTCGAGTAAATCCCAGTTCCATATTCTTTTAAGTGCCCATTTTGATAATTACACCTCATCCCTCACCTTACCTTTGATAAATGCTCCTATTTCAACGAGAGCATCCCCCCCCCCCTTTTAATCCCTTTTATTCCCCCCCCCCTTTTAATCCCTTTTATTCCTTTGAATGTAACAAGTCATTTTTTTTCTTTGTAATATATAGACACTGATTTAATTTTTCTACTTTTTAATTTTTCTACTTTACATAAGAACATTTTCCTGTTCTTATAAATGCCCCTTTTCAGGTGTTATAATTGCCCCTTTTCACCTGTGATGAACTGCCTTTTCTACCTTTTCTAAACATTCATTTATTTTTCTAATAATTGAAGTGTCCTTTTCCCCATTATAAGTACCACGTTTCCCTTTTCCATAACATGTGCCCCTAATCCAAAGTGACTTAGAGCCAGTATTCCCAAATGCTAGCTCGCTACGCTTGCTCGTATTAAAAGTATAGCTTATTAAATAAATTTTCAATGTAAAATTTTGCAATCACATTGTAATTGCTATTGTTTGCTCGCTTGCTTCGCTCGCTCGCTCAATATTCAAATCATACTACAAAATTGCAAAGTATGATGCTAAAGTTGTATCTTGGATATGTAAAGAGAAAAACCATATACATGTTTACACACCCTCACCCCACAGACACACACTATATATATAATATATATATATATATATATATATATATATATATATATATATATATATATATATTTATTTATATGTATATATATATATATTTTTTTTAATATGTATATATATATATATATATATATATATATATTTTTTTTTTTTTTTTATATGTATATATATATATACTTATATACGTATATACGTACAC
The DNA here is from genome assembly GCA_025618425.1 of Heliocidaris tuberculata. Taxonomy (NCBI): domain Eukaryota; kingdom Metazoa; phylum Echinodermata; class Echinoidea; order Camarodonta; family Echinometridae; genus Heliocidaris; species Heliocidaris tuberculata. Next base: position 15,877,253 of record CM046850.1, on the reverse strand, counting down.
ATACACACGCACGCAAACACACCCACACACACACGCACACATATATATATATATATATATATATATATCTGGCCCTTCGGGGAAATCATACCCCCCAGGTATGAGGACCTGTCTACGCCAATGGATCCACGCCTTGGATGCCTGGCGATGGGGCACTTTCTGGCTGGTTGTTTGGTGTTGTCTTGCCGGTTCTGTCTGGGGGTTCCTTGGACGGCACAGGCTTCATGCACGCATTTGTTTGCCTTGTGAATGATGTATGCTAGTGATGAGTCAGCATTGGCGTAGACAAGTCCTCATAGGTGGGGGTATCATTTCCCTCAAGGGCCATATATATATATGTGTGTGTGTGTGTGTGGGTGTATGTGTGTGTGTATATATATATATATATATATATATATATATATATATATATATATGTATATATATGTATATGTAACACGATAAAAACTACTTTCGAAAAATAAACTCAAGGGCAATTTCAAAGGCCTATTATACTGCCCATAGAAATCAGGTTCGGATTACGTAATACGCCATTGTAATGTTCGCACATTTCTAAAGGTGACAGACAGGGCTATTGAAATTGCCTTGAGTTGATTTTTCGAAAATAGTTTTTATCGTGTTATGTATATATACAGCATCATGCTTTATAGTTTTGTAGTATGACTTGAATATTGAGCGAGCGAGCGAAGCGAGCGAGCAAACAATATTCAAGATTTGTGAGGTCGCGATTACATTGTAATATAAAAACGGGGAAACACAATTCTGATGGGGTTTCATTTGCAAAATGTCACAATGAAAATTTATTTAATAAGCTATACTTTTAATACTAGCGAGCGTAGCGAGCGAGCATTTGGGAATATTGGCTCTAAGTCACTTTGGATTAGGGGCATTATGGAAAATGGAAACGTGGTACTTATCATGGGGAAAAGGACACTCATTAGAAAAATAAATGAATGTGTAGAAAAGGTAGAAAAGGCAGTTATCTGAGGTGAAAAGGGGCACTAATCACACCTGAAAAGGGGCATTTATAGGAACGGAAAAAATTTCTTATAAAGTAAAAAAAATAAATCAGTGTCTATACATCACAAAGAAAAAAGTGACTTCTTACATTAAAGGGATAAAAGGGATTAAAAGGGATAAATGCTCTTGTTGAAATAGGAGGATTTATCAAAGGTAAGGTGAGGGATGAGGTGTAATCATCAAAATGGGCACTTGTAAGAATATGGAACGGGAACTTATTCGAAAGAAAAATGGGAGTACTTATCTGAAGTTAAGGGGAAAAGTAGGGGCACTGTGCCCAAATTAAACCCCCCGGAGCGGTGCTTCTGACCTGGGCCCTCTTGCATTCAACCAATCAGGATCGCGTATTTTGGACTTACGTTTAATTTTTTTGAGTTGCGTTTAATCGCAACTTTTTTATGCAAGAGGGCCCTGGTCTACAGTTATGACTGTCATTTCATCATTCTTCTATGTATAGTCAAGCATTGTATTTCCGAACAGGATGGTATTACCGAACGTGTTCAGTTAAGTTAGGCGCATTAATGGGTTAACCTTTCATACGCGTGGGACTACGCGCAAGTTCTCCACACTATTTGACACAGAGAACAAAGGGCAGCAGATCATAAAATGAGGCCAAAAAAAAAAAAACACGTAAATAATATCTTATTTTTACATGAAACCATGAAAACGATTAAATAATTGATTGAAAAATCCCTTATTCTGAAAAATATCTCTATTTTGAATGAAACTTTAACTTAAAACTGCCGATTTCAAAGACCTCACGACCGATCCGTTCCTGTCTAAAGCCCCTTTCACAATTGGTCTGCGACCGTTTGCGACCATTTGGTCGCACGACAGGCTGCAACAGGCTTCAATCGCCATCGATCTCATCAGGTCGCAGAAAGGCATTCACAAATGCAACAGCGGTCGTAAAACAAAAACGACTAGAAGAGACCGTTGCACGAGTAAGTCGCATTTGCTCGCATATGCTCGTGCGAGTGGTCTTGCGTTCACATGCGAGTGTTGCACGAGTGATTGTGAGTGGCTTGACGCCAATCACAATAGTCGCACGATCGATTGCATGGTCGTGCGAGTGGATGTGAGACCATGCGATCGCTCGTGCGATTGAATGAGACCGGTGCAAGTGGTCGTGAGAGTATTCGTGCGAGTGGCGTGGGGTATAAAAACCTCCTCGACAATTGACCGGTAGTCAGTTTCAAGTTGGCCTTCTTAATATTCAAGATGCCAAAGAAGAAAGTTACAAAGAAGAGAAAGTTGTTAGAGGAGGGCCCTGTTGCAGAGGATCATCTCCATAGTCCCCCTATATATACCCCCGAGGAATAGTCGCATACAGTCTCATACAGTCGTGCAACGGTAGTACAACGTTGTAAGATGTGCTGCGATCGGTCGTGCAACAGTCTCATGGTCTTAGCACAATCGCACCCATTCGCAAGACTGGTCGCTATAGGTCGCTAGCGCACGTGCGAGTGTTGCACGACCTCCAGCCCACCCACTGCGACTCTCGCATCTAATCGTGCAACGTTGTGCAACACTCATACGAGAATCGCACGACTGATCGTACGACCTAATGCGAGTGAATCGATCGCATCTGGTCGTGTCTGGATTTTGAGCATGTTCAAAGTTCAGATGCGACCAGTCACGACCGCCTCAGGTTCGTGCGACCGCCTGCAACGACTGCGAGTGGTCGCAAGACACCAAGCGATCGGTCGTGCAACACCCCGAAAAATCTGTTGCAGGCGGTCACAAACTGGTCGCAGACCAATTGTGAAAGAGAAAGAGAGTGATTACTGCATAACATGCATGCAGTGGCCGTTGTTTATATATTGGCAACCCTCCATATAAAGCATGTTCGTGTAGAACGTGCGATCGACCTGCCGAACTACGACTGATAACAAAAAGTGTGTGCGTATAATATTTTTGTTGATTAGACTGAGCATAATGAGGAAATTTCTCCTATGGGCCACGTTCGGAAATACAATACCCTTTTCAAGGGACCAAAACGCCGCGTCGTTGGGAAGGGGTTCGCTCGGAAGGGAATATCGTATTAAATCTACGTTGTCTTTTTAAATTTCCATCAACTTCTTTTTCTGTAGGACTTCGAGCATTCATTATGTAAGTTTGACAAATATTCGTTTGATATTTTATTTGCTATCGTTGATTTTCTGAAAAGTGTTCGGAAACTGGATCCACTAAAGTATAGTTGGGTGATGATGACACAGGTCATCAAAATATTGGGGGTGATGTATTCCCTCTTTCCCCACCACATTCGATTCCTGTGACTATATTTTCATTTCAATTTTGAAAATTGTTAGTATAACTAATAACATGAGTGTGGCAAAATTGCATTATAAAGGAAAGTTACCGACTGAACCCTCTAAATCCAGAATAATTACATGTAATTCTCATCTAGATAATTTTTCTGCATTATGGCTTTGAAAAAAAAAAAATCACCTCAAAATATATTTGGGGATAGTAACACAGTCCATGCCCCCCCCCCCCCCTTCAATTTAGAAAAAAAATTATACCTCCATATCCCTCCCAGATCAACACCCATGTTATATAATTTGAAGTAGACAGTTTTCAATTTCTAGTAGTGTAAAAATATATCGGGAAAAATCAAAAGCAACGACAGAATTGTAGATAAATATTAATAAATTCATATAAATATACAATAATGTACATCTATATATTAATACTCAAAACCGTAAAAGGCCGTTTTTTGTGGAAGCAAAAACTCTTTCCCCCCGCCGTGTCCGCCCTCGCCGTGGCGCGGGATCGGTGGCATAATTCCACAGGTCGTGTAACCCGTAGTCCGCGTGTCACGTCGACCCCGTCGTCGCCGTCGACGTCCATAAACGTGATTTGGGGGATTGGGGAGGACGGGCAGGCCGAAGGAAAGGCTGCTTTCCGTGTGGATACCTCGCACAACGGCGGTGTCGTCAGCCGTGCAACCTCCCTTACGGCCCATCACAGGCACAGCATGGCAAGTGACGAACAACGTTGTGCACGAGGAGTATCAACTTGCATTGTGCGACCGTGTTAGACGACTCGCGTTAGCCATCTTGCTAAACTTGCTCTTACCGGGGGGAACCCCCGTAAGAAAATAACGATGGCATGGGGGTTGTCCCACAGTGTCCCAGCCTCGATGGAGCTTCGTGGTATGTGTACGTATGTATTTCATTGTTTCATAATACACTTTGTGATAAGTACACCATAGGAGTAGCACCCACGTACTGCGATGCAATTTCAATGCAATGCATGCGATCGACGCGACAATGCATATTATGCATGCAATTTGTATGTACTGTACACACATGCACTCAACATGAGTTGACTACGGTTTCCCGAGCTTAAGCTTACAAATACATTCTAAGGTTGATTTTGGACGTGAGTGCACATTCTTTAGATCTAACAAATTGTTGGAAACTGTATTTATGGACTTCCTTTGTCCTATTTTATCTGCATGAAATTCTTCTCTTTGTCGTTTGTCGTGTTCGGTCATGGCAGCGCCCGCTCTCTGAGGCTGGGATGGCTGCATGGCTGAACTCGAGGGGAGGAGTCCGGCAGTAAATACTGAGCTGCTTATTCCAAGATTGGAAGCAGTTGACTATCTTCTGTTTTTTAATGCTACAGTTAGAATTTGATGATAAATTCACCGTATATCTGAGTAGATTCTACATCAATTTGAATTCTAAAACGGCAGTAAATTCCTCACTGGGTTGCTTATTTCAAGACTGGAAACAGTTTAGGTCGAATATCGTCATTTTTTTTTAATTTGATGATATTTAATTCATCATAGTTCATACCGTATATTAGAGTAGATTCTACATCCATTTTATTACTCTAAAAAAATAATTCCGGAATCTGCTCAGTGAGAGCAGAGTCTATTTAAAAAGTATGTGTGTTTTGAAACCAGACGGATTTTTCTGTCTATGTAGATCTGTAGACTATCATGACTATATAGACCTAAAGGGGCTTTCACACCGGGCTTGCGTAGAGTTGCATAGTGCGGCGTATCGCCTACATTGAGCTTATGCTGGCCTACGTGGCAATACGCAGAGGGACAAAAAGGGGTACGCGAGATGGACCCCAAAAATTAACATGTCTAATTTTTTCGCGTACTTTCGTCGTAGACCATAGTCTAGATTCTATCCGTTTTTTATATTTGGTTTATTCCCTAACGCTGCTCTTTCTCTACACGCATATCCCACACAGAGCGCGACTCTCCACTAATCGCGCGATCCCCACAATTTCACCCGTCGAAAAAAAAACGTCTAGAAGCTTTTGCCATGACGCGGGGTCAAAAGTTCACGCTAATATATTCTGACGTAATGCCTGGTCGCACGCTGTAATGAATATGCATAAGTAAGATCGTCGATTCAGTGTGTGTGTGTGTGTTGTGTGTGTGCAAGGAGTTATCACAGAACTTTGATTTGATAACTCTTTGGTGTGTGTGTTGGTGAACTTTCTGTAGTACCTGCACTGATTCCAAAAATGACCCTACTCATGTCACGGTTATCCCTCTGCCTTTGGACAGGATGCGGAAAAGCTTTGACCACTTATTGACCAAAAATAACCATTTTGGTTACACATTGTTTTATTGAATCAGAGCAAAGAAGGATTTGGTAGGCCCAAAAAATAACAATTTGTGTCCCTTTCCCCCCGAAATGTGATTTAATTTTTTTAATCAGCATCATTAAAGGGGTGGGTCTCGATATCCCAAATTGATGTGAAAATGTGTGTAGGTTCCAAAACAATAAAATTATTCATTGTACTTCAATCGTTTTGACCATTTCGATTATTATGCCCACTTTGATCCACTATGACTACATGATTGTATTTGCAAATTTTTATGAGAAACTAAAAATTAGTGAGCAGCAACGGACTTCCTCTCCAAAAGAACAATTTTGGTGGGGAAGATTATTTTGACAAACTTAATTACCCAGAAGTATCTAAGTATACTTTTGCTCTGATTCCAAGAATGTCAGTCGAATAGGCCTTACTCAGGACATTCTGGTCGTTATGGTCACTTTTTGACTCGGAATAACCATTACACCACTCCTATGTCCGAAATCAATTATTGGATGTATCTATTCCGTTCTGAAAATGTCGGTAATATGACTATTTTGCTTATTTTCTGTTAGAAACTTGAAACTTATGAAATCTAAAGCTTGTTTTGAAATTTAAAATGTCTGATAGGGAAGCCAATTTATCTGACTAACATTTGCAAGTAAAAGTATAAGACAAGATCATGTTGTTCTGATATTGATAGAAAAAGAATAATGAGAAGTCAACACAAATATCTATCTCCCACTCTAATAAATGGAGCATTTCATTCATTCTCATTTAAATAAGTAACCATGACAACCATGTTTTATCATATTTCAGTACACCCAGTTATACCCTCCAAAATAAATTATAAAGCAATCCATCACAGCTAATCACTTATTTTTACAAGCCTCCCAAATTGGAAAATTTTGAAATGTCCGTCCGTGACGCGAACTGATCACACTCTTATGTCGTTTTCCCCAAGCTTCATAATTTCGAAGTGTCGTTACTTCGAAGGTTCGTAATTCCATATACAATCTAAAAACTGAAGTGTTAAATCACCATTTAAAAGTGCCGAGGAGTGACCACTTTTTTCAAAATTCGTGTTTTGAAGTGACTTCGGAACCTCAGGAATTATGAACCTTCTGAAAATACATGTACGAGTGCGTCCCTTTAGATAAGCTCAAACGTACAACACTGTGAATTTTCATGTTATTGCGATTCAAGAATAGTTTTGTTTTGACATTCATATATGTTGTCAAATGTATACATTGGTGCACTCAGTGCCGTGAAATTAAGAGGCAAGGGATTTCTGTCCGTTCCCTTAGTTTGAGATTCATGCCTTCCGTGCCCTTGCCTTCATGGGAAGGGAAAAATATTAATCCTTTTTCAGGTACACGAGCCTCCTCCTCCCCCCTCCCCCCCCCCCCACCCACTTGTTACCTCCCTCTTTGTCCCGACTGGGTATGGGATGACCCTGTAATTATATGCGCCACTTTGCATAATATAGAAACATGCCAATGAGGATTGGCGGATGGAATCGGGTCATGGCGGAGATTACAAGTCCAAGTTGATTTTTGCGTTTATCTGCCTGATTATTAAAAATTTTAATCTTCTTTTTTTTAGTGGAGGAGGGAATCTCATAAAAAAATCCAAACATTAAAAACTATGTTGGTTTATTCAACGGTCAAAATACTACCAAACCGAGTCTAGCAGGATCAAAAAGGTGTGATCCGAACATACAGCTCTGTTTATTATTCCACATATTGAATGAAATAAGAACAAAAGGGACAAGCATAGCAATACAAATTATAAAACAGAACGAAGAAATAAAAATTGATATGTGGTATGGGGGTGGTAACAGAGGCTAATTTACCTATCAAAGGTCAATCCCCAACTTGAACATTGAAATATAGGCAAGTTAATTATTGTTATAAACAGTTCAATACAAGATCTAATACTACTATAGCAGTATTAGATCTTGTATTATTGAACTGTTTATAACAAATATTGCTTCTGATATATGTTTACAATGATGAAAAGCTCCAACAGAACACTGTTTTAAACATTAGAAACCTTCTTTAAAATATTGCAACATAATTATCTGTCTATAATGTCAAGTACATGTAGTCATTTTCTACCATAAGACAATGACCAAAATAATTATATACTATAGGGACAAGGCCACATTTTCTTGCCTTTTCAAAAAATGATGGTCATAATGGTCAAAATACCCTTGATGGTCGAAATGGTCAACAATGCTGAAATAATATCCAGTAAACGTTATTATGTCTTAATTAACATGACATCTCCATAAAGAACTGGAATAACGTGAAATGGCCAATCGTTTGTTGGTTCAATGAATCAGCACAGCAAAAGCCGCCTTGTCTGCGTGCGAAGCCCTGCCTGCCTTTGTTGAGCTCTGCATGGCCTACCCGCACCGTGCCCGCAATGCCCCGATCAAACACCACTGAAAAACTGAATATTACGTAATCACTCATGAATGATGCATATTCGTCGTCCAATCAGCGCAGATCGAGCGGGTCTATTCTCCCCGAAAAATTTCGGGAACGGTCGTTAAACTGGCAAATGCGACTGGACTGTTTGCGAGGGTCGATTTGGAAGGGCTATATCAGTTTTAGCGTTGGGGGTGTATTATTTTCTCAACGGATCGCGTTCGTGCGCGAACAGTCCAGGCAGTGGACTACGTAGACCACTGCATGCAGAAAGTACGCAGTTTTTACGCAAGTATAAAACACTACGCTACTGTACGCCATGCCTACGCTATAGTACGCTATCATACACCAGTCTGACGAAAAATCCTTTGAGGCTGGCGTAGTGTTGCGTACTTTTGCTTATTGTGGGTTCAGCATAAGCAAACTTAAATTACTTACCCTTTACGCCAGACCTATGTATACGTACGCAACCCTACGCCTGTTATACGCAATCCTATGCGTAGGTACGCCAATTGCATATGTTGTAGGTACGCGGTATCTATGCACAGGGTACGCAACAATACCCCAGCCTACGCCGATCCTGCGCGTAATAAAGGGGCTTTCACACCAGCCCTGCGTAGAGTTGCGTAGTGTGGCGTACGGACGATGCCGAGCTTACTCTACCCCAAGCAGTGCCTCCATTAGCCTACGTGGAAATACGCCGAGGGACGCAAAGGGGTACGCGAGATGGACGCAATAAATTAAACATGTTTAAAGAGCACTGAGGGGGGTGTAAGTGAAAAAAAAAAAATTTGCCAGCCCTCCAAGAATTTTTTTTTGTTTCTCCAGCCCTCCAAAAGTCGCTCATGGGGGGGGGGGGGGTTACCAGATTTTATGGGTTCCAGTTTTCCCTCATTATTCTCACAAGCAACAAAAAAAAAAAAAATCAGCATTTTGGGCTGTCTTTTTTTCCCATAGGGGAGGGGGCCAGGCCCCCCCCCTGGATCCGCCACTGATGGGGCATATGTGAGTGCATCAATTTTATTTTATTGTACAAAAAATGTAATCACTGGATTCATGGGCGTAAAAAGCGGAGGGGGGGGGGGTGAGCATTAATTAACAGTTTATGTTCATTGTAGAAAAAATGAAATCACCCCCAAAGAAAGTGGAACCTTTCTATACGCCACTGGCTGGAGTGAAGGGAGGGGAGGGGGCATGATAAGGGGATAGAGCCTGCACTCACCATCCATAATTGTCCACAGATTATTATTAAGTGGTGGATTCACAATTTTATCTGGGGTTTCAAATATTGCAGGGGTACGTGAGTAAATTGGATTATGACTTTTGCAAATCATGTTTCATTACAAAAAAATGTAATGGATGGCACGGTAGAATTTCATATGTTTAGGCATCAGGCACCTTCGCTCACGTTTCTCCTTAGGTGATATTGTGAGAACGGGGTGGGAAAGGACAGGTAAAAAATTTGCTTCAATAAACACACAAACATAAAACAATCTTCATGGAAGTTAAAAGGCATTAGCTCAAATAAAATAAGATTAATTTCACAGTATTATATGACCAGTGATTTTCACGTGGAAACAAGTTTTGAAATAATTATATTGTTATTTCCTACATAAAGACAGTAGATATGCAATCTCTCTCATCAGCAAAAGTGTATTATACATAATCACCACTATAAGACAAAAAAATGATAAATTATTTTAGCCCAAAACCAAATAAAAAACAAACAAACAGACTTTTACCTTTCAAAAAAAGCATGTGACATATTCTATAGTAAGAATGACATGTTGTAATCTTAAACTTATTTTTCTCTTAATATTTCATGTATTATTCACTTGAACTAATAAAACAATACTAAAAGAATCTAAGATCAATACAAGAGAAACTAAAAATTAACTTAGATGAAAAACAAAAATTACAAAATATTTCTTTTAGAAACCATTACCCATAGAACCATAATTATTAAGCATTTGACTTATTAATTACAAAAATACATGATATTCATGTACACATATTAACCTATCATTTGAAAACATATAGTTTGAATATGATTATTTGGTAACAAAAACATTGTAATATGTTTATCCCATTCAATATAATTTTAATAAGCCACAATTTAAAACAGTAATAATTTCAACATTGTTCCAAAGAAGATGTGTTCGCAAAAATCAATCCATACTTCCCTGGCTAGCACCCGTGGAATTTTTCCACGGGTACTGCTGCTAGTAAATAAATAATATCGATATTGAAATAAAGAATACAGAAATTTGAATAATATCAATAGATATAAGATATCAAATTATATTTATCTACAGCATAATTATAATAGAAATGTACATTTTTCCCCATCATTTTCTTTTTTTCTTTTTTACTTTTTTTTTGGTGGGGTGAAACTGCCTGGTGGGGATGTTTGTACACACCATCCCCCCACCTGAAAAGTTGGGGGATGCATACCCCATTCCCCCCCCCCCCCCGCTATCTACGCCCCGTTTTACCATAGTTTTACCATAGTTTTACCATGATAAAATCACATTCAAAACCATGGTAAAACAATGGTAAGTCTGTTCCAATTTACCACCTTATTACCAAGGTAAAACCATGGCATTACCATGGTAAAACCATGGTTTTACTTGGTTCAAAACCATGGTTAAAAAAACGTGGTAATATAACCATAGTAAAACCGTTATATGTGCGTTCCAATTTACCACGGTACAACCACCATTAAACCATGGTAAAACCATGGAAAACCATTGTTTTAGATTACCATGAATTGAGTAGAAAACCATGGTTTTACCACACCACGAAATCAATGGGGGTTTTTTTTACAAGGGAGTAGAGAAGATCGCTCTGCACGTTCTAAACCATTGTCATTCTTTTGGTTCTTCCTTGTTCCTTGCACATCTTTCAGTTCATCTGTACTCGATGAGGCGCTAGGGCTGCCTGTCTGGTGGTATCTACTTGCATTATAAAGCAAGTGCAGTGATAATGTTTTATAGCTAGTAATTGCTTCATGTACATAGTACAAATGACCCTGAAATGACCCTGAAATGACCCTGAAATGACCCTGAAATAACACTGAAATGGCCCCAATCTGTACGCGCAAGCGCATCTGTAATTTGGTGGACGGGCAACTTGTTTAACGTGTAAAATCATACTCGAGAGCGCATCATGGTGGTGTGCACACTGCATGTGAAAGCGTATAAAGGCATAGGTATGAAAGGTCAATTGTACTCGGTACAAATTACCTTTATCTGCACATGCTTATTGATAGTTCTTGCTAGTGTTAATGTCCATGATATTTGGCATATTATGACGGCAGGGAACTTGACTCTTCTAGAGACTCGGATTTTTCACTAGTTTGGGAGGTAACATGGAGACAAATACCAGCACATCCATTACAGCAAGAAGTTTGAAGGTTGCATCAAATGTCGAAAAACTATCTGCTACCAGACCTGTGGGTGACAGATTGAAAAAAAAAAATTATTAATCTTCTTGAAAATAGAATCAGCATTTTTTTGTTTACTATATACACAATCGATTTCGAATTTGTGCTTTATTAAAGTTTCTTATTTCATACTCTAAAATATATGGAAATCCTATAGTTTGTGACAGGTAGTCTGCGAGCACAGACCCTAATTTGACACTTTATCAGAAAATCATTGTGTCTTGAGAGAACTCAGAGAAGCCTAACCGTGCAGCTACCTATTGGTCGTGTCAGTATAGGTCAGGAGCAGCTATAGAAGAGGGCCTGTGGTAGTCTTAAAGAGCAGACACTGTTTTACGACTGACCAATGTTTGTGCCTGCAAACTACTAGTAAGTGACAGGGGCGATGGAACGTGTGTTTTTGTTTTTGTTTATTTAAGTGCAAGGGGGGCATGGCCAAAAAAGGACGTGTGTGGGTGCAAATGGTGCACATCTAAACAAGGTTGACACCCGCGGTTGATATTGTTTATATATATACTACCACATGTTCTACACTCTTTCTCTTCTGATCGGTGCATTATCATATTTTATGAACCCATTTTCAAGCCTACTGTTTTTTAAAGAAATGGTAGATAAACTTTCCATTTTTATTAGTTACAGTGGCTATTAAGACACGCATAATAATTCTGTTGCTAAATATTCAAAATACAATGGCATATTTTACCTCAGGAAGAGCGTTGTCTCCATGGAAGGAGTGGCATTTTATTCACTTGGAAGAGATACTTTCATCATAGGAGGGGATATTTTTCCTGCTTTTAAAAAGGTGTAGGGGTGTGAACCCCCTTCCTGATTCTAGTTTCGTTTGGGTGGGGATACTTCAATGGAAAGTCCACCTCTCGGGTTACAAGTTGGTTTTAAAAGAAGCAGAAAAATTGAAGAAACAGATCAGTGAAAGTTTTAGTAAAATCCGATAAGAAATAAGAAAGTTATGAAATTTTGAAGTTGTAATCAATCAAACACAAATTGGCAACTCCGTGACTTATCTTGCGAGCTCATCTCCCATTTGCCCTGTACTGAAAAAAATCATAGATTTCCATTTTCTCTCTAAAAATAGTTTATCATACATGCACCCTAGATAATCATTTCACTTATGCGTTTACACAAAAACTGTATGATTCAAATCTGTTCCCTCAACAGAAACAAAGAAAATGAAAATTTATAATTTTTTGTGTACGGAGCAAATCGGAGAGGAGCTAGCTCGCAGGATACGTCAAGTAGTTGCCACTTTGTGTTTGGTTGATTACAGTTTCAAAAATTCATAACTTTCTCATATCTTATCGGATTCTGGTCAAACTTTCATTGATCTATTTCTGTAATTTTTCTGCTTCTTTTAGAACCAACTTAATATCAGGGCGGACTTTTCCTTGTAAGGCCCATGGACATTGGAATATTATGCACAACCTTAATTTTGTCTTGGTGCATTTCCCAATACCGTGCAGAACATGTTATCTGCTCATGCGCAGTCTGTAACTGTACTGGTTCATAAAACGTACTGCAAATAAACTTTTTTTTAAACCTGAACAAGACTGATTTTCACATACCAGTTGCATATCCTCCCAAAAGAGAAAAGCAGCCAGCTGAAACAGTGAGAGCACAAAATGCAATTGGAAAGTTTCCAGGGGGTGTCCTTTTCCTCAAGACCAGGGGTCCCAGTACTGCTCTTCCAGCAATGACACCAGCTGAGCAACACGACGTTACCAGCATGACAAAGAAGTTTGGAATGAATGCATCACACGCCAACGCAATAATGTTCAAGATTGTCCCTCCCAAGTACATATTAGTTGGATCAATAATCCCATGGGTTAGGAAAGCGACCAACAGTCTTCCAGTTAGGTTTCCTATGGCAGCGCTAAGGGTCATGATGATTGTTCTATGGACTGAGATTCCTCGCTGAAGAGAATGCGGGACGAGAAACGCGTGCCATCCACTGTAAACGAATTCATGTATCCCGTACGACAGGAGTATGAAATTAAAGTATGGGTCCATGTAGAAGTTGGTTCTTTGAAACCAATTGGAAATCTTTTCCATTGTGCTGCTTTCGCGTTTCGGTCGACTACTGCATTCCCCGAGAGTGGACGTTGGCCGGTCATGTTCTTCTGAGGAACCCAAAAATGGTGCCTCATCGGTGTCGGAGTTGACTGCATTTTCATTGTTCTCTTCGCCCTCCTTTCCTTGATTCATTTGCAGACTTCTGTTACATGGTGCCGAAGGATTGCTTCCTGCATCATCTAGAAGCATTTCGCGTTTCTGAGACATTTTAATGGCCATGACGGCAGGAACCAAATTCAGCATTATAGATCCCAGGATTAAAACTGCAGCCCGCCAGCCATAAGCAGTTAGAAGAGCTTCTGCCAAGAGAGGGTAAAGAACCATGCCAGCAGAATATCCAGTCGCGGCAAGACTGTAGAAGAGGTTGAACCTCTTACCGGCAAGCTCATCCAACAAGAACACAGTGCAAATCTTAGCAATGGCATGTCCCAATCCTACATCATGAAATCAAAACATATATACGATCATTATTTCATTATTCTGAACTTTGGGTGTTCCTTGTTTATATACAGTAACTTTACCCCGGAAATAATATACCAGATATCGGCCCTTAGGACGTCACCCAGGACCACTGCTCCCTAGGACAATAGCACGTCACGGAGAACTGCCCCTACTAGTAGATGAGCGGGGATAGTTTTCCGTTGGGGCAGTTGTCCGGTATTATAGTTGTTCTGGGGTATAGCTGTCTTAACGGGTGATAGTCCGGGGGGGGGGGGGGGGGTCATCAACTAAAATCGATTTCGATCTTAAAATTGACTTAAAGTCGAAATCGATTTTAAGCCCTTAAACTCGACCCGATCAATTTTAAGATCAATTTTAAAGCTTGATGAAACACCCCACAGGTAAAGTTGTCCTCTTGTCGGGAACAGTCGTGTACATGATTTTCTTAGGTGATATCATCATGCCCTATCAGAGCAATTCATCCAAATTCCGAACAAACAACAAATAATGATGAATGTTATAGGCAGTCTGTTAAACCTCTCTGGGGTCCGTTGCACAAAACTTGCGTTTGAGCGCAACTCAGGAAAATCAAACGCAACTTTATTTTCAGCCAATCAGAAGTGCGCATTAAGGTACACATTCAAAGAAAATCACAAATATGATAAATAATGTATCACTAGAAACTGGCAAGTTAACAGGTAGCAATCGTATCAGTTTAAAGTCAACTACATATCAGGTAATTAAACAATAATACAAATAAAACTACCTCCCAGCATCTGCGATATACAAGCGCTTCGCCAAAAAAATAACAATGTTTCAATGACGTCAATAAAGGGAACAATCCTGTCCAAGCAGACGACGTCCCATAAAGAATGAACATAAGTGCAGTGCAGTTATTTCTCAAATTATAAAGAATTTAGTGTATTCAAACGTGCCCATATTTCACACTATTCTAAAATGGGAATGAAACAGATTCTGATTACTGAAATCTTTTGTTTGTAAATATATAGGATGAGGGTTAATGAACAATCAAAGAAACCACACTTTCAAATTGAAAAGCCCGCTGAGTGATTGCAAGGACGGTATTCATCCCTCATTCAACGCCGAACGTCCAGCGGTGTATGCAGCTGTGAATGCAATGGCGTCTATTTTGTTTACAAGCAACTGATTCCTTTATTCTTGTAACGCTTCATTTTCCATCCAAATAAACCCATGCACGGGGTTTAGAGTGAGGCAATATATGTATTAAACATAATAGACTAATGCTAGTGAAGTGAAATAACTGAAGAGAAGATGACAAAACAGGCACTGAAAATATGTGAGATGTTACGGGACATCGTCTGCTTGTGCAATTAACGTCCTGTCTTTGACGTCACACATTTCAGCGGCTTTCGGAGAGCTGTTCAGGTGCTATGTCGGGGCTGTATTTTAGCAATTTGTAATTGATAATAATCATTACTTTGAATGTTTGCAAGCGTCGAATTTTGACAAACTTGTCCGGTCTAAACTTCACCTACGCAATAATGAAACTTAAGTCAGTTTTAAAAATCAATGAATATCTACTTTAAGGACTTGCGTTTGATTTTTAGGAGTTGCGATTAAACGCAAGTTTTGTGCAACGGGCCCCTGGAGTACTACTAACACACTACGAGAGCCAGATTACAACTTTTCTGACCTGTATGTTATAGAGATTCAGAACGATATCTGAATAACGGAATTAAATGGCTTTTAGGGTACAATTTTACACAGCATGCATGATTCGAGTAAAGTCTCCTTGTCCCATGGTTGGGCAGGATCATTGAGCTATACAGTGCGTCTCAGAAACAAAAGTTAACAGTGAGAAAAGGTCTCCGGAAATAAATAATTCAAAGTATTTGAAGAAAAATTTCATACCTGTGGATAACTCATAGTGTCCCTTCTATTACATGGCACCTAAAGATCTGGAGATATTTTACACTCGATTGAGCAAAGGCCACTTTTGTGAAAAGGTGCAAAATTAAGACTTGACAAGAATTGGTATTTGCTCTGGCTGGCATCAGCAAAGTTGAGAGTCATGAAAATGCTTATGAATTTACATATTTTGATCATAGACAATTTGTGAAAGAAGAGGTTCTGTTCTCTGTACGTATCTCATCAATATTTTTGTGCTTCAGTGAACAATAAAACTATTTTTGGAGTGTTTTTTAATATTAGTTTTGTCAAGATTTGAATTCAAGCTGGCTTTCTCAGTCAACCATGATGTTTTGATGGGATATGTCAGGACATACAGAAAATAAAGTCTGTTCTTTCATGAATTGCCTTTTAATGATCAGAATATGAAAGTTTCTAAGCCTTTTCAAGACTCTCAACTTTGCTGATACCAGCCAGAACCAATACAATTTTTTGTCAACAATGGATTTTGCACCATTTCACAAAAATCGCTTTTGCTCACTCAAGCCAAACATATTGTTAGATGTTTGGTGTCATTTGATAGGAGAGACCCTAAGCTATCCATATAGGTATGAAAATGTCATGGACATATTATGAAATGTTCATTTGGGGAGACTTTTTCCAGTTGTCAACTTTTAACGGTTCTCAAATTTGTTAATAACAGCCAGAACAAAACAATAATTCTTGTCAAGTCTGGATTTTGCACCCTTTCGCAAAAGTCGCTTTTGCTCAGTCGAGCTAAAAATATTGCCAGCTTTTTGGTGTCATTTGATAGGAGAGACCCTGTAGCTATCCACAGGTATGAACATTTCCTCAAAATATTTAGAAACATTTATTTTGGGAGACTTTTTTCAACTGTTAACCTTTTTGAGGGACGCACTGTAAAGCTCCCCCATATGAATTCAATGCCCTGATCGGTTTGGGTTTTCTCATCTCTCGTTTTGTTTAGTTAATACCCATCTACCACCCATTTCTTCATCTGCCTATATTTTCAGTCTTTATTTTTCGTCTTTACCAGATCTCAATTTTTTTTAGAAACGGCTCACCTGATATAGCTAGAAAGATAAATAGCATTATGTTGCTTGTAGCAAATGATGAAAGCATAAGTCCAACCGGACTCAAAATGGCGCCGATCAGGATAAAGATTCGTGGACGCGTCATTCGGCGATAGATGGCAACGACAAATGGAGCTGAAAAGATTCAAAATATCTCAACACGTTCATTTCAATTTTAAAAATATATTCATTTCGAACTTACTGACATTTACATTATGTCTACACGAGGGAAATGTGAGACACGAAGTGAAAATTTGGATAAAGTTGATTTTTTTTGTCATTTCGTTGCATTGTGAACAAAACTATCCTGACGTTATTGGGAAAGCATGCATGCATGCTTACAGGCCTATTTTGTTTGATTATATTCCACCTCTCTTTGTTATTCTCTCTTTCTCCTTCATCTCCAGCTCCACCCTATCGTTAATCTCAGTGGTGTTGCTATCAATGATAAAGATTTTTTTTTTGAAGATTATTCAGCTTGTCATCTTAGTCCCAATAAATTATAAACTCATCTCAGATAATTATGATGAGTGTTTGAGTTTAAGATTTTAAGCTATGTTAAAGAAAAAAATACCGACTTTATTATGCTTTTATTGAATGATCATACAGTACTGTTTTGTTCAGTCTGCGACTATATCACTAATTTGTGAAATGATGAAAAAATGAAATACATGTACCAAGTATAATAAAAATCACACTTCATAAGCATGATCCGATGTTGATGATTTCCTAAATGAAAGAGTTTGAGGGCACATAAAGGGGCAAAATAAATTAAAGGGTACCAATCACCACCAAATATTTTGCTCTAAGGCTCCATGTCGCCATACGATATTCAAAATATGAGCTTTAAAATTTTACTCTAAAAAAGAGATATACGTTTAAATACTCCTTATAAACATTACAGCGACTTGCCAGTACTTAGACTAATTGTCGGACCCGTACGCGCTCGCACAAAATAAGGCCTGTGTGGAACCGAACTCGGAGTTTGGTTCCGCGCGAGGGTGTTTTATGTTTTCATTTATTTTCTTCATACTCCTTAAAGGGTACCTGAGGCCTGAAAAAATAATTTGTGTATAGTTAGCTTACACAAAATGAACCCCAGAAAACTTAACACGACATTCAACAGTAACAGGATACAGGAGATATTGATTTTTGAAAATAAAATACCCCCCAAAATTAATACAAATAAGACCAGAGCAAAGACTAGTCGATCGATCACGATAGCTCACCTAACGATATATCGATTCAGGAACGTCTTAACTTTCAATTTTAGATTCGATAAATGAATTTTGCCACTTAGATCTAATTTATTTGTTGTTTCATTTGGTCTGTAGATTCTTTGTAATTTATGCGCCAAACCAATTTTCTGTTTGATTTAAACGTTTTGCGTTGAATACTTGATTCATCTGTTGTTTTGTTTGGGTTGTAGATTCTCCATAAATTATGCGGCAACTGAATTTTCAGTTCGATAAAAACAGTTTGCGTTGTATACTTCATCCATTTGATGTTTTATTTGGGTTGTATATTATTCGTAAGTTACGCGCCAAATTAATTTCCAGTTCAATTCCCAATTCGATAAAAAAAAAAAAACACACATACATTTTGCGTTGTATACTTCATTCATATTTTATTTGGGTTGTATATTTTTCCTAAGGTAAGCGCCAAATCAATTTTTGATTCGATAAATGAATCTTGCGTCATGGTTCTAATTTGTTTGTTGTTTCATTTGGTCTGTAAATTCTTTGTAATTTATGCGCCAAACCAATGTTATATTGGACATAAACGTTTTGTGTTGAATACTTATTCATTTGTTGTTTTATTTGGTTTGTAGATTCTCTATAAATTACGCACATACTTATATTTTTCATTTCGATAAAAACATTTTGCGTTGTATACTTCATTCATTCATATTTTATTTGGGTTGTATATTATCCCTAAGTTAAGCGCCAAATCAATTTTTGATTCGATAAATGTATCTTGCGTCATAGTTCTAATTTGTTTGTTGTTTCATTTGGTCTGTAAATTCTTTGTAATTTATGCGCCAAACCAATATTATATTCGACATAAATGTTTTGTGTTGAATATTTGATTCATTTGTTGTTTTATTTGGGTTGTATATTATCCATTAATTACCCGCCAATTCAATTTCCAATCGATAAAAAAACATTTTGCATTGTATACTTCATTCATTTCATGTTTTATTTGGGTTGTATATTATTCCTAAGTTAAGCGCCAAATCAGTTTTCGATTCGATAAATATATTTTGCGTCTAGTTCTAATTTATTTGTTGTTTCGCTTGGTCTGTACGTTCTTTGTAATTTATGCGCCGAACCAATTTTCTATTCGATAAAAACATTTTGCGTTGTATACTTCATCCATTTCATATTTTATTTGGGTTGTTCCTAAGTTAAGCGCCAAATCAATTTTCGATTCAATATATGTATTTTGCGTCTTAGTTCTAATTTATTTGTTGTTTCACTTGGTCTGTAGATTCTTTGTAATTTATGCGCCGAACCAATTTTCTATTCGATAAAAACATTTTGCGTTGTATACTTCGTTCATTTCATATTTTATTTGGGTTGTATATTATCCCTTAATTAAGCGCTAAATCATTTTTCGATTCGATATATGTATTTTGCGTCTTATTTCTAATTTATTTGTTGTTTCATTTGGTCTGTAGATTCTTTGTAATTTATGCGCCGAACCAATTTTATATTCGATATAAAAATTGTGCGTTGTATACTTCATCCATTTGATGTTTTATTAGGATTGTATATCCATTAGTTACGTGCCAAATCAATTTCCAGTCGATAAAAAAACATTTTGCGTTGTATACTTCATTCATTTCATATCTTATTTGGGTTGTATATTATCCCTAATTTAAGCGCCAAATCAATTTTCGATTCGATAAATGTATTTTGCGTCTTAGTTCTAATTTATTTGATGTTTCATTTGGTCTGTAGATCTTTGTAATTTATGGGCCGAACCAATTTTCTATTCGATATTAACATTTTGCGTTGTATACTTCATTCATTTGTTGTTTAATTTGGGGTATAGAATCCCCGTAAGTTACGCCCCAAATCAATTAACACGATAAAAACTACTTTCGAAAAATAAACTCAAGACAATTTCAATAGCCCTGTCTATCACCTTTAGAAATGTGCGAACATTACAATGGCGTATTACGTAATCCGAACAAGATTTCTATGGGCAGTACAATAGGCCTTTGAAATTGCCCTTGAGTTTATTTTTCGAAAGTAGTTTTTATCGTGTTAATTTTTGATTCTTTAAAAACATTCTCCGTTGTATGACTTCATTCATTTGTTGTTTTATTTGGGTTGTAGATTACTCATAAGTTACGCGCCAAATCGATTTCCAATTGGATAAAAACATTTTGCGTTGTATCCTTTATTCATTTGTTGTTTCATTAGGGTTGAATATCATCCGTAAGTTCCGCCCAAAATCAATTTTCGAGTGTTTGTCAGCCCCGGCGCTGTACATAGCAGATGACAAAGCGATAATGCGATCGCGATAATTCCATCTTTTCGCCTGATATGATTAATATAAAACTACCAAAATATTATCAGGAAATGCTTAGTATTTGGTTTGATATAAATGTGTTTATTAAAAAGGATATAAGTAATAAAAGAAACGAAATTTTCTTTAACAACAGATATATTCAGAAGAAAGGAAAACCATATTTTCATGAAAATCTTTTCCTTAAAAATACATTTAAATTGCATCATATTACAGATGAAGAAGGTGCACTTAAGTCAGACACTTATTTCAGATGTATGGAACTAGATGAAGAAGAAATATCAGTGATCAAAGACATATTTGCAAACACCCCTGAAGAATGGAAAAGTGAATTTAAAAGGCATACTTCAGTTGATGGGTTAAAAATTGAATTTATGTACTGTAAAAAAGTTTTCCAATTTGAATCGGTATGTTCGAAGAATTTGTATAGGGCTTGTATAAATAAGATGGCCGACATTCCAATTAGTTTTCACAATTTAGAATCATCATACAATATGTCGGTAAAAGAAATTGAAAAAGTCTTTTATCGTCCTAGATTAAGTACATTGGACAACAAATTGAGAGAATTTCAATTTAAATTACTATATAACATTGTCTTCGTGAATTATCATTTACACATGTTTCAATTTATAGCAAGTAATAAATGTTCTTTTTGCGGTAAAGATGAGGAAACATATAGACATATATTTCTGGATTGTGAGACAGTAGGGACATTGTGGAAATTATGCAGTGTTCTGTTTAATCTTCCAATTCTTAAAGAATTAAGCTGGAAGGAAATCCATATTGGGGTAGATGAGAGAGCTGAAAATAGACAATTACTTAATCATATTGTTTTACTAATTAAATATTTAATATACCTTGGGAGAGGAAAAAATAAGCCACCGATTGCTGAAGAGATACGAGAAAAGCTACTTAAGAGTAAAGAAGAAGAAAAGAAGATTGCACTCGAGCGAAACACATTAACACGACACTATAAAAAATGGGAACATCTAAAAGTATTAAGCACAAATCAAAACCAGAAGAAGGATGATGATGATGGGAGGGGTCCGCCGGGTTCGCGCATCCTGGGGTTTGACCGATCCTTGCCGCTGTAGACTGCCCTCTTTTTTTTCTCTCTCTCTTTCTCTCTCTCTTTCTTTTCTTCTTTCTTTCTTTCTTTTTCTCTGTTTGTAGGTGTGTATGTGCATGTTTGGGTGTGGTTGTGTGTGTGGGTGTGAGGGAGGGGTTATTCTAATTATGTTTATTTATTTCGTTGTCTGTCTGTCTTGTGACTTTTGTGGGGTAGGGGCGGGAGCGGGGTCAGTACAAATCAATCTCCGATTCATTCAGAGTGATGTAAGTTGACCATTCAATAGTTATTATTAGGTTATATTAGCAGTATAATATCATATTATGTCTTATGAATTTATATTATGTGTTATGACTTTACAAGGTTCATGATTCGACTTATATCGTTAATGTTAATGTTGAGATACACTATATTTTGTATGATTGAACGGAATGAATCAATAAATACTACTTTAAAAAAAAAAAAAAAAAAAAAAGCTATCGCGTCTTGGCGTTCGCCGAACGTGCACGCATAAAAAAAAAACGCACACGCATAGAAAACTGCTCGCGCGGAACTCAACTCCAGTTGAGTTCCGCGCGTCGTTCGTTCACGCTGTCCTTTATTCTCTTCAAACTCCTTAACCGCTAACCTGGGGGTAAATTTTTGGGGCTAATTTTATACATTTTAACTGTATACATTTTTTTTTTTTTTTTTTTGGCCTCAGAGACCCTTTAACCTTGAACCCATAGAAGTTCAGGTAAAGTTTTAGCTGTAGGCCCTACACAAATTATTTTTTCAGGTGATTGGTACACTTTAATTACACCCCCTTGAAACAACCCACTTTATGGTTGACCCACTTACATAATGGTAACCTGACTTAATTTTCTCCGTAACAGGCCTAATGCATTCAAATTTAATGCTTACCTCTTTGTCAAACTTCTGAACTATTATACGTCTACCTTTTACAAGTCATTGTATTTCAACAGGCAGAATGAAGATTGCATACATTAAGTGTTACTAGCTCGGACAAGCCAAAATGTTTGTCCCACCTAACAATGGCTAATACATGCACTTCGCATTCTGATTATTGAAAAAGAATAGCTTTTTACAGACGAATGTAATTGTTTGATACTAGGTTCTTAGGTGAGGTTTAGGTTTAGGTTTAGGGTTAGGGTCAGGGTTAAGTATAACAATCTTGATAATGTTTGGCCCAGGGTTGCAGTTAGGAAATCGGTTAGTGGCGTTTATTGACAGCTGAGCAATTATCTCTGGAGAGCATGTGTGGTAGAACTCAACTTACATGCCACAAAGTGGAAGGCAACGAAGAGTCCGACTGCAGTACCGAGGTCTGCCGCAGTTGTGTCCAGTGACCTTGAGATATCATCGAGCAGGACACCCATGGCCTTCACGGTTCCAATTAAGAAACAACCGTCCATGAACAGGACCAGGGCCAGCGGGAAACAAGACGGGCTGGATCGTACATCCATTTTTGAATACCAATGCAACTTGAAAGAATACGTGATGGCTCAGTGGTCTCGATTTGGGTGGTTCCGGATGCGAAAGAGAGTCAATGCGCTAACTATATAGTGCCATTAGTCCTCAATCCATCAGTCCATCGGATAGGATTTAATGCCATAGGTCTACTTGTTACTATAAATCCACAAGCATACGATTAATAAGCATGATTGCGTGAGCGTATATACGTAGCAGTGACATGAGCGCAAGATATATATATATATATATAAACTACAAACTACTGCAAACTACATGTACCGGTACATGTAGTTTGCAGGCACAAATATATATATATGAACATATACTATATGTTCATGCATCAGTGCCGAGGACCGTATTTAAACATTGACCCTTATTGTTGTTCTTGACAGAGCTGTTTGTCATCAGTGCCACCTGACCTTGCATTGACGCTTATTCAGGCGCGCCGGAAGCAGTTTGGGATTGGGGGGGGGGGGGGCAAACATTCAAGGGGGCTCACCTTTCAAGGGCTCATGTCTTCTCACCCCTAAAAAAACACACACGCTTTCCCACCCTCTCACAACAATACAGATCCTACTGCTAAATCAAAATTTTACTCAAAAATTCTCTGACAAGCATTTGGGGGGGGGGGTGTTTTTACTCGAAAATTCTCTGACAAGCAAAAAAAAAAAAAAAAAAAAAAAAAGAGGTTATCAGCATTTTTGGGGTGTATTTTTACTGGAAAATTCTCTGACAAGCAAAAAAAACAAAACACCAGAATTATGCTAAAATTCTGCTAAATTTTGTCAAATTATGCTAAAGCGGTCAAAATTCTGCCAGAAAGCAGAATTCTGCCAACTCTGGCACTCTGGCAACCTTGCGTCTAATACAAAACCTCCACTACATTGAATTTTAAAGTTTGAATGCTTTATCTGTCTTCAGTGATCTCCATGAATACGAAAAATGAATACAAAGGCTTACAATTACGTAATAAAGCAATCAAGCTTTTAATATTCACACGATTTTTACTCCTTTACTACTGATTTTTTTTTTACGGGGGGGGGGGGCTTTTTTGGGGGGCGAAAATGCATTTTGCCCCCCCCCCCCACTTTTTCGTTTGGGGGGCGACCGCCCCCACCCCCTGCCCCCCCCCCCCCCACTTCCGGCGCCTATGCGCTTATTGTTATCCAAGACAGAGCTGTTTGGCACTATAACCCCATGTTCGGTTTTGACCGTGATCGAACTTCGGGTGGATGGACAAGGGGGAGGGGGGTGGCGACTTGCATAGCCATAGGAACTTAGGGGTCAAGTTACGCGTAATAAACTGTATTTTTGTGTGCAGGGGTGGGGTTTTTTTTGTTTGTTTGTTTGTTTTTTGTTTTTTGTTTTTTGTTGAAAAACACATATACGTGTAGCTATATGACTCTGTGATTTTGTGTGTCACGTACCCTCCCCCGTCTGTGCCCCACTGTTCAAAAAGTCTGGTTACGCCATAGGAGGGTGGGGGGGGGGGGTATGACACTGTGGAAATGATATTCACACCGCTTCGTTGCAAATGCAATGCAGTAACAATGCTCTTATACCTCTTGCAAGATATTAAAAATTCTATTTCAAATACCAGAATTATAATATTTCCGTTTTTGCAGCGAACCGTCACAGTATGATAATTATGTGTCTGTGTGCTTCCAAAGTTGGGAATATTACTTTAATTATCATTATTATTATTATCATTACTTTGTCCACAACCAAATGCTCAGTTGATAGATGAAGCAGGAATCTGACGTCATCCAGAAATCAAGGGTCACCAGTTTTTGTAATGATTTCTCGGGGGTCACTCACCACATTATACGCAACCGCGTCCACAAAAATCGTCGAAAATGGTCTGTTTTCAGCCTTAAGGCGTCGTCGACTTTTTCCTTTACAAAGGGGTGCTTTTCAGCTTCAATCGCCATTTAGAGTACTAAATAACAAATTCGGTTTTCGACATTTAGGGTATAAATTATAAATGTTATGATAATCCTTCAATTCTGCTTTTCATCTATTTCTACATTCATTCTCACGTGTATTTTGTTGATATGAATAACATCGATTGGTGATTTGGATTGTTTGCATACAAATTAAATATGATATCACTAAAAGTTTACGTGTTTGTACTCGAAAAGCATTATTTTGTTGTTTCCTGCTTTAAAAGGGGTTATTTATTTTAAACGCCATTAAGGTATTGTACCTTGGTCCATTACCATTTAGGGGGGTACTCGTTTTTCCGAAGGTTCGTTTTTCCGAAGGTTCATATTTCCGAAGGTTCGTAATTCCGCCACACAAATTTCACATAGCAGGGGGTTCATAATTCCGAAAGTGAAATAGGGTTCATAATTCCGAAGGTTCGTAAATCCGAAATTGCAATAGAGCCCTACATGACTTTTTTGGAATTACGAACCTTCGGAAATATGAACCCTTTTTCATTTTCGGAATTATGAACCGTCGGAGTAACGAACCTTCGGAAATACGAACCGTTTTTCCGACGGTTCGTATTTCCGAAGGTTCGTTACTCCGACGGTTCATAATTCCGAAAATGAAAAAGGGTTCATATCTCCAATAACCTCGCATAAGTGTGAGTGGGTCTGACAAACCTTCGGAATTATGAACCTTCGAAAAAACGACATGTAACCATAATTTATACGCCACTTAACATGCTTAAGGTATTTTGGGGGTGGCGTGATGACCCTTTAGACGCCATTTAGGGTATTTTTTCTGATGCGACGCTGTATAGGGGTGCAAATTATACTTCGTGCAATACGCCATTTAAGGTCCATTTTAGAAGTGTATGGACGCGCTTGGATAGCACATTTGTATGAGAGTGACCCCCATCCCCCCAGGGGGGGGATCACTCTCAGACTACCCAAGCGCGTCCGGGGGGGGGGGGGGAGGGGGAGTGGAATAGCGCCTCGTGTGCAACGGGTTTTCAAGATTACCTGCAATAACTCCAGCGTCGGTACCACTACCCAAACAGTTCAGGACCTTGACTCCCTTGATGCTGACCGAATTAGCTACACCATATACGTGTTGGATCCAACGGTTACTGCACAGTGGGTTCCATGTCCGTTGCAGTCTTCCTGATGAGTAAAACCATATATCCCATATATCCAGAGGTAACATCGAGTTCTTGGGTACAAATATATGAATAGAAAAAAAAAAGGATCCGTCAATAGCGTATTGTCATACAATCTCAAGTTTTAGGTTAAATTAGGTTTTTAGGATCACTGTACAGAGATGGGTCGAGATTATGAACTCCACCAACAAAATGGACCGCGGATCAATATTCGCCCGAGCATGTGTCATACAATTAGCTGATGATACCCCCCCCCCCCCTTTCGGAGGATGATTGAATTGTGTACTTTAGCACTTCTGTTTACTTTTACTTGAACTTAGATAAACTCTTGCATGAGCAAGGGTGATTGAACTCCAACTCCCTATTTCATTTTCGAAATTATGAACCCTCTTTCATTTTCGGAAAAACGAACCTCCGAAATTACGGACCTTCGGAGTAACGAGCCTTCGGAATTACGAACCGTCGGATCGGAATAACGAACCTATCGGAATTATGAATCTTCGGAAATACGAACCTTCGGAAAATCGACATGTAACCAGATTATCGTGTCAGTCAAAACCGACAAAGGACCAATGAAAAAACAGATACACTGTAAGGAGGACCTCTCAGCAATTAGATGAATCCCTGGATGAATTACACAGACATGATAGAGAGAACTTGATGTCTTTCAGGTACAGCATATTCATGTTTTTATCGCTATATTCATGTACTTTTTTTTTCTTCTGACAAATTATCTGTCGCCTGAAGTATTTTCTCATTTTTGACATTAACAAATGTGATCCAGGTCAACGAACTTTTACTGCTACTCGATTTGAACGTCATTTTTTATTGTTGATTTCATATCCAATATTTATTTATTTTTTTTGATTGTCTGATTGTTTGAGTGTGTAAGCATTGGCGTAGACAGGTCCTCATAGGTGGGGGGGGGGGTATGATTGCCCTCAAGGGCCATATATATAGCATCATGCTTTACAGTTTTGTAGTATGTCTTGAATATTCAGCGAGCGAGCAAACAATATTCAAGATTTGTGAGGTCGTAATATAAAAACGGGGAAACTTTTAATACGAGTGAGCGTAGCGAGCGAGCATTTGGGAATATTGACTCTAAGTCACTTAGGATTAGGGGCATTATGGAAAAGGGAAACGTGGTACTTATCATGGGGAAAAGAACACTCATTAGAAAAATAAATGAATGTGTAGAAAAGGTAGAAAAGGCAGTTATCTGAGGTGAAAATGGGCACTAATCACACCTGAAAAGAGGCATTTATAGGAACGGAAAAAAGTTCTTATAAAGTAGAAAAATTAAATCAGTGTCTATACATTACAAAGAAAAAAAGTGACTTCTTACATTAAAGGGATAAAAGGGATTAAAAGGGATAAATGCTCTTGTTGAAATAGGAGGATTTATCAAAGGTAAGGTGAGGGATGAGGTGTAATCATCAAAATGAGCACTTGTAAGAATATGGAACGGGAACTTATTCGAAAGAAAATTAGGAGTACTTATCTGAAGTTAAGGGGAAAAGTAGGGGCACTGTGCCCAAATGAAACCCCCGGAGCGGTGCTTCTGACCTGGTCTACAGTTATGATTGTCATTTCATCATTCTTCTATGTATAGTTGGGTGATGATGACACAGGTCATCATCCTCGATAGATATTGGGGGTGATGTATTCCCTCTTTCCCCACCACATTCGATTCCTGTGACTATATTTTCATTTCAACTTTGAAAATTATTAGTATTACTAATAACATGAGTGTGGCAAAATTGCATTATAAAGGAAATTTACCGACTGAACCCTCTAAATCCAGAATAATTACATGTAATTTTCATCTAGATAATTTTTCTGCATTATGGCTTAGAAAAAAAAAAATCACCTCAAAATATATTTGGGGATAGTAACACAGGCCATCCCCCCCCCCCCCCACTTCAATTTAGAAAAAAAAATTATACCTCCATATCCCTCCCAGATCAACACAGTTATGTTATATAATTTGAAGTAGGCGGTTTTCACTTTCTAGTAGTGTAAAAATATATCGGGAAAAATCAAAAGCAACGACAGAATTGTAGATAAATATTAATAAATTCATATAAATATACAATATTGTACATAAATAAATAATATTGATATTGAAATAAAGAATATAGAAATTTGAATAACATTAATAGATATAATATATCAAATTATAATTTTTTTTTTTGGTGGGGTGAAACTGCCTGGGGGGATGTTTGTACACACCACCCCCCCCCCCCACCTGAAAAGTTGGGGGATGCATACCCCCCATTCCCCCTCCCCCCCTCCCCCCCCCCCCCCCCCCCCCCCGCTATCTACGCCCCTGTGAGTCAGTGAAGTGTCGTATTTATATGCGTATTTAGTTGGGATGAAGAGGTTGCTTGATTTATACATGTACATGGAGTCTGTCGCGTCTTATTGGGCCCTTGTCCTGGCGGGGCTGTCGGCCTTTCGATCGGCGGGTCTATATGTCGGCCTCGCCTGTGTGTCTTGGGCTGGTTTTCCTTCGTCCCCTTGGTGCCTTCATGGGGTCGAATTTGTTGTTCATTTTTTTCCCCCGTCCATAATCACCTTGTAATCATAATGTAAATGATATGATTGTTTTGATTCAATAAAACATACACACACAAAAAAAAGGCTTTTGTGTTTCCCTTTTCTTTTCTTATTTCCTTGTTTTTATAAAGAGATTGATCAATGAATGTATCAGTCACACATCTTGAGGTACCAGAGCCTTTTAATTCTCTGGACCTATATTTATCAAGAAGGCTGGGTCTCTTTCAACGTTTATGCCGAGTCATAAGATCTATCTGTTTGTTCCCTGCTATGAAAACTATCGCCATCAAGGAGAATATTGGGAAAGAATTATCATCATCATCATCATCATTATCATCATCATCAATATCATCACCATTAGATTCAGCAGCAAGATCATCATCATCATAAATGCTGGATAAAATGGGTCTACATTTTAGAATTGCACACAAGAAATGGATGGGCTATGCTTTGTCCGACAACATGGTTGAAGGAATCTCAAAATTTCAAGCAAAAGCAATGAATTATTTACAGTCATCTGAGAAAGCTTTTGAAAAAAATGTTGGAAATTTAACGCATTTTTAACGCAAATCATTATCGCCAGTGTGTTAAAAAGATACTTGGCCCTTTTTTTTCTTCTTTTTCTTCTTTTTATTTTTTTATTTTTTTATTTTTTGCACACACAAGTAGACCCGATAATGGTCCAAGCCCATTTTTAAATGAGCTTGTTAATTGGACCAGCTTTGCCAACAATTGCGGGTAGATTTTCTTACAAGAAACCGCATAGGTCTTCAGATCTTCAAATGTGCCGAAGAAAGTTATAAGGAGTTCCAAAATAATAAGAAAGGCTTCGATTTTTTTTTTACTTGTCGACAAAGGATGATTTTTTTTCTTCAAATTTAACAACTATGTGAGACATGCCGAAAGAAATTATGAATAGCGTGTCACAACCACAACCCATTCATTCTAGTAACGCCACTAGCTGTCGATAAAGCCCGGCTCACTAGGCTCACACGGCTCACACGAGGCGTCTTTTCGATTACGTCAGTACATGCGCTAATCGAGACTGTGAAGGCAATTTTTACTATCATTATTATTACTATTGTTTGCACTTTTCATGTTCATATCATTTTTTAACGATATCACTCTTTCACGAAGAGCAAAAGACCGGATAAGTCACTGACGCGGTCCTACCGTCATCAAAATGACGCCTCGTGTGAGTAGGGTTCATTTTTGTCGGAGCAACGGTGCTCCGATATTTCCTCCTGCGACATTTGCTCTGGGTTTCATTTCGTCAGATATAGGGTTAGGGTTAGGGTTAGGGTTGGGTTAAGGTATATATATATATATATATATATAATAGTGTTTGGTCCAGGGTTGAAGTTAAGAATTCGGTTACTATAAGAAAATTTCTGCTGAGTAGTTGTCGCCGGAGCATGGGTCGTACAACAACCTTGTGCAACAGCTTCCCCAAATCAGCAGTACCTTTAAAGAGGGCGTGGACTTTATCGCAATATTGCACAATCATTGAGCATTTGATTTTTCGTTTTGTTAATTCCATTTGTCACTCATGCTTACCGTGACCTAATTTTGTCGACGGATATTAATGTTAACACCAGATATTTATATGAGCGTCAGTTTGGAGTGATACCTTACGGAAGAAACATGTGGCATTTTTTCGCGTTTCTAAAGATACCGTTCAGCTGTTGAAATTGCATACAGTATTGAAAAGTCGGTCCAAAATGTGATGGGAAACAAAATAATTGATGGAGACGGTCGAAATCTTTACCCCCATACGTACCCACTCCTCTTCCCCCACCTGTTCCAGAACTAAATTCCTTTTCTTCTTCTTCTTTCTTTGATTTAACCATAAACAAATATAAAATCTTATTTGCACAATTTGTTTGTTTATTTTTTTCACCACAGCAAGTTTTGTATGGTTAATCCAAAAATGACCTTTGCCTTTTTATTTGATCCAGAAACAAATATCTTCTTTTTTTTTTTGATTACCAAGTATTCATGTCAGTAGTAACTTTATAAAGCCTCACAATATTGGAAAGTATGACTCTTGACCCCATCCTCCCCTAACCCTGACTCCGTCCTTCTCTCTCTCTCTCTCTCTCTCTCTCTCTCTCTCTCTCTCTCTCCTCTCGTCAAAATCTCGGAAAATTTGAAAATAATGATGACGATTTTATATAGTTTAATTTATTTCCACATTTGGACCGACAACCCTCCCCCTCCCATAAAAAATGCCATCACCAACCTAATTGTACACCGCCCTTCCCCACCCCCTCAGTATTTATCAATTATTTTCTACAGATTCGCGATACTGGGTTATAATTATGCGAAATTTTGTGTACTAGTATGTTTGAATATCCTTGCTATTATGCATGTATCATGATGTATGTACGGTTTATTCCTACAGAATTATAGTAGGCCTATGGAACTCATGAACTTCATACCCCGGACGGATTTCTTAAAGTTCCCCTTCCATCTTTTACGCATGAAGAATATGAACTTTCCAATCCCGGTCCAATTTCCCCCCTCACATTCTGCTTTCTGCTTTTTTTTTCCAGATAAACCACGATTTTCAGAGTTCAACTTCGATTTGAAACGGATAACGGGTTTGGCAAAGGTTAATACGCGGACGTACGTGGCAGGGATTATTTTTTGAACGACATGAAGAAGTTGTTAAATGGTCAAAGACATGCAAAAACAGGATTGGAGTGAAGAAAAATAATATTGTAGAAATGTAAGATATGGGTAGAAATACTTAATCAGAGACGGACAGATTGAAAAAGAGAGATACAGAAAAGGGCAGCTAGGGAAAAGAAGAAAAATTGGGAAGAAAGGGGCAGATTTATAAGAGACAAAAGTTCGAAAGGGAGGGAAAGAGACTTATATTTTTTCAAATTGTTCGACATTATGCTCCGTGGTAAATTTATAATAATTGTCGAATTCACAACACAATACCCATCCCTCATCTATATGGCTTGCCCTATAAATATCCCTTCACAACCCCACGGATGGAGCTAAACTTTAAGTTTCGCTTGTAGTTTCAAAACGTCGAGTTATCTTGCAGTTTCAGACGGTATGAAAGGGCTCATAGTTTCGAAACTTTCAGTTTACTTGTAGTTCCAGAACCACAAGCGAGCTTGTAGTTAACGCCGAAACCACGAGCAGTGGGGGTCCTCCGTCGTAGATATGGACCGTGTGGACAGAATAAACTTTTAGCAAGTTTAGCAAACTCGTTGTTAACGATGACCTCTCTGTTCATGTTCAGATGTTAAACGACGATCGCTCGACATGCAATCACAGAACAACGAGCGTCCCTGTTTCGGGCCCGTGTGAACCCTCGTCGTCATGGCCGTTGTTGTGAGTCGCTATTTCTTGAACTTAAAGTTTCACTAACTTAAAAGGCCCCTGCAACCCAAATTTTTAAATGTTTTTTGAAATATTTTTCCCAACCCCCTAAGCTCCACCCTAAAAAAAAAAAAAAAAAAAAAAAAAAATGCTCCAGATCTCATTCCTGCAGTGACATCATCTGTCAATCATCAGTCAGCTACACTAACATTCTACAACAGACAGTGGATTGTAACTTCCCTCAGCTCAGCACATGCTCACAATAGAATTGCATGCTTTCAAACAATACCTCCTCAATACCATTCTTTTCTTGGTAATGCTACAACATGTCTGACATAGCAACTCCTATGTAGGTATTGTATGGTCTATTAGAACAGATGGTGATCTCTGGCAAAGCTACATACCACTGTCTCTCCTTAGCTCACTAATGATTGACAGATGATGTCATTGCAGGAATGAGATCTGGGGCATTTTTTTTTTTTTTTTTTTGTGGGGGGTGGAGCTTAACATGTTTGAGAAAATGATTTTAAAAATATGTTAAAAATTTATGAAACATATTTAGATGTTTCAATAACAAACTATAAGTTGTATGCATCCCTGCACATCAACAGGAATCAACTTGCAAAAGTGGGTTGCAGGAAACCTTTAAAGTTTCGAAACCACAAGTCCCGCATGACCGTTGCTTTTATAACATAAGGTAAGTGAATGAAGGTTAATGAACTTATTTATGACGATGATAAGACATACATTTAAAGGTATTTTCAGTAATAAAAATTATTTCTTTCTCACTTTTATCGACACTATAGGCACCTTCACAATCATAGAAATCCCTGGATCTGATAAGGAACTGTGTGGGCGTGTGTGTGTGTGTGTGTGTGTGTGTGTGTGTGTTACAGATGTGTATCAATCGAATATGACTATTTAAGTCTGGGGACCTACCTTTAACGTCACCATCCAAAAGACGTGACTGAGATTCGAACCTAGGTCCGATCAGAGTCAGTAGGCGAATACATAGAGCTGCACGCAGCTGTTTTCCACGAATGTTAAGGGGTCAGTCCCCTGTTTCATAAAACTTGTTATCAATAACAAGTTGCAATAACCGTTACAAGCTACTGAAATCATTGCATCTGATTGGCTGAGAGCAAATTTGTCATAGAAATATGGCAGTTGTTACTGGTACAGTAACAAGTTTTATGCAAGTTTTATATACAAGTTTTATGAAACGGTGCACAGGTGTCGATAAAGTGAGAGATGTTTATAACAATTATTT
Source organism: Heliocidaris tuberculata (assembly GCA_025618425.1). NCBI lineage: Eukaryota > Metazoa > Echinodermata > Echinoidea > Camarodonta > Echinometridae > Heliocidaris > Heliocidaris tuberculata. Next base: position 15,843,930 of record CM046850.1, on the reverse strand, counting down.
CTTTTAGAGAAAAATATATACAGCGTTAATTACGTGCATGGTTTATGAGTAATTTTTACACCGCCTTACTGATATTTTCTTTTAAAATGTCAGCGTTTTGGAAGACATTACTTCAATAACCACTGACTTCTGAAATTGTTAATTATTTCAATCGTATCTACGGTCACATGATGATGACGTTCTCAATCACTCAACTCACGTGAGACTGTGTCATCAAAATCAAAACTTCCAGAAATACATTTGACACCGATGGAATTAAGCTGGAAAAAGGTAGAAGTGCTTCTTATTTGAACTGCTGACAGAGTTTTCCGCTTCATGAGTTTTAGAACTCGGTCTTTGGTAACCATGGTAAAGTTGTGTCGACAGGATAAATTGACATTTTTCGCCGGAAACTCGTTGATGTTTATATTAGACCGTGCTTAAACAGGGCTTGTCAACTTTAAGGGAAGGATTTTTAACAACTCCAGCTCCTTTTCAAAGAAAAGAATTTTAAGGCTCAATCATCATTTTCACCATTAAAAAAATTATCACTTGATACAAAATTGCACATCAAGATCAAAATTACACTTTTATGTAAATTTGAACTTAACTGAATTAATAATATTGTTTTGAAATTATTAATGTTGGAATGTAACACATGCCTTAATTTTACATCAGAGTATTTGGGGGGCAAAGTACATTTTGGTGTTTTGGGGGCGTCTGACTCCTCCTTCTCGATGGCGCTATTTTCCCTTGTCAATTACCTCATTTCACTCCTCCCCCCCCCCCCTCTCTCTTTCTTTCTTTCTTTCTTCCTGTTCCTCCCCTTCCCCCCCCCCCCTCTCTCTCTCTCTCCCTCGTTCTCGTATATGCTTTCTCTCCCCGTTCTCTATTTTTTCCTCTCTCTCCTACATCTCTCTCCCCGTCGCTTACCATTTCCCTTTATATCCAGACCTCTCCGCTCTCTGCCACTCTCCCCCTTTCCTCTTCATTAAACCCAAACTCTCCCCATCTCCCTCAATCATTATCGCGAATGAAACCCCGTCAAGACACTTTAACCAATTCGTCTAATCCATGTGGTTTACGATGCGATGATACACTGTATTAGATTAGCAGACGACATTACAGTTCGACAGACATTCGATGCTTTCCAGATGCAGACGAAGCTTTTCTGTCATTGGCGTATCCAGGATTCTTTAATCGGGGGAGGGGCATTTGTTGCAAGCACGGAGCGAAAGAAAAAGGTTCACATTATCATGGGGGTACAGGTTTTAAAAAAAAAGGCTGACAGAGAATAAGGTTACAATATTTTTATATGGGGCACAGGTCTAAGAGAAAAAATCTCTTACAAGAAAGAAGACACTCATCACATTCTAATCTGACGAGACACAAGTCTAAACATATCTCTAACAAGCGAAGATTTTTGTTAAATAAAATGACAACAACAACAACAACAACAACAACAACAAAGTTTTTACTCAGGTGTGTATGTAAAAATTATGGCAAATTTGGTTTGGCCAGTCGGGGGCACTTACCCCTTGCCCCCTCCGATTCCGCCATTGTTTATTGTCAATTAAAGTTTGTTCCTGCTCTTCCGGGAAAGGCATAAGTTTATTTTCATTTGTCTCATCATGCTTATGAAAGGGTTCTAAAAATAATGAGTCTTTTCCGAAGATAGCTCGTCTGTGCAGGCTGTACATAAATCTTTACGAAAATGATTATGTAAGACTCAATGATATTTAAATTTTTTATTCAAGCTTTAGTACCCTTTTTGTTTTAAATAATTCTCCCACAGCTTATAGCATTGTTTAGATATAGCAGTTTTTGTTATTATTTGTTATTATTTTGGTTTCTGTTATTCATCGAGTATTATTTTGATTGATGGTCTGATATATTTTTTCTTCAAAAGTGGACTAACTATAGCCAATGAGAGGAGACAAATAATCATCTAAATTGCCTTTTATTTTTCTTTCCTTTAGTTGTCTTTGAATGTGAATTTGTAAATTTTATAAGTAAGGAGCTGTGGGGGATTTGCCTATAATCAAACCATGAACTGACTCATAGGCCTATTGTATTTTATTCATAGAATGACTGTTTTACTGTCATGGATTTGCAAGGCCTTAGTGACCCCTGGTCTTATGACCTATATATTTAACCATAGGTGTATACGATGCAAGGGGTGGGGTTGGAGCTTGGGGCTGCACCCTCCTTCCCCGGAGTTACGATATTCGGGCAACCACCACCTCATATTCATGCGTCTAGGTGTCCGAATATCGAATATAATCATATTTGGGCAGCGAGATGCCAGCATAGTCTCATATTCGGGCATATTCGGGCAGTGAGGTACCCGAATATGTAATGTATTTACAAATAAGTGTAATTAAAATATGCTCGCGAAATGTTAGAAACTGAAGAGTTGATATTCGGGCAAAATGCGGCACTCCCCCCCCCCCCCCCCCCCCCCGTTAGAGAAAATTTTCCCGTATTTAACTATGTACTTGACCAATTTAACTCTTTCAAAGAATATAATGACCTTGACCAACAGAGTGATCTAAAAGTGATTGATAGTAAGTAAAAAAAGATGGCTTTTAGGACAGCGGCCATATGTTGAGCAGCCTATACGCAATCGAACAGTCATTCACCTAACCTCATCATAGTCATAAATAAATATATTAATCCCCTCCCCTGCACTTTCTACTCTTTATGGAAAGTGACTATCAAAATATCAAGTCGGGTTGCTTGTTGATGTTTGCGCGAGGTTTATTCCTCATGCTAGTCTTGTACAAATATAAAGCGGGAAGATGTTTGCCGATAAACATACACCAACTCAGACCACGTGACACGCAGACGTCAATGCCCGAACAAAACGCCATCATAATCATTTAGCGGTCGAGGACGAATTCGAAGGAAGTGTAAGATTATTTCGAATGCGTTATGTCCTTGGTACCGCTGGCGGACTGAGGGTGTGTGTGTGGGGGGGGGGGGGGCACAACCAACCAGCGCCCCTAAGACCAGTGTGGCATACCTAGGTATATATATCTCAAATTTTCGACTGAGAAGGAACCTGAAAATATGATAACATCTTTCTTTTCTTCTTCTGAATTTCACCTCTCACCCTGATCTGCCCCTGCTTGGTACTATTTGGCAATGTGGTGTGCGAATGTTTTCATGTTGAATGCTAGTTCATGTATGATTTCATATTATCATTATACTTGTAACAATACCCACGTCGCAAGAGTACAAAGGCAATGACCGTGCACGTCCCCCCCCCCCCCCCTTAATAGACAGGTTTAACTTATACTTTTTAAGCCGGCACAAGATCCAAATAATAATATTATGTAATAATACGGTCTTATTTACCCAGAGTATAATTATCGATATTATGCTGCTCTTACTGGGGGTCCTGCAGTTATAATTGCCCCAGCGTTATATCAGGCACCGATCTTGGGTCGAGAGAGACAATTTTGTGTAAAAACAGCTTGTCTAAGGATGTAAGCACAAGGACCTATCGTCTTCAGTCAAGAGCCCTTCACTCCTACTGATAGTGCTTATATACTGATCAGCATTGTACACCTGGTTCGAGAGGGACAAATGCAGGTATACCACGTCGTCCAAGGATGGCAGCCACCGCAAGGATTGAACCCCGGACCTCTCGTATGAGATCAAGCCTTAACATATTTATTTATTTATTTATTTATTTATTTATTTATTTATTTATTTATTCGTGTTTTATTTATGACAAGTAAAACGGTGGAGGGTAGTCCGATTCAGTTATGCAACTGCTTTACAACGGAGCCCTCCACAAAAATATAATATCAACAAAATATCAAACATGGAATCATTAAATTCATAGGATACCGTAGAGAGCCAACCAATAGAGCACACGGGCCCGGTGCCCAGCAAAGTCCGCCACTCCATCCCCCCCCCCCCCCCCCCCCCAAAAAAAAGAAAGCACCTATCCGAAACCACAGAAGGAGACAGCACAGTGCAGCATTTCAAATACACTAATAATAACATATATATCCCTTCGACAACAGTCCATGCGGAATCGGGCGGCCACCCCACAAGAAACATGCCAAAAAGCAAAAGCCCTCGTTTGCCAATTGGTCGGCGCTCGACGGTAGACATACACAAACAAGTAAATCTTTGAAAGCCAGATAGTTCTTCAAAGCATGTTACAAAAATGTTTACATTCTTTTTTGAAATTACTTATTGTCTTGCAGTTTTGAACAAATAGTGGTAGAATTGCAGAGAATGAAAAGGATCGTTTTTTATATTCTGTTTTAGGGTAGGGTATTTGTAGACGACTGTTATACCACTATGCTCCCACTGACGGTACTTCTACTGATAAGTACTGAAAGAGAGAGGGGACAAGGACGAAAACAAGATGGTGAAACAGGACCACTTCAACACCCTCTCCATAATCGATGGCCTTAATAATTTTCATTCATTTAATGGACCGAATAAGACCGGTTCTCCCTCATTGACTGAAGTCACCCCAAGGCAAGCCACTGGCCGGTCATGCGATGATGTCATCCTGTCATCATCACTGAAAACTCCATGTATCTCCTTGTAATTAAAGTTGAACTTACCTTTAACTTCAGTTTTAATTGAGTCACCAATAGTGCCCTTGGACAAAACCCCTCGGATAACGAAATAATCCAAGAGTTCCAAATTTGGGAATGGCCATATAAAACTCCCACTTTCTTGTAAGTTTAGTAATTTTAGTCACATTTAGGCTTACTAGCTTGATTATGGTAAGCAACAACTGCAAATAATTAAAAACACCATAAGAGTGTTATTTTCAACACATTATGCCTATACCCGTTAAAAACAATATTGGTCTCTTCCAATCATCAGTCTTATATTTGTTCGTCTAAACTCTTGATTAGTTTATTGTATATTGGGGATGGGGGGGGGGGGGGGGGGGGGGGTCACATACAGTAGATCGATTGTGGGTATTTTTCCAATAATCATAACTCTTTTTTTTTTACCGTTATGTACTTACGTGTATAGACTATTGTGATTCAGTATGAAAACGTTGGACTTATGTGAGTTCGGAAAACTCGAAAGATTTTTTTTTTCTCTCCCTTTTCTCCCCTTCTCTTTCTCTCTCTGTCTCTGTCTCTGTCTGTCTGTCTCTGTCTCTCTCTCTCTCTCTCTCTCTCTCTCTCTCTCTCTCTATATCTATATATATATATATATACACAATAATGTGTATATCTCTCTTTTTCTCTTTCCCTCTTTACATATTTCAACACACTTCTCTCGTATTTTTTTTTCATGTGCCTACATGTATGTGCATGCCGCGTCACATAGATTAATTTAGAACTGTCCCAATTCATTTCGCATTTGCAAATCATTGATATTTCCTGTATTTAAGCAAATTTCCGACGTTTTTTACGAGCCAGAGCTCTGACTGACAGAATTGACACTAACAAAAGGCTCATTTCATGTACTGTTGACTTGACTGAGGTATCACGTATACCAAGTACACAATATTGGACCTCCTTTGTTGTCTTTGTTTTTACCTTGTCCTTTTGGGTTTGTTTGTTTGTTGTGGTTTTTTTTGGGGGGGGGGGCGCCCGGGCGGGGGCAGTCACAGTGGATCTTGCAAAAAAAGGGGGTTTTCAACAACAACAAAATGTCATTATTATTAATAAATATGGTTTGCAGGGTGATTAGTGAAGATAGAAAAGGTATGAAGTAAAAGAAGTAGAGAGGAGAAGACTTAAAGAGAGAGAGAGAGAGAGTGTGTGTGTGTGTGTGTGTGTAAGGGAAAGAGAAGGGAGAGGGAGAGGAGAGGAAGAGAAAAAAAATTGAGAGAGAGAAAGAGAGGATAGAAGAGAGAGAGAGAGAGAGAGAGAGAGAGAGGAAGAAAAAAACATTAAGATTATAATTATATAAAAATTATATATATATATATAAACAGAGAAAAAAAATTAAGATAGAAAAGTGGAGTAGAAGAGGGAATTGGAAATTGGGACATGCACGAGGGAACACCAAGGGGTGTATATAAGAGTTGGAGAGGTGGGGGGGGGGGGGGGGGGGGTATAGTTGGCGAAAGGGGAACATAACATCAATCAACTGCTCCCAAAACATATTTCCTTCATATCTACAATCTGTACGTTGTGACAGGTAGGGCTCCCCACCACAAACCACATGCTAAATCTTATAATCCTTCCAAGCAACCGTAATTTCATCACCACACACACACACAACACCGTGCAAACAGGCTGTGTATATACCATATAAACAGGCTCGCCGATTCCGGGAGGGGGTCAGATGGGCTTTCGCCCCTCCCCCCCCCCAAAAAAAAAAAACCAAACAAACAAACAAACAAACAACAACAACAACAACAACAAATAAATAAATAAATAAAAAATAAATAAATGAAATAAATAAACATAAATAAATAAATAAAAAAATAAAAAAATAAAAAAATAAAGGAATTCATTGCAAATCCTACGGACTACAGAGGAGTCGCTAGACCATTTGGAATGGGCAGAGTCAGATGAATTCGAAAATTTATTGGGCCCAAATCGTTAACTAGCAAAAATCAAACAAAACAAACAAACACAAAAAACAAAACCATGGTGATCAATACCTTTTTTACGCTTTGCCAAAAAGGTTTTCAAAATTCCAAATTTACAGACAGAATTATTGTAATGTGGAGGTGACACAACGCCCCTGGTTGAATGCAATCCTACGATTAAACCCCCCCCCCCCCCCCCGGTCTGCTTAGGATCCTCCTCCTTGTATATTTATTTCTGGATACGCCACCTGATTTCCCATGTGTTGTATACAAGAAATAATTTTTGTTTGTCTAACATGGGTAATTTTTCCTTTTTTTTTTTTGTGAGCTTTTAATAGGGACTAAAGGGCCTATACCTTACATACGGTTATGTCGTCGATTTTGCATATCTTACATAATTCCACCTATGACACAATTACCAAAATATAGTTCTCCGGGAGCTGTGTGTATAGAGTCTGTGCAAAATTGCAGCAAGGGCCAATGGCACAGTAAGGGTTAAAACGTAATGATCATTCTGGCCGAGCTTATAGCATTGTTTTATCCCTGTCTGTTATGCTTTTCAGCGGCAAAGTGGAGACCGTCGTTCGTGAATTTGTTTTACACTGAGAGAGAATTATGAATCATCTGCACAGTGCCAGAATGTCTTTCCTTAGAGTTCATCTTACTATCCGCTTCCTGAAAGAGTGCAATCACTTCCTGCGAGAGAAAGAGGGGTAAGATACAGAGAATGAGAGACAAAGCCGAAGAGAGAGAGAGAGAGACAGACAGACAGAGAGGGGGAGACAGAGACAGAGACAGAGAAAGGGGAGAGGGGGAAGAAAGAGAAAATTTAATGTATATAGAGAGAGAATAGAGAGAGAGGGAGAGAAGGGGAGAGTAAAATAGCAGAGAGAGAGGGGGGGGGGGGGGGAGTAGTGACAGAGAGAGGGGTAAAAATAATAGAAATAGGAGACAAAGCTTCAGAGAGAAACACAGAGACACACAGAGACACACATAGAAAGAGAGAGAGAGAGAGAACGAGAGAGGGGAGCATAGAGGGAGAGAGAGAAAAAAAGAGAGAGAGGGGGAGGGTTTAGAAAGGGGTGAGGGAGAGGGCCCGGGCAGCTGTAGCTGGGGGGGGGGGGCAAATGATTTGGAGCGGGGGTCATGATGGGAGAGAGAGAGGATAGAGTTCCTTATTTGCTCAATAGCCATGATATATAGCCATGGATCATCTCATCAAATGTCAAAAGAGATTTTAGTCCGAATGACAATGACGATCTACCTGCATGTACAATTATTTTTTTCTAATGATTAGACCTATATGTAAAATCGTAGCGACAATGGAACATCATACCAACGAATTCTCGTAGAATTGTTCTTCATCCCTGAAAAAGTCTTTTATCTTCGTTGTTTAACATAAATAAACATTAACCAAACTCAAGTTTAGTATATAACATTATTTTTTTTATCGTAAAATAATTCACAATGAAAGGAACAGTCGTTAATACAGTTTTGTTCTCTAGTTACATTCAACAGGACACAATTGTGCACCTTTATTCTGGACAACTACTATCATAATTAGAAGACTGTTCATTTTGTCAGATTATTGACTGCCACCCCCCCCCCCTCCCCCAAAAGAAAAAAAAAAAAAAAACTAAACAACAACAACAACAACAACAACAACAACAACAAAATTTTTTTAAAAAATAACAATCTTCCATCGAGATCATGGTATTTAATCAGTGGCGTAGCGTCGGGTTTAGCCATCATAGGGGCACTGATCTGATGTGGGAATGAAAAGTGAATTTTCAAGTCACTGATTAGAGGAAGGTGTGGGAGGGGCCCTATCGTCTCCCTTTCTCGTCTACTCCCTTTCATCTCTCTCTCTCTCTCTCTCTCTCTCTCTCTCTCTCTCTCTCTCATAATTTTTCTCCGTTCTATTTGGAGGGGCACGAACCCCCCCCCCCGTATCCCGTAGCTACACAACTGTGATTAAGCATTCATGATTTATTCAAATGATATTTATTATTAATGTTCAAGAAACATTCAGAGGCGTCGCTAGATCCTTTCTAGAAGGTGGGGTGGTGGTCGAGGACCACTTTTGTCGACAACTTTGAAAATTCTTTTCCAAGAAACAACTACGAAATAATTCCTACCGTCCACTGCAGATATCATATATGCTGGCAAAAAAAAATATGAAAGAAGGGCGTAACACTTCCTGTAAGGACACGCCCGAAATCACTCTTTTTACCCAAAAAATGTAGTAGGAGGATAAAATAGTACAGCTCGTTATTCTAAAAAGTGAGCTTTAAGAATATCAACCAAAGATTCCTTGACAAACTATCTGCACCAGAATCTTGTTTATTAAAACAGAAAAAGTTCATTTTGAAATAACTCCAAACTGGAGACAAGTCTTTATTTAGAAAAGTAAAATGCATATGCACTTTGATAATAACTTTGTATAAAACCTTTTCATGAATATCGAGCATAATCCAAATTTTTAGACAACTGCATGGAATGCCTCAGTATATATAATCCGCACTAGAATCCATTCGATGGTACCTTGTGATTTCTCTACAAGTGGTGGCGCTATACATTTTATTAGACGAATAGAGGTTGAATTTTTCTCTTCAGCATAATATACTTCTTTTCAAATGTAGGCCTACATGTTTTCTCATGATATTCAACCTTTTATGCTACTCCAATTTGAAACTCGTTTATGCACTTCGTAATTCGTATTCGGACAAATATTATCTGTGGATAAATATACAGACATCTAATCCTGGACAATACTGGGGGACACCCCTCCCACACCCTTCCCAATTAGTCACTCCTCTCACTCGCGGCAGAAGCCCCAGCGCCCCCCCTCAAATTTTCTTCCCAAACCGCGCATGCTGGAGATGAAAACAAAAAATCTTTTAGGGGCAGAGGGACGGGGGGAGGGGGGACTATTTTCATTCGGGAATTTGCCATTAATTTTGGTCTAATGCCATTTAGTCCAATGCCTTTTTTCAATGTAGGCCTACATGTTTTCTCATAATATTCAACTTTTATGCTACTCCAATTTGAAACTCGTTATGCACTTCGTAATTCGTATTCGGACAAATATTATTTGTGAATAAATACTACAGACATCCTAATCCCAGACAATACTGGGGGACACCCCTCCCACACCCTTCCCACTAGTAAGTCACTCAACTCACTCTCGGCAGAAGCCTCAGCGCCCCCCCCCCCCCCACCCTCAAATTTTCTTCCCAAACCACGCATGCTGGAGATGAAAACAAAACATCTTTTATAGGCGCAGAGGGACGGGGGGGGGGGGGGATCAAGGACTATTTTCATTCGGGAATTTGCCATTTTGTCCAATGCCACTTAGTCCAGTGCCCATAAGGTATAATGTCATTCGGTCTAATATCCGTTTTTTTAAAGGTTTGAAACGAAAATTTCCGAAAGCTCGATCGCTTTGCTTCCTCGCATATGTTCATTTTTTTTAAAATTCACTTCATTTTATTTCACATCTCTTCAAAGGTATATAACAATATATGTATAAAATCAGAAATAAACACCATAACAAGGGAATAAACAACAAAACAAGAATATATATAGTTGCCCCAGGATCTCGAAATTTCGCGCCCATTAGGCCTATACGATATGCGTTTTAAAGGGTTCAAAATGTGAAATGCAATTCTCACTGTTTTGCTCTTTATCATGTAACTTTCACCAGCATCTTGCTAAATATTGCGCCTCAAATATAAAATAAAGAGTATGATAGTATAGCATTTGCAAAGGTTCAACATATGAAAGAAATATCAAATTTCGGTTGCCTTCCTAAACTCCTCGACTATTTCTTAATTTAAGGGTTAATTTTGCGCCCCATTTGAGAAGAATAGAACTCCGTTTATCAGTGTTCAAAATTCGAATTTCGTCTACTCCTCGATTTTAGTGCTCAGTGACGAATTTTCCTGGATAAAAATGCATTAGAAATTGCTTTTAGAGGGTTAAAAATGCATAAATTTCCGATAGGTCACTTCGCTCCCTCGCTTGTACAATAGCGCTGATCTGATACCTTTGTCATCTCCAGTACATGAACGAAAAACAGAGACCACTTTTGTGTCCCACTTACCTTGACTGTCCCACTTCACCCTTCCTTGCCCACTTCACGCATGCATGGCGAGTCCCACGTTATTCCCGACGGTAGTCCACTTCTCCCCGCTCTTACTGATTATTTCCATTTTAAAAACTATATATATATATATATATATATATATATATATATATATAAATGGATATACTCATAACTCATGTGTTATAGCTGAGTAAATTTATAATCCTTTTAAATGAGAGGCCACAAATTTTCCAGGGAGATGGGAGCCCATCTCCTTGTACCAAGAAAAAAAACAGGAGCCCCAGATTATGATCATTTTTGACCAACTCCACCTTGGCCTCTCCCTAAGCATATAAGGCACCTCGTTCATACACCCCCCGGAATGTAATCATCCTTTAATTCCTAATTTCTCTCTTTCTGTCTCCCACCCCCCCCCCCCTCCCTTCTTCTTTATTCCTTTGTAGGTGCTATTTTCGTCATTACTTCTGAAGTTGTGCATGCAAGCAATCCGATCAGTTTTGCCAAGCCAAGATCTCTTGAATGGTCATGACCTATGACGTCACAACCGTGGAATACTAAAGGCGAATTACGCTATACCGGTACTACAAAATAATATACGTTCGCTTATGATGATTTTCCCCATAATGAAATGAAAATTGAATGGAATTTTACTTCATTGGATAATAGCAGTATAATTGGCATGGAAAAATGAAAAATGACCTGTAATTTCACTTTGACAAGGAATTATGAGCAAAGAATTTTTGCGGAAGAAAATAGTTCGCCACTTGTGTACAACACTCCGGGTCAAGTGTTGAGGCTACTTTCATGTGTTGAATGCTACGAACATAACAATAAAATCGCGTTTTTTGCACTTTGTGCGTGCTGTAAACTCCTATCTGGAGGATATCCTGAGCCTTCAATTACACTGCAACAGTGACCCATCATGAAATTTCAACTGAATATCAGAAGAGTCGGTGAAACTACAGAATAAACTACCCTAGCTGAGTCACGGTTCCAAAATAGATTTTGTGAATCCACATAAAACGAAGGTGCAGCTATAAGCTCAACGTAGATGACTTCTCAGCTCGTAAACACATCCAGTGAATAGTGTGCAGCGACCGTTGTGTTATGATCGAAAAGTGTGTCATTATCTGCAAATATTTCGTCTTTTTGGTCGTCTCCGCAGATATGTTCGACAATGACTCAACTGCATAATTTGTCTCGAATAACCATAAAGGCTCTTGAAGTTGAACTGAATCAGTAGAGAGCTGTGACTGTTGCAAGAACTGAACTTCTGAAGAAGACTGAACAGTTTATTTTGCCTTGGCTTTGACCTTTGTTTTTTTGTCATATCATATCATTGCAGTTGGACTCGATTGAAGGAAAAAAAAAATATTGCCAACATGAGTAACTCAATGAAAGCACCACCACCGAAGAAGGACTCTCGAATGAGGATTCGTGCCTTTCCAGTACGTCTTGAAATCATATTTTACATGGAATCAAAGAAATGAATAATTAATGATAATCACGGAAATTGTAAAGTTAGCCATTGTTAGCGAGTGTGATTGTTACACACTGTGTGGTTGTGCTTGATAATGCATTGAGAATGGAGTTGAGGTTTTCGTAAACATTCATGGTTTGCCCAACAATGTATGTTTTCAATGGATTGGGAATGTTGTATTTTATCCATGATTTCTCCAGATCTGTAGGGGAAAGTTGTGGAACCCAAGGTCTAAATGAATAAAAAAAATTCTAGAAGCATAATAGTGAAATTCTAATGTTAGAAATTGTAAAACCAAAATGATAAAATGTTTCAGAAAACATCCTTCATGTCCTTTGATCTCAATAATTGTGAAATCAATTTTTGCTACTTATTAACTCCATACTACAGATGTATAGTCAAGTATTGTAACTCCGAACAGATTGTATTACCGAACGTGTAAAGTTAAGCGCCTAAAATGGGTTTTCATACGCGTGGGATTACGCGTATGAAAACCACACTATTGATACCAAGGTTGTGTCTTTTTCCCATAGGTTTCACACGTTCGGAATTACGGTACCTTTTTCAAGGGACCAAAACGCCGCGTTGTTGGGAAGGGGTTCACACGGATGGGAATATCGTATTAAATCTACGTTGTCTTTTTAAAATTCCATCAACTTCTTTTTTTGTAGGACTTTGAGCATTCAATATGTATAGTTTGACAGATATTCTTTTCATATTTTATTTGCTATCGTCGATTTTCTGAAAAGTGTTCGGACGCTGGATCAACCACCATATTCAAAGAGGTTTTGATGGTGAAATAATAGCATAGAGGTCTAGATTCTATTCTCTTTTTATTAAAATGCTAGGGAAATGCAGCAGACCCTAATGTTAGGCTGTTTGGATCTAATTTGTGATATTTTGTTTGCTTTCAAAATTTATGGGAACCTCCAAAAAGCTAAATTCCCACACCCTTTTGGAATGCACATGACTGATAGTGATATAGTTGACAATAAGTTGAAAACAAAAATTGACAATAAGTGGAAACATAAAGGTCCATATTCTCGAAAGTGGCCTAAGTTAAGCCTGGCGTAACTTAGGACACTGATTTATGGAAGGCCATTCGTTAACCCCTAAGTGACGTATAAATTACTATATGTAACAAAATAAAGGAACTTAATTATTTTCTGGCATGGAATGAGCATCAGAAATTAATTCTATTGTGACATTTTTTGTATTTGCATTTAGTCCCAGAACTATTGGTGATTTTGTAAGATTAAAAGAGGGTTACATTTGGCTCTCCATAATTCGATGGCCTAAATTTACACATTTAGGCGGGGGCGTAAGTTAGGTGCCTTTCGAGAATATGGGCCAAAGACTTCCCAATTAATCCAAAGGAAATATTTGTGTGTCAAGCAAAGTATAATTTCTAGATTCAATTCCTCATGTCCATTGGTGCCAGTGCAAAATTGTTAAAATATTCACCATCCCCGAACTTCGGTCAGGTGACTCGGGTACCAGTAGGACTTGCCATTCAATCTTTTACTTTAAACATGTAACCTTGATAAAGTGGAAAACCTCAAATTGATTTGCTCGAATGAAATTATCCAAAGTAGTGAAACATTGAATAGTTTTTCACATTTTCTTTTCTGTGTGCCCCTTTTTAAAATTTTATGAACTAACTGAGATGTGATGAGTATGGCCTGAATTCACAAAGGAGGTTTGGTTTAAACCATGGTTTAAACCCCCTCCTGGGTTTTTTAAGCGTACGCGTGCACTGAATCCGATCCAGTCATATATTTTCTTTGAGTTCGCGCATGGGCAATGTGCGCTTATTTATGCTTATTTTAGTACGCTTACGGAGGTTTAAACCTTACCCACTCATGGGCCCTTGCCTATGTGGGACTGTGTCCAACATTCACTGTTGCAGCAGTCAAAAACAGACAACAAAATTGTTCTAAGCAAGATTTAATTTTCTTAAATTTTCTAGATGACCTGATTCATGGACTCTTCCACTCTTACTGTGCCACAAATTAGGGGGTTCAGAATTGAAAGTGAAATTTTAAATAATTATTTTCCTCTCCTGTATGAATGATCTAGCCTGGAAAAGGGCCTGCTGATACACATAATAGCTATTGAAGCCTATTCACCCACAAAAGAGCTAGTCTGAGTACAAGGTTATCTTCAGATAAGCTTGTACATGTATAAGTGAACCTTACCCATGGTTTAAACCTCCTTTGTGAATTCAGGCCTATGTGTTTAATACTAAAGTTACACATTGCATTCTGTCAACAGGAATGAAAGCTTTGAAGAGGGCCAGGTCCCCCTCATTTTAGGGCCAAAAGCTCTCTTACATTTTTATAATTTGTGTGTAAACAGTGAATATTCGAGTACACTGTACGTACTGTATGTACGTAAACCTGTATTAGATCTATGTTAGAATGTAACATGGGGTTACCAGCAAATACAGAAATCACTAAAATTGTATTTGGATTGTATCATTGTAGGAATTTTATAGATATTCCTTGTATTTACAAATAGGAAAGTTAGGGATGATGATAGCTAAAGGGCCTTGTGTCTGCAGATATTAAAAGTTAGTGGTTACATGTATGCAAAATTGTTGCTGTACAAATGTGCTTTTTACATGTAAATGTAAGACCTACAAGCTATGCACCCGAAAATATGCGCTTTGCGATGCGTTCAATGCGCCAAATTTCTGTTGTGACTGAGCAATGAAAATCTCATTTAGGTTTGCAAAGAAGAATTAGTAATTTTCCTTTATTTCTGTGGTATTACCAATGTTTGGAAATCGGTGAAATTCACATCGGTCAGCTTCAAAATTAAGATTTGTATTCATTTATTATGTGTGCGTAGCTTTCTTTTGTTAAACAAAATTTGACACAGCCATCGATATCGACTTGAAAATGTTAGTTATTGACAATCATTCGCCCCAAATTTCTCAACAATTCAACTTCAGAATATGTTGCAGTTCCACCAAGGTAGATAAAAGAAATTTTCATAAAATTAAACGTTTTTATAAGGCTCTGAAAACAAAGTGCTTAGCTTTAGGTCCCCCATTATACATGTATTGAAGATAATGACATAATTGACTATATGATATTGTAGTTTACTTTATCTTAGCCAATCTGCTCATTCCTGAATATAAGTACGAGATCTTAAAATTGATAATTATCTTTTTTATTTTCTTTATTAGACAAACATGGATGAAAAGTATGTGTCCAGCATCTGGAATCTGCTGAAGAACGCCATCCAGGAGATCCAGAGAAAAAACAACAGTGGCTTGAGCTTTGAGGAGCTCTACCGCAACGCATACACCATGGTGCTCCACAAGCACGGTGAAAGGCTATACACGGGACTGAGGGATGTGGTCACAGAGCACCTGGTAGAAAAGGTAGGTTTGGGGGAGCCCTATAAATGTATACATGTAGATGTAAATGATCTAGATTGTGGAAGGGTTCAAGAGTCTTTATTAAATGAGATGACCTCTCCAAGAGGGATTGGTGTTGGGAAGACCAAAACTTTTCGGCTCATTGAAAATATGCATTGACATTTTATCACCATGGCCATGGAGAATTTACCCTTGTTATTTTCCTTCTGAAGATGTTTCAAGGCAATGTGAGCCAGAAATTTTCCATATTTGAAGCCAAGTTACACTGCCACACTTCCAGTGAAATTGAGCTCTTGCATGTACATGTACATGTAATTATGTTTCATGGAGCCCGCTTGTTAAGTTAATTGACTTACAGTAAAGATTAGCGAATAAGATGGCTGAGCAATTTGACTTGTACGTAGCAAGTGATTTTAGAATTCTAGCTCCAGACTTATTTGCCTGCATTTAAGTTCAAGTTGCCAGATAATGTTTTTATTAATTTTTCATTTTTAGGTCCGTGTGGAAGTCTTGAAAGCACTCAACAACAACTTTCTACAGACTCTGAATGCAGCATGGAATGATCATCAGACAGCCATGATTATGATCAGAGACATTCTCATGTATATGGTATGTTCTTGGCTAGATAATAACACATATTTCAACGGGTAGGCCTACATGTTAGAAATGTCAAGCAGAGGGAAAATGAACAGTTTGCTGAAAAGGTTGAAGCACAAAGGGGATGAAATCACCCTGGCTTGACCAAGACAATGTTAGTTTGTAGTTGAATTGAAAGGAGCCCATTTCCCTATATAGTTGTGGCATTGTGATAAGATTGGGAGTTTGGGACAACTTGTTTAGTTTTAGCATGAGAATAAATTGTGTACTGTATTGTACGTGTAAACCTAGCTGCCAAAGGCACAGTTTATGAAGAACATGTTTTTATATGTGTTGGGTTTGCTACTCAAGTACATGTAGAACCGTATATTGTATTTATTGTCTAGAAAGGAAGTGTTTTATAGTGCCAATGTCTGTTTGCTCAAGAGCCCTTTTGTTGCATATGAGCATGTACATGTCATTAGCTTGCCAAGCGGTTACTGAGAACACGTCCCATGTACTCTTTGAACAACAGGACAGGGTATACGTCCAGCAGAACAACGTGGACAACGTATACAACCTGGGCCTGAAGATCTTCAGAGACCAAGTGGTGAGGTATGGCAACATCAGGGACCATCTCCGACAGACGTTACTAGACCTAGTCATGAGGGAGAGGAAGGGAGAGGTAATAGACAGGTATGTATCATCCAGTGAAGCTCCATTTTATGGTTTGTTTACTCTTGTTAAATATCCATGTACATGAAAGGTTATTTAACCCATTCGTGACAGGAATTATTTAAGGAGTAAATTGATCACATTTTGTTCTTCAAATTGGCAACAGTAATATTTTTCTTTTAGTGCTACATGGTTCTAACAAAATGCAATGTCTTTGAAAACAATATACATCATTAGAAACTTAGTCGAAAAGTTGAAAAAATTGCCAATTTTGATAAAAAACATGATTTTGAACCTCTCAATGTGTTGCCAATTTAAGGATTTTAAATCTTATTCTCCTTTTTAAAATTCCTGGGATCAAACGCAATATGGTCATGTAACAAAAATGGACACAATGTGTGTAGAAATTTTTGCTCTTTCTACTCATGTATCTAGTATATTTTTCAGGGCTCTGAATCAAAAGTTATTGAGCCCAACCACAAAATGTGGTCAATTGTCTCGAAAGGGTTAACACTTGCTAGGGCCTTTATTTTGTCAAAGATGTATTGTAAGGAGTGGAGTTTTTATTGGGTTTGGGGTTAAGTTTTTGGTGACGGTTGGGGACAAGTAGGGCTATGGATTAAAGTTAGGATTAGTTACAATGTCATGTACTAGTACATGAATAATGTTTCTTAAGATAATCTGTTTCATGTTTTTCATGGGTACATACAAATATATGCAAAAGTATTTTTTTAAAGTACAGTATCAAACTATTGAAATAAATATGACTTGTGTGAAGGTATTGCAAGAGGGTGTGTCATGTTGTACAAGTATTTGTTAATATTTTTAATATTGCAAAGAGGGCGAAACTCAATCTTCTTGTTCAAGTCAATCTACGAATGAAAAAAACCCTTATAGCCAGCATAACGTTCTCCTACATGTACTTGCTGTTATAAGACTAATTTACATTGTAAGTTATTGGCAGTTGGTTTTAAGGTGTTGAGATGCAAACTATTCTTCTATTTTATTGATGAAGATTATACCAAAAAAATCAAAATGTTGGTTGAATCACTTGTACTAATTGGCAAATCCCATGATGTGATTGCTGTCTCTGATAAAATACAGGAAATAAATTTTATGGCATTGTGTGCATTTCCTACACACATACATGTACATGTACATGTATGGCTGTTTGCCAAACAAATTATAGCATTTTATAGGAACTTTTTGTACACTTAAATCAATAACTTCTTTCCTGATTAATAGCTGACTGGAATTATTACATTCATTCTTAAAGATAAATATGAGTTCTGGGCCCTCTTGCATAAAAAGTTGCGATTAAACGCAACTCAAAAAATTAAACGCAACTCCATTTTCAACCAATCAGGATCGCATATTTGGGACTTGCGTTTAATTTTTTGAGTTGCATTTAATCGCAACTCTTTATGCAAGAGGGCCCTGGTCATGCAATTTACTATGTGAAAGAACTAATTGAGAAAGGTACATTATGCATTACATAAAAAAATAGTTGTGTAATCTCCAGAATGATAAGGAATTGACTAAATCTTGCTGAAAATCACACAGAAATGGGTTTGTGGGACTACACTCACATGTGGCCTGAATGAAAGCTTGGTCCAAATCAGGGGCGGATCCAGGATTTCGTATAAGAGGGGGGGGGGGCACACAAATGCAGGATTGTCAACTTTTGGAAACTGCTTGGAGGGAGACCCATATTTTTTTGGTCTCTCGCCAGCCCTCCAAAAGTCGCTCAGTGGGGGGGGGGGGGGGGGGGGGGGTTATGAGGTCCAGTTCCCCTCCATAATTCTCTGACAAGCAAAAAAAAAAAAAAGAAGGGTTTTCTGGTCCAAAAGGGGGGGGGGGCACAATCACAAATAGGAGGGGCACAATGCATTGTTTTCCCTCAAAAGGGGGGGCATGGGCCGGGATTGCCCCCCCCCCCCCCCCAAAATCCGCCACTGGTCCAAATATTCAAGCTATTTCTCGTCATATTTCAAATATTAGGGCATTTGAAGAGCAATCCTTTTCAGGGGACATTTCTACTATGATATTCTTCCAAAATGGAAAAAAAACAAAACAAAAAAACACGCAAATAAATTTTCACCTTTACCAGAAATATTGCTTTTGTAAATGTGTAGGTCAGCAGTGAAGAATGCTTTTACATGCTGCTGTTCTCATGCATTCACTCACTATGTTATTACTTTGCTCCTGGTATTGCTATTCACATTTACATGTTCATGTACTGTATGTTTCTCACTTGCCTTTTGAAATGTGTAGGTTAGCAGTGAAGAATGCATGCCAGATGCTGATGGTGTTAGGTATTGACTCAAGATCCGTATACATGGAAGACTTTGAGAGGCCGTTTCTTGACCAATCGGCAGACTTCTACAGAGTAAGCTCACAAGTTTGAACCTTCAGTTGCAGCCTTCCACAACTGCTTTATTTTGTCTCAAAATGTTCAAGGTAGAGATCAGGGCCACCGTAACATAATGCTTAACAAGTGAAGATGAATTGATTGTACATGTACGTAGTGATCAATTGCAAAATACATGTAGCAATCAATTGCTAACTTATCTTTGTGTTACAGGGCTCAGAATAGTCTTTAATTGACCTTTAATATTTTGGACAAATTTACAGTTTGTTCTGAAATGGTAAACCTCTTTTTTTTTTCTTCTTTCCCCCCCCCCCCCCCAATTTTATTTGGTTGTTTGTATGAAGAAAAAAAAGGTATAATTTTTTTTTTTTTTTTTTTTTTTGCATTGCCAGCAACGTCCTTGAGGAAAGACAGGAATACATGCACATACACGTTGGTTTATACTTTCAGATGGTTTGATCTTTTGATGTTGATTTTAATTTTAATATTACAGTACCTGTAAGATTTCAAGTGCATGCTTCTAGATAGCAACAATGGACCTGGTTTTAAATCCGATTTGAGGACTAGATCAATGAGGACCAATGCCTTTAAAAAGGGCATTTGCACATTAACTAGGTTTGGAACCTATAACCTCCTGGTTACAAGATCACTCTCTATCACTGAGCCATCCTGAGTCGTCTATGTTATTATAGATATTAGCATGTTTGCTGTAAAGCTTTCTATCTTTATACTTTCAGATGGAGAGTCAGAACTTCTTAGCAGAGAACAGTGCATCAGTTTACATCAGGAAAGTAGAGGCTCGCATCAATGAAGAAGCAGAAAGAGCAAAACACTATCTAGACAAGTCCACAGAAGATCCTATAGTCAAGGTAAGGGATTACATCAAATTCTCTTTCTGATTCACTGTAATGCTAGTTATTGAAGGCTCATAAATTAAATGGAAAAAAGACAGTGTTCAATGAAAGGTCACTTAGTATTGGTTTTAATGCATCCAAAATTTATATATTTCGTCTCCTTTCGCTTATATGTTTCTACTGCCACTCACCCACTTGTGCAGTTTTTAGACACAATACAATTATGAGCTTTGCAGCTGTAGCCTGCCCCCCACGCGATATTGGTTTTCACTGCTGTCAATGAATTGAGTTTACAGAGTATGGAGCAGGTAAATTAAATATAGAAAGACAGGACTAGACTTAATTGATTCTAGACTTTATTATGATTATACTTTCATTGAGAGCAGATTATTCCAAAACAGTTTCACTGAGAAAAAGAAAAACCCACTCCACCTGAATTTGTAACTATTTGTTAATCTTCTGTTAATGAGCATCATCTTATTTCTTCTTCCCTGTTTCTAGGTTCTAGAAGAGGAATTAATTTGCAAACACATGAGAACAATTGTAGAGGTGAGTCAATGTATCTGCTTGTTATAGTAATTTAGCATCCGCGAGCATCAGTGGCGTAGCGTGAGTCAAGGCATTGAGTGGGGCACTGGCACCATGGGGGGGGGGGGGGGGGGAGAGGGGGCGCACCGGTCTTACTCAGAAAATTCAGTGCAAATTTACAAGGCCACTGATTAGGCAGAGGGTACGGGAAGTGGTCCAATTGTTTTCTTTTCTCTTCCTTTTCCCCCTTTCCCTTTCCTTTTCTCCCTTCCTCTCTCTTTTTTTCTTTCCGCCTTTCAATTAGGGGCATGTCTCTCCCCCTCCCCCGTCTTATTTTGATTTCCCATTGAAGAACACTTGGAATAGTTATTTATCATGGAGGATTATTTATCAAGCTCTCATCTAGGCATTCTATATGATTTTGAATTCTGTTGGTATATCCGCTAATGCTTTTCACATTTTTTTGTGGTTGGTTTTTTATTCTTCCCTTGACTTATTTTTTCATTGATTCCTTGTTATTACAGATGGAAAATTCAGGTGTAGTTCACATGTTGAAGAACAACAAGAAAGAAGGTAATGTTGGAATTGTCTCTTAGACCACTCTCTACATACCATGACTTGAGATAAAAATTAGATTTGGAAATTTATGTACAGGCCTTACATAGATGTACATCCTCTGCTAAACATGAAACGAGTGCTGTGTTAGCCAATATTTTGGCCTACAGATATTTGCGCTGATGACGGGGACACAAATATTTTTCGCAAGTTGTTGTCTTTTTCACGATAATTAACACAGGCTACTTAAAATGCATGTTAGCACGTACATTGCTAGCTCATTTTCGTGTGCTGTTAAATTCACAACCCTATAACAATTTTCGAAATTTGCAAAGGTTGAGAACCATTGCCTTACAATGTATGTGGTCTAACTGATCAGTGAGAGACCTCTTATGTCAGGATGGGATGTTAATATCGTGTTCTAATTTTAAAATGCCCAAGTTGATCGAAATATTTCTAACATGGTTTTAAACTCTTCACTTCTCACTCACAGATCTAGCATGTATGTACAAATTATTCAAGAGAGTGCAGAATGGCCTAGAGACGATGTGTCGCTGTGTGAGTTCCTACCTAAGGGAACAAGGCAAGGCATTGGTCCAGGAAGAAGAGGGAGGAAAAAACCCCATCCAATATGTACAGGTGACTTCAACAAAAATTGCTCTGCTTCTCCCCGAGTTCTCATATAGTTTGAAGGCTTAAACAGGCCTGTGAAATCTCCGATTTTTAGCGGAAATCCGCTTTTTTTATCATTCTGCCCGATTTTTTCCTGTGTGCTATTTCCACTATTTTATCGGTTGTTCATCGCGGGTGTTGTGCGCGGCGCATTCGATAGAATGAAGGCAAGTCAGGACTTGCATTCAACTTTGTACATGAAGTCAATGCATCGGCAGGTACGGGGGTTTTAGATTTTCATTTGTTTTTTTTGCCGACACCATCACACTCGTTTGTTTGCGATAAGCAAAAAAACTCGCCACAAAACCGCTGCTTTCTTGATTTTTAACGCTCTTTCGGCGAACCTGTTTCTTAGCATTGGACTTAAGCCCCGCATGCTTTGGAAATATGGCGCCGATTCCGCATTTTTGACAGTGGAATTAGGCTTTTTAGACAGAGTTTTGGAGGTGACTATGGGACTTTCTTGTGGTGAGTGACAATGTCTGTGTGTACGATGATGTGATTTGTGTGTGTTGTGGCAATAGAATTTGCTGGCTTGTGGTCATATTGTATGATAATAGGTAGAATCATGGCGGCGGAAACTTTCAGCTTTTTTCCGCTATTTTTTTGAAACCCCATTCACAGGCCTGCTTAAATTAACAGAAGAAAATTGCTTATTAGATTATTATCAGGCGCGAAAATATTGGACAGTATATTTTTGTAGACAAACTGCACATTCATATTCATTATCCTACATGTACACGTATATAAACATGGCTTTAAGATTTTACCTCTGGGAATGGGATTTGATTTTTGTTTCTGAATAAAGGGAAGTGAAATTGCAGACAGAGATCAAAGGATAGATCCCCCCGCCCTCCTAAAAAATGAAGGGAAAAAAATGGTTCCATAAAATACTTCTGTTTACAGTTTTGAAGAAATATAAAGTGTGCTTGGAAGGTGATTTATTTGTAAAGAGATTTTTGATAATGTTTTCCGTGTGCTGCTGAGAAGGAATACAAAATAAAGTTATTTTGCATGTGGTTTGATATTACAACATGAAGTTTGATAAGGAATAAGTTTTTGTTACTAACCATTTCTTCTGGTATCTCTTCTTCTCCAGGATCTCCTCGAACTCAAAGACAGATTTGATATGTTCCTCAGAGACTCATTTGGTACAGATCGCAAGTTCAAACAGACCATTTCTGGCGACTTTGAGTACTTCCTTAACCTCAACACCAAATCCCCAGAGTACCTGTCACTATTCATCGACGACAAGCTCAAGAAGGGTGTGAAAGGGGTAAGGCTCTTCAATATCATCTCAAAATCTTAATTTAAAAGAGGAAAAAAACTTATCAGTTAAGAACTACATGTATATGACAAAGTTAAACATTTGTTCCTTTCGTTGAAAGAAGATCAGTTTCTTTTATGGGAAACTAAGCTTTCACTTGCTGCTTTGTCATACTTTTAGAATCATTACTTGTACATGCTCATTTTATAGTGTAATAGTGATTTATTAATTTTTTTTACTAAAGAGGCTTTATTAGGTTTTCAAACCATTACAACACATCAGTAGGGGCTCCGCACTAACATTTATTGTCTATGTACTTTTACAGCTGAGTGAACAAGAGGTGGAGAACATTCTAGACAAGAGCATGGTGCTCTTCAGGTTCCTACAGGAGAAAGATGTCTTTGAACGTTACTACAAACAGCATCTGGCCAAGAGGTTACTACTCAACAAGAGTGTATCAGACGACTCAGAGAAGAACATGATCTCAAAGTTAAAGGTAAAGTTGAGCCCTAGTTCGAAGTAGCCCATTCCCTGTCCCAATGTGTATTTTCCTGAGTTGCCCTGCCTTAAAAGAGGCGCGATGGCTCAGTGGTAGAGCAGTGGTCTCGTAACTGGGGAACCCGGGTTCGAAACCAAGTGGATCCGCTCGTGCCCTTTGGGAAGGCATTAATCCTCATCAAGTCCCTCGGAGAAGACTTAAAGCCGTCATTCCCCTGGTTGCTTACTTACAAGCATACATATGCTTTCTGAGCAGTTAGGTAAACTAAACCATCAAACCTTTCAATATGAAGTACTTACCATCTAGGTTTTTTGGAGGAGGGGGTTTGTCCATTTTACTTTTTTTCACACCGACTGGGTATCACATAAACATTTTGTAATTATTGAATACTGTAGCAGTTAAATTCTAATTTTAGGGAAAATTGTATCCAGTTTAACCAGTGAAAATAGCTAAGTCATTGATTTCTTGTTTGTTGACCCAAAGCTTGAAAGAAAGGAAATGTGAAATTATTTTTCACATTGTTACTTTGTCAAACAAATTTTGTTTTTGACCCCTGAATAGGCAGATTTTTCTAAACAGATAGCTCACAATTTACTCAATCTTAGATTGGTTAGAGCTTTGACTTCCTAAAAAAGATAAATTTTTTGTGGTGTCATTTTTTTATTTTTCTAGAAATAGGGAAATTCTCTGAAATGTGATTTATAGTGTTTTTTAAATTTTTGTATAACTTGATAATGCTTAGAAATGTATTATTCATCATGTTGTCTGATTACCCGTGTACGAAGGATGGCCTATTGCATGATCTTGAACCAATGTTGACCAGCATCACATATACATGTGTTTGATTGTTCTTTCCCCTGGCAGACGGAGTGTGGCTGTCAGTTCACATCCAAGCTAGAAGGCATGTTCAAAGACATGACGCTATCCAACACTTTCATGGATGAATTCAAGTCCCATGTGCAATCAGCTCAGGTAAGTCTCTTCCATCGATTGTCTTTGCTCAATTTCCTCTCTCCTCCTCGTGACATGGTTGAGCAAGATGGTATTTGATCAATAAGCCACTTTGTAATTGCAAAATGTGTAGATAAAGGTCATTTGTACTTTGTATTGACCTTTGTACACTTTCATAGTGTGCGCACCATGCCCACTAGTATGATTTTAGTTGTTAACAAGTAGTGCGTCCACCAAGACAGATGCACGTGTGCGCACACATTGGGGTCATTTCAAGGTCATTTGTACCATGCGCTAATTACGAACTGGCTTATTTCTGTAACTTGAAAGGAAAAAGGTCAATTTATGGATCGTATGATAAATGCTCCAGTGACAATTGCAGTGAAATTCTAACAGTAACCAAATTTGTAACGTCATACCCCGAACCCAACCCTATACTTACTCTAAGCCTAACCCTGACATTGACCTAACCCTAAACCTTACATCTTTGACAAAATAAACACCAGATCAAATGTCATCGTAGCAAATGTTGGATCACTGATGTATGACTTCAGTTCTAAATATTGGCAACTAGTGCAGAGGGTACCTAGTGTATGAATGCAAACACTTTGGCCCGAATTCACAAAATTGGTTTATCTAACCCATGTTTTAAACCATGGTTAAAGGCCACCGCACACCTTACTGCGATCCGATTTGTGAAATAAATCACTATGGCATTAAATATTGGCATTTTAACAAATGAAATCTACCCTATTCCGGTTCTGAAAAGTAATATGAATAGTAAACATAGGGTTTTGGAGAGCTGTCAGCTTTCTACAGGGAATAAGGGCAAAATTAGTTTCAAATCGTAGGCAGTCGTACGATTTTTGTGACGTCACTACGACTCAGAGCCGATTTGGCTATTCCACCGACTAGAAAACTTGGCAAAGGCCGTATTATCGATTTTACTATCTGTATTACTATTCAGACCCGGAATCAAAAATATATTTTGTTTTTAAATGATTTGTCAAATGATATTACATTTCTTCTGAAATCAGATCACAGACTGATTGTAAGGTGTGCGGTGACCTTTAGACCATAGTGTAAGATAAACCTCTCGTGAATTCGGGTCTTTCTTTCTTGTAATATGAAAAATGAGGCTGCCTGTTTTTGCAGTGATGAAGATCCGTTCCAATTACAGATCATTGTGATTCAAATTTCAATATTCACAAGTGTACACATTTAAAACAGAGATAGCCTAGTTTTAACTTGTAAATATTTAATTTGTAGATGGGTTTCCTACCTCTAAATTTGACAGAGGGAGAAACTTGCAGATGATATATTATATCTTCTGGTCCATGACCTTTCATGGCTGTTTTTTTTTTATTTTACCTTTTATAGATCAACATGTTTGGAGTAGATCTTAATGTAAGAGTTTTAACGACAGGATTCTGGCCCACGCAATCAGCAACACCACAATGCAATGTGCCAACTCAAGCAAGAAATGCCTTTGAAGCTTTCAAGAGGTAATGCAGTCCACTTTGTAACATATTCATCACTCAGTCCTCAACTTAATCTTAAATCCAATCGTAACCCTAACCCTATATCTTAGACAAAATATAGCCTGGAGCAAATGTTCGATCACCAACATGATAACTATGTTGCAGACCAATTGTGTTTACAAATCTATATGCATGATATTCACCATGAAACATTGAATCAGTTGGTAATTTCGAAGGAAAGGGTCAAGTTCTTAGAAGACCAAAAATATCATCAAATTTTTTGAAAGCGGTTTTTCCATCTCAAAGAAAAATTTCCCTCATATGCTACTATTACTCTTTTTATACCTCCGCCCACCGAAGGTGGGTGCCGGAGGCATTATGTTTTCGGGTTGTCCGTCCATCCATCCGTCCGTCCATCCTGTTTTCATTCTCACGATAGCTTAAGAACCATTTGGCAGATCCACTTCAAACTTAGCTCATGTGTGCAATATGGGAAGGACAATGATCTGAGTAGATTTTGGGGTCACAAGGTAAAAGGTCAAAGGTCAAAGGTTATTGTATATATGAAAATGGCTTGTTTTGGCGATAACTTAAGAACCATTTGGGGTATCAACTTCAGACTTTGCTCATGTATGCACATGGGAAGGACAATAGTCTGATTACATTTTGGGGTCATGAGGTCAAAGGTTAAAGGTCACAGTGGTCATTGGATATATGAAAATGGCTTGTTCTCAAGATAACTTAACCATTTTGCGAATCACCTTCAAACTTGGCTCTCGTATGCATATGGGAGAGATGATTATCTAATTAGATTTTGGGGTCACAGGGTCAAAGGTCACAGAGGTCATTGTATATATGAAAATGGATTGTTCTTGTTATAACTTAAGAACCATTTGGCACATCAATTTCAAACTTGGCTCAAGTATGCATATGGGAGTAATGATCTGAGTTGATTTTGGGTCACAAGGTCAAAGATCAAAGGACACAGAGGTCATTATATACATGGAAATAGATGGTTCTCACAATAACTCAAGAATGATTTAATGGATCAACTTCATACTTGGCGCACATGTATATAATTGGGAGACAGTGATTTGATTAGATTTGGGGGTCATGGGTTCAAAGGTCACAGAGGATGTTATATACCTGTAAATAGACTGTTCTTGCAATAATTTGAGCACAGTTTAAAACAAATCAGCATGAATGTGATATATTTCTGATCTGGCAAGGGCGGAGGCATAAATTTCGACTGTGCGCAGTCGAGAATTCATTTAGCTTCTTTGTGAGAAGGGGT
This sequence comes from Heliocidaris tuberculata, assembly GCA_025618425.1. Taxonomy (NCBI): domain Eukaryota; kingdom Metazoa; phylum Echinodermata; class Echinoidea; order Camarodonta; family Echinometridae; genus Heliocidaris; species Heliocidaris tuberculata. The sequence goes on along the minus strand of CM046850.1, from coordinate 15,816,717 downwards.
TATATGTGCACCCTTGAAATCGAACTCTGGTTAAGCTAGACCCATGTGTTATTGCATATCTTTTTGTGTTTTTCGAAGGCCCTATTCACACTTGACAAGGTTGACCCCTTTAAACAAAATGCTGCAGCAAGATATAATGATATAAGCGTACACTACACAGGTAAGTAAGTGCGCTGAGGGGGCCTTGTTAGGTGCAGATACTTTTTTCTCACCCTACTCTTGCCATTCATGTGCACATAAAATAGTTTTTAATTTGCTGCCGAGATGCACCATGTCATGTGTAAATGAGCCTTCATGATTGGCTAATTAACCACATGTCTTTTAATTATTTTGCATATTGTCCTTCTTTCCAGGTTTTACTTGACAAAGCACACAGGAAGGCAAATATCGCTACAACCGCAATTAGGCTCAGCAGATCTACATGCAACCTTTTTCGGGGGAAAGAAGGTAGGCTGCTTCGTATCTATGTTCTTTATAATATGTTGGGGTGAAGTTGCTAAAATGAGGTGCATTGTAGGATTTGTCTCTCCTTAGTAGCTAGAGCAAGACATAGGTGCTGTTTTTCTGACCTTGGCAGCGACATCAACGTTTTGAAGATCACTTTGATTTCAAAAGTATATGTCCAAATTTCATATAACATGTACAGTTGGGTTATTGAGTGCCAAAGGTAATGGTTCAGGGTGTGAGTCAAGATTAAAAGTCAGTTGAGGTCAGTTATGGACAGTTTTGCTGCAAAAACGCAACCTTGGGTTAAGTTTTTGAGGGGTAGGCAGAAATGAGCCCTCCCCTTTTGCAATACTAGTACTACCAACACAACCCATCCTTTTTGGATTGAGACTGTTTAAGTGTTGGAATGAAGTTGTATTACCTGAACTCAAGATTACCGTTTTGTATGCAGATGATCACATTTACATCTCCTTCATTCCATTAATCCATCAGGATGGTGGTAGGAGCGAAGAGAGGAGGCACATCATCCAGGTCTCCACCTACCAGATGTGTGTCCTCATGCTCTTCAACGTCAAGGAGCAGTGGACGTACGAGGAGATGTGCTCCGAGACGGACATCCCCAGCAAGGACCTGATCAGAGCACTCCAGTCCCTGGCCCTAGGCAAACCAACACAACGTATCCTGGTCAAAGAACCCAAAGGCAAAGAAATAGGTGAGATTCAAACTTGTATCAAAGATGTGCAATGGTTGTGTATAAACCCCATGTATAGCTATGTGTGCACGCAAAGTTTACAGACTCATTTTTTTGGGGGGGGGGGGGGGAGAGACCATGGCAAATTTCATCCTGGAATTACAGTATGACTTGCCAACAAAGAGCATTCAAAATTGTTTTTCCAGTATTCTTCTTTACTCTGTGTAAATATGTAATGAACTGAATTTAAACTTTTTCCAGCTATTAAAGATAGTTTAGTTCTGGTCATGTGATTACATTGTGAATAAGCTGTCCCAAAGCAATTGGGGAAAGGTTGAGCATGTCTAAATAAGAATTGGTGTATACTGTGAGGTTTTGGAATCATCAAAATGATTTAAAAAAATTGACCCAGTCATGCTGACAAGCACATGTACTGGACACAGAAATGGGGATATATGAGACTGCACACACATGGGGCATGAATGTTTGGCCAAAACATTTCAGCTATTTCTCGTCATATTTCGAATATGAGGAGCAATCCATTGCAAGGGACCTTTAATTCTATGATGTTCTTCCAATCTGACATAAAAGGAATGAGAAAGCTCACAAACTATTTGTCACCTTTTTCCCAGAACTCAACCTTCTTTTTTAAGATGAAACTTAGCAAATATTTGTGTTGTAAGTTAAACGCTGAAGTTGCTCACCAACTGAATGGATGTCTTCAGTGTACTTCATATCCACAACGAAATTCGTAACATCCTTTTGTCTTTTTCTGTTGCAGAGAATCCTCACATGTTTTCAGTCAATGATGCTTTCACGTCGAAACTCTTCAGAGTCAAGATCCAAACAGGTATGTGAACACTGTAAGGTCACCTGACATTTCTTATTGCCTTTATTTGATCAAAGACACAGGGCAAGGTGTAGTTTTGGTCCAGGATTGAAGTTAGGAATTTGATTAGAGTAAGAAATTGACCACCGAGCATTTGTCCCCCTACCATGTGTTGGGAGAACCCTATCTAAAATACCACTTCCTTTAGAGGAAGCCTGAGGTGGCAGAGCAGTAATCTGGTAATCGTGTAAGTTTTTGGTCAAGAATTGAAGTTAGGAATTTGATTAGAGTAAGAAATTGACCACCGAGCATTTGTCCCCCTACCATGTGTTGGGAGAACCCTATCTAAAATACCACTTCCTTTAGAGGAAGCCTGAGGTGGCAGAGCAGTAATCTGGTAATCGTGTAAGTTTTTGGTCAAGAATTGAAGTTAGGAATTTGATTAGAGTAAGAAATTGACCACCGAGCATTTGTCCCCCTACCATGTGTTGGGAGAACCCTATCTAAAATACCACTTCCTTTAGAGGAAGCCTGAGGTGGCAGAGCAGTAATCTGGTAATCGTGTAAGTTTTTGGTCAAGAATTGAAGTTAGGAATTTGACTAGAGTAAGAAATTGACCACTGAGCATTTGTCCCCCTACCATGTGTTGGGAGAACCCTATCTAAAATACCACTTCCTTTAGAGGAAGCCTGAGGTGGCAGAGCAGTAATCTGGTAATCGTGTAAGTTTTTGGTCAAGAATTGAAGTTAGGAATTTGACTAGAGTAAGAAATTGACCACGAGCATTTGTCCCCCTACCATGTGTTGGGAGAACCCTATCTAAAATACCACTTCCTTTAGAGGAAGCCTGAGGTGGCAGAGCAGTAATCGTGTAATCCTGTAAGTTTTTGGTCAAGAATTGAAGTTAGGAATTTGATTAGAGTAAGAAATTGACCACCGAGCATTTGTCCCCCTACCATGTGTTGGGAGAACCCTGTCTAAAATACCACTTCCTTTAGAGGAAGCCTGAGGTGGCAGAGCAGTAATCTGGTAATCGTGTAAGTTTTTGGTCAAGAATTGAAGTTAGGAATTTGATTAGAGTAAGGAATTGACCACTGAGCATTTGTTCCCCCGACCATGTGTTGGGAGAACCCTATCTAAAATACCACTTCCTTTAGACTAAGCCTGAGGTGGCAGAGCAGTAATCTTGTAATCTTTGTAAGTTTTTGGTCAAACCTGGGAGGTCACAGGTTTGAAATTACTGTTGAGTAAGTGTATTAATCCTCGTTTACCAAGTCCCTCAGATAGGACTTAAAGCTGTAGGGCCACTTTGTGCTTATCTGCAAGCTTATACTTGCTTTCTGAGCAGTGAGGCAAAATGTTCAAGCAATGGCTATTGTTTTGTTCATGTCAATTCTAAGTCATTCGTAATTGTTTTTTCTGTACACACTCTGTTCAGTTGATTTTTTTTTTTTTTTTTAATCGGTTGACTTTGCAAGCACAAGCGCTTATTTGATAATTACTCAGCATTCATTGGCCCGAATTCACAAAAGAGGTTTATCTAACCCATGGTTTAAACCTCCATAAGTGTAGTATGCACATGGCCTAATGTCCAATGGACGTACAGTAATGCGCTTATATACCCTTATTTACGCTTTTTAGTCCATGGTGGAGGTTTAAACCTCTTTCGTGAATACGGGCCATAGTGTTTTGAGTCAACCAGCTTCACAAATCTTTCAGCCAGGATAGTTCGGATCCTGGTGTATCTGCGTTTTTATTGATATAGGATATGTGTCTGCAATTTAAAGGATGTAGGATTTTTTTTATATTCTGGTGAAAATTCTTTTTGTTTAAAATCGGAAAGCAGGTTTTTAGATTTGTGCTGCTTTTACGTTCCACTTTTAGTCTCTTATTGTTATATCTTTTGTTCTTTTGTAATCCTCAGTTGCAGCAAAAGGAGAGTCGGAACCAGAGAGGAAAGAGACGAGAACGAGAGTGGATGAAGACAGAAAGCATGAATATCCTTTTGAAAACACCATCAATCTTGTCTTGCTGTGTTTTACAGTAATGATAAAGAGTCCTTGATGTAAACAATGCCTTGAATTTTTTTTTTTCAGTGTGTAGAATAATGTCAAAATTGTTCTTTGTATCGCCTTTCATGGACTTTCGTGGCACGGTACCGTCCAAGCTATAACTGTATTTTATGGGTCAGTTTGTCTGGCCTCTGTATCGTCACAAGTTAATTGAATGATATTTGTATACATGTTGGTCTTGTGATTAACACATCTTGTTATCTATATTAAACAACTGCCAAATTTCTATGACAAATTTGCTGTCAGCCAATCAGAATCAAGGATTTTAGTAGCTTGTAACAATTATTGTAATTTGTTATTGATAACAAGTTTTATGAAACGGGGCCCTGAAGTTGTATTTTGCTTCCTTGAAAAAACCCTTTGCTAAATAAGGGAAGTCCTTTAGAAATCTGTAACTTTTACCAATAGTATGTTTTACCGTTAGACTTGTCATTCTCTTTTGAGTCTGTCATGACTACTTTCCTTAACCTTCTCTGTACGATTGAAGCAGCCATCGTAAGGATAATGAAATCAAGAAAGAAGATGCAGCACAATGTACTTGTAGCAGAGGTAAGAAACAAATTCTTAACATCTTTTGATTGAACACTCATCAGTGATGGCAAGTTAGAAAAGTGAATGATTAGGAAAGTTGACAATGCGAAAATAAAGGAATAGAAATTTGTAATCCTTGTAACCATGAGAATCTTCAGAGCATATTAGTAATGTTGGTTACAAGATATTTCCATTTCTTCAAATTTGAACCACATATTGCAAACAGTTTTTCTACAAATAAGGATCCCACTAATTCCTTCGGTAAAGATATATCAGTGTCTCTCGTGTGTTTGCGTGTCCTTGTTTTATTGTCTTGTTTCACCATGAAAACTGGAAAAAGGGATATTTCTAGAGATGTGTACATAAAAATAGAGCGGAAATCATTAACAAGACGTCAAACATATATATGACCGATTCTCCAACATGATAAACTTCTCACCCTCTCTCACCCTCGTTCTTTCTCATGAAAGCCTCCATCTTGATAACCACTGCTCGATCCTTGATAGCCATGCTAATGAACATACATTATGTGCAAATGACTTTGTGGAATATAAAGTATTCATACTTGCATGACAATTCATTCAATATATTTGTGTTTTTTTTTTGTGTTCTTGTGACTTTGTAGGTAACAGAGCAGCTCAAATCTAGGTTTTTACCCAGTCCTGTTGTCATTAAGAAAAGGATAGAAAGCTTGATAGAAAGAGAGTACCTCGCTAGGGCACCAGAAGATAGGTAAGATATCCTTATTCTTCTTTACCTTTCTCATTTTATTTTTTATTTTTATTTTTTGGTTGGGGGATGGGTGAACTTCATATTGATTAAAGAAACTTCAGTGAGATCCTATCATAGTGCATTCTATGTAGTACTGTAAAACTAGACATTTTTGCAGCCTAAACCTTTTGTGAATTGTTACTGAGGGCTGATTTACAGGAAGAAATTTTTGTATATCACAAAAATTAAAATTAATTCTTGTACTTTGGTATAAGTAGTTTGCGAAACCGTGTAATGCTCAAATGGGGATGTTGCTCTTTTCAGTTGTATTTTTAAAGAAAAGACTAATATTTAAAGATAACCCCGTCTAAAATGTTGAAACGTTTTACGAATGAATAGAACATGTATCCTATATTACCCTGATGTACTCTTGAATATATTGTTGTGAGAAGATAAGCTACCTATATCAATGTTTTGCTAGATGTATGATAGTAAACAAATATACCATGCACTAAAAGGCTCTAGTTTAAATTATGGATTCCGAGATGGCAGGAATAGCACTATTTCTGTCACCGAGGAATCCATAATTTCACTAGTGGCTCAAAACAGTGCATGATATATTTGTTTTATATCCCTCCAACTAATCTTTAAAAAAAATGATAATAAAAAATGTTTTCTCTCTGTTAAAAAATTTTGGTTGTTCGTTTACATATGCAGCGCAGACGATCAGTATTGTTGCTTAATGCTTTGTTCTTCTGTTTCTTTTTATCTTTGCAGGAAAGTCTATACGTATGTAGCATGAGGAGCACAATTCTTTATATGTACAGTCAGAGAACTTCTTCAGAGAAAACAACAAGCTCTATTTTGGTCAGACTCAGCAAACATTATGTTTTTACTTCTGTCGTAGCATTCTATGCACCGTTGTTCTATTAGGTTCTTTAATCTTTTCAAGTGCAAAACTAAAAAAAAACGAATATTTTTTAAAAGGCTAAGAAATAAGTCCCAACGTGATGGTTATAGAACTGTTTTGAAAACTTGTCTGGCAAAGTTGTATACTAGCATTTGATATGATTTTGTTACCAAACGTTTATTTTCAAGTTTTATCGGAAGCATGTCGTCCAACTTTGGTTTGCATTAGGGCAAGAATGAGCTATTGTACTATCTTTTTAAAATTTTGCCTTTTTGCTTTCCTTTTTCTGTGCTGCTTGACTATAATTTCGTCATTCTAGCTAGCTAGCAATTTTTTCTATGCCTTTTTCTTCAATCTGGTGAATGTTTCTGTTTACCTGGTATTCCCTCATGTATTGTACATTTTAGAGAGGAAAAATAGGAACAATCACTTTATACATATTTATTGGCTGCAGATTTAATGAACGTGGATAGAGGGCGTGGTAAAGGGTAAAACATTCATTTTATTTGAATTGGCGGTTGAAATTATAATTACCAGTATTCATAAAGACCCAACTTCATAGGAAAGGCAAGCATTGCTACCAGACCCTCAACTAACAAATATTACATTTGTTTCCAAAGTACTTTTGGATATAAGTTTGCAACATTGCCATCAACAAATAAAAATCATGAAACTGTAATTAAAAGTAAATTAGTTTTCTTTTCTGTGGAATTGTGTTCAAGAGGCCTTACAAAATTTAGCAATGTATTATTAAACTCATTGTATTGTGTTGTCCCCAAAATGGTTATGGTGAATTCCACATAATTTTATTTGGGTTTTGTAAGTACATACTGTGTTTGTAATGAAACAGTTCCAGTTACATGTCATAACAAATATACAGTCTGGTGAGAGTCAAAAGGGCCTTTGATACAGGTAACATCCTTCTGACTTTAAACAAATGAAATGACAATGTAACCCATATTTGTCAAATGGAATGTCCTATTTCCTTATTTGTACGCTTGGGTAAAAATGTGTCGTTCGTTTTTCATCAAGTAACTTGATTCATAATTATTGCTTCAAAATGGTGTACTTTGCTAATGCTGGGATAAAGGTTTAATGTGTTTGCTCCTTGTATATCAGTTGAGAAGTGTATTCTCTGACAGACCTCCTACACTATTATAATTTTCATTGGTCAATCAAAAAACAGATCAAATCTGTTTTAAGAGTACTACATCCATCAACTATATGTATGCCATAATTTCACTGCAGGGAGAATAATTAATTTGAAGGAAATTGAATCATCCATTATTATTGAGTTCAGTTTCACGTTGAGACCGAGAACGCAATTATTCCGTTATTCACCAATATTAACTTCATTGCCAGAACCTCTTTCTGCTTTTTAAATATGATTTTAAAAAGTTTGAAAAGTTTCTCTCAAAGAGATGCTAAACTAACCAAGATATGCTGGTACTAGTGGGGCTGTAGTACACATATTGTAATGTCCTTATTTCTTATTTCATAATGACCATGTGAATTCTCTATAGAGATATTTTTTTTCTAATGCTTGTACAACAAACTTATTTATGATATGATTTTGCAGGGAGATGAAAAACTGTCAGTTACTTCTAATTTAATCAAGTTTTGTTTTTCAAAGAAATATTCAAAAAGGCTTCACTTATTTTTATCATAAAAGGAGCCCCTCTTCATTTCAAGTCAAGACTACTTGAAAGACGGAAATTGATCTTGAAGTTGTTAGATAGTAATGTTCCTCAAGAGAAAAAAAATTGTGGACAAATTCTCTAGTTGGGTTATTGTATGACAAGGCGAAATGGAAAGAAAATTTTGCATGTCTTGCCTTCAATATTGTTTGCTTTTATTTTTAAGGATTTAATACTTGCTTCTTCCACGTAGCTAAAAGTAATGTAAGAATTTACTTTGCTCTGTACAATGCTCCCCCCTCCCCCTCTCCCTAATATATCCCTCATTCCTCTTCCATCCCCTCCCCTCCCCTCCTACTTCTCTTCTTACCCCCCCCCCCCCCCCTCATTCCTTTCTTTTCATTCTACATATTACTATCTTTTTGTTTGCCTGCTGCAAGGCATCTTATGTATGCTGGTGATTTAGCATCTATTTATTATCTTAATGTGTGTTTCATATATTGTAGATATTTATACCAACAAATTATAAATGTTTGACATTTATGATTGAAGGTGGTAGAGAAATTATATGTCATAATATTTTTAATAATTTTTTTTTTTTCCCTGGAACATCTGGAAGTTACTTTCGTAAACAGTCATGTTAAGATGGCCCAAATTAACTCTTTGGTTATCAGAAGCCCTGAATAGCATTGATGTTGTACATGGTATTTCTGCCTACATTGGTGACGGGTTAAAGCTATGAAGCATGGTTGCAACTGCATGTGGAACTTAACATTTGACAGCTACAAAGGTTATTTGTAAGGTCTTTGTGAGGTCAGAAGTTATGACAGTGGCTGCGTTAACAAGCTGGTATAATTGCCGTCCTGGGCCCTGTCTTGTAAAGAGTCGCGACTAATCCAGATTGATCACAAGTCCTCCAGGTCATCTATCTAGTACGTAGTTGTGATCAATTTGAATTGATGCATTTGAATCGGTTGCAGCTGTTTAGAAGACAGGTCCTGGAGTTGTACCCAAAATGTGAGCACTGTACCCAAAGCGCGTTGAAAGAGAGAGTTGTGACACGCGCATAATAAGCCTATGCTTACGCGGTCTTTGTTTAAAACATAGCGGATCATGGAGCTCCCAATAGTTCCCTTTCATGTACATTCTCTATGGGAGGGATCTATTTGAAGCTCCATGAAATGACAGATGAATCAGAAGCAACCTCCAGTGTTGCAACTCTTTGTATGTATAGCTTATGACTGTACCAAAAGGGGGGGGGGGGGGGGTTGCTACAGAACTTCACCCACTTGCCCATGGTGTGACTAAACTGTGCTTGTAAAGCATGTCAAACTTTTGTTTTGCAAGTGTAAAACTCTGTTTCTCAAGTTGCGCACAACCCCATAACTGGAGGTGCTAATGTTCGGAACAAGCTTCTATCTGTTCAAGAGATAGGTACACGAGAGGACATAAAGGGTACGGTTATAATCTGATGGGGCAAGTCCAAGCTATTTTCTCCCATACATTACCGATTACATCTAAGCTAATCAGTATTACTGATGAGTGTATTAAAGTGTACCAATCACCTGAAAAAATAATTTGTGTACAGCTAGAAAGTATAAAATCACCCTCGAAGAACTTTGTCTGGTATTCTATAGGTCAACAGTTGAGTATGAAGGAAATAAAGGATAACATGAAAATGCGCGCGCGGAACCAAACTCCGAGTTTGGTTCCGCGCGAGCCTTTATCTTGGTGAGCGCGTACGATGTGTCGAGTAGTCTACTCACGATTCGCTTTTACGCTTATAGAGAGTGTATTTAAATTTGCAATATCTCTTTATAGAATTAATATTTGAAGCCCATATTTTGAATATAGTATGAAACCTCTAACATACAGAGTAAAATTATTGTGGGTGATTGGTACCCTCTAAGAAAATAGCTCTACTGGAGCTGGTATCTCTTAAGAAATATGAAGTAATATGGTACTTTGTTTTCGGTATACGTTCAGAACTCCATAATACTAAGTAACGTATGGGTCATCAAAATGACCGAATACCTTGGATTTGCCCACTATTGCCTTCTCACCTTGGTTTATAGTGAACATAATGTGCATGTACATCATTTCCAAGGTATGCCATCATTATGTTGCCACTCCTGTACTTCTTTGTACACAATATTACAAAGATACATACTCTCTTTATGTTGTGTGTATCCTAATATGGAATCTACTTTGGGTAAGGAGTGAAAGGGTGGGTTAGAAATTTAATTGCCCTAGATTTCGCCAGATTTCTGCTTCGCTATAGAATGCCTCGTTTCTTGATTTGACCATACATTTGATATCTGTTATTTCTTCTCTGGAGTTTGAGTTTAAATCACATTGCAGCTTATGCACTTGGAAAGACATAGTTTTCTGGATGCACTTTTCTATTGTTGTTTTTGTGATGAATATGTCTGAATGTATTCATCTGTACGCAAACTTTCAACATGTCTCTGGACTTCACCCTATTAAATGCTTATAAAGTGAAACCTGTTTATAAAGACTGCTCAAGGGGGGGGGGGGTCTTTGAAAGCAGGTGCTCTTTATGTACAGGTTACATTGAGAGAGACTGCTCAAGATAAACAAAACGGTGGTCTTTATATACAGGTGGTTGCTGAAGCAGGTTTCTCTGTAATTCATTCATGTGCGAGTCTCGACCAACGCTCTCTTTGGTTGCACATAGTCATGGCATTGCTGTAGAAACTTTCCTCTCTTTTGAAAGGAAGGAGATGAGCTCAAAAAAAGAAAACCTTTATATTTATTATGTTAGCGAGACCGCATGCCTCGAAGCCAGATCAAGGTATACATATAGACTGATGGAAATACCGGTGTGTGAGCGCCGGCCGTTTAGGGAGAGCTTATTTTTTTGAAGTGTGTAGCAAAATGTAAGCAACTCGTAACTAACTCTCCGTTAAAGGTGGAATGGTACAGTTGCATTCGTAATTTACAAATATGATGTACATTACACCTCAATGCGGTGTATTTAATGACAATTCTGCATTTTAGTGATGATAAAACATTACAATGATACGAGTGTGATAATCTATTGGGGCCTCACTTTTTTTCTGAGGTTCTGTTCTATTTGCTAAAAAAAAAAAATGTTAAAAACTTTCTTCATTGAGCGTACAAATTCTTATCAGTGGACAGGACATATTATTTGTACTATCCTACCAAAATGAAATGTTTAAAATGTTTTAAGATATGTACGGATGTGAAGTAAAGGGGGAAAAAAAGAAATATACAGAGAATGTAAAAGTATAAACGCATGGTGTTCATTCGAATAAACTGTAAATGTGTTCCACTTTATGATGGAAACGGTCATGTATTGTACAGTCCTCGTTTATACAGTCGGTGTGGTCTTGGTTTGTACATCTTATGTTGACATCAACGATGTTCATTTTATTGTCATGAATGTGACAGATATTTGTTGCCCCTGCAAGACAAAAGATACTATATATGGGGTCTATCTCTGTGAGTGGAATGATTTTTGTAGTGAGTTCATGTTTATGTGAATATTTTTGTTATGTGGTGGTGATGATGGGGGAATAGGAGGCTTGTCATTTGCTGAATGTTGTTTGTTTTTTCAGCTACTGCTGTTTTACAGGTTAAATTTGTATAAAATGTTTTTTTGTTTTTTTATTGAAAATTGATTTTATAATGAAATATTATTCTGTGGTACTAGTATCGAACCAGCTCCATAGAGGGGACAATTTTAAAACAGTTTTTAGAGGCATGGATATGTCTCAAAATTGTTGACAAGCAAAAAAAAAAAAAAAAAAAAAAAGGGACAAAATATAAAACAGATTCTCAAATCATGTGTAAGATAGCAAAGCAGATTTTGTTTGGGCGGGATACATGCACCCCCCCCCCCCCAACCTGAACCGCCACTAAACAGTGGGTTAGAAAGATGGATTGAGGGAGAGAGAGAAAGTGAGCGTGGTGATGTGTATGAATTGTTCAATAGCACGGTAAAGCAGGGGTGTCCATCCATGTTCATAATTGGGGGGGGGGGGGGGGTTCTCCTCTCCCACACCAGGGACTTTTTCAAAAATCTGTCTATAAAACTTGCATTTTAGAGCATCTCAAAATGGTTTTCTGAATTTTCTTCGATATTTTCGCATTAAAATTATGGCATTTCTTATTTCCTTACTTCTAATCATTAAAGAATGAGATGGTATTTCAAGATCAAATAGAATGAGTTTGGATAATCATTAGTTTTAAGTTAATGTATCATATTTTATCAATTTTATTCAAAAATATTGGTGGAATGATAATACAGGCCATCCCCCCCCACCTAATTTTTTTTTTTTTTTTGGGGGGGGGGGTATATACACCCCCATCCCCCCCCCCCCCCCGGGATCGACACCCAAGCGGTAAAGGTAATACAGAAGAGGGTTGTTGGATTGACAAATCTCGAGGAAATCCTGAAAGCCTGAATAGGAAATGCATGTACATAATGTGTTTGTCAAGGCTACCTGATTATAAAGCCTGCATTTTTCCGAGTTTTTGCAAGAACACATTAAAGGGAAAGTAACCCCACTTCTCTTGTTGAACTGAGAAGAAATTATGAAATCGAAGAAGTAGATGAGTGAGTTGTTTGGGATAAATCGGACAAAGATAAGTAAGTTATGAACTTATGAGATAAGTAAGTTATGAACTTATGAAAATGGAGTTGAGCTTTTTTTAAGGGGTTCCCCTAGAGGGCAGGTCCAGCATTTCGGAGGTGTTGATTTACACACACACACACACACACACACACACACACACGGGGGGGGGGGGGTCCCTCGAACCCCCAGAACCCCTTGCTTGTTTGACCCTGAAAGAGGACCTCTGATCTGCAGCTTCACTAGTTTCTTTTCTCTATCTTTTTTTTTTTTTTTTTTTTTTTGGCTTCCACTCGGCCAAATAATCCCATATAAAATAGAAAAATCGGCAGTGTAGTGAAATCATTGCAATACATATTGACGACCCTATCTTTCCACAGTTTTTGGCTGTGGCATTTCCCAGGCAGATCTTCTGTAGCCGACTACATATTTTAGTCAATCTTCTTATCTTCCTCTACTACTTCTTCCCTCAACCTTTGAATATTACCAGTGAAAATGCTTGACTTGCCCCTTTAAAAGGGAAACCCCTCCAAAAATATTTGAAGACAAAAGACAAACGTTCCACCGAAAGTCTGTTTCTCGTCTATTTATAATTTGTATAGCCTACTATTGTTATATCAGACTTTGAACTCGCCTTATTGTTCTGTAGATATTTCTCACATTGCCTGTGCCTGATTATGCGTGTATACTCACCTTTTAAATGTAAACACACAAACAGAAACTAACTGAGAATAATACTTTGACTCTATTCAATCAAGTTTATCGAAGCAACATTTACCTGTCAACATATTTAATCTTGATTTTAAAAAAAAAAAAAATGAAAAAAAAAATAAAAAGCGGGCGTGATAGTTTCGTATTTTGACCTAAATATTCAAAACATCAAGGCGGTTTCTTCTTGAACATTATGTAGCATTTGGACCTTGTCAAAAGGTTTGTTCTTATGAGTAATACTCCTTTTCTTTCTCAGTCCGCTTGCCTATCCAACCTTCTGTCTGTCCGCAGTCTTCCATTCTCTCTTTTTCTCCCCCTCTCTCTTCCCCTCTCTCTCTCTCTTTCTCTCTCTCTCTCTTTCTTTCTCCCCCTCTCTCTCTTTCTTTTTCTATCCTCTTTCTCTTCTCTCTCCCCCTCTCTCTCTCTCACACTCCTTCATGCGATTATACTTTATTTTTGCCTCTATTTTTGTATCTTATAATCTGTATCTCTTAATTCATCTTTATTTCTTTATACCTTCTGGCTCTCCCTCTCCCCGTTTTCTTCTTCTTCTTCTTCTTCTTCTTCTTCTTCTTCTTCTTCTTCTTCTTCTTCTTCTTCTTCTTCTTCTTCTTCTTCTTCTTCTTCTTCTTCTTCTTCTTCTTCTTCTTCTTCTTCTTCTTCTTCTTCTTCTTCTTCTTCTTCTTCTTCTTCTTCTTCTTCTTCTTCTTCTTCTTCTTCTTCTTCTTCTTCTTCTTCTTCTCTCCCTCTCTTCCTCCCTCTCTTATTTTCTGCAGACCCCTTTATCACCATTACCTTTGGTCTAACTATTAAACACTTTAGGATTATAATTCAAGATTAATCCAGTCTTTAAAGTTGACGTTTGATGTACCGAGTGAAGTATAATCATATTTGCAGATAATTACCTCACATTTTTGTCTACGTGCATTCTCACAAATTGATCTGACAATGTATAAACAATAATCATTTTCTTCGAAACATTTGGGGTATTTTTTTTTCTTCAAGATTTACCTGCACAAGCAGCTTTCATTCTTCCTTGAAATCTTGACATAGTACCGTTGATATATGTTTTTCATCATCACTCTTTTCCCTTGAATCTACGCTAGTATATAGACCTCTTCAAGATTTAAAGTATCTTTTAAAGTATTAGTGGTTATTATAATGTTTAATATTTCCCGCTAGTCGATGTTGACGAAATCCCCGAAAGAAAATGAAAATAGAGTCACGCGTATGTGAACGTCCAAAGGTCTCGTGAACACAATAGAAAAAAAATGTAATCATGCAAATATTCCAATTAATGTTAACCCGATATGGTAGTGAAGTGATATCAAAGTGCAACAAAGTACAGGTGGATTGCTATGGCATGTATGGGCGGTGTTTTATCATCAGCATTTCAGTCAATCATGGAGGAAAAACCCTCTTCGTGCTTTTCATGACGAGGACGTACCATATTCGGTTTCCCCTTCACCCAGGTTTTCAAGTTAGAGCCGGAGTGCCATTTTAACCACAGGTCCCGTCAAATCGGCGAATCGTTGACATATTTATTCCTCGACAATTGCCATAAATATTTGATTGTTGAAACGTTGTAGTAGAGAGTCACAGACGTCGGCACAATGGGGAAATCCGCGTCGAAAACGGCCAAGGAGAAGTCACATAAAAGGAAGTCTTCTAAGCGTCGTAAAGAAGGTAAGGGAGGTTCCGAGGCATCGCCTTCAGCCGATGAAGCCCCTACTCCGAAAACGGCAGCAGAACCGTCTCCTGCAGAAGGTATGTACATGCCTACCTTAATAAGTTATTCTAAAGCAGTATGTGTATTAGATAGTTGAACTTGCATAGGGGCTATGGTATAGCTATAGTCATGGCTCCACAGACACTCTTTGTTCATAATATTGTGTGTATTATATATTCATTTGGACGGGTAATGGGGGGGGGGGTGATTTAGCTTATTTTGGCGTTAGGGCAAGTCGATTTAAGGTCGGGGCCATTTTTTAATTAAAAAAAAAACAAAAACAAAAACAGTTTTTAGCACAAGGAGCAGATCGCTTTCATCCAAAATACTTTGACCGACTTTCAGACCCCCCCCCCCCCCCCTCCCCCGATGCCCATGTCGGCCTGTTCTTGCTGCAGGCGTGGCACTTTTACCCAGGCGTGACACTGACTTAAAGAGCTTTACCATTCTTTTTTACGTCAATTTGGAAGAACATCATAGTAGAAATGTCCCCTGAAAAAGGATTGCACTTCAAATGCCCTCATTATAGCTAATGTACCTATTTGTGAGGTTGCAATGCATGTGCTTTTCAGCGATATTAGGTTGCTTTCTAATCGTTTCGATGATTCTAAAACCACACAGTGCACACCAGTTCTTATGTAGACATGATCAACATTTTCCAATTACTTTGAGACAGTTTCTCAATCACACTAATGACCAGAATTGAATTTTATCTTTAACGAGCATTAAACCACGGAATTTTATCATCATAAGAAAATCATTCTAACCTCCTAGCATCGCAGTCAGGCGGAGGAACCTCACAGCCAGCTGGTGCGGACGTCCAACGCAGCACCGTCGAACCGAAGAAACCAGTCGAATACCTACCAGCTGTGGTCATCGACGTCGGGTCGTATTCATGTAAATACGGACTGGCAGGGGAGCAGTCAACCGATGGCGAAGTTAAAACCATAGTCGGCAGACATCAACAAGACGTAAGAAATTCATCCAGGGGGACATTATTTAGTCAGGTGGGGTGCTGCAAAAGCCACTAAGCCAGTGTTGCTGATTTTGACGGCGCCCTTATGAAAGAAAATTATTTACTTTTATTCTCTTTTTTTTTTTTGGGGGGGGGGTTAAATTTTGCAACATGTATCTACAAATATTTTAAATGCTGAATCCAACTGAGGAAGAAAGCTTTAAGAAATGAGACAACCTGCGAAATCCGTTGCTCTATATTCTCCCTTATATTTGTAGATACAAGTAGTTATATTCATTTATTTCATCGAGGACGGAGATGGTGCACAAAATTGATGTGGACTTACCAGTGCAATAATCCGTTGACGAGCATTTATTCGCAGCCCTCCATTTCCATTTCATTTTCTATACGTTCCTTTGGTTCTCGTTAATGTCATCATTATCATTATCATCATTCCTGTTTTATTATTATTACTTTTTAATCATCATCATCATCATCATTGTTATTATTATTTTCTTATTTTCAAATATAGCAAGATGATTCCTTCGTTGGCAACGACGCTCTTAACAAGCGTAGTGTTTTAGACCTCAACTATCCCATACAACGTGGTCTTGTCAAGAACTGGGACGACATGGAAACCGTATGGGAGTACATCTACAAACGCAAACTCCGAGTCGATCCCGACACTCGTCCAGTAGTGCTAACCGAACCTGCCTTGAACCCGAAGGCGAATCGAGAAAAAATGATCGAGGTAGTTGAGAAATTGAGATAAATTATTTCCTCTTTTCTATAAACTTTTCCATCTTTTCTCATCTTTTCCTTTTTCTTTTTTGTCCCCCCCCCCTTTTTTTTTTTGGGGGGGGGCTGCTATGACCCATGACCCATGGGTGCAGGAGGCCCTCGACTCAATTTCTGACCTAAGTCTATGATATTGCAAACATACATTTTGCTACCCACCCCCACACCACCACCACAATCGCAACACCATTTACAAATCCTTTATAGATTTTATTTTATAGGAAGCTAGTGGACAACTGTTTTATTCCTTTGAATGCTACAGTGTTCACTTTGAATAAATTAAATGAAAAAGAGAATAAACGTATAGGGTCATATAAATAAAGATCTAAATTTGGGTATCTTTATAAAACCCACGTCCGTGATTATCCAACGGTTGTAAAGCATATTTTCAATCAAAAAACATGTTGAAATTTCATTCTAATAGTTTCAAGTATGTATTTCAAAATTAATCCTCAGCTCATGTTCGAGAAGTTCGACGTCCCGGCCTTTTACCTAGTCATGCAGTCGATGTGCGCCCTCTTCTCCACGGGCAAGATGACCGGCGTCGTGGTCGACATCGGTGACGGCGTAACGGACATCGTGCCGATCAATAATGCTGTGGTCGTCGAAAATTCCGTTCGCCGCCTCGAGCTCGCCGGCATGGACATCACCGAGTACATGAAAAAGAGTCCTGCTGCTCGTGGGGAGAAAATTACTAACGGTAATGCAGGTTGCACGCGTCATTCCAATTGCGTCATTCAAGGGCATTCAGGCATAATCATTGCATCAAAGACGTGACCCCTTGAAGCATTCTGCGATTGCCCATCGCAAGGTTTCGGATTTGTCCGAAAATAAACGTTTTTTTTTTCCAACAAAATCCAACTACAAAATACAATTATCATTATAACAAAATACAATGCCATTTAAAAAAAAACAACAAAATATTGCATTTGAAATAAAGACAGATCAATGCAAAAATATATACCTTTGACAAGGAAAATGGAATAATTCCGTATGATTTATATTAATCTGTGTAAATGAAGAGGTCCACTCAAAGGCAGAGCTTGTAAATGACGACTCGTGCATGACAACGGGCTTATGATGGTTTACATGCCTAGAAATGAAAATTATTCAAAATTTTCGTCATTTTTAAAAGGGGAATCCAAAGATTTGGCCCAAGTTCGAAGAAGTATAACTAGACAAACTAAATGGGTGAAAGTAAATTGGATAAAGAATAAAAAGGAAAGTTGAGATCATTCCTCTATCGTATGAAAACTTTCCATCGGCAGTTTGATGATGATGCATGATGTCAGTCCATTTCTTCCATTCGTTGTGAAGTAGAAATCATTCTTAAAACTACATATTCTGAAATTGTTCTTTATTTTTATTATGAGATAGATGATATATATTATTGTATTCACGAAATCAAAAAGTATCTCTCATCCATGACACTATAGGCTATTATTGTCCAATTTATCTCAAACTTTTGCTATATAATCTGACCAACTTTTCAGGTTCCACTATTGTGTGAAGATTAAACACTTTCAATTTAACAAGACATAGGATTAGCTTTCTGTAGTCACATGATACAATGAAAACCGACAGGAGCGGGCTATAGAGTTCAACATCGTACGCGTAACGCGTTATTGTGACGTCATATCTTAAGATTGTATTGTGATTGGGCGTAAGATTTAACCAATCGTAAGCTTTCTATCCTTTATCCAATCAGGATTCACCATTTTGATACGTAACAACAGAAACATCCTCAACCATTCTCAACCCTCCTTCATTAGATGGTGTTGGGGGTAACTTTGATTAGCATTTTTCCTTCATCCAAATTTTCCTTACCACTCCACTCTGTCGTTGTTGTTGTTGTTGTTTTTTGGTGTTGTTGTTGTTTGTTTGTTTTGTTTATTTATTCTCTCTATCTGCTTCTATATTATTTTAGACAACTTTCTTTAATTCGTGAGAGCTAGAAGCACTGTTGATGAAGGCTCTTGACTCTCATGATTATTACGATAGGTCCTGGGTTCGATCGATCCTTGCTTGGTGTTTTCATCCTTGGACCCGCACTTGACCCAGATGGATTTAATAGATACCTGGTATAACGCTGGGATAATAACAGGGACCTTAGGAGCGTCAGTATTGATACCGATTAGGCTACCCTTGGTAAAAAAGACCGTAATCATTATTATCATAATTATCATTATTCTTTCTGTTACTTTTCATTGCATTACCAGAGGTCGCCCAAACGATGAAGATAAGCACTTGCGAGGTCGTGGCTGACTTCGACGAGGTGACGCGTCTCCAGCGCGAAGGCCAGGACGTGCACCACCTCTACGCCACCGAGGCTCTTTTCAACCCCTCCATCTTCGGGCGCACCCACCCGGGCATCCACTCCACCATCATCGACAGCATCATGGCCTGCGGGGAGCCGGCCCGCTACCAAGTCGGCTCCAACGTGGTTCTGGCCGGCGGCTCCACCCTCTTCCGCGGATTCTACGACCGGATGGAGCGGGAGCTGCTGGAGCTGGCTCCACCTACCATGCCGCTCCAGGTCCTCGACAGGCAGGACAGGGAGACTATCATCTGGTCCGGGGCATCCCTCTTTGCTTCCCTCCCTGCCTTCAAACAGCAGGCTATCAGTAAAGAAGAATACTTTGAGGTTGGGCCAGAGATCGTCCACCGCAGGCGTTAAAGAACTTTAGATATTGTTAGTGATGTTTTAAAACTTTTTATAGAAGGGAGTGTAAAGAACGTATAGGAGCAGTGAAGAGGGGCGTAGTCTTCTTCGGATATTTGATCCGACATCCCTCATGCATGCACATTTGACAGGGGTTAGCGACGTTTCTAGAAATCAATTCAAATTTCAATTTGATATCTTTGTTCGCGCTGGTCAATAAGGAAATCTGCCTCTTATGGGGAAAAAAATCTTTAACTCTGAGACAATGGACCACACCGACACTCCACTGCAAACCCTAAATATGGAAATGGGCAGATTTGGACGTGGATTCTCTGTTCAACAAACCTGAATATTCATAGTTGTCTTCAAACAAAATAATCATTAAGTAGTTAAAGTAAATTTATGGTGTATACATTTACAATAGATCAAGGCAAAGCCTACCATAACTGAGAAAGTAATATTTCAATTAATGTAATAGGCTACAAACATTCGATAAAGGAGAGAAAATAGATCACGAGCGTTGGTAAATGCCTCTAAATTATTATATAAATAAATATTAATTTGACCTTTTCCAAATTTCCAATAATGTACTTGCATCCACGATGTCCAGGCTCTTTTAAGACATATAACCCTTTCATAATTATGTTATTGCAGTCGTATTCAAATTCGATATTGTATATTATAATTATTTTGATTAACGAAAATATGAAATAAAACAGTATCTCGTATAATTATTTTAGGGGTTGTAATGTAGATGAAATGGTGAAAATACATAGATAGACAGAGAGGTGAATATATATAAATGTAAAGGAAGGTAGATAGATATATAGGAAGGAGGTTGTGTGTACGGACAATACAATGCACTTGACAAAAATTAGGCTGTTGAGTTTGCCGTTGAATCTTACAGAAATCATGCATCAAGTAACACTAAATTGTGTGAATATTTGCCATTTAGAATTATGGTCACCATACCTTTGGAAAGATTCATGAAATATTGAAGGAAAACCATTTGATCTTCTGTTTGAAAATTATCTGTCCAGGGGCCTGTAAAAGAAAGGGATATAATCAATCTTACCAGTGCCGTCACCAGCTTTTTTCAAGGGGGGGGGGGGTGCCTTTTGGAAAAAAAGAAGACAAAACTTAATACCAACTCCAATGTCAGGCAGTGGTGCTGGTGGCGCAGATATGAGCTGTTCGACACTACACAATAAGAACATGTCGCCCTTTTCAAAAGACACCCCCCACCCGGCGACGCCCCCCCCCCCAAAAAAAAAAAAAAAAAAAAAAAAAAAATTTTTTTTTTTGGGGGGGGGGGTCTGGAGGGGGGGGGGGTTTGGGGGTTTGGGGGGGGGTCTGGCGACACCCATGCTTACGATCAATTGTAACTCTCCAGTACATGGTTTGCCATAGACTTACGATTGATATCAATCGTAAGACTGATTTATCTCTTTATACTTGTCCGGACACACAGCATGTGAGTATAGACTGATAGATAGGATATGATGATGAAGGTATAATACAGATAGATGAATAAATAGATAGATAGATAGATAAGTAGATACACTCTAAAAACTGAAGTGTTAAATCACCATTTAAAAGGGCCGAGGAGTGACAACTTTTTTCAAAATTGTAGATGAACACTTTTAACATGCTGGATACAACACTATAAAGGCTGAATCCAGCAGTTTAAAAGAGTTGATCTACCATTTTGAAAAAGTTGTCACTCCTCGGCCCTTTTAAATGGTGATTTAACACTTTAGTTTTTAGAGTGTAGATAAATAGATAGATATAAAGATAAGTAGATAGACAGATAGATAGAAAGATGGATAGATTGATAGATAGATAGATAGATAGATAGATAGATAGAAAGATAGATAGAAATAGATAGATAGATAGATAGATAGAAAGATAGATAGAAATAGATAGATAGATAGATAGATAGATAAATAAATAAATGCATTCCTCCAACACCAACAGGAGCTGTGGGCTTAAATGAACATGACGAAAAGGTCTCGTTATTTTGTTTGCTTTGGAATATTTGTTCGTCATTCATATTCGTGACACAATAATATGCATATACTTGATAAGGAAATGTAAAGTATTTATGAGTTAACACCATGAAGACGGACACTGTCAGTATGATACTATGGTTATTGATACAGTATTAATCTGATGGGGAGTGTACTGTTCTATGGTTCTGAAGTCATGAAGTTTTCCATTCATATTTTATACGTGTTCCTTTAATTTTTCTTTCTTTCTCTCTCTCCCCCCCCCCTTTTTTTTTGCATGCCCCTCTCCCGTTTCCACATTCGCTGCATGCGCGGAGTGCATAGCTGGGCAGGTAGCAGATTTCTTATCATTTTCATTAGTTTAATAGACCTTTTAAAATATTGACGTGTCCTATCACCTACTTTACTATTGTATAATGTTGCTAATGTTTCAGTTGTAATAAATGAGTTATACATGCACTTGAGTTCATGCGAAGAAGGAATTAAATGCTTTTGAATCTGAATCTGAATGAGTGATTTGCCAAAATGATTATAAGCCGAGAAGAAATGTAGGATCTCCATTGTTTTGACATTACAATTATTTACATGTAAGCCTTTTTGGCCTGTGTAAGGAAACACGAATCATGCATGTCAGGATGTCTATCCCCGATCGGACGATCACCCCGGACAACAGTACTTCCAGTGGCGCAGCCAGGATTTTTTTTACAAGGGGGGCAAATTTTGTCAATTGTCAAATTCTGCTTGGAGGGAGACCCGCAAAATTCGCTAAGTGGGGTGGGGGGGGGGTGTGTGGTGGTTATCAGATGTTTTCCTCCATAATTCTCTGATTAAGGGGAAAAGTTGTCAGGGGGCAGTCCGCCCCCCCCCCCCAGCTACACTACACTCTATAAAAACTAAAGTGTTAAATCACCATTTAAAAGGGCTGAGGAGTGACAACTTTTTCAAAATAGTAGATCAACTCTTTTAAACTGCTGGATTCAGCATGTTCAAAGTGTTAATCTACAATTTTGAAAAAGTTGTCACTCCTCGGCCCTTTTAAATGGTGATTTAACACTTTAGCTTTTAGAGTGTAGTGAGTACTTCCCCTAAAAACAACTACTAGTAGGCCCTGACCCCAAAAGAGAATTAGGTCCTATATAGGTCATGGTTGTAAGATAGTCAAGGGGCTAGTTGCCCTAGGAAAAGTAGGAAACGACTTTAACCACAAGAATATGGTTTTATAACTGGCAAGTGGGTGATTCGGGTGGGTTAAGATATCGTTTTAGATACAAATATTATATGGGGAAGTTGTCGCGCACTTGTTGAATGGGGAATTTCCACAAACGGGAGTTCGAAAAAACTGGGCGAGGTATCGTGGTGGCGTCTTGCTTTGTCAGGCTGGGAATCCTACATTTCTTTGGAATTCTCCTTTTAAAAAAAGTAACAAACCTGTAATTAATGATTAAATTTCCGACATTTTAGACGGGTTTTTTTCCAAATGGGGTGGACATGGGTCTTTAGAATATAACAGATCAGGTAATAATTATAAAACTTCCAGTGCATTGCAAAGCTTGTGCAGTGTTACTAAATATAATACCTTTGATCACAGTCATTTTCCTCTTTAAAAAAAAAACAAAAACAAAAACAAAAAACAAAACAAAACAAAACCCCCCAAAAACACCTTTGATCACAGTCATTCCCTCTTTTTTTTTTTAACACTTTAATTAAAAAAAGGGGGGGGGCGTGGGTCCTTACAGAAATTTATTTGTAGAGACACGGTTTATGCTGCCGATGAAATATAATGGCCATACTGTAAGGCAAATCGATATTAGGGGTACATGACAATAAGTGAAACACACAACCATGGCAAACAAAAGACCTCAAGAAAAAAAATGATAGCAGTGGGGGTCGAAGCTGTGTGTGGATGAATGCAAAAACACCAAACGATATGAATTGATGTTTTCCCTATGTTTTCCCCCCCACACACACACAACATGCACGTGCGTTTTGTTACACTCCGTGCTACAATTCGAATACACCTATGGAATACCCACACACGCGCACACACAGACGCTCACACAATTACAACCGTACTGCATACACAACGCTCGCAAGTGCATGCATACAATGTTATGAAAGTGCTTTCTCGTTCACGTCTGATGCAGATATAAGGCCTATTTATAAACGTATATGTTTATGAGCAAGTAATACGAGTCCTAGTATAGTGAAAGCATCACCATAGGAATATTTTTGTTTATGATAAGTGTATTTTCCTGAATCGCTTTAGTATGGATTTCAGTTAACATTTACTGGGTAAACTGTCTGACGAAAGAGGTGTGGTCGCGTTCATCTTGTAATTTTCACATTGATCACTTTACTTGCTGTCACCATCATCTTCATCATCTTCTTCTTGGGCATCAGTCTACTCCATCATCATCATCATCACCACCATCAAAGTCATCTTCAACATCTCTGCCCATTGATGTGAATGTCCACACCACATCTTGGGTCTCGCATTAGTCTAGCAAGTCACTGATTTAAAAAAAGATATGGGGAACAGTCCCTCCGACTTGGATACGAGTAAGTACATTTATATTATGTCTGGATGTTGTCTGTGCCTGG
The DNA here is from genome assembly GCA_025618425.1 of Heliocidaris tuberculata. Lineage (NCBI taxonomy): Eukaryota > Metazoa > Echinodermata > Echinoidea > Camarodonta > Echinometridae > Heliocidaris > Heliocidaris tuberculata. The sequence goes on along the minus strand of CM046850.1, from coordinate 15,792,806 downwards.
ATAGACTCTAACACTGTCTAAGATGATGGATGTGGTATATCTAATCTAGGGCTCTATAGGGATTAGACACCTATATTCAATCTCTCTCTCTCTCTCTCACTCGCACACACCCCCACACACTCTCTCTCTCTCCCTTTCTCTCTCTATCTTTCTCTCCCTCTCCCGAGCTCCGGATCCCCCCTCCATTTTCTTCCAACCTCGTATGTTAACGCCATTTTCACTAGCAATTCTTGGGTGCGGCTTGTTACAACCGGTAATTAAATCGCATGTCACAACGACGCTTGAAATAGTACTTTTTTCTACTCATCGAGGCTATTTCCTAGCACTGAAGTTAAAGGGATGGGTCAATTTAAAGTTACATTAATTTAGCATTAAGAACACTTTGAATACACCTTTTAGCATTGCATAATTATATTGATTATTGTGCAATGCTAAAAATGATGTTTTATTCAATGCTAACATGTGTATTTAAAGTAAAGTCTACGTAGCTGAATTAATTTACCATTGAATTAAACAATCCCATTAACTTTAGTGCCTTTCTTTTTCATGCGCAGCCGAAAATAGTAGACCTACACTCCATTAAAATATCATTACCGGTTGTAACACGGCTTGGAATTATAATTTACATGACCTATTTGCCTGCTCGGTGCCTTGTCTGTTCCACACATGATTTATATTGGCGATAAAGGCTCTCCATCTGCACCTACGTATAACTCTAGTTATTTGTACAGTATCATGCTGGTACCATGATAGCGATTCCATACTGAACTCTGAACTTTCTTGGCTTGGAGGGTTGAAAAAGAGAAAGTGGGATTATGTGTCCGACAGTAAACATTCGATTTATTATATACTTGGCGTGATTCAGCCATTGACTGCGCCTGATGTATTTGAGGGTCATGTAGGGTCATCTATATTATACTCGGATTTTTTTTTTTTTTTTTTTTTTTTTTTTTTTGGGGGGGGGGGAGATATATATGCGATGAAGTTGTTATAACTTTTAAGCTGTGATTGCACTGGCAAGTGGTCTACATACCAGCAGTGTTTACTATCTTGACTAAAAAGAAGATGTACCATATATCTCTCAATATAATTATGGAAATATTCTGCTTCATTCCATTCGGAGGAGATGGTGGATTGATAAAAAAAAAAAAAAACCAAAAAAAAAACCAAAAAAAAAAAACCGAGACCAGATGCTTGTAAAGATGCTAACTTTTTTCGCAGACACATTTAATTTTATGCATAACAAATATGCCTATACATGTAACTATGTTAGCTGTAATGTATTAAGGAAGCGTTAAAGTGCCATTACATGTCGACTTGGCAAGATAATTTATGTCACCATGACGACATGAACTTTTTGTGAAGTCAACTTGGCAAGATAATATATTCGCCATGTCGACTAATAAAAGTTGATAAGTCGACATGGTAAGTTAAATATCTTTACATGTCGACATGATATGGATATTAATTCGACTTGACAAGATGAAATATCTCGTCATGTCGTCAAGTAGAATGGCACTTAACTTGTCGACTTGGCAAGATAATTTATGTCACCATGACAACAATTCATATACTTTTTGTGAAGTCATGTCGTCAAGTAGAATGGCACTTTAACATGCATGCATTTATAGAAATAAGGCCCCCTATCCCAGCCCCGCCCCATTCGCTCCATAAAACGGAAAATCATAACAATAAGAGTAACGCCCAATACACCGTCTCTGCAGCTCGATCAATGCACTCGCCTATTCAGGGCAATGCTTGTTTTCTCAGTAGTTCTACAATGATGATAACGAAAGTCGACAATTACGAATTACCTTCTTTGTTTACATTCTACCATAATGGTTCCCAATTAGGCCGTTAATTATCTTCCAATTCCTCGTGATTTTAAACGACTTAGATACGGTCTCCCAGTGCCTAGCTCCCTTTCTCCCTCTCTACTCATCTCCCATCTCTCTATATATACACTTTCCTATTCTTGATCACGAATGGACACACAGAGAATCCATATAGTCCAAAATTATGCGTACGAGGCGGGGGAAGTGGGGGGGGGGGGGGGCTAAAGGGCTGCACCCCCTCCCCCGAGAATTTCGAAATAACCAACATTCTGGAGAACTTTACCTCATATTCGGGCATCGAAGTGCAGTATTTGTTGTAAATTTTATCATTTTATACTTATCTCGTATATGTTTATGACAAAAATTACATTGTCACCATAATAATAATAATGCTAATAAAATTCTGCTAACAAGCTCCTACACTCGCTTGCAGGAGATAGCAAGTAGAAGTTCGATGATTGGGCAAGGATCCGGGATTATTTCACGGAGGGGGGGGGGGTAGTCGTAAAAGAAAATTCCGACTTTAAAATGAGATAAAAATCTCATTTAAAATATCGAACTCATTCAGTGCGGAGAGGGCTAGCCTGTCTAGAAAATCATTCTGAAACAAACAGACAAACCAACTTGAGCTTGTTTTAGTTTATCAGTGGGCCGCGGGTGCCGACGGTAAATGTGCCCCTAACGGGCCCTGATTCAGCTCCTGTCCTACAGTACAACGTTTGCATTTTCCCAATAATTTGTTTTCTTATTTCTTAATGCCTTTCATGACATTCACGATACAAGCTTTGCATCTTGGGTTTTTGCCTCCTGATCTGCAATGATTATTTTACATAATTATTATCATTCTTCATAAAGAAAGAAAAAAGTGCCAGGAGGAAATGTCTGCAAATTTCAAGTCAATAAGATATCGTTTGTCATGTAGGATTTCCTGCCACAACCTTACTTCAATGTCATTAACAGTATACAAAGTAATTGTAACTATGTCATTGCTATACTTAGATCCCTGTTATAATACTTGTGGTAAACAACATGGTGGTATTCGCACCGTAGAGGTTGTGACTGCGATGTGGACGATAATCTGAAATGAGGTAAAATATAGTGGTATTCCTTGATACACGAAAGTGTCCCCTCCCCTAATTCTGTTCGTATCCCCCCTTAAAAATGTTAAACCCCATAAGGCACCTGAAAATGTGATATTTTTTTTCCTGCTTCTTACGAGAGATATTTTGAAACTGTGCCCCCTTGTTACAAATCCTGGATCCGCCCCGTATATTTTGGGGGTGTTGATGGAGAGAGGACGACATCGTACATTGTTTTTTTCTGGTGGTAAACCGTTTTCGTTACCCTCACAAAATGTATGCAATGAAAAATGCGTGTATTGTGATCGGAAAGTCTGAAGCCATGTAATTTGAATCAAATTTATCCCCCCCCCCCCCCAATTTTATGTTAATATTCGTATACTCCTCAGGGGGAGAAAAAGCACCCCCTTGAAATTAGTTGTTAGTAGTATCATACTATTACTATATACTATATTAGATATTCGATTTGATATTTTATTATAAAAACTCTCATAATCAATTGGTATATGGCCTACTGTTTATTGGATATTTATTGCTTGTATAATACACTCTCTTGAAAAGTCATGTAGCCTACGCAAATCTGATATACAAATTTGCACTCAGAATGATTCCTCAATGAAATGAATGTAGCCGAAGCATCAATCTAAAGCAGAAACATTGTGTACAGTAAGAGCATAAATCACTTCAATGAGACATCGCGCACCATACGGTTAGCTTTATATGACAAACACCGTCTGAAATTATGTCTGATTTGTATGAATTTATTAGTGACGATTCGGATTCATGGGTTTTTTGTCGATAAGCTTGTTTCGACCTCGGTTTAATTCGACGACCCGCTGTAAATCTCGTTAGAAATAGATGTAATCCGAGTTCCTATCGGAACACTCGGTTTGAACGTAAATGTATTTGCAATTTATCTTTACATTTTTTATCCGAGTTTCGAGAAATATGCTGTAATCTCAGCAGCCGGGTTTTCAGTTTTTGCTTTCGTTGACTCTCCTCAGCTGGTTCGGGATCATCCTGTCCTTTCCTTATAAAGTATTCTCTCTCTCTCTCTCTCTCTCTCTCTCTCTCTCTATTTGGCTCTCTTATTGTGCCCTCTGAAGCTTACATTTTAAATTGTATTGGAAGCTGAATCGTTGCTTTTATTGATAATAATACAAATCTGATTATTCATGTAAGTACTGTCTTCTATTTAATATCTTGATCAGCAGTTTCTGAAGTTGAGCTATGGTGAGTCAGTGAGAAGGTGATGCAAGGCTTGCAGGACAAATTTTCCGAGCTTCTTTGTCTCAATGGCGAGGGTGCCGAAGGTCATCGTTTAGGTATCAGGGCCCAGGAGATCACTGTCTTTATTACAGTGCTGATTATTAAATAATTTATTCAGGATCATCTTTGCATTCATGATCCATTCCTTCTTCTTTTGGCCAGCAGCAATCTCTGCAGTTGAGCTACGGCAAGTAAGCGAGAAGGTGATGGCAGGCCTACAGGACAAACTCTCCGAGCTCCTTGGTCTGAATGGCGAAAGTGCAGAATCGTTTAGGTCTCAAGGCCCATGAGATCACTGTCTTTATTACAGTGCTAATTATTAAACCATTTATACAAGATCATCTTTGAATTCATGATGAATTTCTTCTTCTTTTGGCCAGCAATCTCTGATGTTATAAGCTACGGCGAGTAAGCGAGAATATGACGCCTGGCTGCAGGACAAAGTCTCCGAGATTTTTGGTCTGAAGGTCATCGTATTCATTATTTCTTTCCAAATCTCGATGAAAGCTTATCTGAGTTCATTTTCATTTTTTTACCAGCAATCTCTGAAGTCCAGCTATGGCGAGTCAGCGAGAAAGTGATGCCTGGCTTGCAGGACAAACTGGGCGAGATCCTAGGGCTGAAGGCGCAGGAGGTCTCAGATATCCGCAACTCCTCGGACCTCTCGTCCTCACGTGAGGCCACACTGAAGATCCTCATCCTATGGCAAGACAAGCAGAAGAACAGGAACACTGCAGACACACTGACCAAGGTGCTAAAGACCCTGGACATCTGGGAGAAGGGGCTCATCAAACCTGGTAGGGGGAGGGGTTATTATCAAAAGCTTTTACGCTTTAAAGGAAACCAAAACCCAAGGAGAGAATCAATGTTATTGGAAAGTGAAAATTCAAGGTGCAGTTAATCTCCTTCTGAGCTCAACATACATAATGAGAAAATGTATTTTACACCACATATGTCGAGTTCAGGAGGAGACAAGGAGCACCCTGAGAGATAATGGGGAAAATCTGAAAATCTGTGTACAAAACGAATGGAGAGTTGTTCACAAAATCAGCCATTTTGAAGCAATTTTGCCAATTTGAGGATCCCCATAGAAAGTAAAACGAGACTTTTCTAACTTCCATAACTCTCTCATTTTTTAACCAATTTTAATGAAACTTTTTGTAAAGTGCTTCTCTGAATTCTCACTTTCCAATAACATTGATTCTCTCCTTGGGTTTTGGTTTCCTTTAAGAGCTCATTGAACTTGATTATGTTGTTACTGAAAAACCTAAGGTTTATTATGTCAAATATGTATTTGGCCTATCCTCTAGGTCGCAATGGTCGTTGAAGGTTTGTTAGTCCAATATTTGACCCGTTTGAAGTATACTGTATTATGATAATATCACAAATGAATTAGTCCGAAGGAGTGTGGCTAGGATCATTGAAGTTTTTCCTATGTGGGGTAAAGAGCCGTGGGACGATTAGGCGTTAACCATTTTTTTTTTTGCAGCTACCAGCATATAGGCTCCGTGCCTACTGGTATGATTATTCTGATAATAGGTACACAAAAGCCCGTGTCCAATCATTAAATCTGATGCAATCAAACCTGATGGAGTACGTATACCAAACTAGTTTTTAAGCCACGATAGCGTTAAAGGATGCAAATACCGAATACGATGCTATCATCCTTGAAAACAAGTTGTTCCCGTCCGGTAGACACCAAAAACTTTTAATTATTCATTTAATTTTTTTTTCCAGTTTTCTGGCAGTACCTGTGGTGTCGAACTTTTATTTTCAGTTAAACTATTCTTTTAAATTCACATTAACTTGTGAATGATTACTTTCATTTCTTACACGAACATCTTACAGGCGATACTGACCATCTAAAGCACATCGTAAGATCAAAGAAGGACGTCCCTTCCATGTCCGAAATGCAGATCCAATGCGTGGCTAGCCGCATCCCCACGGAGAAATACGTACCGGTCGGCCTCAACCTAGGTCTGCCTTACCGGGACGTCGCGGCTATGTGGACCGCAGCGGGCGGTCACGTCCGAGGAGCGGCGTTTGAAATGCTGACCGCGTGGATACGCCAACTGGAACCTAATGTCAAGCAAGCGGAAACCCTGACCAAAGTCTTGGAAGCTTCGCAACAGATGAAGCTAGCAGATGAAGTCCGTGAGTTGATAGCTTATATCTCATTCACAATGCCAAACCGGCTCCAGAATGACCAATAACGGACAGAACCCTGGCCCTTCGGGTTAACGCAACTTTTTGTTCGATCTATTTTTGGTCTGGCGACGGTTTCGTCATTGTGACTGGAGTTTAATCAAGTAGTGGCACGTAAAGACGCACCAGGCATGGACAAACTTTATTTTATATTAAAAACAGGGGAGGTATTAAAAGTAATTTACAATGATATTGCAGATCATTGATATATAATTGAAATAATAAAGGACCAAAAATTGAACCTTGTGGTACACCAACAGAAATGTTCCGAATGGTGGATTTCACACTACATGAACCAATATTGATTTTGATTCCTCAAATAACTATTTTAAGTGTACAGCTCACTCCACTTCCTCCTTTCTCTCTTTGTCATTCCCGTTCATTTCAACCTCAACGGGTAATAACCAACATCATTTTCGTCTCCCTCAGGTAAAGGAATTGGGTTGAAGATTGATCTTTACGAGACGAGGAAGGTTCTACTACGAGCTGAAAAATTGAACAAATACCTCGGGCTGGACGAGTCGGGCAATCTCGGCTTCTTTACGGAGAGCGAAGACAAGACTGAACAAGACCGATGTGAGTAATGAAAAGCTATGCTTGTACGGCTTATGTGATATTATATTCATTTTCACTATTATCGTCATCATCATCATCATCATCACCTCTGAGTCTTTGATAGTCATCGTTATCACACTTATCGATCTCACGATGATCATCATCCTTTATCATTATCATCCTTATCATTATCACCTGACAACTCTGAAGTAGACTTCGTTTCGACAGTTCATCCCTAGTTCGTTGTACATGTATTTACTTACTTTTCTGCTGATAAATTCAAAGCAATTTTTTTAATCAGAGTTTAATTTTGATTTTATATAGGGATAATAGTATTTGCAATATTTTCTCTCTCTCTCTCTCTCTCTCTCTCTCTCTCTTGTGTATGAACAGATGTGGTGGAGCTACATATCTTCAACACGAGTAAGACGGATAAGAGCAGTCACGGCTCGCCAGTTCTAATCTCATTTTCATCAAAATGCATGAAAGTCAACGAAAGTGGCAACATTTCTTTCCAGGTAAGTGTATTGCAAAGGACAGTCACACTTTGACAGTATGGCCACGTCACACTTTGACAGTATGGCCATGTGGCAGTACATACTTTCTCTTGGAGATAGCGCTTTTGTTAGCGCCGCGACCAAATTCTGGAACAAGCTCCTTCCAACCTTAACATCTGTAAAAAAAAAAAAAAAAATCTTAAAACTCACCTGTTTCAGGAAACATTTCCAATTTTTATTGTTATTCATAATACTTTTAAATTTCAAAGCCTCGATCTGAATATGTTTTTTTCATGTGACTGAGTATTATGCTCATACTTGGTGTCGTTTTCCTTCTTTTTTGTTGTTGGTTATTTCGTAATGCGCAATAGAGTACATTTGTATAGAAATTGCACTATTATGGATTTACAATAAATTGTTTTATCCATGTACACTGCCATATTGATCCGATATACAGCTTACAAAAGATAATATGTCTGAAATGTCTACTTGTTTTGAATAGTTGCTTTTACTTCTCTTTCAGCCTTTGGATGCCAAGATAAAGCAGATAAGTCAAGCCGATGAAAGATTCTTTTACTACCAGACTGAAGATGATGTTCTTTCCACACTCAGGAGCTGTGTCATTGCCAGTAAGTTGGTCTTCTAATTTGTGCAAGTATGGTGGCGTATCCTGAGTTAGACAGACCACCTGTGCGCTTAGAAACGCCCGTATAAAGCGCCCTATAAATGTAATTATTATTATTATTATTATTATTATTATTAGGTGGGCTGTACTACAAGTACAGACCACCTTCTGTTTTTGTACGAAATTTTCTTTATTATTATTATTATTATTATTATTATTATTTATTTATTTTTATTTCTACCCACTTTTTTGTGTCCGCTATATCTCCAAAACGGTTTATTCAAATGTATTCAAATTTGGTACGATGGTATATATGGTTATTGTCTCAGCACAGAAATTTTTTCAACGTAGTCAATGCATCGTGACGTCATCTAGGCGCCATTTTGTAAAATTCTGACATATGCTATATCTTTGCAATAAAAAGTCATAACATAGCAATATTTGGCATGATGCAAGTTAATTAAAAATGAAATTAATTGAACATAGGGTGCGTGCGCGTACGCGCGCGTCGGTGAAGGTGCGCGCGCGCAAAATCTGAAAATGCTCAAAATGGTCTATAATCAATTTTGGGCATGTTTAAGGCCATTTTAAACATTTCAAAATTTCCGCGCGTGCGCACATGCGCGCGCGTCAGTGGCCTTAAGTGCCGTATACAGCATGAAAATGACTTATCTTGGACTGTTTTAGCATTTTAATTGATCGTACATGATTTCTAGAATATTTTCAACTCTTCCACAGCCCACCTGTATAGTTGTACTTGTTCAACTCTAGTTATTATTATTATTATTATTATTATTATTATTATTATTATTATTATTATTATTATTATTATTATTATTATTATTATCCAAAAATCGATAAACAGGGGACAGAATTCGCCGTAGACAAGGGGATAGGCGGGAATGTATGAAGGCAGTCCTGCGTGCCGAAGACTTTCTGCAAGTTTTACTGAAGCATCGCACAGATTTTATAGATCTCGGCGGAGCAATATTTTTGATAATTGCCCATCAAACCGGTCAATATTTGTTGTAGGAATATGTGGCACAATATGAATTATCACACAAAATATTAACACCAACTTACCCGACCAAAACTAAAACGTAAATTACACTACTTTGGTGGCAAAGGTGATTGTTTAACATTTCTGAGCGGTGGGTAGTTCGTACGTTCGTCTAAATAATTCAAAGACATGTCCATAGCGCCCCTATGAAAATTACAATAGAAAGGATCATCTTTCCTTGTGCATATTTTTTTTTCCGTCGCGACGAGTCCTGACGCCAAAGCTCTTCCGTTCTCTATTCATCCATCCTCTTCTAGTTATCCTCTGTATTTGGATATTTTGTCCATAAACATGTCCTTTTATTGTGCTCATTTATGCTCCCAGAATACATCTGCGCGGACTCTTCCAATCAACCTGTTCTTGGGGATGAGGGCGATAGCGTCATCAAGTTCGAAGAGCTGCCGTACAAGAGACGCTGACATCGAGATAGTCAAACCCAAAAGCTTCAGAAGGGAAACATTTGGTTGATGTATCCACAGAATCACAGAAATAATATTTTATTTCTATGCGTGCAGGCAGTATACAGTGACGTCATGATAATGGCCACGCCTAGCGAGTTGGACGCAAGAAGTATAAAATCTTGTGGAATGAGTTTTGTTGTTGTTGTCAAGTTTGACAATTAATGCTTGAACGTTTGATGGTACGTTACGTCGTTCAGTGCGACGTAGAATTGTAATACACTGGCACAACTCGACTGTTGGCATTTACATTTCAGAAAGAACAATGGGCTTGCTACAATGGACGCGGAAAGTCTGTGTTTGACGTGTGGTCTTGTCCTGTGCCCGTTACACAAGACATAATTGTGCTTGACGAAGGACTGCGTCAGTGCGTCTGCGATTGGCGTCGTCTTTGACGAGCTATGACAGAGTGATATAGTTCAAAAAGTGAGTCAAAATGAACCAAGCACACGTTCTAATAGATTTTTGGCGATACATTAATTGTTTTTCATAGGCTTCATCAGCGTTAAGCCCGGCTAACACTACGCGTCACTGGCTAACGTAAGGACCGCACGTCACGTGTCAGTGACCTGTACGGTCTTTTGCGCGTCACTGAAAGAGGGATATCGTTTAAAAAGTAATTGCAAAATGAACAGGGCAGATGATACTTTTGATAATTGGCGCAGGTACTAACCTATTAAAACAACGCCTCAATTTACCTGTTCGCAAATATATTCAAATTATATGCATACTTTTAAAACGAAGGTTCTTGATAACCTGAAAGCTTGTCAGGGGCTTGTCAGACATAGGAACAAGCAGGCCCCTGGGAGCCGGGGGTGCTGGTGGTGCTGTAGCTAAAAAGTAGTTAAAAAGAGACCCCAAAACGCTGAGGACCTTTTTTTTTGCTTGTCCGAGATTTTTTGGAGTTAAAAAGAGACCCCAAAGGACTTTTTCTTTCCTTTTCTTTTTCTTTTCTTTTTTTTTTTTTTGCTCACAGCATCCCCAATAACAAAATCGTTCCTAGGCTCCTGGGAACAAGTAATGTATGCAGACTGGATTCCAAGTATTGTAGTTCATTCATAACAGGTTAATGGAATACCTCGTTACTAGGTCCCCAGGAAAGAAACATCCATAAATTTGAATAACTTTGTGAACAGATCTAAGTCTTAAGTGACCCGGGAGTTAGTAATAACTCAATTGAAATGATGCCTCTTGTTGTGGATCGAGTGTAATGCCCGTCGCACATTTCGCTGTCGCATTCATAGTATTACGTATTATGTCAGCAAAATGACGCCTGACGTGCAATGGACATTTGACAACGCTATGCGTCAATCACAGATTCCTGCATCCAGAAAAGCCAGCCATTATTTAAGAGCCATACGAAGCAATACGGAACTGATCAGTCGTCATGTACCTCATAATTATATGGTGTTTGTATGCACTCTAAACTTATCCTTACAAGAGGTTTAATAGACTCGTTGAGTTATTTTGTAAAGGCTGTCTTAGAAGAGCAGTCATTTTGATGTATGTATTCCACGTCAAGTGGCGTAACTGGACCTTGGCGTCAAGAGGGGCAAAACTTCCGAGGAAATGGTGAGCGGAAACTTTGGGGAACTGCTTGGAGGGAGATTCGTATTTTCCTTCTCGCCAGCCCTGCCAAAGTTGCTCAGTGGGGGGGGGGGGGGGGGGGGGGGGGATCAGATTTTTCGTGGGTCCAGTTTTCCTCCAGAATTCTCTGACAAGCAACAAAAAGAAGAAGAAAAAAAACAACAAAATTATCAGTAAGTTGTGAGGAGGGCAGTCTGCCCCTTTGTCCCCCCCTTGGGTACGCTAGTGTTCCACGTAAATTGATATATTTATATTTCAATTATGAGATGTACCATGATTACGAGCATAATTGCACATCCTTTCAAAATATAGTAAATGATGATTGACTGTGACGCAGTTTTCACGTATAATTTCCATTATTAAGATATCAGTGTTATTCTTTTTTTCATTTTTTTTTATATCAAGGACCACTATACTTCTCTGTGGAAACTGATCATCTTATCTTTCAACACATGCCAATCATCTTTCACGCAGTTATATTTTGTTGTTGTTTGGTTTGTTTATGTTTGTTTTGTTGGTTATTTTCTTTTTCACAAGAGGCTGAATTTATATGACGGACTTCTTCTAAACCGCTTTCACAGCTAAGAGTCCCCCATAAATTATCTCAATAAAAATGTATTTCTGTCGAGTCTGGAGTCCAAAGTTATACAACCCCGCCATCGTCAAGAGTAGAGCGATATATAGGGGTGTTTACTCTCCAAAATTCAGTCAAACACGGTATTGTTGAATTGGGAATGGTCACTTCATTTTGAAGAAATCTTTTAGTTTTGCCATTCAGAAAATGAATTCGTATTGTGAATTTTTAGCAGTAAGGATGAACCATTTTCAAGCATTTTCAGATCTATCATCATTTAACATTTTGTACAATAACTGATGTATGCAAATATATCAAATAATTATGACAGCAGGTTCTGTGGCGATTTACTCGTATTATAAAAATATTGTGAAAAATAATAACACGTTGAAAACTACTTTCGAAAAATAAACTCAAGGGCAATTTCAAAGGCTATTGTACTGCCCATAGAAATCATGTTCGAATTACGTGATACGTCATTGTAATGTTCGCACATTTCTAAAGATGATAGACAGGGCTATTGAAATTGCCTTCATTTTATTTTTCGAAAGTAGTTTTTATCGTGTTTAATGTGCTGCAAAATAAATCATCAACTTTGCATTCTTTGCCTGAATATTATCTAGAGATTGTTCTATCCCCATACCTATAGCCTGTTTGTTTTGTTTCGTTTTGTTTTGTTCTATTTTTGACCAAATAAAATCCTTGTCGCGATGAATAGATTTTCAATAGAATAATGATTGAGAAAAAAAGCTGATTTTGTGAAATTCTCATACTTTCTATGACAGAAGTTAGAGTTGCAGGAAAGTGCTAGGAGATACGACTGGGCAAAATAAACGGGGTCCACTCACTATTCATAAGGACCGCTATTCATAGAAAACCGCTATTCATTTAACACGCATTATGAATAGTGGTCCTTATGAATAGTTATGAATAGTGGTCTTTATGAATGGAAGTCCTTATGAATAGCGAGGTAATTATTTTGTCTATGGTTTGCTCGCTATTTAGAATGACCGCTATTCATACAAACCGCTATTCATTTAGTCACGCGTTATGGATAGCAGTCCTATATGAATAAATGGTCCTTATGAATAGCGGTACTTATGACTAGCGAGGTTACCCCAAATAAACTAGAGGAAACAAATCAAATAATATCCGCAGGACTTCCACATTCCACTTTTGGCAGATATTTTATAGAAAGAGAACTGCTCGACAATCATGGGACAATTTGAACTTTTCACAATTCAAAAAATAATATATGACATCTTGTTGTTTTACCAGCTAGGTCTAGATCTTATTTAAAAAAAATAACAGTTGTATAATAAATTATTGAAATAATTATGTTAAAAATTATGATTCTTATACTATTTCCACAGATCTATATTGACTGTTATCGGCATGTTATTTAAATTTGAAATGTTGTACTCTTTAACATATATTTATTGGTGCTGCCGTTTAAGTTTGCGTACTAGCTTTTAATAATCTATAAACAAAACAACTTTGCCATTTGTTTCTGTGCTAAGATCGAAGCTGTTAGAACATGTAGGAATAGAGTTCTAGCATTATGGTATTATGATGTTTGTATTTTTACCCACCCCTCTGTGCTGTAAGTCCTTCCCTGCCGGAAAGAACACAGTGTCCCACAGTGTGTTCACAGTGTGAAACACAGTGTGAAATCATCTTCACACTGTTAAATTCGAGCTTTTTTAACATTGTGAATCACATCTTCACACTGTGAGCGAGTGAATTCACACTGCAGAAATCGAACATCACTATGTGAACAGTGGAGGTGTCCACAGTGTGAAATCATCTTCACACTGTTAAATTAGAGCGTTTTAAACATTGTGAATCACATCTTCATAGAGTGGGCTATGTGAACACACTGTGAACACACTGTGGGACAATGTGTTCTTTCCGGCAGGGTTAATTTACATTGTTATTCTTGTGGCAATCTGGCTTAAAATGTGTGTCCTTGAGTGTTTTATAATCAATAAATGTTTATCATATTTTGATAGGAAAGTATTTACATAGTCGTATGTTTTTATCGCCTATTCCTCTCTACACAAAATAAAAACAAACTGACTTAACTTATTTACATTGTAAGTATTATTTACATTATACTTTCAAATAGAAAATACTTCAAAGAAATTATTACCATTTAAGGAGATTTCAGTAAATTTTAACATATCTCTATTTCTCTATCTTTCTCTCTCACACACTCTTTGCCCCTCTCTCTGTCTCTGTCTCTGACTCTCTCTATCTCTCTCCCTCTGCATCCATAGTTTCTCCCGTTTTGCTTCTCTTTGTCCTCTTCTTGCTTTCTGTCTCTCTTAAAATAATGAGGCAAAACAATGATACCTGCACTGTAAAAAATATCTTGCTGAAATTACTCAATAAAATTGAGGAAAAGAAATTGCCTTAATTTTTTAAAGTATTTGTAACAGGGAATTTTAAGTAGAATTTTTACTCAGTTAATTAAAATTGAGTTACATTAACGTAAATAATCTAAGTATTGTAATCATGATAGATAACAATTACAAAAATACTTATGACATGATTAAACACAAAAGTCAAATTGGTACCCATCTAACATTCACTGACACTATTTCAATTTAGGATTTAACCAAATATCTACCACCATCTCCAACAAACACTATTACATATGCTTTAATTTGACACATACTGGAGGGCTCCAAATTTTATATATACTTGATCGTAGCATCTTGAAAAGAAAATTGGTTGACAATTTTCCTGAAATATCAAGTTTTGATTTGTTTTGAATTGAGTGACAATTAAATATTGTCATATCTTCTTATCTATGCTTAAATGAATTAGGAAATATTTTAAACCCCTTGAATTTTCATTCAACCACAAACAAGAATTGTTTTATTGAAACAAAGAGATTAATTTGGTCTTAATGAATATTCATGAATTATATTAATACTTATAAATTCTTACTTTGAGTTAACATTATTAAATTAATACAAGTTGAAATTACTTGAATGTTCTTTTGTATTTAATGTCGCTTTGAAATTTCACGTATATTCTGCTAAATTGAATGTTTGAGTTAGGAAGACTTGAATCGATTGCACAAGTGGCAAAACTTATGTTTTTAAAGTAAATTCTGTAGGGGAAAATAAGTAAAAATTACCAATGGGCATATTATTTTTGGCAGTGTGACAAGAAGAGAGAGGGCAAGAGCGAGATATTAAACCATTTCAAACATCATGCTGGATAGAGAGACATGGACAAAGAATTGTTAAAAAAAAGGAAAACAAGAACTCCAAGGTGTGAGCTGATGAAGACTGTAATTCACGTTTTAATTTATGATGGTATATACGCTACATTATCAAAGCAAAGTCGTAATTTTCATTATCATTCCAAATTGAAGTGACTAAACTGGGAAAACAACCGCGACAAAGATCAGTCGATCTTCGATATTATTGCACTGCACACAATTCAAGAAACGTATACGACTTACGAGAACATCAAATCAACATGTCTGCTTCTACTATTCAAAATTTAGCATTCATCATACAGGCTAAGCGAAATTGTAGATTATCATAGATAAATCGACAAAAGACCATTTTCGTGACGCTTTTGAAATTTGCCTAGTGATGCAAAATTACATTCACCTGCAAAATGGAGGCATTAGTTCTTTCTAGATAGGAAAGCCTCATGTCAATGGCCTTACTGATTCGCATTTCATCTATCGAGTGCCGTGCCCCCCCCCCCCCCCACCATGATGCCGGTGCCCTGGACACACGCTACGCCTCCCGAATGGAATTGTCGGAATTTTGGCCCTTCTGAATCAGTCTTCTCGGAAATATAGTCGTCTGCTCATCTCTTAATCCATTTCATTTAAAAGGAAAGAAAGAAAGAAAGAAAGAGAAGAAGAAGAAAAAAAAAAAAAACCCCGTACCATTTTAAAGAATGTTTTTGCGATAAATTTGGTTAGCATGATTTGATCTAGCTTACGTGTAATTCATTATCGGATATATGCATGTACATTACTACCCATTCCACACGAAGCGACGTCATTTCGAGTGCGTCATTATCTGCCCTTATTAGACCTATAATGATGAGATTCGCCTATACATCAGTAATTCAACACAATTTTTGCACTAATCGTCTTTCATTCCCCTTTTTTTGTATTATTTCACTCTCTCACAGGGTGCGTCAGAGACTGCAGAACACCCCCTATACCTTCAACATCATCACAGACATCATCATCATCTCTGTCACCCATATTATCATCATCACCGTTATCAACATGACTCTCATCATTACCATCATCTTCATTGCCAACATCATCATCCCCAACATATCATTATCATCATTTTCATCACCACTGATATTATCAATTTCATCAACATCATCATCATCACCATCATCATCATCATCATCGTCATCATCATCATCACCATTCATTTATTTATTTTGTCTTATTTATTTTAATACTGCAGGGTTAGCCTGTTCAGCTATGCAAAACTGCTTTCCAAAGGTGGCCTGCCCATCATCACCATCATCATCATCACCATCATCATCATCATCATCATCATTATCACCACCACCACCAGCATCACCATCATCATCACCATCACCACCACCACCATCATCATCACCATTACTATCATCATCACCATCACCATCATCACCACCAACATCACCACCAACATCACCATCATCGCCATCATCACCACCACCACCATCATCACCATCATCATCACCATCATCACCACCACCACCATCACCATCATCATCAGCATCATCACCACCATCACCATCACCATCATCACCACCACCATTATCACCCTCATCATCACCATCATCATTGTCGCCACCACCATCACCATCATCACCATCATCACCACCATCACCATCATCACCACCATCATCACCATCACCACCACCACCATCATCATCACCATTACTATCATCATCACCATCACCATCATCACCACCAACATCACCACCAACATCACCATCATCGCCATCATCACCACCACCACCATCATCACCATCATCATCACCATCATCATCACCATCATCACCACCATCATCACCACCACCACCATCACCATCATCATCACCATCATCACCACCATCACCACCATCATCATTACCACCACCACCACCATCATCACCATCATCACCACCATCATCACCATCATCACCACCACCACCACCATCATCAGCAGCAGCAGCATCATCGCCACCATCATCACCACCATCACCATCATCATCACCATCATCACCACCATCATCACCACCATCATCACCACCATCATTACCACCACCACCATCATCTCATCATCATCATCATCACCACCATCATCATCAGTATCATCTTCATCTTCATTTAAAAAAACACAAGACACCTGAATAAAAATCACAAGTCTTCAATTAGCGACTGTTCTTCCTTTTATTCTTACCTAATTTTTATTCGACAACAAATCTTGTGTAAAAAAGAATATTCATCTTTCTTCTACATCATTAAAAAAAATCTTATTCTTTGTACAAATGCCTCGTCAGTTTTCACCCCTTAACTGACATCAGTAAGAATTCCACATTCTTCCTTCATAGTACATACGGATAAATCATCATATTCTTAGACTTAACATTACTACAAACTATTTCAAGAGAATTATTCGCTCATTACAAAGACAGATCATAAGACAGACGTACGGACATACATACTAACAGTAGTGTAGAAACCAATGATAGGCAAGAAGGCTATTTAAAAGAGACAAAAATTGCACTTTTATCATTTTCTTTGACAATCTTATGAAGAATCCCTTCCAACAATATATAGAAGAGAAAACAGGCCACATGGGCAAGTATAAAAATGTGCAAAAAATGGCAAATGTCTCATAAACTTACTGAGCATAAAAAATCACCTAGATTATACTACATACGTGTACCAAAAAAGGATTAAATGAATAAATAAATGTAGCATATTACAAAGTATTGATTGTATTTCTCTACAAAAGTATGATCGGATGTGCAGAATTATTTATTACAGCCACACCTCCATCTGGTACAAAGTGTGTATGCGTTATCACAAAGTATGAAACATGAAATCTATTGCTTGTACATTGAATTGCTAAGTGGCACGGGCATTTTTGGATAGTCGATGTCTATTGTGCTCATTTCCCCCAATAGCCCCCATTCACACCACACTCCAAACATTATGATTTATGTTAATTTCTACTGTAACATGGCAGTGTGAGTAGAATCACTTTGTTTGAACCATAATGTAAACAGGCCTATTTATTCTAACTATGCCATGTTGCACATACACCATATGGACAACAAAGAGTCATCTCTCTCCTTATAACATGGTTATATAGGGAGATGGCTATTTGAGAGAGAAAAATCAGGTTTCTTTCCAAAGGCAAACCAATTATAAAAAAAAAAGAAAAAATTACTCATTTTGTTCAAAACAGGTATTGTCATTCTCCCACTGGATACTGCTGTTATACATTTGATGTAAACTTGAATGGACCCACGTCTGTTTAGAGCCAGAAGGGTGTTTAACTCTGTGTTAAATGATATGAGCTAATGCCCTTTTGGCTCTCAGCAGACTATTGCAAGAAAAATAGGTTGTATTGAATGAGTTAAAGGGAAGGTTGAGTTCTGGGAAAAGTAAATATAATTTTTGAGCTTTCTCATTTCTTTTATGTCAGTTTGGAAAAACATCGTAGTAGAAATGTCCCCTGAAAAGGATTGCTATTCAAATGCCCTTATATTCGAAATATGACAAGAAACAGCTGAAATGTACACATTTCTTTGTGCAGCGCATGTGACTCTAAGCAGGATTGAGTCAATTTCTTTTTGTTTTGGTGATTATTATGTACTATATAATCAACCTTTCCCAATTGATTTGAGACAGTTTCTTTTGCAATGTTATCGCATGACCAGAACTCGACTTTATCCTTAATGCCTGGTGCTCTTGTCAGAGTCACAGAATAAATGCATGTATAGACATTGGCCTTCGATATAGCACAAAAGTACACAATGTTTCAATTCCAGGTAAAAGGCCGTAGTGGAAATGTTAAATCCTTCAAAGGCCTTCTTCTACACAACCAAATATTGATTTGCATTGCATGGGGGGGGGGGGGGGGCTCACTGACAAATACAGAAGCAAGTTTCCTTTCCATACAATGAACAAAATAGAGAAAAAAAGGTCCACTAACATTATTGTCTTATCGATTTTTCCTTCTTAGAACAAAATGTCTTTAATTTCAAAATGGTGAGAGAAAATAATAGCAAAAAAACCTTAAGTGCAAAATATAAATTTCATAGAATATTATGCATGAAATGAACCTTTAAACTGCTGTGTATTGCTGTAAGTGAATAAATATGAGGTAAATTAATTACAAAAAAAAAAAGAATCCTGAAAATCCTGAATCCAAAACAAAACAAATAATTGAAAATGGTTGATTTGTGAATGAAAATGTCTTAAAATGCTTACCAAACATGTAGGGGAATCAATAACACTTCTGTATTACTTCACAGGATACATAATAATTCCATTACAAGTTAAATTTTGCATAATATGTCTGTACTGGTGCACACTCCCCAGATTTAAAAAAACTGGCAAATAGTCATGCATTTAAAAGGTACATTTTAAGACAACTAATGTTCATAAAGTTAGTGCATGTTTATGAGACTGAACTACAGCATGTGCTACACTGTATCATATTGCATTTTTGGCATACTTCAACATTTATTACATTGCTTATAAATTATAAATTGTGATCCATATTCACAAATCATTCTTACATCTATATGAAAATGAATTTTCATTTAACTCTTGTAAGGCTGTTCATTTAAAAAACGCTGTGCAGATAGACAACATTTACAATTTATACATTTGTACAGAACATATCGAAATTGATTAGGATACCCATTAAGGAATGAACAAAGAGAGCTAGAGGAGAATTTTGGTGAAAAACAAATCGGGTCTAGAGAAAGGAGAAAAACAATGGAGGTTTTTAAATCAGTGATTGCTGCACAAAGGTATGAAGATTCTCATGCAAAGGAGGCTATAGGGGGATAATGTAATTTCTTTTTTTAAATGAAGAATTTGCTAATGCTTTCTCTGATTTTGTACTTTTGTTTCATAAAAATGTGGAATGGAAAATTTGGAAATGGTTACATTCCTCTAGGTCTGGCATTAGTACACATAATGACATAATTTGACCAGGTTTCTAGTGAGAATCGTAACAGTTACAATAACACTATGTTTGATGAAGGTACTACTTAATGAATAATTATCGTACTATGACAAAACATCCATCAAAAGTGTTTGGGATTTAAAGGGAAAAGGAAAAAACATGTAGGGACTTGCTTTTGTAAAAAAAAAAACACATACAAAAAAAACACCCTTGTGGGGGATTTATGTTTACTTAACACTTGCAAACAAGTTCTCTTTTTTTTAAATCCATAAATCCCACATAATTTGTCATGCCCATTGAGGAAAAAAAAAGAGTGCATTGTAATAGACCATTTTTGTAATGCAGTCAAATTTCATTGCAAATTGCATGCATAAGCTGTTGCTAGGTCGGACAAACATTATAGCTTGCCAGACATAACAACATATAATGTATGCAATTTGCATTCTGACTATTGAAATACTATTTTGCAACAGGCAAATGAAATAATTTGTCACTACACATTTGACAAAGATGTAGGCATCAAATTAGAATACATCATGAAAACCTCCTATTACTGTAACTATTATTGTAACTTGTTCTTGATAACAAGTTTTATGAAACGGGGGCCCTGGAAACACAACAACACAGGCATAGAAAGATATCATCATCTCTCACACAAAGGGGGCACAGGGGCGCATGCCATCCCCCTCCTCTGAAACGCAAAAGAGAGAGAGAGAGAGAGAGAGAGAGAGAGAGAGAGAGAGAGAACGAAAGATAGGGAGAGAGAAAGAGAGATAAAGAGAAAGAGACAGAGAGAAAGAGACAGAGAGAGGGAGAGAAAGAGAGACAGAGAGAGACAGAGAGAGACAGAGAGAGAGAGAGAGAGTAAAAAGGCAGAGTGGAATTGAAAAGAATACCAACTCAAACATCTGCCCCACACTCCATGACATTGTTACATGTATATCACATTTCTTCTACCTTTCAAAGTAAAATGTCTGATATGGACATTTGGAAAATCATATGGAAATATTGAAAGTAAAAAACTGTTTTTTTGAGAGAGGGGGGGGGGGGGGGGGGGAGTGGAGAAAAAAAATGAATAGTTGAATTTGGAGTACTGATTGTTTGTCCTGAGAACAGGCTGAAACCAATATTTATTGTAAAGAGAATCCATGTGTAAAAGTATAAAAGGCAAGTTGGACCAGCATGGCAATAGGATTTATTCACCAACTTCAAGATTGAACTTAAAATCCTTAGCATTTTCGTTTACAACGGTAGAGTTTTTTTTCCTAATAGCCTGTTAGAATTCCTTCTTCCTCTCTGTATCTGTTTGTTTTTCTTCTTATCTCACAATCTCTATATCTCTCTATGTCTACCATCATTTCCTCTTTCTTTCTCTCTATCTTCTTTTCTCCATCTCTCTCTTTCTCCCTATCTGTCCATCTTTCTCTCTTTTCTATCTACCACCATTCTCTCTCTATCTGTCCATCTCTTTTTCTCCTTATATGTTCATATTTCTCTCTTTTCTACCACCATTCTCTCTTTCTGTCCATCTCTTTTTCTCCTTATATGTTCATATTTCTCTCTTTTCTATCCACCATTCTCTATCTGTCCATCTCTTTTTCTCCTTATATGTTCATATTTCTCTCTCTTTCTCCATATCGGTCTTTCGTTCTCTTCTCTGTCTACCACCATTCTATTTTTTGTTATGTGTCCATCTTCTTCTCTTCATCAGCCCATCTCTATTACTCTCTCTTTCTCTCTGTCTGCCATTCTTTTTATATATATCTCTCTTTTGCTTCATCTGCTCGTCTCTCTCTCTGTTTCAAGGTCCATCTTGTTCTCTGTCTATATTTCTGTCAATCCTTCTGTTTCCTTCACCTTTAATTCATTGTGAATCTTTTTTTTTTCTCTCTCTCTCTCTCTCTCTTTCCCCACCTTCAATCTCATTTCATTCCATTGCATACATCATTATATTCCTGTATTTCCTGTTTATTTTTCTCTTCCTCTTTCTCTCTCTTTCTGCTGGTCTGTACAATTTTTTGCTTTCTCTTTTGTCTCCTCCCTTCCCCCATCTCTCTTTCTCTGGCCTAATCATTTACCATCTCACCATCATATTTTCTCTATCTATAAGTTCTTCTTCTTCTCCCCCTTCTCTCTCCCTCCTCTCTCTGTCTGTCCTACTCTTTTTTCATCTCATCCTTTCTTCACATTCTCTCTCTAGTCTCTAGTTTGCTCTTATATCTTCATTTGTACCTGTCTGCATTATTTTCTTTCTTTCAATTTTATCACTTCTTCTGTGTGTACCTTTTCTTTCACCTTCACTCAATCTTCATCACTTTCCCCCTCTCTCTCTCTGTTTTTCTCTCTATTCAGTTCAATTCCTTTCAAACTGTCTTTGTCTCTTCTTCATAATCATCTTTTTCTCCCCTTTATCCATCTTCATCTTTTCTTCCATTTCCTGTCCATTTTCTAGGTTCATCCATCTCAATCTTATTTACATTTTTTTTTTTTTACTTGTTTTCCTCTTTTTTTTAAACCTCAATCTCTAGTTCTCTTCTATCTTTTTCACTCTCTCCATCTTTCTATTCTTAATTATTCTTTTCTTTTCTTCCCTCTACCTTCATCCTCTTCATGTCTCCTGTCTTCTATCCATGCATCTCTATAGATGTCTTTCTCTTTTTCTCTATCTCTCTTTATCTTTCTTGTCATCACATCCATTTCCGCCATTTCTCTTCTTTTCCTTCTTCCTATCTATCTGTCTTACTCTAAATCCCATTTCTCTCTTCTATCTCTTCTCTCCACATGCACTCCCACTCCCTCTATCTAAAAGGTGATATCTAATTCTATTATTGCTTTCACGGGGTGTATATGCAACTCTAATAATAATGTACAAAAAGGAACAGTGTAGTATAATGAAGTGGCATGTAAAAAAAACCGCAGCTTTTCAACAGAAGGCTGCATCTGGCCAATTAACTCCATACTTTCAAACAGAGTTTATGTAACATGTTATCCATCTACACCCCCTCCCTCCTAAGGTTGCATGCAGCCTCTTTAACCATGGCAAACCAACTGAACTCCTGCCTAAGTGGCTTGCATATCAGAGACATATGCATTATTTGCAGTGTGCCTGACAGAAGCTATAATTGTGCCCTATACGTTACTGACCAGTGACCACATCTAAGATTTGTGTATATCTGGGGGGCCTTTCATCAAGTGTCTTGTCAGTGATTTTTACCGACAAATTTGCTCTCAGCCAATCAGATGCAAGGATTTCAGTAGCTTATAACAGTAATTGCAACTTGTCATTGATGACAAGTTTTATGAAACAGGGCCCTGATGACTGTATCATTAAGCTGATAGCCCTCCTAGAAGCTTGAAACAGACAAAATATCAAGTGAAATGATATTTCATGTCAATTTAGGTTCACTATTCAATGACACACCTCCGTAACACTTGGTAACGTGTGTGACATACCTTGATCTTGCCCTATATCAAAGTAACTAGGAACGGAATTCTATAAGTGCTAATGCCCTTTTGGCAGGAATATGATAAGCTCACTCCAAAAGTTTTCCAATGTGTTTCAAGTTTTGCAATCGTTTAGCATATAAAAAATAATACACATCAGTGAGAGCGCTGGTAAGTATTTTCCATGCAAGGTACTTTTGGAACAGTCCAACATCTGCGGCAGTGGTCGAGGGTGTTTGAACTGCTTTAAAGGCATCAAGGGCGGATAATTGAACTAATGCCTGAACATAAACTGTGTTATGTGTATTATTTGTTTTATAAAATGGTGACGAGAATCTTCGTCATTTGATAAATCGCCTTCTTCCCAAATTTTGTAGATCTTGAGCTGACTGACAAAGTTACAATTAACGATTACCCAGCCGGTCATTAGAAAATGTTAATGACCAGTCATTGGCACTGTACTAATGACCAGTTATGCATGAGGAAAAATAAATGCCTGGTCACAGGTCCACTCTCAACTAATCATTGGATTAGAATCTCCATGTACATTATCATTTTGAAATATGATATGACTAACCGTTATGTGGAATGTTCATGCCTAGATCTAGCAAATCCTTATAAAGTTATCCATCATGATTCCACTCCGATTGTATTGCTTTGGAAAAATAACAGAAACGTAGCAAAAGAGGATTTGGAAAACATATAAGGCAGCATAAAAAATGCATACTGTATGCACAGATGAAAATGATGATGTCTTACACCTTACTGAGTAAGCATAACAAGTTTGAGCCACTGTACAAGAACAGACAGCAAAATCACTTACTGACTGAAGAAAAAAAAAAGTGTTTGTGAACAAATTTGAAGATCAAAGGCTGTAAGATACAAATAAAAATATCAAACGACGAGTATTAGAGGAATATGATGCTCCATACTTCTCATCACTATTCCAGAATAAGTTAAAAAAAAAAAAACACACATTAAAACTATCTCCCAAAATGATTCTACATAACTTGTAACCTACATGTGCAAACGCATATCAAGGGACTGCATTAAAAAAGAAGGGGGGAAAAATGTTTAATCTTGCTAATTATCGAGCACATTCTAACAAAAAGAGGAAAGAGGAAAAATTGGAAAGTATGAATTCATAAAAAGATACTAAAAAGGACTGTCGTAAAGTGGGGAAATCATTTTGAGTGACAATACTATGATATAAAAAAGAGAAGGACTTAGGAGTGGAATATATAAATACATGTACAATTGTTTGTGCTCAATGCAATGTTCTACAACTCTCAAATCTATAAATATAATTATACTGATAGAAAATTGAAGGAAAACAGGCTCTTGGAAATGTCTCCAAAATTTATATACAAATTGGCGTAAAAAGCACACTAGAAAAGATAATACTTTGCAAAGAGGGGGCCAGCCCCATTTTTTCTGCCTAATCTACAATGCTAGTAAAAAAATTAAACAAAAAGTCAATAACAGGAAAACTATGTAATTTCTCTCCAAAAAAATGTACATCACAGAACAAACAAGAGTCCAAACCTCATGTTTTCATTATCTGAAAGGTATCTTCACTTTCATTCTCTACAATATATTCAAGTCTCTCAACTGCCTCCTTTAGAATTCCTTATATCCTTGCATTATCTACAAACTGTGCAAGCCTAAGAACCCTTTTTTTGTGCTTTTCGTATCTGTTTCTCACTTTTTTCATACAATTTCTGTACATTGCGTAAAACAAATTTTGTGCAAGATCTCCTGTACAATACTGCAAATATTCACAATTACCATTCATCAACCACTTTCTGATTGCTTTCTGCTTTTTCCCTGTAATTCCTGTACATTTAAAAAAATGAATTTATGGGAAAGGACCACCTGTACAATACTTAGTCAACTAGAAAAGCTTTCAAATGATGCCATATTCCTTATGCTTTGCCAAAATGTCATAACAAATCACTTGAATATTACAATGTTTTGTCATTCAAACATACCTTACTCATAAATTTCACCTACATAACATACACATGTGTGTGTGGAGGAGTTGTGTGTGACAGAATACAGCTTGCATACGTCTGTTTGTTGCGATTTCAGGTATACCTCAGGTAACTGTCTCATGTTCTACATGATATCAATAAAAATCTGAATGCATCTTATAAACACCCCAGTTATTGAGATCTCATGTTTGCATAGTTGCACAAGTATTATGTATCTCAATACTTCAGAATTATTACTATTATTCTACCTCGGTATTTCAATGTTTCCCTGCATTGAGAAATGAATGAGTTCTCTGAATAATTACATATGAATGCATTTGGTACAATCGGACCTGCTTCACTTATGTCCCCATCCTAGGAAAAAATAATCAAACATTCGCATAAAATTCATCTTTATTTCTTTGCCAAATGTTCTGTCTTAAAAACACTACAAGTTTTCAACTTGCACTTCCACAAAATATTACATTGAAGTATTTTCAATTTCTGTGTTCTATCCACATCTGTTAGCATTTACTTTCTGTCACAAGATTTAAATTCATTTTTTTTTCCTATACACAGCAGTTCCTATCAGGTTTTTGTGTAGTATTGCTACAAAATACATAGATGATATTCCAAAATGAAGATACTTTCATTGTATTAACCCTTTTCACACTATAACCATCTCCAAACCAACATAAACAATCTCAGTTCTGCAAAAACAGATCAAGATTTCGACTCTTTGACAATCAAGAAAATTACCTCCCTTTACAGCACAACCATGCATCCCTTCGGTTGAGAATGGAACAGCCCAATCACACCATGAGGTTTTGACCTCTGGCCAAGTCATGTCCATATCTGACCAATCAGAGAGCCCCACTGCTTGAAGGTCCCGCCTCCAGCACTGCAGGCTCCACCTCTCTTTTGTCAAGGTCCTTGATGGCTTGTTGAATGCGTTTGATGTGACCAACTTTGGTCACTCCAATATCCTAAAGAAATAAATTTGAGTAAAATTGATTAAAACTATTGAGCTGGTAGAAAAACGAGAGGATGGGAGAAAGTGATTGAGAGAGACAGAGACAGAGAGAGCGATATAGATGTCTCCATTTGAAATTTTCTTTTAAGTTATTGTCCTGAAAAAGAGAAGACAAGACAAAAAAGAAAGAAGAGGAAGGTGATGATGATAAAGAAAACACAAAAATAGAAGAACTGCAAGATGAAAAGAAGTACAGAATATAAAGGAAAAATATACAGCATTGTGGACAATGAAATGAAATGAAATTTTCTTCAGCACTAGGAATATTTATGCTAAATGTGCAATGAATGCACAAATCAACTAACACAAACTTTAAATAAGAGAAAGAAATACGAGTAGGAACCAAATAGAGAAAGCAGAATTTTACCTTCAGATCTCTTCTCTCTAAGCTGAGAAGTTCTGAACCTCTGATATCGTTCCTGATAAACTGCTCCTTGTATTCACCGAGCAACAGACTTTCTAGCCACGCCCCTACCTCCTCCACGCTCCACTGCTTCACGATGCTCAAACCTGAGGATTGGTCCAAGAAGAGAGGAAGAAATATTCAAAGTATGAACATGACTATCTAATGGATATCCAATGGAAGGCCAACAAATCACAATAACTGAAAACAATTTCACAATTTATCATGCTGAAATGACTACTAATGTACCACTTTCGCCAACCAGCATATGTCCTGGTGGTGATCCAACATTTGCTCAGGCAACATTTTGCTTCAAGCTTTATCTTGTTCAAAAAGGCAGGGTTTGGGTTAAGGTCTTGATTGGATTTTAGGTTAAGACAGTTCAGATTAGGGTTAGGTGTAATTTTTGGTACAGGGATTAAAGTTAGGAATTTGATTAGTGCAGGAACGTGACATTGGAGCTCTTGTTGCTGGAGGATGTGTCACAGAACCATCCTGACACTAACTGTTGCAATAATACAATAAATACAGTAACTTGTTTTTTTAACAGTCATGTAGGATCACAATTTCAAAAATCATTTGCTTCAGAGGAATCACTGTACACCATAAAGTCAGCTAAACAATTTGTTAGGAAAATGTTTTGGAACAATCTTATCTGACCTCCAGTTGCTGATCCTGATGATTTGTAATCCTTCTTCGTTGGCTTCTTAAATCTTGACACCATGGGCAACTTGAACTTCCCCTTGGTGTGCTTTCGGTACACGTCCACCGGTATATGGGCGTGGTGATGGTGCCCTTCTTCTTCGACGTAGCAGATGGCTCCCTCTATAGTCGACACCTTACGCAGCTCGTTGTCGACAGCGTTGATGTCATGGTTGAGCGCTTCAAGGATGTTCTCTGGCAATCGCTGTTGGGGGCGGGGAACAGATAAAGATTGTGATACTTTGAGTTCTGGTATTAGATTGGTGTTTACAGTAGAAGAGCAACAAAACTGTATAAATGCATTAAAAAGAGAGAGTTCTCTAGAGGGAATACATTTGGTAATGACTATACTGTCCAGGTAAAGAATGGCTTAGAGGATCAAAAATATCATTAGAGAATCATTGGTTCTCTTGGAAATTTGCTACCATTCTAGTATATTCCCCAAAATAATGGGGCCTTGGATTATAAAGAGTTATGATTGATTGCAACTTAATTTGAGACTGATATCAATCGCAACTCTTTAGATAAGAGGTAGGAGAGTGTAAATTTGCGATTGACTGGAGGACTTGCGATTGATCTGGATTAATCACAACTCTTTACGAGACAGGGCCCTGGTATTATAAATCAACCAAAGTGGAATTCAGTATTACGACCGACAGGGTCTCGTGGAAGATACAGATCATTTGGCAGCTTCAAACAGGCCACGGAAAGCAACAAGAGAATGGCAGCTGAGATTTCAAATCTCACGACAGACATTCTTCCAACTTTCTGCTTGGTGATTGGCAATTCTAGCATTGCAGCCAATGTAGCTTTTCTGATTCGTAAATGTCTCCTGTCTATGTTGTGAACTGTATAACCATTCCTTCAGGGATTGGACTTAGTGCCTTCTGCGTCTCTCTATTACTTACCAGTGCGTACGCCTTTCTAGCCATGAACAGACTACTCTCACTGTACAGATTCCTTGCGCTCACCACCACCTCATTAAGGACCTTTCTGCTCATTCCCTCCGTCGACCGTTCAGTGCTGAAGAGGCGTTCTTGGCAGGCGGCCGTTGCCATGGCTTTGTGAAGGAGCTCTGATTGGATGGGGCTGCTATGCTGGGCGGCGATCTTGATTCTGTAACCAAGGAAATGAGACGGTGAAAAACATGCATCAATGATGTTCCAGTTAAAGGGACTGTATCCCTTTTGCAGCCCCCAAATATAGAATCGCATGAATACAATGGTATGAAGAAGAAAATACCGTGTAAGAATAAGCCTCCATATATAGGAACAGGAAACTCACTTTTCATGAAATAATCAACTGTTACATTTTGAACGGAATTTTAAGCAGGGCACTAAATATTACTTAGCAGTAAGGTGCCAAGTGCAACAAATATAATTTGAAACAAAATCAATAGTCTGTAATGAAATCAATCTTAACAGTTGATTTCAATTTTAACAGTTGATTTCATCCTTGAAGCCCAATTTGGTCTGATCGATTTTGTAACAGAATCACTGATTTCAAAATAGAATCATACATGTACGTGTTACACTTGGTGCGAGAAAATATATATCAACAGTATTTCATTTTTCTCCCTCCATGGGGTCATTGTCCATTCCATGAAAAAGTGGTAAAATTTTTTACAAATTAAATGATGTAAACCCCTTCCCCTGCCTAATTATATCCTAACATGGAAACTCTTGCTTACGTATCGATGAGTTGGGATGTTGTACCGCAGAAATGCCTCACAATGTCGATCTCCTCGTCGACGAGGGGCTGCAGAGGTCGTTCCACCTTCCTCCGCTCTGTCCAGGACTTGAGGGTACTCTCAAATTGCTGTCATGAAATGATATACATGCAGGTTGTCAGGAAGATTTGTAAAGAGCTTAAAGCTCATGTACACTTTTGGAAGCAAACAGGAAATCGGAAAGAAAAGTGTTAAACGTAGTCTCATGTTGTTTTCCATGTATCAAAAGATGTTTGTACAAGATCATTCGGTATTCCATCAACATTTTCCGGTGAATTTTACCATAAATATATGCAAGGAATGCTAGATCACAGCAATATAATTCCCCCATCTTATACTCTTTCATATGTCTATCACTCTCTCTCCCTCTCTCTCTCTCTCTCTCTCTCCTACCTTATCTCTAACCAGCATCTGAGCTCTGTTCTTGTGTAGAATCTTGACAAGTCCTGGTGGCTGAACCCATGCTTCCCCATCAACTTGTACAGGGACCCCCTCTTCTCCCAAGATGGTGATCTTGACCACACGACACTGCAGGAGAAAAATATCGTCATGACCATTGTAAGAGAAACAGAAAGAGGAAAAGAATCAGAAACCTTAGATTATTAAACTCCCATCAGTCTTCAAACCGCTCAAAACTTTCTTCTTGAGGATGAATGCTGTTGGCTTATTGTTGTAGCTAATATCTAGTTCTGGTAGCAAAGACAAAATTGGAATGGAACTTGCTGGATACATGTATGTCCTCATATTGTTCCATTTGTATTACAAGACATGTGTCAGATATGTTGAAGTTGTGTCCATAATTTCAGATGAATTTCAGTAAAAAAATCTGCAATGGACATGACTGCACCTGTACAGCAACCTCATAGATTTGTAGATTCCCTGCACACTAGCAACAGTTTTTACATCTTTTTTTTTTTTACAGATGGCTGCCACACAAGAGAATTTTAAGCCGGGTCATGCACGTAAATTATTTTTTTCCTCTCATGTGTTTTATGTTCCATATGAAGAGGGAAAAACTGTACAGCAATTTAAAACTATTAGTACCGTGCTACTTATCCACTAAAAATCAAAGAAAATGTTTTGGAGATCTTACCAAGCCTTTAAATTATCCTTAAACTATGAGCAACAAGAGGAACAGTGAAATACTTTAGGAGTTGCTAGGAACTGACCTGTGCTATCCGGTGATGTTGTAGTGTTATCAACTTTGACACCGCCATCTGCATCCCACCAAATACTGCTACCACTTCTAGGATCTTGTCGTCAAAAGATGGCGCTGTGAAGGTCTGTGAGCGTAAATGAGATGCAAGGCAAAAATCGCTTGGTGTCACCATCTTATCACCCTCATCATTACCCTTATCATCATCGAATAATGAATGCACATATTATGCTCAGTATCAACATCATCATCATCATCTTTAGCATCATCAATTTTCTACTCATCATTATCATCATCATCACCATCATCATCATCATCATCATCATCATCATCATCATCATCATCATCATCAATTTTGACATCGCCTTCTTCATCATGATATTTGACATCGCCTTCTTCATCATGATATTCACTATCATCACCAACGTCATCATTTCCACCAACCTTTTGATCAGTATCATCATCATCATCATCATCATCAATATCATTATCAATATAGACCACTATCACTATTATTCTCAAAACCGTAACCTCATCCATTACCCCAAACACCACCTATACCACCCTCCTTCTCACCTCATCCTCCTTGGTGGTCCCCCAGAAGTTGGCCCCACCCATATAGCTGGGTATATTAAGAACCACTATACCCTGCAAGCTGGGCAGGGGTATCCTCTGACCATCGCACTCCAGCTGTACCTTCTGCTCCAGGTTGCGGTAGGTCCGATGGACAAGCTCCTTGCCCCCTAACATCCCGTACCACATCATATTCTTGGTGCGACTTCTAGAGGGGATCGAAAAACCCCATAACGTCATTTTCATTGAACTTGTAATGATTCAAAGCAATCATGATATTCCATTCTTCACAAATATAACATCAAAAGGAATGACACTAGCCAAAAAGCGGAAGGGTGTTAAACTCCTGTAAAAATCATGAGAAAATGCCTTTCTGACTATCAGAATTTGAGGAATGCTAAAAAGGAATGACAATATCTACCCCAACCCCCAGAACCCAATACCACATCACCTTTTTTTGTGCAACTTAGAGAGGGGACAAAATAACCCCATACTGTCATTTTCATTATTCATCATTATTCAAAGGAATAACAGCTGTATAGCAGGTGTGTAGATAAAATTTATCATGGGGAAACATAATCAAACAATGGTTATATAATCATAATCAAATTTTCAGCTGTATTAATCACATATTCGTGATTATCAAATTAAAATATTGATAAATCGTGTATTCGTGGGTCATTCTTTTACCACATACATGTAGTTGCTCCTAAATAGTAACCTCATTTCAAAGGGAACTTACCTGCATTTTTCTGGGTGTTCTTCTCGCTTGTTGTGAAAGTCTAAGGTGATCTTGGCATCTAAGCCTATACCAAAGTAGTTGTTCATCACACAGGATTCTGAAAAGCCCTCACTGTGGAATTTCAAAGAAATAAGGATGAAAAAAAAGGTAGGATGGTTTAATAGCCACTCAAGATGTAGTTGAAATGGGGAAAAATTGGATAAATTATCTTTGTCATCACTTACAGAATCGTGATTACAACCAGCTTTAATAGCTACCTCCTCTAGAAGCATACCTACATGTACATTGGGGTGGGCACATGACCCCTAATCTAACAGCAGAAATAAGGAAAAAAATAAAAGAAGGAGAAAGAACAATAGAGGGGAAAGGAAAGTGAAAGGTGATAAGACCCCATACTTCACCGCCCCCCAGCCTTAATCGATGGATTTTCAATTTGCATTTTATTCAACTTTTATGACCAGTGGCACAAAAAAGAAAGTCAACGTGGAGACAGGGTATACAGGACATGTATGATACTCACACTTTATCAGTGTCTTGATCCATGAGAGGAGATGCAGCAGCACACAGAGCATCAGCGTTAGCCAGTAGCACTTTACTGATGATGCCAGCCCCTCCCATTCCTCCTGCTAGCGTACCTATACCTAGAGATTTAACGAAGACAATGTTATATATCGAAAATTGCCAACAATCGTTTGGTCACTTTCACATACTGTTTGAGCAGATATCTTAATGAATTTCACAAATTCTTGTAGGTAGATAATTTACTGAGCAAAAATGAGTTGATGAGCATGTGCGAACATCAAAAGTACATTAGCTGTGTTACTAGTAAATCATTATGAAAAAAGAGCATGCAAAGATGTCTGTCTCCATGACATCCCCAAAAATATCTGGAAATTTTTTTTTGCTTATACAGTACTTTGTAATGTTAGCTGCAAATCTAAGGATAACATGTGTTCACATTTCATTGTTAGACTGTGTTACCCCCCCCCCCAAAGTATGGTGAGAACTAAAAGCCTGCTTAACCCAATTTCAAGGGTATAGAGGTGTTGATACTTTCCATGTAATTAGGTCATTACATTTTAGAACAAACACACTGTATATTCATATCAAGATAAGGCAGCCAACGATTGTACTTTCATCTTGCTTCATTTCCTAACACAGATAACTGTGCTTGCATTTCAATTAAAGTTTAGACTCCAAACTACTCATAAATAGAAAGGCACTACATTTTTATCTCTCTCACTATCACTCACCAGTATATGAAACTTTACATAAAGAACTAAAAAGTCCATGTTTGGGAATGAAAGTTTAAAAAAAAGAAGATTTTTTACACTTACTATCCAATTATTGAGATACACCACCAAATATAATTTTAAAAAACCATATGAAAGGCAATAAAAAGTGTTGGTACAAGCCATAATCTAAATAAATAAAGAACTAAAAAGTCCATGTTTGGAAATGAAAGTTTTAAAAAAAGAAGATTTTTTACACTTACTATCCAATTATTGAGATACACCACCAAATATAATTAAAAAAACCATATGAAAGGCAATAAAAAGTGTGGTACAAGCCATAATCTAAATAATGTCTCAGTCCATAGTGAACAAAGATTTAAGCAGTTGTGTTCTACCCTCTCCAACTTTTACCAACACCGTGTATCACTTTCAAAATCCTATACATCAATATATGATATCAAACTCACATTAAATCCATCACAATTCCACTAAATATGGATATCAAGGCTCTTTTCAGCTTTGCCACAAATGTATATCAAAAATAATCAAAAATAGAAAGAAAAGGATAATAAGTAGAAATAAATATTGAAGGGGAGAAACAAACGCATGACGCTACTTACTCTTGCTAAGCATGGGGTTTGTGCGCCCTAAACTTGGTCCTAATAAAGTGTCTAAACCTGTAAGACATAGGACAAAAAAGTAGATCATTATACTAGCATGCTTCAGAATGTCCAAAGGAAATAGCATAATCTATTTCAATAATTCATACTTATATTGGTATTAGAATGAAAAAGTAAATGTCATCAAGGAAAGTTTGTTCATGGATCGATGCATTTAATTATTAAGGCAACAAAAGATTTCCTGTTTTATTTGTAAACTCTTTACTCTACAAAAATGAAAGAGCTTTAATAGATCCTGAATAGTTATATGAAGGAACATGCTTGAATGAAATCTGCAAAACATCATATTGAAAGTGGATTCATACTTTGACAGAAATCCTTAATGTTAGAAGTAAAACTCTCACTGCTGCTGCTGCTACTACTACTACTACTACTACTACTACTACTACTACTACTACTACTACTACTACTACTACTACTACTACTACTACTACTACTACTACTACTACTACTACTACTACTACTACTACTACTACTACTACTACTACTACTACTACTACTACTACTACTACTACTACTACTACTACTACTACTACTACTACTACTACTACTACAACTACTGCTACTACTACTACGACTACTACTAGTTCTACTAAAACTGCTCCTACTCCTACTACTACTGTTGCGATCATCACCGATGCTACAGCTTCTACTTCTACTCCTACTTTTAGAACTACCACAGTTACTCCTAAATCAATATGTATGTTTCTCTTTTTAATCCATTTAAACTTCATGGAAAAAAAAAATGATACCATATGCAGTAGTGTCCTATACTAATAAGCAATATCTGACTTATAAGCTACATAAATATGACACAACAGAGCAAACTACATGTAGCTGAAGGCTGTTATGTGCTTCTATCAAATACAGATGTCTGCTGCTCTAAAGTGGAATGCAGATAAGGATGCATGTGAAAAATCATAAGCTACCAAGTACTATGGAAAACAAATCACACACATGCATTACACAACATTAATTAACAAATTTGTAAGATAATATTCATGGGGAAAGGAAAGGAATATACAAGCAATACAGACAATAATCATAATGTTAGAATCGCACTATAGCTGAACTTAATGCATGATATAACATGCCAAGATTCTGCATGGAACCTGAACAAAATGTTAGTAAACTCAAACGAATGTTTATTGTTACAAACAATAATGGATATGTTCCTAATAGAGAGTCGATAGTTGGACAATCTAAAGATCAGAAAGATGACTGCAAAGTAGTCTGACAAGCTACAGATTGCAAAGCTGTAACCAAAGCCATCAACTTATGCAACAAACCAAATAAAACAGGAGACAGTGAATTAATTAGGCCTCCTTGCAAGCATGGCAGATGGGTGCTACAGATCAACAAGGTCAAAGACCACATGCCAAAGACAACATGCCAAAGACTACATGCCACTCCATACAGAAGGAAAAGCACAAAGCCACAGGAGTCCTGAAACAGCACAAGAATACAGATAACATCCTTAGCATGCAAAAGGATAACTATCAGGCACATGCACTTGTAATCTCACAATTTGCTCTGGCGACACTTGACAAGGGCTTTATTTCGAAAAAGATAAGGTTAGGGCCTAGGGTGTCATTTGGTTTTAGGTTAGTTTTAAGGTTAGGGTTAGGTTTAGTGTCGGGTCAAGGGTTGATGTCAGGTGTTGGTTAGTGGTAGAAACTGATATCGGACCAGATTTTTCGGAGGATGTGGCATATAATCCATGCACAATCCATGCAAACAACAGGACAACAAAACAAACAGACAGCACAGATGGACAGACTAATGACAAAGCCAAGAGACAGGCAGGCAGGCGAACCAGCGACAAGAGGACTGGGCAGGCAGAGCGAGAAACACCACTTGCCTGGCAAAATGGAAATGTTTTCCATGCTGCCAAACTTCTGAGAAACACCGACAGGCCCGAAACCAAAGCCGTGATGGGAGGAGAGCGTGCTTCCGTGGCTGATGCGACGCATTCTGAACGGAGACCGCGGTGATTTCAGGCCTACACGCTCTGGTGAGAGTTTGGTTAATAACATGAACACCATTTGTAACAGATTTATTTTTTGAGTGAGAGAGAGTGAGAATGCATGCAGCAAGGATTTATTTTATAGAAGGAATTGCATCCTGTATTAATGCTGAAATACTAAAAAATTGTTACCACTAAATTTTCCATACTTAGCTTTAAAGGCTGACGAGGTGTGTGAATGGGGTTCTAATGACTTAGTACTACATTTTGTGGATAATTTAGAAGTTATATGGTTTTATACTACAGTCAAGCCTGTTAACGAAGACCAATAAGGGAAAACACGAAGAGCTGTCTCTAAAAACAGGGTTGTGATATACTGCTTACAGGAAACAATTTTTTTTTGGAGGGAGGGGAAATCTGTTTAGAGAGATTAGATATATGGTCGCTATGGACAGATTTGACTTCACATTTCAAGAGAATCAATTGCTTTTCATCGTAGAAGATGTCAGCAATACATCAGATTTTCCTAAAAAACATTAGCATGTCTCAATGGAACTGGGCCACAAGTCTTACACTTGACTTTACAAATGTCAAATGCCAGGGTCCTTAACATCAAAAACTGAGTTTGTGTCAAGGTCCTTCTTACCTGCTTTCTTCTTCTCAATCTTGGCTTTAGTGGAGGAGATGTAGATGGAGAAGGGTGTCCGTGACCCTTGAGGGCTCTCTTTGGTCGACTCTGATGCAGGCACTTCTTTGACAGACTGGTTGTTGTCGTCCTCCTGGTCGGACATCTCCAGGTCACTGGATGGTGTTACTATGGTTACCTTTGGCTTCGGCCCTGCATTGCACAGACAACACAGAGGTTCCATTAGTATGACAATAACAATGTACTCATGAAAATTGTCATTGGTTTGAGAAAAAAGCAATTAAAGAGAAATTCGGTTGGGGATTTCCTGATCAGAATCAGAATTTTTTGATATTTTCCCCGAGGGATTCACCAGATTTTAAGGTGGAGCTCTCGAGATTTCAACATGAATAGAATAAAGTCTGAATATGTGATATCAATGTAGGCACTCAAAACCAAAGTGTTTAAGGATTAGGGGAATTAAAAAGATATGTACCATCCTTAAATAATTCTCTATTTGCATC
Source organism: Heliocidaris tuberculata (assembly GCA_025618425.1). Lineage (NCBI taxonomy): Eukaryota > Metazoa > Echinodermata > Echinoidea > Camarodonta > Echinometridae > Heliocidaris > Heliocidaris tuberculata. Next base: position 15,756,097 of record CM046850.1, on the reverse strand, counting down.
TCTATTTGCATCTCTATTTGTATCCTTGTGACTTTTAACCAGCACTATGGTTTGCCATATTACATGCATTTCCAATAGGTTTTCATCTGGAGATAGTTTTGGTTAAGTCTCCAATAGGCTGGTTTGATAGGCAACATTCTTACCCTGTGATGTAGCTGTTGTAGCACTGGTTATTGCAGCAGCGGCAGTTGCTGCAATGGCTTTGATAGTCTTGGCTTCTTGCTCTTCTGTTTGTGCATTTTGTTCATCAACCGCTGCAACAATAAGAAAAGAATAATTCAATTCTCAATCAACAGATATATTAAACTTAATACATCAATATCCTTACGATAAAATTTCATTCAAGTAAAATAAAGTTTTTATAAATTCTACTATTTCAATATTTACAGTTCATTCTCCTGTAGAACATTATAATATTTCCATTCCCATTTTAATTCATATTTAATTTTCATAATGCAAAAATACACCTACATCTACATGTACAGAGCATTTATTTTTGCGAAACTTTGAATGACACATATACTCTAACTGCACTTCACCCATTGACTATTGAATTATCAAATTCCCATAGGGTTAATAAAGAGACCAGCTGGTACCCGTATGCAATGGGTTAAGAAACTCTAGGAGACTGCACGTATTGAACTTGTGATTCAATTGTTTTGCAGCATGAGAAAAAACTTTTGCAAATCTCAATCACCTTCAAAATTCACAAAAGATTCTGTTTTTTTACAATAATTATGTGGATCTTTTGAATGTTGAAACAAGTTTACAATCTTGGGTAAGGTAACATACCCTTTTCCGTTTGTTCAATGATCTGCCGAACAGCCTTCTTCAGACTATTGGCCCTGGACATGAGTGCATCCCGGGGCTTGAAGACCCTGGACGACGTGGAAGGACCGGTCATCTGCTCCAGGGTGTCCCCGTCTCCGGCTCCATCTTTGCTCTCGCAGACGTCCTTCTCCTGCGACTCCTCCAAATGCTTCTCTGAGCCATGGAATGATGGGGAGCGGGTAGGGGTGCCAACGCCCCCACCGGAGGTGGTGGTGGTGGTGGTGACGGCGGCAGCAGCTGCAGCTGTGATGATGGGGAGGATGGAGCCGGGGGGTAAGGGCGTGGCCTGGGCTTCAACCTTGAGGGTTTGCAGCAGGAGATTCAGCTTCTCGTTCAGGAGATTGCACTGCCAGGCAAAAGCAAAGAGGCATGAACAGAAAATGTAAATTCAAATATCGTCGGCGAAGAGTCAGAAGGGCTTTACCTCATGTACTTTTACATAGACTTAACGGCCTTCTGCATCTCAAAGAATGATATACATGATACTCAAAGTTTATGATTGACAAACGCTGTGTTAACTAATTATGAGATTGCATGAGATTGCAAGCAAATTATCACATAGTGAGTTTTATAAAAGCACAGACTTTTATACTTTCACACAGAGTAAATGCCCTTCTGGCTCACATCAAACAATATGCTCAAAAGCATCTCATTAAAATGTTTTTTACGAACAATTAATGAGAATCTCTTTCTATTATTCTTACTCAATCCTTCTCTAAAATTCTTCAAAAACACTGGGGTTAAATGAACAGTTACCGCCCTGTATTATAATCACAACATAACTTACCTTTTCTTTCATAATCTGTGCATCTTTGGAATGGGATCCACCTTCCTCATAAGCATGTCCTATCTTCTCAACAAAGTCTTTCACCGTCTCACACAGCACCCTGTGAGACAGAAACAATTGAACAGGGATAATTACCAATCTTCAGGATGTTTGGATTCCTCACTTACTCCTCGCAGCAACCATCCCTAGTTCACTAGCAAAGCACAAAAGCTTTCAATTTGAATGACAAGTAAAGCCTAAGATGACTGGAAATCAAGTTAGAGCATCAGATATCTGATTTAAATTTCTTGCCAAAATCACAGCAATAACACATTCTTGTCAAAGTATAAGATGCTTGAAAATGAAAAAGGCCTATAATACATTTCTTGAACATCACACTTGAAAGTAGCTTTTCACCTGGAAGCTCTTATCAAATGTCTATTTTCCCCCAAAAATCTCTAAACCCTTTCAGTCCCTTTAAAATCTAAATATATTATATATGTTTGGACTAGGAAAAGCTTCTTCTTCTTCTTCTTCTGGAAAAGTGCTGCTTCAGAGTACTGAAGATATATTGCACTGTGAGTTGAGTGTGCATGTGGAGCTCAGCACGAATGTCCCCATATTCTTTCCAAATTATTTGCAGGTGCGTATATACAATGTGCAAGTAAAAAGATTTCTCATAGGTGCTGTTCATGTATGCATCCCCCTCAACTGGAGCCTGAAGGCCTCAAGTGAAGGAGAGTCGTCTCTCTGGTTGAAATTCAAGAAATTAATTGAAATGGTGAAGTTTTATTTCTTATGACACTGTTTTTCTCACGACAAACAATGGATAAACAAATTATACTGAACAACTTGTCAAATGAAATGGTTAAAAACCTACTACAGAAAAGTAAGGATTAAAAATCTCTTGATTTTTGAGGAGACATACTTTGCTGAGGAGATGACTTCTGTGTTCTCGTCTGAGTGGAGGATCTTGGCGAGATGCGTCGCCACGGAATCCTCGTAGCTGGAGATCATCTCTTTCTCCCGGTGGCTTTGCGCCTCCTCCAGACCAGCCCTACCCATCTTATTGTCCCCCTCCACTGGTTCCCCTGGTGTCACCTCCTCCGGGTGCGCCATGGGGATCTCCTGTGTCCATATACTCCATCTACAGTGTGAAAGGATATACAAAATACATTATATTTTTGAGTGAGATAGTAAGAATATTTCATGAGGTGAAAGATGCAAATCATCTTTTTCTAAGATTTTTTTCTTAAAACATTTGGCATGTATCGTTTAATTAATGATAAAGAATTTCTCTAAATGAACCATTCAAGCTTAATGGACTCTTTGCTGTTCTCAGCAAACAATTGTTTACATGTAAAGTTGCAAGTGTTTTCCCTGAATGCGTTTGTCTTTTTGTGTAATTGTATTGGATGTAAATGAGAACTATGTCCATATCAAATGGACAACAAAGAGCTGGTCAGACCTCACTAATAATGATAACAATAACAGGATTTTCAATTAACTTTAACTGTGCCAAGGGGTTTAGCTCTCTTCAAAATTTTACCAAAATCAATGCTTACTTTTCAAATGTTTGCACTCCATTAACCATCTATCATTTCACAAAATACTGTCTACAAAACTTGTAGAAAATTTATACCATTTCTTATGAAACCAAACATTATTACTTTACCCAACTTTACGCATGAGAATTACTGAAAATTACATTCGAGTTTCTTATTTGTCCATTATTTTTTTTTGGTTTCTCATTTGTTTACTATTGTTTAATGTTGAAATAAGGTAATATCTTTTTAAAAATCTGCAATTTTCTCTGGAAACTTCTATGGTAGCATATAATAATAGAAGGCTTGATTGATGCTCAAAATTTTGATATACATGTGTGCATTGACCACCATATACCTTTCCTGTGGTCGAGCAATTGGTGAATGAAAATGACAACATATGTGACATCGGCACTGAAAGAGTTAAACATACACCGTACTACATGTATGTTGTGTGTATGTGGGTGTTAATAGCAGGGCAGCTGTAGGGTGTACAGGTACATGTACCTTTTAATAAAAAATCTTGTTATCTTTATTGTTTCTGTGAGGTCTGACGTGTACTTTAAATATTGAAATTGAAATAATGCTCTGTACAAAGCAACAAACAAGGTACACCTGTACTTAACAAGAGAATCTTACCTGTCAAGCATTTTTGTGCTAGCAATCTCCAGTTTCTCCAGTATGACCTGTAGGTTGGTGTCGTCATCACATGCTGTCCCCCAGCCCAGGACTCTAGCAAGGTCATTGCCTGTACCCAGGGGTAGGACACCAATGCGACACTGCGAAGATATGGAAAGAGCAAATTGGATTTGAAATGATTTCTTTTCTTCTTTTCATTTCATATTATAATAATTCTTCTGTAGAATTTTCTTTTCAATGGTATCAATGTCACAAATGGGCAATACAGGTAAAACTGAGTAAATTACTGTTTACCTTGTATTGAAAGCATATCAAAATGAGATTGGAAGGTGTGACAGTCCTCTACAAAACACAAAACCTAGCATTATTGAAAAAGAATTGAATTCCATCTAATTGAATTAATCATTTGGAGTGTAATATACAAGAATCTACCAAAGATTTTGAATCAAAGAAAATTAAGGAAGTTACAAATTTTTTGAGTTGTCATTGATTAAACACAAATCAAGAACTCTGTGCTATTCCCTGTGAACACCTCTCTCATTTGCTCTGTACAAAATTTTTCATAAATTTCTATTTTGTTACACGGAAAATATTTCATTTCATTGTGCCTTGAATAAACTATTGCCCATGTTTCCACACACCCCCTCTGTGAAATAGATTTATTCCTTCATAAACAACAACAACAAAATTTGAAATTCGTGGAATATTTAGTTAGATAACAATTGGGGGAGGGTGCATGGATTGGGGTGGGAGGGAGTATCTCTTTGTTTCCATCAAGCGTGCACTCTGAGTGCCCTTCGGCTACAGACAGGTGCAGCGCTGGAGGTCTAATTCTGGCAAGGCCAGCTGCCAGCAGCAAAGAGGAGCGTACTTGATTGATGGACTTGGCAGATACCGCAGGTAGAAAATTGCTCAGTGGAGATACATGTAGAATGATAGGTAGAAACATTGTTGCATTCCAGAACCTTAGGATGAAAGAAAATAGCCAACAGATGGCTTGGCCTAAAAGAGTGCATGGTTAACAGATAACTTGTGGAGGTGTGATGGTGCAGCGGTTCATTAACTTGACTCTCATTTGAGAGGGTGAGGGTTCATATACCGTCCTGGCACTGACGTTTTTTGCCGTATTCGATTAATGGCCTTGGCAGATACGATACGTAGATAATTGTTCAGTAGAGATAGACTGATAGTAGAAAGATAGTGGCATTCTTGAATGACTGATGGAGGAAAGAGCCAGCAGATGGTTTGGGCTAGATAAATACACTGTAAGAAGATAACTGTAAGAAGTGTGACGTGTAGTGGTTCATTCCGTTGACTTTTATTCGAGATTTTGAGGGTTCGAATCCTGTCAAGGCACGGACATCTCTTTCCTTGCTTGAATGATGGGCTTTTCAGATAATGCAGATAGAAAATCGTTAAGAAAGACTGATAGTAGAGAGATGATGGCATTCCAGAACGACCGGACGGGGATAATAGACAGCAGATGGATAACAGTGCTATGGATTTGTGATCACCTGTGCTCATGCAAGCACAGTTCTTCGCTAAGCGGAGGAAATCAATATAAGAAGAAGAAGATGGCTTAGTCTATATAAGTGCATGGTTCAAAAATATCCTGTGGACGTTACGTGGTGCAGGGATTTCTCCTCTTAATTTTCAGTAATGAAATCCAATTGTATTCAATAAGTTAACATATCATACACCACTATTTAGTATTGGGGTTGATTGGATAAATCTCCAAAAGTGATCAAATTGCTACGTAAAGACTTTTAAAAAGCATCTCTGGATTTGCTTTGCTTATTATTATTGTCTCATGCACTAGGACCTGTCCTTTTGGCCAAAATTTTGATATAGCTGAGATTAATTGCTGAACTTTACAAGCCATTACCTTCCTAAGGTTCACTCAATACTAAAATATAAATCTCTTTTACCTTGACCATATTACTGACCACTTTAGAACCTTCAAGAAGATTTGCCATACACTGTACTGAAATGGATGAATTTCAAATAACAATGGCCAAATTGTTATAACCTTGAAATAAAACTGCCTGGCTTATTCCTAAATGCGCAGTGACCGTTACGGAGAAGCTTTGCGAGGGGACGCGAGGGGAAAGAAGTATCGGCGGAAAAATCCCCTGGAAGGATCAATACATTGTCCTTTTCCACGGACAGTACATACATGTATATACAGTACTTCCTAAATATAACCCAGTGGAATATTTAGAATATATATCTTAAAATACAATCCTTCAGAGATTTTACAGCTGCTTAAAAAACAAGAAAGAAGTAATTTCCTGGAATTTAAATATGAACCAGCAGATATTTTGCAACCTCAGTTATACATGTGAGTGCTAGAGCTAGTATCAAAAAGATATAATAATAATGATAATAATAACAACAACAACAACAACAAAACAACAATAGTAGTAATAATAATAAATAATGATAATAATGATGATAATAATAATAATAATGATGATGATGATGATGATGATGATGATGATGATGATGATGATGATGATGATGATGATGATGATGATGATGATGATGATGATGATAATAATAATAATAATAATAATAATAATAATAATAATAATTTGTCATGTTTACCCAGGGTAGCCTCATCAGTATTATGTACTGTTCTCCCTGAGGGCCCTGTAATCATATCATTATATCCTGGCTTTATGAAACACTCACGGAAATGCTTGTTTTCACCATTGTGATACATGTAAGTAAAAGGATTAGGCATAAAAAACGTGTGTCTAGAGATAGGGTTAGGGTTAGTTATAGTGTTGGGTCCAGGACTGAAGTTCAGAATTTCAATCATTTTAGGAAAGGACTGTGTTCTGACAAAATACCCATAGACAAAGTCAGGTTTTGGTAAACTGGCTTTAGACCACATGGCAATTTACTACTTAAAGATAAAGTTGAGTTATGATCATGTGATTTACATTGTGAAAAAAACTGTCTCAAAGCAATTGGGAAAGGTTGATCATGTCTACATAAAAACTGGTCTATACTGTGAGGTTTTGGAATCATCAATGTTCTCCAAGAACTGACATAAAAGGAATGAGAAAGCTCACAAATTATTTTTCACCTTTCCCAAAACTCAACCTTTTCTTTAAAATCTTCCTTCAGCTGTAATATAATACACCCTTTGGTATTTCATCCCAATTTGAAATCTCTGAACACATATCGCACGTAGAATGAGATTCCTTAGTATGTCATGCATATTCTTTTAATTAAATACTAGCGTGGTAAACTCGGAGAGACATCTCTGATTTTGTTTTTGCTCTCCGCCTTCTACCTCATGCACAATCCATTAGAACAGAAGTCAATTTGGCATTTCTAATTCCATTACGGCCCGGGCGAAAAACCTTTACAGCTGGCGACGTAATCAAATTGGCGGAACACCCGGGGCTTGTACAGATCCTCGCTTAATTAACTTACGGCCCGCACGGGGATAACCAGTCATGGAAAAGGCGCAGCGCTCTGATTGAATTATTCATGGGGGTAACGACGAATGTATAAAAGGAAAGATGTTGAAAGTGGTATTTGAGGCATCACGTTTGGCATTGAAAAAAAAAAGTTGATGAAAGAGAGTTAAAGAAACATTTTTCTTCTTGGGGAAAAACAAACTTTCTACTATCTTAATTAATCACATGTATCTCCCTATGTGGAAGACAGCTTGGCTTGTGGGCTGTGCCATATGTACAACATTGAAGATCAATCAAGAACTGGGTTTCTTCAATACTGCATTAGCCTAGATATCCAAGATCCAGCAAAAGTCAGTCAGAAACTTTTGCAAATTGGACAATTTCTAAGTCGGGATTCAATTATTTTGCTGCATTAAACTTCGGCTTTTCTTGACTATTCACAAAATTCAAGAAAAAGTGTCACCCAAGCAAAATTTTCTGCTTCTAACTGATTTTAAGCACCATTCCCATATACATGCACATTTGCGCTGTTGCTTTTAGCATGTGCTTTTCAGCGAGATTGGGTCAATTTCTTATCATTTTGAGGATTCCAAAACCTCACAGTATACACCATTTCCTATGTAGACACGATCCACCTTTCCCAATTGTTTTGAGACAGTTTCTTTCAACACGTAATTGCACGACCAGAACTCAACTTCATCTTTTAAGCCTGTTCTCAAACATCAATTGTTCTGACATTTTGTCTTCCAGTTGCAGAACAAAGTAATCAATTCTGGCTACTTCATACTACATGTATAATCCTACACATGCATCTGGATCAAAAGCCTGCAATGTCCCAAGATGAACCTATCCCCTAGTGGCATTCCATATTCATCTTAATCTACCAATGCAATCTAAGTTAGATGTGAAACGTGCAGATGAGAAAAGGCAAAATAAATAGCCTGGCTGAGTCCATTGTATGCATGTAAATGACATGAAGTGTTCCTCACGGCTCTTCTATAATAAGTAAATAAATCAGTGGTAAAACACATAAAATGTTCTTCCAATTTCCATTGGTGATTTACATTTGTTAGAGATTTCTCTTTCTCTCCCTTTCTCTTCCTCCCTCTTTCTCTTTTTTGCCTCTTTCTCTTCCTTTCTGTCTCTCATCTTCCTCTCTTCTATCTTTCACCTGGTCTCCTATCTCATGCTTTTCCTTCCCTCCTTCACTCTCTTTTTCTTTTCATCTCTTGTCTCTACCTCCCCCTCCCTTTCACACACTCTTTCTATCTCTCCCGCAAACACCTTATTTCTTTCATTCTGTTTTCATTTATATTCATTAAATTGATTTGAAACTACATTCCTACATGTGGTGATTAAAAAAAAAAACAGACAAAGAAGGAAATAACAGCAACCTGCAGCTATTGTATTTCAATATAAACTTTTGTGGTCTTGGGTAACGGATTTATGAGAAGGCATCTTTCAAAAATTCAGACTATAAAACTCAGAAGGAAATTTGGAGCAGGAACAGCTTTCTCTAACCCTGTCAGTGTCATAGCTAGGTTACACTGCCAAAGTGTTGATATAGCGAAAAGTGTTTAACAAAGAAAACCTTGCCTTTCTTCTTGACATTCAAAACCAATTCATGAATTGTGAAGTTAGATGTCATTGAATATGGTTTGTAGCAAGAAGAACCATGAAAAAAAAAGTCATCCAGTGATTGAAAAGTTGCCTTAAAAAACTTCATTTAAGATGTACGTTTGTGCACCTGCTGGTAGTGTAATGGTTAAAGGAAAGCATTAGAGATGGTTCCAAACATCATTAATACGATTACCGATCCGGGATGTGATTTCAATTCTTTGATGCGTGCAATCTTCTCTGATTAATATGATTTACTTCGAGGAAAGCAATTAACCTTGAACTTAGCCTTGGATACAATTTTCTCTTCGTTCACATCATAAGTACGAGATGAAATTTATCCAATCTCATCAAGCATGATGGAGGCAGCACGTGCAAGAGCTCTCTCATCTTTCAATCACATTGAACTTTTGTACTTTGATGAGCAAACAACGCTCTCCTCATCAATTTGGATGACCCAAAATTAATCCCAACTTGTCTGCCTCAATATAAAAACAAACAGATGATGAGCATGCCACGGCTTCCAACTTCGCCGCACCTGGAAAACACATGGATTGCATCAGGGACCGTGCGTCTCTGATTAGAAAGGATAAATCTAGCACACATAGGGGTAATCTAATTGCCTTCTACGTGAATTAGATCAATCTGTGTCATAGATCCCACTTCAGACGCCATACATCCCCCTCCTGACACCAATTTCAAATGTCCAACGAGCAAAGGTTGCTTGTACTTTCAATAACGCACAAAAACAATATGTTCCCATCAATTCCTCCCTCCCACAAACCAATTTGGGATAGAGCATCAATTACGTTGGGTGGTATCCCTGGAAATTGTTTCCCAGAAAAAAATACTGTGGTTTTTTTTTTCTTTATAACTCTGTCAACCTCTTCAGAATCTGATCAACACAAAACAATCTCATGTTATCAACATGAGATAACTTTGCAAAATGTGAGGGCACGTACTGACACACCTAGAATGCAAAAGGAGTAAGTGAAGAACATCACAATTTCATTACATAGAGGCAGAACCACAGAATCAGGGCCTAGAGCTGGTATATACCCCTAAAACACAGCCTAGGCTGAAAAAATGCCCAGGTTGCCATTCATGTAAGACAGTTTACACTTTTAGATTCACCAACATTTATGGTGTTTGCGCTAATGGTGTGTCTCTATGTGCCACTACCTTTGAAAAAGCTCCCTTCAATGGATTCAAAGATGTCAAATAATATAAGAAAGAGCCAATTATCTCAAACAAGCAAACAACCATACATTACCGGAAAATAATTCTTTTTGCTTAGACTTACTTGTTTATGGAGTTCCATCTTGTCTATCTCTGAGAGGACCCATCCGATACTACCGTCACCGCCACACACCAAGATACGGAATGTGTCAAAGTTTTGGAATAATCGCAGCCTGGAGGAAAAGACAAAATGACAGGGATGACTTTCTCTAGCTAGTCTAAATAATTCAAGAGGATTAAATCAAAGCTGCCCTTGATTACAATGCGACAAAGTTTTGGAATAATCACAGCCTTGGGGAAGAGATATAAGGATGATGAATGCTTTCTTTGACTTGTTCGAATGATTCAAAAGGAACAAGTCGATGTTCCCACTAGATACATTCAGATAGGGCTCGATTCTGAAGATACCCCTTGTTCCATATAACTTTTTTCAAGTTACCCATTCATGTTTTTGATGGTAACAAATTAAAACTTAATTACAAATCATTCAAGTCCATCTTACTCTAATAATAATAATAAACCGTTCCTGTAGAGCGCATATCACATTATGATAGAACGTCCCTATGCGCTTCCAAAGGGTTTGGATATTATTACCCTGGCTTTAGCTCCGGCAGCCGTAATCAGCGCACAGTGCATTTCAAGGATAAATCCTGCCAGGTACCCATTTAACACCTGGGTGGAGAGTGACAAATGTGAATTAATGTCTTGCCAAAAGACGTTAGTGCCAGGCTGTGATTCGAACTCTCAACCCTTGGATTGAGAGTCAAGTGAATGAACCACTATACCACGACACCTCCATTATTATTATTATTATTATTATTATTATTATTATTATTATTATCTTAAAAGGTTGACTTCGCATCCATTTTCAAAATAAAATTCGAATTTGTACGCAAACTCACCCTATATGTGGGCCGTCGTTCATGAGATCAAAGACCTGAGCTGGGTTGAGGAGCTGCTTGAAGCGGCGGAGGAACTTGACGCCCTGGTTGTCCCCGCTCTTGGAGTTGACGAAGACGAGGAGGGGGCTGCCACACCCGTTCTTGGAGGCCTGCCAGTACCCGTCCGACGACATGGAGTTGAGTGCCGTGGGAGGGATGATAGAGAGGCGGCAGTGACCCAGAGGGCACTTGGTGGGGTAGTGGGGCTTGCAGCTGGAATGGACCTAGGGGTGTGGTGGGGGGAAGATTTGTGGGAAGGGGCGGGGATAGAGAGAAAGAGTAACCATTAGGAGAGCAGATGGCAGAAATCTTAAAGACTGTAAACAGTGATATTCTATTCTTGGAGAGTGCATTTCAAGTTATACATCTCTACATGCTTCCAAAAAGCTGTAATAGCACTGCTGCCCTGATAAGGCACTGTGGCATTCTCCAAGAGTTGGGGGAACTCATCACTTCTCTGCACCAGAAAAAGTTTGAAGTGCAGATTGTCACCACTTCTCCTTAACACTACAGAACATTCCTATATTATACAAAAGCTGTGAGTTGGGGGAACTCACCAATTCTCTGCACCAGAAAAAGTTTGAAGTGCAGATTGTCACCACTTCTCCTTAACACTACAGAACATTCCTGTATCATACAAAAGCTGTAAGTTGGGGTTACTTACCACTTCTCTGCACCAGAAAAAGGTTTAAAGTGCAGATTGCAACCACTTCTCCACCCTTGGGGATACTCATCACTTCCCTGCACCAACAATAGCCTAAGTGTGGATTGTTACCACTTCTTCATAATACTACAGAACATTCCTATGTAACATATAAGCTGAGAGATGGGGCTACTCACCACTTCTCTGCACCAAAAATAGCTTGGAAGTGTGGATTGTTACCACTTCTTCATAATACTACAGAACATTCCTATGTAACATATTGGCTGAGAGATGGGGCTACTCACCACTTCTCTGCACCAAAAATAGCTTGGAAGTGTGGATTGTTACCACTTCTTCATAATACTACAGAACATTCCTATGTAACATACTGGCTGAGAGATGGGGCTACTCACCACTTCTCTGCACCAAAAATAGCTTGGAAGTGTGGATTGTTACCACTTCTTCATAATACTACAGAACATTCCTATGTAACATATTGGCTGAGAGATGGGGCTACTCACCACTTCTCTGCACCAAAAATAGCTTGGAAGTGTGGATTGTTACCACTTCTTCGTAATACTACAGAACAATTCCTATGTAACATATATTAGCCGAGAGATGGGGCTACTCACCACTTCTCTGCACCAAAAATAGCTTGGAAGTGTGGATTGTTACCACTTCTTCATAATACTACAGAACATTCCTATGTAACATATTGGCTGAGAGATGGGGCTACTCACCACTTCTCTGCACCAGAGACAGCGCCAGTCCTGGAGACGGAGCACACTCCCACAAGTCTTGTCGCAGACGGCACACTTGGCACTGACAGGCAGGTTACCCTCTAACCACTGGTGAGGCATGGCGATCTGTACAGTAATGAGGCGTGGAGAAGGGAACAAGACTGGTAAGTTTGCAGGGAGGTGCAGACAAAAGGTGAAGTATGATAAATTCAAACAGTTTGAAACCTTAGTTTTCTACCTGTTAAACAACCTGGCATCATAAACAAACTTTGATGAGGCAGCAAGTTTTGATGTAACAGAGGCTTCCAAAGATAAATACCAACAACTCATGAATCTGATACCCGATTTGTGTGTGTGTGTGGGGGGGGGGGGGGGTTGCTCTTATTGCTGTTGGTGGTACAAATTGCTCTCTGTGGCAGAGAGAAAGAAAAGGTAGTTATAAACTTTAATATGACCTTCCCCTGACAAAAAGCAAATTATAGATATAAGACAGAATATAAAGTATTAAGAGGATCAAAATATTGAAAAATAAGCAACGGCAAAAGTGATAGTAGCAGAATGTATAAGTGATGTAAAATAAAGGTGATTTAATCATATCAGGAGAAATATGAAACTAAATAACAGTTTTGATAACAGAAACAAAAGGATTAAGGAAAGACAGAACGAGAGAACTCACCACTCCATCCTCTTCTTCCATGATGTCTTTTCCTATCGATGACAGCGTCGTCCATTTACAGTTGTTCATCGCTCGTACTGCACATCGTTTATGAGCTTTGACTTTACACACTGTAGAATGGGAGGAAAAAAATACAGACAAGAAAACAATCATTGACATTGAGTCTCCAAATCGTTCAAGGCTCAAAATGCACACCATTTATGTTTTACTTTACAAACAGCAGAATGGGAATAGTGCACAGATAAAACAAGGAGTATATCAACAAATCAACATCACATGAGTTTGTGTTTTATAGGTAATTCCAAGTGCTACTTCAGTCTCAGGAAAGTGTGAGTGAAAGAAAGAGATGACAAACATAGAAAGGGAAAAGATATAAGTGAGGGAAAGAGAGAGAAAAAAGACCCAGAGAGGATGGAGGGAAGAGTAAGGGATTGAATTCAGAAAGATGCAGAAAGATGGGAGAGAGACAGAGATAGATATAGAGACAGAGATAGAGGGAGAAAGAGAGAGTAGGTGTGTCTTCATCAGAACGAAGTTCTGCTCTAGCCCGCTTCAAGGTGGATCAGGGATATTTTCTTGAAGCTAGCTTCAGTTTGCAATCGCGTCTTCATCAGACCGAAGTACCCCCACTTCGAGCTTAAGCCCGAAGTTGGTGCGCATGCGCACTTTAAGTGAACAAGCGCGGTTTTAAAATCTTACCCGCGCTCGCCCGACCAGCTATACAAACCCAAAATATATACGGTATCTCTCGACTACGCTGCCTTAATCATTAATGTACTTACGGAAGTGTATCTTGAACAAAAATAGGTGTAATTTCATTTTGCAGTATGATTCTTCCGGAAACTACAGTGGAGAAGGAGACGTCGAGAGGCGTACGTGCACTGTGTACAGCTCATGCACACAGCGCTAGCGCTAGCGCACAGCTGATGTTTACAAACAACACCATGAAACCGGAAATCGTGCTTCGATAGTTGGAGCACAGGTGCATGATGGGATCGGGCTTAACTTCGGGCTGATGAAGACGCTCGAGGAATAGCGGGCTAGAGCAGGCTGATTTTCGGTTAAGCGGGCTATTCTGAAGATAAGTCCAAGATGATGTGGGCTGACTTTTCGAGCGAAATAGCGGGCTAGAGCAGAGAATTAGCTGGCTATTCTCTGATCGGGCTAATTTACCGGATCAGCAATAGCGGGCTAGAGCAGCAACTTCGTTCTGATGAAGACGCACCTAAAGAGACAGACAGACAGATAGCGAGCAAGAAGTAAAGAGGGGGAAGAGAAGGGCGAGAGATAGAGAGAGAGAGAGAGAGAGAGAGAGAGAGAGATAGAGAGATAGAAAGGGAGGGAAGGAGAGGAAGATAATGAAAGTAGCAGGCCAAATCTCACCATCCTACAGTTCTCATCTGACCTAATTTAAAAGTGATCATTATGCAACTCACAAAAAAAAAGAAGAAACACACAAATTATTTTTCCAGTAAATGAAGAGTACACAACTTTATTTAGATTTTCTTTCTTCAAAACAAATATCAATCCTAAGTATGAGCTAAATCACCATAAAGGATCTTGAAATATTTCAAGATCTTTATGAAATATCGCTTTTTATGGCTTTGGAATAGTCTGGATTAGGGGTTCACTAACGACCTAGCTTGGACATCAATCACAAGTTATTAGAACGTAATGACATACTCTCTGTCGCGTCTCATATACCTCTCTGCTCCTAACAGATATTTTCATCCGTGGATCTGGGCTATTTCCTGATATCTTTCAAGATGCTGCCCTAATTACCGGTCACTGACCTACTCCATCCATTACTGTTCTCTATATCTCTTTTATGCTTGTCTTTTTCTTTCTTCTTCATATAATTTTGATTTCATCTCCACACTTCTCTAGCTTTTTCACTCATAACTGTACCCCCCCCCCTCTTTCACCCTCCTCTCTCATCCTCCTCAATATCCCACCTACCCTTTACCTGATTCTCTCCTCTCCCCCCCCCCCCCCCCTCTCTTTCTTTCTTTCTCTTTCTGTCTGTCTGTCTGTCTGTCTGTCTCTCTTTCTCTACCTTCCTCCACATCTTTGGTAATGACATGCTTGCGGTCCCTACTCATTACATCAGATTACTCCTACCAGATATTTTCATACAAGGATTTATGCTATCTTCCATGACGGTTTACTTTGCAGTCAATGACCCATGCTATCAATCACTCTTTTTTCTTTCTTTTTTTTTTTTTTGTTGCATATCTTTGTCTCCTTTCTGTTTTGCATCATCTTTATTTTTGCTCTAAATATACTCCTCTGCCTTTCCTTCTCTCACCTCCACCCCCTTGACTGCCAAATCTACCATCCTTTATTTCTCTCTCTCTCAACCCTTTCTCTTGTCCCTCTCCATCTCCCACCCTTCATCTCTTTCCCTGCTCTCTCTCTCTCTCTCTCTCTCTCTCTCTCTCTCTCTCTCTCTCATCCTCTCCCATACCCCACCTCTTCAGGTAATGACATGCTTTCTGTCACTTCTCATATATCTGTCTACTCCCAATGGATATTTTTTGTCCATGAATTTCAGCTATCTTCCTCTACCATGCTCTAATTATCGGTCACTGACCTACTCTATCAATCACTTTTTTCTGTATCTCTTTCCCCTACCTGTTTCATATCATCTTTATTTTTGCTCCATGTTCCTCTCACTTTCCCTCTCTCACCCCCTCCCTCTTCCTGCCTCTCTCCCAATTGATCGCCAAATCTCCCACACTTTACCTCTTTTCCCATCCTTTTTTCCTTGCTCTATTTCTCTCTCTCTCTCTCTCTATATATATTTTTCTTCCTCTTTCTCTTATTTTGCCTCATATGTTTGAATTTCTTTATCTGTGCCTTTTTTTACACAATCATCAGTGTCAGATAATGCAGACATCATTGTCTTGTGCATGATATGTTTTTAAAAGTGTTTCAATTCAGGCAAAACTTTAAAAGGCACAGCTCAATTTCCTTTCAAGCAAAAGATACTGCCTTCAGAGTTAAGCATTTATCCAGGTAAAACCAAGGAGCTATCAAAACTCTTTCCCCCAGAAAAGAACGAACTCTCAAATCTACTTTCAACAATTCTAAGAAAACGAGAATGAAATAGAGAACCTAACCAACGAAAGATGATTCATTTAACGTGCTTTTCCACGAGATGGCCGCCGAGCAGTCTCTCATACTTGTAAACAAAGGATTTAGAGAAGACAGAAAAGGAAATTTGAAAAGGAGAGATATACAAGTACAAGGACACATACAAGTGAGAACCGGAGAGAGTTTCTTCAAGTTTCTCATTTTGTTTCCGACTCTGATTAATGAACGTGAATCCTATTTTGAAGAGTGATATGGAAGTACCCTTCAAAATAACGAGAAAGAAACCCAGATGTATTAAGAGAGGAATGAAGGGGGGTCAAGTTTAATTACACAGTGGAGACTCCTTGACCTATAGATTACGGTACAGATCAAAATAAAGTATAAAATGAAGAGAGTTGTAATTATCTAGAGAGATAATTGTAAGACAGATGTAATTATGTATAAAGAGAGACAGATAATGGAGTTTTATAAGTATCTGGAAATAAGACAAAGAGCAGAAACAAACACAAAGAAAAAATACACTTTTAGACAAAAATAGATTGTAAGAACTAAGTGGATGGAAAAGAACATGGGAAGGAAAGAGAAAGAGGCAATGATAAATGGGGTTGGGGAAGGTTAACAAAGAGAGACTTAACGAGAGAAAAATATGAAATATATAAAATACTAGGAGTAAGAGGGGAGGGAGAGAGGGAGAGGGAGAGGGAGAGAGAGAGAGAGAAAGAGAGAGAAAGAGAAACTCGGATCTGTTTTAGAGAGATAAAAATAAAGAAAGAGAAAGAGAGATGAAAAGAGAATACGGGGAGAAAGCAGCTGTGCAGGTTTGACAACACAACAGGGGAGAGCTAAAAAGAAAGTGTTGCACTTTCCTTAAAGATAGCAGTATAACTTTGACAGACGTGGGACACCGCTCTGAAAGCGAAGTCAACAATTTCTCCTTGACCTCGGAGAGTTAATGAAACTAAAATGAGAAGCTGTCAAGAGCCGCACTTCTCCTGACGAGATAATTCATGGAACCCCGCCGGCCGACGGCAATTTCCGACGGGCCAGCACCGGGCGTTAATATCGCAGCGCTCTTCCGTATAATCTCCAGAGGGCGGTTTGGTATTGTCTGGCCTCGCAAAATAGCTTTCCGGGATCATGGCTTGTTCCAAGAGAGTGGTGCTGACCCTAAGGGGGTCTTTTCTTTGGCTATTAGTTGCGGATCAGGGGGTGAAGGATGGGAATAGATCCCGTGGGATGGGATTTACAAAGTCACGGTCTGAATGCCTGAAGGACCAAGTCTTCTATGATGGTGGTATGCCAAGTCGAAATCCTAACCATTTGAAAACTTCTTAAATTCACTCCTTCACCCTTCCGGTGACAAAACAACCAGAAGCAGTGAGTGACTTAGCTCTGTAGAGATCTTTAAAAAAAATAATAAAAATCTGGTAAATACAAATAAAATACATAAAAATCACAGCAAGGAAATTGGAACACCCCAAAGAGCTTCCGCAAACAAAATAGTATTTTTTAACACATCCTCGATATATTTCGCTTTTCCTTATTATCTCTGTATTTTGAAGAAAAAACACCACAAAAAACAGCCTCCTATTTAAGTTAAATTTATATAATTTTGTGGAGGTAGAGAGAGAGAGTAGCTTTCACATAATTGAAATGCATAAGAATAAACATATGCATGTAAGTGTCCTATATTTATAAACTAGATTGGCATCCAGGGGTATTCAAAGGAACAATTTCTTCTCCGTAAAATACGGCAACCATGATTTCTCTGAAATTGTTGAACTTGAGTACAATCTGGAAGTGGTAAAGGCCATTGCAACAAAGCCATTGCAACACATTTAATAGAAAATTACTGATGATAATGAAAGACATTGCACATTCATTTGCAAAATATAGGAATGAGGATTCATTTTGGGTGCATCATGTTTAGGGAGAAGCAGAGGCATATGATCAGACTTATACTAAAATAGAAAACAGAAGATTTGCAACATGTTTTCATTATTTGACTTAAATGCCATGAAAGATATTTAAGTCATTAAATCATATATTTGGAAATTGGAAGGTGCATAGGACAGATGCGTTTGTTTATACTTCATAGCCAAGCGACTCTGCACAATGTAATTTATTTTTTCCAAATGTAATTTATTATTGAAATCTTAAATCTGACTCATTTGTTGAAATGTTTATTAATTATCAACAGTTATTTTGAATCATAATCTATCTTCAGGTTCCAGTTGAGTGAATATTATCAAGGTTTTGTGAGTTGTCTTTTACATCGTTTTAACAGATGATATCTACGCCTCCATGTGGTCCGTTGAAAGGCAGAAGGGTGTTAACTCATATCCTTGGCACAGAGTTCATGACCTTCTGGCTCTTAACAGACAGCATCATAAAAATGAAAGCACGTCTCATAATGTCCTCTTTTTCAAGTTTTATTAGAGGCTATAATCACATTAAATACTAATCAACAGCACTTTTTAGATGTTCTCTTCTAAAACTTTACTTAGCAACTAAAATTACATTACAGTAACTACTACGTCATTGTAGCATTGGAACTTACTTTTTTTCAAATCAAATGATGGTACGAGCTAGAAAAGGGGTTGGCTAACGCAATCAAATGTGACCTATAAACTTATCAGGGAGATCATTTCTGCACCTGGCAAATGTAACTGTGCCATTGTCTACGATTCTGTTATTGAAAAGTCAGATACTTTTGGAGCAGTGGTGTAGCATGGGCTCAGCCATGGGGAGGGGGGGGGGGGGGGGAGGGCATAGGTCTTACGAGGCGGATGAAACGTGAATGAACAACTACATGTATACCAGTTAACCCACTGCCTACGAGAACTGGGCAGTTCCTATATTAAGCCTATGGGAAAGGGATAATTCAGTAGTCAACGGATTAAGAGGAGGGCGAGGAAGCAGTTGTATCATTTTCTTTTCATGTTCCTTTTTCCCTCTGACTCTCTCTCTCTCTCTTTCTATCTGCCGTTTAGGTAGCGGGCATGGACCCCTTTCTTCCCCTGTAACTATGCCACCATTTGGGAGCAATCTATACATAGCAGTTTAATAATAACCCGCGTGTTTCCTTTCTCGTCGGCGACCGGCACATCGGATGAACCCAACGTCAAAGCGACGTGTCTGTGACAGCGATGAAAAATGAATTACCTGCATGTTCATGTTCTATAAATTGAATATGACGGTCATTAAGCTGACGTCGTTTCATTGTAAACAGATCATGATCAATTTCCTCCCTCCCGATGCGACTCAAGTTTGTCCTAATGCAATGCCAATTAAGAGAGGGAGGGGTATCGTGGGATCTCCTGGCAGGGAACCAAACCTGAAACACATGTACGCAATGCTGGAACCCTTTTAACATTCGGCAAAGATTTGAACAGAACCACATAACCACAAAGCTCCATAAATTCAACTTCCTATGTCATCCCATACGCAATTCGCATTTATAGTGTAGAAAACATGGGGGGGGGGGGGAAATCGTCTTGAAAAACCATATTAACCAAAGATCAAACCCCAAGTACATTTACTGGTTGTGTACTTTAACTCAAACCACTTCTTCTGTAATCCATCGAAAACTCTCATCAGGATAACTCCGGCTGGGCCCCCATTTCTTAAAACTTGTTATCAATAACAACTGCCCCATTTCTATGACAAATTTGCTCTCAGCCAAGGATTCAAGTAGCTTATAACAATTATTGTAACTTGTTATTGATAACAAGTTTTATGAAACGGGGCCCAGCTGGAGTCTATATAAAATATGTTAAATAGATGTTGTTTTTCACATTCTACAATCGATCAGATAAGAAAGCATTTTTTAAAGGGCAAGTTGTTTGTCAATATCCTTTCCCGCAGAGATCTAAAAGAATAATAAGTGATGAAAACTTTATATAAAGAGCACAGAGTGTACAGAGTGTAATTAAAAGCCAAAAAGAAGAACCTCCTAGTTACATAAAGGGCACAAAGAGAAGAATTCTATCTCGGTAATATTGATTCCATTATCATAAAAAGGGATGTGAACGGGACTTGCCATAAATGAGAGTTCTATTTTCAGTAATTATCAGTTCTATCATATCATACCGTTTGCTTCATAATATTGCCCCTTCATACATTCCTCTCCCTTTCATTCCTCTTCAACTGCTCGTACAGGTTTCCGTTCCTCCATCTCCATAAAGTTCAAAGACAGAGCATCTACTGCTGCTGCACCCCAGCTTTGGAACTCCCTGCCCCATTCAATAAAAATGTCACCCACTCAAAAAATTGTTTCAAAAACACTTGCAAACATATCTCACGTTGGATTATTTTGGTTAATTTCTATAATACATTTCACAGTGTTATCTATTCAATACTATTTACTCTGTCTTATGTAATTTTCATATCTTTCTTCGTATATTATGTATGTTTGTTGGCCGCTTTGAGTATCCCTTAGGATGGATATGTGCGCATTATAAATGATGTTATTATTATCATTATTATTAAAAAATATGGATTATATATAGCTTGGAATTTGATCCTTCCCTGAGAAGAGATCTGTTCACCATCACAAAAATAAAGATCATGCTTTCCAATGTAAAAGGCGTCGTGCAGTAAGAAGCATTCTCTCTTAATGAGTAATAGTGATTTTCTCACTAAAACAATGAGGATAACAATTTGAATGTGAATGGTTCCTTGCAGCTAAAATTAAACCATTAGGCGGGCAGTTCATCAACATCCATGTCAAGATCCGTCTATTGGAACCTCATTTCTTTCCGCCTCTTTCTTTCTCCGCATTTGTTCTAGCTATTTTTGGTGCGGTGGTGACAACAGATGATAAATATTGGGATGATATACGGCGTCTAAGTTGCCGTTGAACTGTAATAAACATTTATTTTCGATGAGACTCGAGGGCTATTTATGTGTCGATCTGACGCAGTGAGTCACGAATAACTGCCCATTATGCTCTTAACAGACAGTAATAGTACTAATATATTTCTTAAAACTTCTTCTGAATAACCTGCTTAAAGATAAAGTTGAGTTCTGGTCATGAGATTGAATTGTGAAAGAAACTGTCTCAAAGCAATTGGGAAAGGTTGATTATATAGCAAATAAGAATTGGTGTATGCTGTAAATTTTTGGAGTCACCATAATGATAAGAAAGTGACTCAATGATGTGTTACAAAGAATAATTTAAAAAATTTCTTTACACGTACAACTATAAACACAACTTAAATGCTCACTACCAATGCTTTTGAACAAAATGTTATTTTCTTGCAAATGACTAACATTCCATGCGAGGATATAAATAAGAAAAAACGAAAAATGATTCCTTACCTTCACAAGAAAGGCCATGTGACGTGACGCCGGAGAGCGCTTCCCTGCACACATTGCAGTACGTGGGTCTGGCATGAGAGCAGGCATACCAGTTGTGCATGCCCGACAGCATGTCTCGCATGTGTTCTCCAGCCTGCAAAGGTGACAAGAATAAAGAGAGAATGGAAAGTTACATGTTTTGTAATATTTGTATATTTCATTAGCATTTTTATTAGGGATGCAGACCCGCGCTGTATTTTTCTTTTTCAAACTGTTTTCTGAAACTGTAGACATGTTTGAATTTTTATGTATGATAAGTACAGTACAGGAAAATGCTATTAGAAAAGTAAAACTGGAAGAAAACTGGATTTGAATGAACAAGAATTGACAATTGTCTTAAAGCTGCCAAATGTGGAGGAAAAGTGGGTAGGAAAGAAGAGAGAGAGAGGGGGAGGGGGGGAAGGAGACAGAAAAACAGAATGAGACACAGAGAGAGATAGAGGAAGAGGGAGGAGAAAAGAGAAATACAGAATGATACAGAAAGACAGGGAGATAGGGGGAGAGGGAGAAGACAGAAAGACAGGGAGAGAGATAGGGGAGAGGGAGGAGAAGATAGAAAGACAGGGAGAGAGATAGGGGGAAAGGGAGGAGAAGATAGAAAGACAGGGAGAGAGATAGGGGAGAGGGAGGAGAAGATAGAAAGACAGGGAGAGAGATAGGGGGAAAGGGAGGAGAAGATAGAAAGACAGGGAGAGAGATAGGGGAGAAGGAGGAGAAGATAGAAAGACAGGGAGAGAGATAGGGGGAAAGGGAGGAGAAGATAGAAAGACAGGGAGAGAGATAGGGGAGAGGGAGGAGAAGATAGAAAGACAGGGAGAGAGATAGGGGGAAAGGGAGGAGAAGATAGAAAGACAGGGAGAGAGATAGGGGAGAGGGAGGAGAAGATAGAAAGACAGGGAGAGAGATAGGGGAGAGGGAGGAGAAGATAGAAAGACAGGGAGAGAGATAGGGGGAAAGGGAGGAGAAGATAGAAAGACAGGGAGAGAGATAGGGGGAAAGGGAGGAGAAGATAGAAAGACAGGGAGAGAGATAGGGGGAGAGGGAGGAGAAGATAGAAAGACAGGGAGAGAGATAGGGGGAGAGGGAGGAGAAGATAGAAAGACAGGGAGAGAGATAGGGGGAGAGGGAGGAGAAGATAGAAAGACAGGGAGAGAGATAGGGGGAGAGGGAGGAGAAGATAGAAAGACAGGGATAGAGATAGGGGGAAAGGGAGGAGAAGATAGAAAGACAGGGAGAGAGATAGGGGGAAAGGGAGGAGAAGATAGAAAGACAGGGAGAGAGATAGGGGGAAAGGGAGGAGAAGATAGAAAGACAGGGAGAGAGATAGGGGGAAAGGGAGGAGAAGATAGAAAGACAGGGAGAGAGATAGGGGGAAAGGGAGGAGAAGATAGAAAGACAGGGAGAGAGATAGGGGGAGAGGGAGGAGAAGATAGAAAGACAGGGAGAGAGATAGGGGGAAAGGGAGGAGAAGATAGAAAGACAGGGAGAGAGATAGGGGGAAAGGGAGGAGAAGATAGAAAGACAGGGAGAGAGATAGGGGGAAAGGGAGGAGAAGATAGAAAGACAGGGAGAGAGATAGGGGGAAAGGGAGGAGAAGATAGAAAGACAGGGAGAGAGATAGGGGGAGAGGGAGGAGAAGATAGAAAGACAGAGAGGATGGAGAAGACAGAAAGACAGAATGAGACTGAGACAGAGAGAGAGAGAGAGAGAGAGAAAGAGAAAGAGATGGAGAGAAAAGGAAAAGGAAAGGGCAGAACTGATATAGCTAGAATTAGAATGAAGTAGACAAATATCTGATAACTGCAGAGTAAGGAATAGAGAGAATGTGTACAAAAAGAGTTTGTGAAATAAAGAATAGATAAAACAGATATGACATCAAACAATAATAATTTCTTGCAGGTCAAAGTTCCAATGAGATAAAAAGAAAAAACACAAAAATGCCATAAAAGGTGTATTCACAGCCGCATAAAAATATCTATTTCCAAAGTCGTCCTCCAGCGATACACGATAAGAAACGACAGTAAAGAAAATATCTGAGAGATCTCGATTTCACACCGCTCTCAAAACATCACTCTCCTTGAAACAAAGATTATATTACAGAAGCGGTCGCCATGGTAATGGCAATGTGAACCGCAAATTTAAGTGGGGGCTATTGAATCGTGAACTAAAGTGCTAAAGTCGTGATATGTGAGGAGAATACGTCAGAGGTCTTAATAGCGACTCCCTGCATGTTAAACGGCGGCTACACCCACTTTCAACCAATTTTTTTTTTCCTGTGCATTATTCATGATGTATTCTTGCCTACAGGCTTTTAAACATATTACTGTTTACTAAATAAATTACGATATATTAGATTTCAGAAAATGAGATGTAGAGCTCATAAACACTGAATTAATGCAGAACTATTGGCAGTCAAATTTCAATGCTGCAGGCATCTATCTTTCCCAAAATGTAAAACAGCGACAAAGTATTGCCAACTGAACAAATTGAGCTGAGTTTTGTTGACATTTTCAGTCTTATTTGACACATGATCATGTGGGCTTGAAGCAACAATAAATTTATTTGAAGTTCAGTTTTGAAATTTCTTTTAAATAGCCTCATTTCATCATGCAATTAATCAAGTAAATGAATGGCTTATAGTATCTATGGAGGCATTCATTATGCACAGACACAATTCGTTTCACAATGTCCTTGCAGACCATTAATTTAGATGATTATGACATGTATTTTTAAAAGAGTTGAAACTAGTCTTTAAAGGGTACCAACCACCAAAAAATATTTTGCTCTGTATGTTAGAGGTTCCATGTCATTATAATATAGTCAAAATATGGGCTTCACATATTACTTCTATAGAGAGATACTACAAGTTTACTTACACTCTCGATAAGTGTAACAGCGACTTGTGAGTAGACTACTCCACGCACCCGTACGCGCTCGCCAAGATAAAGGCTCGCGCGAAATTGAACTCAGAGTTCGGTTCCGCCAAGCACCTTCATGTTATCATTTATTTCCTTCATACTCCTAAACTGTTGACCCAAAGAATAACTAAAGTTCTTTGAGGTTAATTTTATACTTTCCAGCAGTACACAAATTATTTTCTCAGGTCTCCATCCAAATATCACCCCATATTACAGCTGGGCCTACATCCCAATAAGCCAGTTCATAATTACAATTTGCACATGTGCAGATAAAAGTCATTTGTACCAAGTACAATTGACCTTTATATGCTTTCATAGTATGCGCACCATGATGCGCGCAGCAGTATGATTTTAGCTGTTAAACAAGTAGGGCGTCCACCAAAACAAATGCGCGTACGGGTACAAATTGGGGTCATTTCAGGGTCAATTGTACCATGTAGTTATTAAGAACTGGCTTATTGACAAAGACAAAGTGCACGTGCATCTCATTCCTTCTCTCTTTCTCTCCCTATCTCTCTCTCTCTCTCTCTCTCTCTCTCTCTCTCTCTCTCTCTCAGAGGAAAATCATTATGTGCCACAATTCCTATCCTATCAAAAATTAAGTTTACCAGTAATTTTCTGTGGGCAACACATCCAACAGAGCATCCTTCTTCATGCCCCATCCCCTTGATCTTTCCTCTAAATTCATAGTTGTTTTTTTTTTCCTCCTTTCATAACCCCCCCTCCCCCCCCCAATCTCATCTGCTTGACACCGAGTAATGAACATCATGGTATTGGACGATAATTACAGCTGCATTACACAGATTGATATTGATAACTATTACATCCATTTATCGTTATTTCACTATAATTACAAAATGCTAGTAAATTTTGCTATTTTAATAACAAGCTGACACTAGTTTTCGTAAATATACAAGGATGGCATTCCACACTCTGAGGGGAGCTGAGTCAGGTTGAGGTTATCTCATCAGACTCTCTCTCTCTCCCCTCCTACCAGCTGACTTAACGATACAAATACAGAGCACTGCTGTGTTTGACTGGGGTCGAAAGGAACTCCCTGTTTTTTACCGAACTCCCAATGAAATACCAGAAATACTTCTACGGCCAGCGACCACAAATTCAACCTTGCATTCTTCCCTCTCTACCACAGTAACAGTATGGTAGATGGCAGAAAACCAGCTAGTCAGAAAGTGAAACATTTACTTAGTCATCCTATCCTAGCTTAAAGAGAAGGTTAAGTTCTGGTAAAAATGAGAAATAATTTATGAGCTTTCTCACTCCTTTTATTGTTGAAGAATATCACAATAGAAATATTGCATATATAAAGGATTGCTCCTGAAATGCTCTTATTTTCTAAACATATATGATAATCTTAACAGTTCAAAACTTTCAGCCAGATTTTAATGACACCAGTGTGTGGTCCCATATACATATGCTTGTGTGCAGTGCTTCTCCCTGTAAGTGATTTTTCATTTAACTTGTTATCATTCTGTTGATGCAAAATCCTCAAAATACACCCTTTCCTAAGAACTTTTTAATAGTTTCTTTCATGGGGATCACATAACTAGTTCTTTTTTTTTTT
Source organism: Heliocidaris tuberculata (assembly GCA_025618425.1). NCBI lineage: Eukaryota > Metazoa > Echinodermata > Echinoidea > Camarodonta > Echinometridae > Heliocidaris > Heliocidaris tuberculata. The sequence continues at coordinate 15,730,070 of CM046850.1, read as the reverse complement.
TTTTTTTTTTTTTTTCCCCCTCAAATATGAATATTAATTCAATTTGATTGAATAATAATTCAGGTTACTCTATTAATAGCAAGAATACTGTGCGCTTAGAAACACCAGTATAAAGCGCTATATAAATGTTATAATTATTATTATTATTATTAGTTCTCAACTTTATATTTAACCCATTGACTACTGAATTCTCTCATTCCTATAGGCTTCACACAGAGGCTGCCCGGTTACAGTAGACAATGGGTTAATAACACACATTCTTATTTTTTCAATCTGTTTCTTTTTTTCTCCACTAGTGTATGCATTACACCACATCTAGATTAGATGTGAACTTCACGTTCAGGGCCCCTTTTCATAAAACCTGCTATCAATAACAAGTTACAGTAACTGTTATAAGCTACTGAAGTCCTTGAATCTGATTGGCTGAGAGCGAATTTGTCATAGAAATGAGGCAGTTGTTACTGATAACAAGTTTTATGAAACAGGGCCCTGAACATTTCTTGAAAGCCTGATATAGCAGACGAGAAACCAATGCAAACTTAATATCTACAGTAGATGGCTAACAACTATCCTGCTCTGCATGGTGACATTTGTTTTAGGCTTCATTTTGCTGAATGTATAAGGTTAGGGTGCATGTTTCAAAGGGACTTTATGATAACTCTATCGTAACATAATTTTTGGTCCACAGTGGAATTAACCCCTACCATGCCGTGGGCCGCAAATCCCGCCCCCAGAATTTGAGTGTTGATTATTTCGTTTAGGCTCAGAATGGCTTGCACATCCTTCCTCATACAGAAAGCTGTGCCTTCAATATAATGTTTATTCCTATGCAATATATCATTGCCCAGTATGCTAAAAAGAAAACTTATTGAAAGATAATATTTAACTCATGAGAGTTCATAATTTGACAATTGCTAAAAAATCTGGTGACATAGAAGGGCTTAAGGAGATTTGGTCAATGAAGGAAACTGACTGTGGAGCATATGTGGCAAAAGCATGCTCACAAAACCTGCTATGTGCACGATTTAAAAAATATCATTAACTCTGAAAATATTACACTTAACAAAGCTGTTTACATATGACATTCTTCTCAGGTTGTCTAGTTATCTTCCAATCTTATTGTGAATAGTACAATTAAATCATGCTGAATTTATTCTAACAGACAGAACACATAATTGTAGAAACATAAAGTTTAATACATGTTACATTAAAATGACTCAGTGTTAAAGAAAAAACTCACCAATCACCAATAATAAAAAAGAAACTCTTCCCGATGCTACATCAAGTATTCCTTCTCTTGAAAATAAACTGTTTCTGCCTTTATATAAAATCCAACCTCGATTTGGACAAAATACTGCAATAACAACTCCCAAGCTCTTTCTATTAGATTATATCTTACACAATCTATTTCTCCTCCTTTTTTCCTGCTATGTTTCACTTTTTAAGAGCTCAAATGATAGATGCTAAAACGCAAGAGTTGCTTACTAAACGTGAACAAAGGTGAGAAGTCACGTATTTTATTGGGCTGCGGATTGAGCCGAGCACGATTTGACATTTACTGAGGGAGACAGAGAGTGATGCGACATGGAGAGAGAGCGAGAGAGAGATATTGCCGAATGAGAATTATACCGTTTCATTATAGGGATGAAAACGGTATGAGATATTGACTCTGTGACAATAAGCAGTGAGATGGAGTGAGTGATCGAGATCGCGAGTGTTGTGGATGAGTGGCAAAAGGCGACAGGGAGGGAGAAGAAGAGGGAAGGAGAGAGAGAGAGGGGGAGGGAGAGAAAGAGAGGGAAGAGAGAAAAAGATATAAATAAAAACAAAGAAAGAAGGAACAGTAGCATAATAGTGAAGAGAAGTTAAAGACATAAAACATGAAAAGCGGCATGAGAGGAGAGAGGAAAAGGGAGAAAGAGAGGAGAGAGGAAAAGGGAGAAAGAGAGAAGATTCAAGTGAGAGACTTAGTAAAATGGACAGAAAAGAAAGGTACTGCAAGAAAAGCAAGAAAAAATTTCAAAAAAAGAGAGAATAGAGACGCAGAAAAGGGGAATGAAAGAAAAAAACAGATGAAGAGTTAAAAAGGATGGAAAAGATAAATCAAGGAAAGATAGGAGGGAGAGATAGGGAGTTTGTGTAAGAGAGATAGGGAGTTTGTGTAAGAGAGAATGCGAGAAAAGACGAGAAAAGACGAGAAAAAGTGAGAAAAAGTGAGAAAAAGACATAGAGACAGAGATAAAGAGAGAGGAGAGGGGAGAAAAGGAGACAGAAATAGAGAGAGAGGGAGAGACAGTAAGAGTGAAAGTGAGAGAAAGAGAGAGGGAGAGACAGTACGGGTGAAAGTGAGTGAGAGAGAGAGAGAGAGAGAGAACAAAAGAAAGTAAGAAAGACAGTGAGTGATAGAAAAGGAATGTTGGGTTGCAGCCCAGTTTACTGATTACATATCTTGTCAAGAAATATAAATAAGCCCTGCCTGTGAAGCCTTAATTCCGCGCTGTTTGCTTCTCACGAAGAATCTAAAGACGGGGAAAATAGGCCGTCGTTGTCATCGTTCCATTTTCCCATACAACTCAGAATCTATGATAAGACATTCACAAAGAATCTGGGCGACGAGTAATAGAGGAATCTACGAACAACTTCGCTTTTCATATCTCTACTTCATCAACCTCTTTCCCATGTATGGAAACACAAATTTACATTAGGATCACATGTGACTGTCAAAAACTGCCTACAAAATTCAATATCACTGAAATGACCTTAGGGGATCCTAGGATGGCGATGTGAATGTAAATGTAAGTTACATAGAGCATCCCTAAAAATGCACACAAAACTGAAGTCAACCGACATGTGAAAACTCCTTGAAAAGCCAAAATCATTGAGCACTTCAAATCACTGCTGGGTCTGCGAAACCATCGTATTTCCTGTACTTAAGCCTATGCGCGTGTGTCGGTTTGCAAAACCAGAGAAGAAATACTTTGAAAAATTATGGAGTCCTTTAGAAGTTCAAATAACATTGAAACCAACTTACATGTAAGAAATCCTTGAAAGTAAATAGCAAACTTTAAAATGTAAATAACATAGTAAACAACTTCAGAAACCGACGAGGTGTTGATTTCAAATGTCAATAACATCACAGAGAGTTAGGACGGCAGACAGTTGAGTACATTTAAACATCTCTGAAATGTCAGAGGGATAATGATTGGCTGGAGTATGTAAATCGATCAATCCCAAATTTCAAACAGACGGCGTGGGTATGTAAATCAACCAACACGGAATTTCAAAGACGCTGTAAAGTGCGAGGGAATGGAGCAGTAGGTGAAAGACACACTTGCATGAATATTCAATGATGGTCTTTGAGATGTCTTTAAGATGTCTTTATATTTTTCTAAAAAAGCATGGAACTACTATGCCTGATGGGAGAGGGCCAAAGGTTCATAGACTCTATACTCGTCCATAGTGTTCTTCTGGTCGTCACAGAATAATAAATTTTCAGTATCACAAGTAGAAGTATGTGAGTAGCATTCGCACTTTAATTGGGTGCCAACAAGAAGGTTAAAAACAAAAAGTTGAGTTCTTGTAAAGGTGAAAAAGAATATGTGAGTTTTCTAATTCTTTTGTTTCCCACAAGGAACATCGTCCAAGAAGTAATGTCAAATATAAAAAGGATTCCTCCTGAAGTGTCCTCATAGTTCATAAATGAATAGTAGAAATCATGAAAACTTTGGACCAAATTTTGATGCCACACGTTAGTGTAGTCCCATACACTAACATCTGTGTGCAGTCCAATTCACTGTTTGTGATTTTCATCAAAATTCAGTCATTATTTTCATGATGAAATCTCTCTCTCTATGTAGGAATAAAACAGAACTTTTAAAAGTTATAGCACCTCTCTTACATGTTTCTATGTCTTTGCAAACTTTCTGGTTACCAAATGAAAAAAGAAATGAAAAAAAAAATAGGGGTAATTGATTCATCCTCCTATTAGAAGTCCCTCGTCCATTCATGTACCACCCCCTATTGACAGCAAAGGGCAAGATTTGCAATTTACAATTTGTTGCCATGTCAACCGATGCTAAGTATTCCTGGAGGGGCTGCATCGGAGCTAGAAAATCGTGCAATTAATTCAAATTGGACGTAGTATGCCCAAGTTGAGGTTGAGGCATGGCTTGAGGAAGAATACCTGACAGGATTCATATTTTGGGATCTATTTATTACAGCAACGGTGGCCAAATACTCTAGATGCAAGATAGCATGCACAATATTACACTACATGGCAACAGACTACATGTATATGGAATGTTTACATTAAAATATACATAGTTGGTATAAAGAGCAATCCGACTAAATTATGTGCAAGTAGATGCTATGTGCTTTTGGATCAAAAGCTATGTTTCTTACATCTGTTTTTAATCTGCTCATTACTTAGCAAGAGATGAAGTCTACATGTTTTATATAAACAGGGAGATTGGAGTTTTGATTATAAATATCTAAGTGGATCCAATAGGTTAAAAGAGTCTTGTGGGTTTTCTGCTAAAGAACATTAAAGACATATATTGGATTTGATGTCTCCATTCTGTTCCATTTTGGGGGTATAATCTGAAAACATTTACATCATTTGTGGAGCACTCAGTTACTGTTTACCTACATGTATATACGATAATCTTCTGTTTTTGAGGAATCAATATTATTTGTTTTCAAAGCTTTCCTGCTTAAATCAAGATAAAAGATATGTACTGAATTAACATCTAGATTTCTATAATGAATTATTTGGGTTATTTATCAGAAATTTTCACAAAAAGAACTGATATCTGTTCGTGTGTATTAATACACACACTGATCGGTTAACATAAAATGCCAGAACTTTCAAACCAATCTCCTTATTTTCCGAAGCCACAGGCTTATAATCTGATTTGTGCGAGAAACTTTCCGCTTTGTTCTTCTCAAGTAAAAGGACCTCGTTATGAATAATGATGTTGCCTCTCATAGCACCAGGAGCTTGAATACTGATCACACAGCGATATAAGTAACAAAAGGTGAATGTGCCCTTCTACTTTTAACAAGAATGCCACGTCTTGGCACCAAATTTTCATTTCCTTTTCCTAGCTTCAATCTCCGAGCCATCAAACAGTGAGACAATAACAATAGACTGAAATGCAGTCAAGACCCAAACGTCACCGAAGGGTCACATGGAGACAAATTTAGCATTAGAAGAAAGGTAGGCAGGTGCAGGGATTACTCTAAAATCCTCATATAATAATTTACGCGGTAGAGATTGGGGTCGGGGAGAGGAGCATGCACGTAGGCAGTCTGGTCTGCGACCCATGTGTAGTGGCTTTTGTTGAGTTCATGTTAAGGCCGTTTGGCAAAAAACCCTTAAATGTCATGTCTCAATAAGAATACTGGTGAAGCAAATGAGAAATTTTGATGATCTTTTTTATCTGCTACCATCACAGATTCCTGTCACAAATTCTTTTGTTTGTCAGTTCAGGAGGATTTGTGAGCAAGATAGTGCTGCATTGCAGAGTCAGTCAAGAGGGCGCATCTACATAGTGGCATAGCTACAAGGGGCATATGCTCTCCAATCAAAACATGCAAAAAGAAGAAAAAGGAGACAAAGAGAGAGAAAGAAAAGAAGGAGAAAATTAAGAAGCATGAAAAGAAGATGGTATACTGACCCCTTTCATACCCTCCCCCCACTCTCAGCAGATTACTTGATCCCAGTGCAAAAAGGCTCCAAAACCTCAATCTGGATCCCAGGACATACCAAAAGATACTTGGGCGCGATTAGCTGTCCATGGTACGGATAGGGTCAAAGCAGATTTCCAACTCCCCTATGCCTGGACATACTGCACATTCCCCCCCCCCCCCCAAGTTGAAACCTTTCCTGCTTATTCCTTAATAATCCTTTATGAGTGCCTCTTTACACAACAGGAGGAATGATCTATATCAATTCATCCTGCGATATATCTATGCTTATTAAAGTTGAAGAGAAGGGTAGATGGGCACAGCTGTTGAAAAAAAAAAGATGCATATGTTTGGACAAAGCTCTCTGGCATTATATGGACACGCTCTTTGGAATGATTTGGATGCATTAGACGATTTCTCTGTTATCGGGGTGAAAGCTTGGGCAATGAACCGGTCTCCATATGCAGCACGACCGCTGTTCAGGCTTCGTCGAGTTCAACTTTGGGTTAGGATGCTTTTAGATGATAAGGTTATGACTTGTTTTGGACTTAAAGGAGAAGTAATCTCAAGTTATGGTAATGACGGATAATAAAATTCCATGGAATCAATGATACTGACACGTTTCTCAAGACAAGAACAGAAATACATATGCCTATAACTTCCTTTACAGATATACAAGAGACAGAAGTAGAAGATGTATAAGAACTGAGTAATGAGCGGATGAGATTGTGCTATTTGTCTCTCAAGACCAAGTGTCCAGCACAAGAACATGAGGTCCAATAGGCCTATAATGCATATGTTATGCCTTTCAGTACACATGATATCTGGACAATTACTCATGAAATGGTCTATCGTATCCTGCCAGCAGCCTATTCAAAGTTTTAAAGAATGGAGTAACACACAGGCATATATATTGTCATTCATGAAGCATGCAGCAATGAAAAAAATGTCCAGCATAGGCACTGTCTTACCTTTTCACCGTACAGTGAGCCCTGAAAGCGATCACTGCGTTTCTTGCAATAAGAAGAATAAAGATAGGCAATTTCACATGAAATAACCTATGATCCTATTCAAGATTTTAGAAACTTATTGACCAACCAAAGTACAGTGCGTAATCAAGCAACAGGCAGCACTCTTCATGAAGAAATGTAGACATGGAGAGAATGACCAGCAAAAGCACTACATGTATTTTACCTTTTCACTGTAGAATGACCCCTGAAAAAAGATATCTAACCAATTAGAAAAATGAAAGAAATAGGAGTTTGGGCAATTTCACATGAAATACCCTTTAATATCACAATAGCAGCCTTTTCAAAGTTTTAAAGATGCATTGGCCTACTCAGGTATTATATCCCTTGGCATACACTGTCATCCTTGATGTAATTAATGCACAAATGGAGAGAATGACCAGCCCTGTCTTCCCTTTTCACCGTAGAGTGACCCCTGAAAGATAATACCTCATCCCATTAGAAGATCCAAAACGTGATATGATATGATATTAGGCGGAGTGCTAAACCCACACGTCTTGGGCTTGATTACGAGTCCAAGCCTGGCCTTATCGGTGGCCTATCGGTCTGGGACGCAGGCCGATTGTACCAGAGGCAATTAACTGGCTAATGCAGAGGCATCTTTGGGTGATAACAAACCCTTACGCTCCTGGTGGGAGATTGTATTTTGTTATAGGGCTAAGCACAAGAAGGTAGTAAGTTACATCCAAGGAGAAAGGGCACCTGTGATACTTTTGTGGATATTGTCAACCATATAAGTCATATCATATGCTATGAGGCAGAACAAACTCATATCAAAGAGTTAACGTCGTTCTTGATCTTAGCAAGCAATATGGTGGAATCTTTCACAGTAATAGGCCCTATAATACGCTAAGAGATAGAAAACTCATCAAGTTTTAGAGTCAACACCTTTTGGGTTCTCAGAAGACGTTATGGTGCCAACTTTCAGAGTAATAAAAGACACTATCATATCAGTTAACGTCCTTCTGACTCTCAACACACGTTATGGCGCCATCTTTCAGAGTAATAATAGACAGTGTTCTGCTGAGAGCCCAAAGGATGTCACTTCATACCCTTCCAAATAAAGTTAACACCTTTCTGGCCCTCAGCAGACATTATGACTTTGATAACTGGTAGCAGAAGCTTAATAGAGACAAGTCAATGCAAGAAGGCTGCAAGTCCCATAGGAATTTGATAGCACAACTCTTTTATCTCCTGTAGCGTGGGCGATGAAAGGCAATTAAACCAACTTGATAAGGGGGACGGTAATTAAAATTGCACAGAGGGAGGTTCCCTATGGAAATAAACAGCAAAAAGGTCAAGAGTTTTCATTATCAGAATATGGTCTGTTGAGAGACAGAAGGGAATTGACTCATATATACTTTTACGTACACTTGACACCCTTCTGGATCTCAAACAGACGATATGATAAGTGCATGGGGCATGGGTACATTTTTCTGCAATCTTTCGGGTAGAAAGGATCACAGGAATCAAATTCTGAACAACAGATCTGGGCCCTGTTGCATAAAACTTACCATTAATGGTAACTACCATAGTAACATTGCTCAACAGCCAATCAAATTCAAGGTTTAAATGGAAGTTACCACTGATGGCAAAGTTACCATCATTGGTAAGTTTTATGCAACGGGGCCCAGATATACTTTTCTCGAAAACTTGTGGGCGATATCCTTGAATTGTGTTCTTTCTGGTATATAATACCAAAAGTCATTGGTAATAGCAAAATATTTTTCATTTTTGGCTGAAACAAATGCTAAAAAAAAAGAAGGCTAATGTCATACTGGACATCCAGAATTGCTATTGCTTCATCTTTAGAAAAAATCTTTCTCATTTCACATTGCATCCTAAAATTCTATTTTATAAAGGAATTTCATGAAACAGTATCAATACCCTTACAATCTTACTTCTTATTCCCTTTTGGTCTGATTTAAAAAAAAAATGTATATTAAGCAGTTAAATTGTACATGTAGCTTTATATTTTATGTTATTTGATCACTTCTGTTCTTCGATTCCACTCTCTACCTAGAAACAAATGCAAACAAAATAGGTCCTGAGAAGATAACATTCTTATCTGGAGACTACATGGACTACCTTTCGATTTCATTCTTTAGATAACTTCCAAGCTCTTATCTCCCGCTTTACGAGAATATACAAGATGTTATCCCAGAAAAGTGAACATTCTTATCTTATCTTATCTGGAGACTACATGGCATAAAATATGCATGGACAGGCATGACTTTTTTTTATTAAGGCATGATGCTTCATATGAATAATGCATCACCTCCAAGAACATAATAAAAGATACAAGAAATGCTGAATATTTCAAAGCTCTTTGGGGAGCTTAGCACGCATCATGTAAAGGTCAAAAATCAGGAATCGACTACATCTCTTCAATAAGTGAAGTGTAATTACACGCATCAGATCCCAAAGAAAGCGTACGACTGATGCTAATAGGTGCGAGACTGGAAAAGTTAATCCATGCTTTTATTCCCCTTGCATGCTTAATCCCAGCTATATGCCCATCGGTGCTGTCACAAAGTATGACCTAGAAACAAAGTTTTCAATTCCTAGCGTTTCAGTCTGCAGAAGTACAAATATAATGGAGTATAAGAATGCTGTAAAATGTGAGCAATATAAGAGCAGATTTTATTCTTTGAACTGGGGAAAAACATGGAGACCAAAGACAATTTATTCTTTAAAAAAAACTTATGAAATTGTCCCCAGAGACAAAAAGTGCTATTGTTCAAGCATTGGTCAATCATAATTAATGAAGTCAATGAACACAAATAGTTGGACTCTAAAATTTATGCCTCATAAAAAAAGGGGGGTGGAAATGCTTCATTCAAAGCCAAATAGCTCACATTTCTTCCTCTCTCTCTCTCTCTTTCTTTCTCCTTGTTCTGATATACTATTACCATCATACAACTGACTCAGCAAGCAACCTGCCAAACACTAATCATCTGCTTTCTATGCCCGTTCTCCCAATGTATAATTTCACGCTCAAGATGACTCCAACCCGACCCCAACCAAACAACGTTTTCACGTCTCCAACGCTATATGCGACACCGCGAAATTCACTCAGGTAACAAACTTCAATGAAGCTCAATTTAGTCACCTGTCGTATTACTCCCTGCCTCTCATTATCAAAGGCTACAGAACAAGGGATGACATCAGGGAATTATTGCAAGCGCTGAGCGGTAAAATACACCTGGCACTTAGCGGGAATCGTCGCAAGATCAATGGATAATTCGAGAAAGCTTTGGCATCGTTTCACCGAAACCAAGACATCATCATGAACTGGTGATCTAGAGTAGACTTAATACGACCTCTTGGCTAAAAGCCTTTCAACTCTGTCTGAAGTGTTAGTGATTAATGTCTCTTGGCTGTACTACTCTTTCCAAAAATAAGAAGCACGCAGTAAAGATAAAGTTGAGTACTGCTTGAGCAGGTAGAATTTTGAAAGAAAATAGGTATCGGAAAAGGCTGATCATTATGAGGTTTTGGAATTATCAAAATTATCACAAATTGACCCAACCTTGCGGAAAATCACAATGTATAATAAAAAGCACTGGATACAAATTATTCTTAGCCTTTACAAGAATTCCACCTTTACTTTAAAGCCTGAGTCTAGTTTCTCAGCTTGGGATGAAATGCACTATTCAAAATGAAAAATTATCATAATCCCCGTTTAATGACCAGTTCAGAGTAAGCTTTGGATTGAATTCCTGTCCTAAAAAAAGGACTCTTAATTTAGAACTAAAGGGTATTCCCAAGATACACTTTCATCTCATGATCACTAAAAAAAATTGATGTGATGGAGATGAAGAGACAGGTGCATCATCCGTTGCTACGCGTGTCCTACGGACCGCATCACCCCCGGAGACGGGATGGAGGAATGCAAATCATGGGACTTCAGCCCTACTTCCAATGTATACCAGCTCAAGGTATGGACGTGCCTACGTGCTGAAAAGAGGGATAAAAAATGGATACCGTTTTTGCTTTGCCATTTTCAACACTGGAGGATTGGGGAGGGGGGGAGGGGGTCGCACAACGAAGCTGTTAAAACCAATTTGCATTACCTAAAGAAAACACCAAACAACATGTGCTCTCTCCTTTTCAACTTTGCAGCACCTAACGCACATGATAACCATTTTTCTGGGGAAGGGGCTTGTCAGACATTTTTTTTTAGAATTGCCCCCCCCCCCCCTTCTTTAAAAAATCCTGGATCTGCCCTTGATTCCTGGCAGCATTACCATGCCTGCGCTCTCTCGTGTTCTTAAAATTTATTACAAGATCTAAGTGCATCACAAGACCAAACACACTAAATCAGTCCTCACAAATCAATCCCAACAGGTAATTGGAGTCCGATAGAATATTGCCACACAGTATATTGAGTATGGTAATAAATGTTGGTTACATGGTACGTGTAATAGTGCAACAGAACAATCTGGTTGTTGAGTTGCTCGAGAGCATTCCTTGTATCTCTCTTGATCCAAAAGTGTCTGGTCGGATGTAGCATAACATTTAATACAAGCAGTATCTTACGTCTGCTGAGAGCCAGAAGGGCATTAACTCATGAATATACATTACACAGAGGTAACGCCCTTCTGGGTCTCAAGATACAATTTCCTCTCTATAAAATATTGCATTTTAACAAAAAATTTTAAGAAGGAAGTTGCTTACACGATGATGCAACAGGGATCTTCAGTGGCCATATTCAGAGGAAACAATTTTCTCCAAGATAACATCTTTTGAGAGCCAGTGTTTACAGATATGAGTTAATGCCCTTATGCCTCTCAGCAGGCTATACATATATTGAAAATTCACTGTTCATTACAATCTTCCTTTATAGAATAGATATGCCTATCAATCCTGCTCTCATAGAATTACCTCCAGTGCTTTGTACGAGTCAAAACGAAATACAAAGCCGATTTTGACACGAAAATGATTCTGCATAACTGACATTATTATTACTGCATGATATGTACATGTGTAGTTCCATGGCTCTTATTTACTCAGCATCCTCCCCAAGTCCGGACCCCAACCAATACTGCAGTGGCCAGACCAACAATAGACAGAACAAAAAAAATTACATGAAACAGAATGGCTATGATTTTGTCTATTATCAGTCAGTTTAGAGTCTCTTTGGCAGAGTAATTATGTTATAGAGCTAGTGTACACTGGTCAGTGACAGACTCGTCAAGCTTTCTTAATTAAGTGTGGTCAATGACACGTCGCTCAAGCGACCAAAAACCTGTGACTTTCCATGGAATTTGACGCACTAACCGCACTGATTATTCTCTCTTACTTTTAGATGACAAATGGGCACTGTTTCATCAAACTTATTATCAACGACAAGTTACAATAACTGTTATAAGCTACTGAAATCATCGAATTTGATTGGCTGAGAGCAAATTTGACATACGGTAGATTTGTGTTATTTGTTATCCATAGCAAGTTTTAATGAAACAGGTCCCTTGATGACTATGCATCAAGACTGAAATAAAGTGGATTGTGCTGTTCAAAGGTTATCATCATCATTCTTTGCTCTTTATGTTGCTAGTTGTACTGAAAGAGCTTAGAACTGAGGGTTTTTATCAAATCTCAAAAACATAATTTTACCGAATTAAAATCATTGTAATGTTTTAATGAGGAGGCGCGATGGCTCAGTGGTAGTGCAGTGGTCTCGTAACTGGGGGACCCGGGTTCGAAACCAAGTGGATGCGCCAGTGCTCTTTTCGGTAAGGCATTAATCTGTAGCAACTTCACTCATCATTTATTTTCTACAATTTCCTACAAATCCTCATTACCAAGTCCCGCAAAAAGGACTTAAAGCCGTCGGTCCCCTGGTTGCTTACTTACAAACATACATATGCTTTCTTAGCAGTCAGGTAAAATATACCATCAAACCAAACCATCAGTGAAAGATTACCATCCTTTCATGATACATCAATTGCAGTCAATTTACAATGCAATCTTTCATAAGGTTTTTCTGAAAGAGTTCAAAATTAAGGGCTTTTATCAAATCTCAAACTTTCTTTTACCAGACTTATAAATATTTATAAAAAGTGTTATTTCAAATTTAATAAAGATCGTCATTGTTTAACAACATATCAATTCAATAGCTGTCAATTTACAATGCAACTTATATATACAACAACCTCCTATAAAAATCAATACACCCTTCATAAGATATTTGTATTTCCTACTCCATAGTGTTTCACCTTTCAATACACCATTTCACGAGAGCACTAAGTCCTCAACAAAATGTAACTCATGCTTTGCCTAATAATTATATCACAATACATAAAAACAACACTTACCTTTAATAACAAATGAACACACAAGCTTTTATGGCAAATATATTCCTTCTCTAATGTCCTCGTTTTCTCTCTCGATAAAACTGTTGCACATACACCAAACCCTTAACCTCTAAATGTTGTTGCCAATTGCAAGACGCAACAAGCAACTGCCTCAGCTCACCTGTGTATCATGCCCCATGCAGCGAACTGGAGACGAGTAATTCCCATCGCCTGGACCCCCCTCCGCTTGACAATTACAACTACCGCATTTAGGGGTTTGGATCTTATTATAAACTCATACCCAATTCCTGCCTTGAAAAGAATTTTTAATTTCGTTAATGCAGCCATCCATTCGGGAATGACCCTCCTGGGGAAAACAATAAAAGAGACGACACAGGAATTAGCGGGATTAAAGTCACTGTCCACATTGAACCTGATCAGCCAGGGCCTTGATTCATCTAATTAAAGTACATGTAGTCTCTCTCTTTCAAACCTGGAGTAAATTAAAGCAGTTCTAATTCAAGTGAAGTCAGTGAAAAATATGCAGAGGGAGAGAGAGAGAGAGAGAGAGAGAGAGAGAGAGAGAGAGAGAGAGAGAGCCCTTCAGATTTGAAAAGCTCAAACATGTACATGTAGCTCTAAAAATCTCAAAATGATGTCTTGTGAATAAACAAAAATTAAAGCAAAAGGCTGAATGGAAATCACATTTTTACAACAGCAAGTCCACACAGAGTTCCCAAGAACAAAAAAGTATTGTTTAGACTGAGTGCAGTGCTCCTGTAACTATATTCATACAAGCATTTCATCTCCGTTTGACTCTTACAACCCAGGAATACCTGGTAGAAAAGAAACATTAAAATGCTTTGAATGTTGCCTATTTCTATTCCTGTTGAATCTCTAAGCAATTGAGACCTTTACAAATTCTGAGAAAAGTCTTGAAAACTATAATACATGTACTTTTGGAAATGCTTTGGATGCTTCCTATTCCCATAGAATTTTGCGCCACTGAGGAGACCTTTAGAGATTTGCGGAGGGACAAAAAGTTTTGAAAATTGTGATATTTAGTTTCAGAGCAATTTTGAGCCCATCCCAGCCTGGTTTGCTGTGCTTAATGAAATGGACAATGCTGTGATTATGTATCATCTGCTGAGAGCCAAAATGGCGTTAATGCATAGTCATGTACTTTAACACAGAGTTAACACCCTTATGGCTCTCAACAGTCAATATAACTGGACTTTAATTGGGAGATAATGAGAATAAAGTCCTCCAAATATTCTGAATAATGCCTTTTCATCACTTCAAGTCTCAAAGCCTCTGTGATCAATATTTTGTATTACAAGGATAATTATAATCACATACTTGAATAAAACTCAATAACATCTTCCAATCGACCACGTCTGCAATTTCCTGCCTCCGCCATTGTCTCAAAAAATAAGGCACTGTGCCCTGTTTCATAAAACTTGTTATCAATAACAACTATCACATTTGCTCGAAGCCAATCACATCAAACACTGTAACTTTTTCTTGAGTACAAGTTTTATGAAACCAAGGAGTTATAATTCCTTGATGAAACAGGGCCTTAAAGAGGTTGTTTCAACAAAAGATTTATGTGATAACTCCTTGTTTCAACTATGACAAAGAATTGCAATTTTGAACAACTATATTTTTGGCAACCTTTTTTGGCAACCAAGAAACTACTTGGCTTCAGTCCAAAGGTTCATAACTTGTTAAGAAAGTGTAATGCCCTTAACTGTGGATGTTTGATATACTCTACTTTTGTACAGTGCATCTATCTAGATGTTCCAGGATAAAAGCTACTTTTTTGTTCCAATATTGTAAAAGTGCAATTTCTTTGCAGTGATTTTTGCATATTTTATTATTTTTTCACAAGAAGCTTTTTTCAGGTTTTCCAGAGCATTTTTTGAGTTTCAAGAGCTAAATTGCTCTCTATTCTAAAGTATCTTTTTTTCTCTCTCTCTCTCTCTCTCTTTCTTTTCCTAACAGAGATGGGCTTCCAAATGGCACTGGAAATTATTAAATTGGCTTTCTATACATTCCTCAATACGTATTCAAGTAAAGGCAATGGAAACAGGACTGTACCAACACCATACTTAATGCTATGTGAACACACCTTTATATTTTCTATTCTAAGGGGAGAGTAGAAGGATATTACTGTTGGACTGTGTTACTGTTGCAATACATTGGCATTATATTGGCAGTTATTTGCAGAGAGATGATTCAAGGCAAAAAGGCAAAAATTAAAATTTAATTAATATGAAAGCTTGAACACTATGTGCAACGCGAGCGAACGAGTGTCACGGAAGGTTGCGTAAATTAAAGGTCACGTCACAATGATGTTAGATACTGGGAGAGTACAATGAGAAATGAACAGAGCTAGCTTGGTGCAAAATAAGAGATGAGTAGAGCGAGAGAAGAGAAGAAAGAGAGATGGAGATGGTTGAAAAGAAAAAGAGACATGAAAGGAACAGAGAATGATCCAGGAGAAACAACAGAGTATAGAAGACAGACTAAGAGATGGAGAGGAGAAGATGCACTCTTAAAGAACAAAAGATAATAGCTACTTTCGCACGAGACTTGTGACTTTGAAACTTTAAGTTAATAAAACAACGACGAGGGTTCACACGGGCCGGAAACAACAACGCTTGTTGTTCTGAGATTACAAGTCGCGCGATTGTCGTTTAACATTAAGAGAGAGGTCATCGTTAACAATGAGTTTGCTAAACTTAAAGTTTATTCTGTCCACACGGTTTTTAAATACTACGGTGGACCTTTGGTGGACGGAGGCATAAAAAAAAACAACAGAGATTTATAATGAAAATACAAGAAAGAAAAAGGAAGATCATACCCTACAAATCTGACAATACATGAGATCATTATTACATACTTGTAAAGAAGTTTACTAAAAAAATCAGCTAGACGGAAATTATCAGCAAGGGAAAAGAGCGAAACTAGAGAGAGAGAGAGAGAGAGAGAGAGAGAGAATAGAACCCAGACCACACATACCAATTTTCAGGTGTGCAGAGTGATCTGAATAAACATAAATAAAGATAGCATTCTCCTTTTTCATATCCTCTTACCCTTAAAACAAAGTAAGCTGTATATAAGATTCCTTTCTGATTGGTAAAAATCTCATGTCTCATGTTTATATTAAAAGAAAATCAGTCAAGATTGCTAGTCGGGCAGCTTTTCCAGTAATCCTCTAAAGTATTTTGTATATTCTAGAGAGCTAAAAGGGCATTTTCTCATATACTTTTACACTGAAATAACAATCTTCTAACTCTAAACAGGCAATATTCTATTCATTTGATTTTTAAGACCGTGGATGTGAATATAAAGTGGAAAATTAAAGTACTCAGGAGATGAAAAAGAGAAAAATTTAATTTCATTCAGAAAACTGATAATACCATTTTTTGTTCCATTTTAGAAGTGGGATAAAGAAGGGACAGTCCCTGTTTTTTAAAGGGCAGGAAAATGCAGTGACATATAGGCAATGATAAAGTCACGATCAGTGTTTAAGAAGCTGAACCCGAAATCAAACGCCAATGTTCGGCTCTATCTCTGCTTTTTTCTTTGTCTTTCTCCTTCAGTTTTTTCCCCCTTTTTGTTTGTCTGTCTGTGCATCTCTATCACCCCCTCTCTCTCTCTTTCTGCCCCCCTCCTTCTGTCTGTCTATCTCTTTCTGTTAAAGTCTTCTTGTCTCTGTCTCCCCCCATCTCCTCCCTCATTCACATCAAGTGAAAAATGGAACAATAGTAAAGTTTCTTCCAGCATTTTTTCTATTACATAATACAAACATCATACACACTCAATTTAGAGCATAAATAGAGCTGTTTGAGGACTATTTTCAAAAACACTCTCAAGACAATACAAGGAAATTGGAGGATTATGGCAACTATTTCCTTTTTAAAAGGAAATAAAGAGATGATCATCCTGATTTACTTCTATCCTATTCATATGCTAGTGGAAAGAGGAAAAAAGGTACATATAAAAGGTAATTAACTAATCAGAAAAAGTAATAACTTATATATAAATAAACACATAAAATCATCCCCAAATTATCAGACATTCAAATGACTAAAAATTAAAGATAAAGTTGAGTTTATGGGATTACATTGGGAAAGAAACAGTCTCAAAGCCATGGGAAATGTTGAACATGTCTACATAAGAATTGGTGTATACTGTGAGGTTTTGGAATCATAAAAAATAATGAAAGTGACCCAATCTCGCTGAAAAGCACATGCACTTAAATGGGAATATGGGACTGCACACACATGAGGCACAAATGTTTGGCACAAACACTTCAGCTACATTGTATTTCTCGTCATATTTCGAATATGAAAGCATTTGAAGAGCAATCATTTTCAGCTGACATTTCTACTATGATGTTCTTCCAAACTGACATAAAAGCAATGAGAAAGCTGACAAACTCTTTTTTTCACCTTTCCCAGAACTCACACTTTGCTTAAAAGAGCACTATTGAAAATTTGATATTGTATCAAGACACTCATGGAAGTCGAATCGTAGATTACTTTCAAGCAGTTGCATGCTGGTAAGGGGCTGTCGACTTACAAGTTGCCTCTGTTCATTTGCATTTATATCTCCTCAAAGAAGCATCAAGTGAACATGATATTTTTTCATACCATACCAGCATACATACCAGCATAGAATCTCATACATGCAGAACAACGTATTTGTCATAATAAGTTCCCTTTGATATAAAGCAAAACAGAGTTGGAGGAAATAAACTTAGCATTGTGTTTCCAAAAGATCACTATAATTCAATGCTATCTCCTTGAGATCCTAAGAAAATCTTAAACTGAATCTGAAAATCTCAGGCAAATAACATCTTCCTTCTCCTATGTACGTCATGCACAAATCTCAAAGACTTTTCAGAAAGGCCAGCAAGCTAATTAAGGCATTGTCTTGCACGTAAGTTCATTTCACATGTTTTCATTTTTATCTACATGTCGTTTATGCGTGATCTATCCTTGATGTGGAGTATCCTCAGTCTTGAGTGTTATTGCGTAGGTGTTTTCATTTGTAGTCCTGTATCATTATCATCTGCCCAAGGTGTTTGAAGAAACAATAAGTTCCACGTCTTTAATTAGTGCGTGGGAGGTAAAATAATAATGGTTTTCTGTCACAAGTATGTGCTTAAGATTCATAATATACTCAAGCGGAGTCTGAGGTGATTCGTTGGGCACTGTGTGAACCCTAACCTATTCGCTTATTTTTGTAATTTTCATCCATAAATGCCAATTTTGGTTATCGCTTAAGATTTCACTACGAGAAAGTACATTTACAGTATAAAAGTGCTAACAATTAAGTTTCAAGTCACTAATTAGTGTGTGGGAGGATGAAAACAAAATTATTTTCAGAAGTACGTGCTCAACATTTAGAATACTTCAGCTGAGTGTGCATGTCAGCTAATTTCATGTGAAGTACATGAACCCAAAACCTATTCCCAACTTTTAATTTTTGGCCATGAATGCTACTTTTAGTTATTGCTTAATCCTTATTATTAGTTATTATTTTTGCAGCATGCATGAAGCTTATAAGAATGACATCTCATGTAATTATATAGATGCTTGTCAAATTCTTGACCCATCACCGGTATCAAATGAAAATTTATTAATTGCCGGTAGACTTTGGGAAGTCCAGTACCAGCAGCCCGACTCCCGAAGCCCCAACATGGAAAATCTGGCTACCATGATTAAACAAAACTCCTCTAATGATTATCAATAAATTATCAATAAGCAATATACAAAATAACAAACACAGGCAAATAAATACAGGTAAAGCAAGTAATCTGACTCATACTAGGCAATATATACAGCTAAGAAATGCACCTGTAAAGATGTGAACATCTTATTGTATCGATGAAACTGATTTCATCTATGTCTGCTGTATTCATGCTAGATTATTATTAAAATGGACCAGGGGCCGGGGGGGGGGGGGGGGGAGGAGGGGGAGGGAATAGTTCATGCAGAATTCAAAGAGGGATATTGCCTTGACCGAGTTTGAAGCAACTTCTCCTATCCCCTCCAAATCTATGTCAAGATATCTACTTTTGTGTCAAATTCTATCTCTCTCGGCCTCTGAAATATACGGCCTCCGCGAAAGGATACAAAGGGGGGGGGGGGGTGGTGGTTCATGCAGAATTCAAAGAGGGATATTGCCTTGACCGAGTTTGAAGCAACTTCTCCTATCCCCTCCAAATCTATGTCAAGATATCTACTTTTGTGTCAAATTCTATCTCTCTCGGCCTCTAAAATATACGGCGGCCTCCGGGGAAAGGATACATTGATTCGCTCGATTGGATATATGTCAGGCCAATAACACTAGAGCTACTAATGTTTTCATTAGGCTGCCGTTATTAGATTTCTGCTCTAACTTAATTGAAAAAGGGAAAAGAGGTGACACTGTCATTTGTCGGAATGATATTGTATTTAATTGAATGTAATTCGAGAGAAAGTGAGAGAGAGAGAGAGAGAAGGGGGAGAAGGAAGGGAGGCAGAGAGAGATGGAAATAAAATGGAGAGAACTTGAGAAAACAGAGGGAGAGAAAGACATTGTAGGAGAAACTCAGTATAACTAGGAAACAATAGCATTTACCGAATCTTGCAATCACTTATATCACAACTGATTCCTGAGATACATACATATTAGGAATTCATTTTTTGAAATCTCCTAATAAAACAACTGCATGTGCACTTAGGACTTTGGAGTACAGATAATTGTTATGATTAAATTTAAGCCTCACTTTCAATTGACACAATGCTAGCAGCAAGTTCACATGCCTTTCATGTAAATCACAACTCAGCCTACAATTTAAATAAGTAATTTAATAAATCTTCTCTCATGACTGTCAAATTTTTTTTAAAATGTTGAACAAGCTATCTCAGAAAATCAAGAAGACTGTTATCTCATATTGTACTTAAAGAAGATTTGTTCCTTATCTTCATACGTTTACTCAGCAAAGTCAATTTGAAGCTGAATTAATGAAGTTGTCGAAATTACTTACTCGATGGTTCTTTTTTTTTCATCGGGGGAGGAGGTTCCAAGAAATATTCCATTTTGACATTGTTTTCTAGGTTATCTTGCTGCTACGCGTCACATTTAGTTTGTATCCCTCCATTTTGATGTTGAATCGTACCTATAAATAATGGCTTTGTGTTGGCAACCCCACTTTTAGCTACAATACAGTTGTGCCCTAGATATCTTGGCAGGCTCATGCCATGTCAAGAGAATAATGGGGCATCGTAATGTACCAATAACATGCAATGAACATCTAGACTATGTCAGGGACTTGCATTCATGAAATTCCAGAAAATTAAACTGAACTGCAAGGGGGAAGTGTATCAAGCATACAGAGATGATATCTTGCAATTTTTAAAATCATTAAAATTTTGAATCATACTTATAAATAATGTCTTTGTATTGGCAACCCTACTTTTAGCTACAATACAGTTGCCCTATATTTTTTGGCAGGCTCATGTCATGTCAAAAAGAATTATGAGGCATTGAAAGGTACCAATAACATGGAATGAACACCTAGACTATGACAGGGACATGCATTCATGAAATTCTAGAAAATTAAACCTGCAAGGGGGTAATGTGTATCAAGAATACAGTTATAAAATGATGCTGACAGCGTGAATGTTGTGGATGTGTCAGAAAGAATATTGTGGATATGTCACGATGGAATATCATGCTTTCATGGAAACTCTATTAAAGTTGACTTAATTTTTGGCTTTGATGAAATACCAATCTTTGGGACATCAAGATGAACAATTAAAAAAAAAAATCACTGGATTGAATATTTCTCTCAAAACATAAAATTAAAAAGGTGTAACATTTTGCAGTTTTCTCCTTTTTTGAAAAAAAAAGAGAGATGATCTTTTTGTCTGAAATGTACCACTAACATGCAATTAACATTTAGACTATGGTCCTGTTCAGACGCTTTTTGGAAGCGAACCTTGCCGTAGCATACCATGCCGACCTGTGCCGTGCCAATGCGTAACATGCCAGGGTGGTCAGAAAGCAAGCGTTCAGGCGCTTATAGGGAAGCGTACCTCGGAGGTACATATTTGGTACGCTTCGCACTTGAATCCGGGAGGACGACACATTGCTTAGCAACCGGGGTCAAAGGCGAGGAATTTGGCGCGCTATTCAACACAATTATTGCACCCTGGGCTCGGCTGATATCATCACGCTCAATCAAGTTCTTGATCACTGCACTACACTGCATGTATTGCTAATAAACTCATTCACATTCTCCGTTGTATGATTTATCGGTATTCTCGCATGCAGTTTAATAATATTCTGTGTAGTTAGACCATATTAAACTGGAGATGGATCGTGATCATTTCCAGAAGTACCGCTGGCACGGTACAGTACGGTATGGTTTGGCACGGGTTCGGTACGCTCTAAAAGAGCGCCTGAACAGGGCCTATGACAGGGACAACTTATTAAGCATTCATGAAATTCCAGAAAATTAAACTGCAAGGGGGAAGTGTGTATTAAGCATACAGTTAAAATGTGACGCTGACAGTGTGAATGTTGTGAATGTGTCAGAGTGGATGTTGGGGTCACAGTAGAATACTAAGCTTCTACGAAAACTCCATTAAAGGTAACTTTTCTGGCCTGAAAACAAATATTCATTCAAAGTAACTGGCACATCAAGCTAACCAAGGACAAAGAATCACTGCTTTATATACTTCGCTCTAAAGATGAAATCTGTAGGTATCAGTTTCTGAATTTTTCCCCTTTTTGAAAAAACATGAGGATTTCTTTGAGTGGAAAGTGAAAAGAGAATCTAATAGAATTATTTGCAATTAAAAAATAAGGCAAACGTAGACTGCAATACATCCCTTTGAAGCATATATTTAAGGGGGTGCAAGATTCTGCATCCCAAATGCACACCTAAATGCCAACATTTCAGATTCTGTGTGTCCCTATAAACACACATAGTTTTTGGACATCACAAATTGCCCCTAACTCTAGACCATTGCAGTCCACAAAATAAATTGGGATGTCCTGAAAAAAGTTTGCCTTTTCCCGGGATTTTCGGAAACATCATGAGAACACATTTCTCATTGTGATGTTGAGTGAACACAAAGCGATTATTTTCCGAACTACGTCAACATCTACTTTAGACTGACATTTTCGTATGAATCAGAAGAAGAAATCCCACCTGATATTTCCCGTCTTGAATCTTAAAACCCTCAATAATAAACCTTCCCTCGTGTTTGTTTGTAACTCTCCAGTGACATTCGTTTCTCATGTAAGACAATCTTTCCAATCCTATTCAATGTTCACTTCTCCGGATCTGTTTCATTCAAACACTGCTGAAGACTGGGCTCCTTTATTCTACGCCCGCTCAGCATGGAAATCAGGATGACGTGATTGAAGATTAGGTATCATTCTCAAAGGTATTACTACAGTAAATGAAAAAAAACAAGGATTTGTTTTAAGCTATTTAATAACTACTATCCTTTTGTCTTTTTTTTTTTCCTACAGTATGTTAGCAAGACCTGATCATGTTTCTTTTTCTTCTTCTCTATCTCACCCCTCCATTCTTTTTGCAATCATCTTTCCTTCCTTGAAGTTATCCTTTCCCTCTTCCTATTAATCTCATCTTCCATCTTAACAGTTATTGTATCTTTCCTTGCAAAACATCGAGCTATATCCTACTCCTCCTCCCCCCCCCCCCCCATAATGCAGAATCCTCACATCACTATCGATCAGCATTGCTTTTCTTGCTCCTATCTTTCATGTTGAAATCTTTTGCATAAGCATACACATACACTTTTGAAATCTCTCATTCGTCTTAATAAGCAAAGGAATACTGTTTCAAATTTGTTATTTAACATGATATTAGCAGATAGTAGCAAATTAGAATTATGTAAAAAGTCCATCACCTCGAAAAGCAAATGAATACTGTTTTTGAAATTTTTTCAAACACCTTGATATGAGATAACGTGCAAATTAATGAAATGGAAACATCTGCTTCTCATTTAATTGAGCAAAAAAAAATTTTTTTAAATAAATCATGAGCTAAATGAGTATAACAACATACTGTGTTAAAATCTGTTACTTTTAATAATGCCCAAACATATATTTCAGTATTAAAAGCAATTTTTAAAAAATTGAATAAAATCCGTGATTTACGTCAATAAGCAGACATATATTGAGATAAAATCTGTTATTTTCATTTATGAACAACAAATATTGTGTCAAAATATATCAGTTTACCCTATGTCTTTGACTACTGAATGCACTCATTCCCTTAGAATTTATTCAGGAACCATCCGGTTCCTGTACACATAGGGTTAACCCTTTCATGACAGGAATTATTTAAGGGCTAAATTGATCACGTTTTGTTCTTCAAATTGGCAACAATATTATTTTTCTTTTAATGCTACATGGTTCTAATAAAATAATGTCTTTTAAAACAACATACATGGTTAGGAACTTTGACAAGAAGTTGAAAAAATTGCCAATTTTGATTTTTAAAATTCTGAACCTCTCAATGTGTTGCCAATATAAGGATTTTAAAGCTTATTCTCCTTTTAAAAATTCCTTGCATCAAATGCAATATGGTCAAGCAATAAAAATGGACATAGTGCGTGCATTAATTGTTGTTCCTTCTACTCGTGTATCTGGTATATTAGGGGGGCTTTGAATCAAAAGTTCTTGAGCCAAACCACAAAATGTGGTCCATTGTCTCGAAAGGGTTAATACACGAATGCTCATCATGTTGAAAATATCATAAGTGAGCAAATATTGTTGAACACCTACAACAGCTTCCTGTTACTGGCAGCCCTTCTGAAGTATTTGCTTTTCCTCTTATATTCATAAATAGAAATAATCCAGGAAGTAGGCAAATCAATACATATTAGAAAGCTTTGCAATATCCCCTGCAACTACAACTGATAAGGCTTCTGTGATACTATACCATAAAATGGGGTGTGCAGGGACATTAAGTTGAATTACTTGGAACAAAAATTGGAAAATTGTATTTTGACATTATTTTCTCTCCAAGGAATAATGCAGCAATTTTCTTTTTTAAATTCATTTATGCTTCAAAAAAGAAATTAAAAATATCTGCATAACTGCTGAGGAAAATAGGTTAAAAATACCTTTCCCACATTTTTTCCTAGCCGTTCATCTTTGATTGTTCAAATTCATCCTGTTCTACAGTACACAAAACAGGTGACAAAACTGAAGACTTAATTGCCCATGATTCTCACGCTGTGGGCGGGAAATCCCTTCACAAGAATTTAATTAGTGCTTACTATGTTTGGACTCATTAGATACCTTGCTTCCTTCGGAATTACTATAATGATACATGCCCTACAAGGGTTTTTTTTTCTCACAAATAATTCCACATTCAAGAATGAAACAAGGAACTAAAACTCAAAATGTCACTGGTGAAAGTCAATATCTGCCTATAAATGTTTGGACTAATTAGATAGCTAGCTTCCTTTGCAATAACTAGAAATGATACATGCACTATTAAAGGTTTGTTCTCACAAATAATTCAAAATTTAAGAATGAAACAAGGAATTAAAACTCAAAATGTCACTGGTGAAAGTCAATACCTGCCTATAAACTTAGTAGTGGCACAGATTGAGAAGCTATTACATGTTTGTGGAAATCTAAATAGTAGACCTATACTCTGTTAAAAGTACATGTACTTCATCCCTTTTGCAGACTTACACAAAATTCTGCGAAACTTTGTAAAGGTTTAGTTGACATCCTGTAGATATACTGCCAATGAATTTTCAAGATCTGTAACTCCTTTGTAAGAAATGAAAATCTTGCTTTTGTGGCAGAGGAATCTATTCAGAAATCAATTACACAATTTTTAAAAATTACTTACTTAAAAGCAAATTATAATCCTTTTTCCGATTCTTTTGTAATTTATCACATACTCACACACACTTCAAAATTTAGGGCTGCAAAAGGCATGAAGTACGTTGAAATCTCATACCACTCTCTTGAGAGCTAAAATGGCATTAACTCTATGCTACAGGATATGAGTTAACATCCTTCTGCACTGAATGAATAAACTCATATATATGTATATATATACATAATTCCTACTTAAGGCGATTTTTTTGGCGAAATATTTGACGGAAGGGGGAAGCCGACGTTAAATCAAATTTTTCGATTCGCCTTAACGTTTTCGGCACTGTTTTTTCCCATTTCAGTAGGGGTAGGAGGCATTCTATCGATATAAATGTAGAGGGCGCCAAATTACTTATATTACTATAAAGTTTTGTTCGGTAAGGAGAACTCATTTTTGTATAATATAACATGGAAAATCTATATATGTATAACTCTTGGGGATCTAAAGTCCTGAGGTTGGACTTAGGGCGATGTCTGTTTTTCTTGATTATATCAAGAGTTTGGGGATTTACTAAAAATACTTTATCGCACACAAAAGGCAGTTATTATACAATTCTTTTTGCCATAAATGCATATTGAATCAAATTAATTCTAAAAATATACTAACATTTTGAATCCATTAATTCTCTGTAACGTCATTTCGCGCTGATATACGTATATACAATTAAAAAAAAAAAAATCGCCTTTTAGTTGAATCTACGTATACACATGAACATAGAAATCTAAACACACACAGAGGGAAAGAAAGATGCAAACTTAAAGAACAAGTAAAAAGAAGACAAATTAATACAC
Source organism: Heliocidaris tuberculata (assembly GCA_025618425.1). Classification (NCBI taxonomy): domain Eukaryota; kingdom Metazoa; phylum Echinodermata; class Echinoidea; order Camarodonta; family Echinometridae; genus Heliocidaris; species Heliocidaris tuberculata. Next base: position 15,704,326 of record CM046850.1, on the reverse strand, counting down.
AGAAAATATCTGTAGTGCACAATTTGAATTCCATTCAATCAACTTTTTAGAAACATGTTTTGGTCATGAAAGAAAAGAAAGATGTTCTTGAAACTTAAGATGGTAAATAACTTGAACAAAGTAATTTGAGGAAAGGAAAACCATGATAGATCCTTATTAGATAAAACAAAGAAACAAAAGACAGATTGCTTACCATATCTGTGCTACTTTCGCTGGAGAGGTTTTCATTGCTGATTTCATTCATGGCGTTAGATATGTTCAAAGTTAAATTATAGTTCAAAGAATTTCACAGCTCTGAGAGAGTGAAAGAATGAAATCAACCTGAATGAGATGTCAATAAATTCACTCTCTACAATGTTGACATTAACGACAGCGACACATCATGATGTTTATGTTCTGAGGCAAATAGCAGTTGAGAGAAATTCACAACTCCGAGTGAAAGAACGCAATGAACCTGAATCAGATGTAAATGTCACTGACTCCAGAAAATGTTGAAATGGACAAGAGCAAGTTTCACATGTTCAGATTCACATACCAGTTGAGAGAAATTCACATCTAACCAACAGTCATTCACTGAATACCATAGATGTAACTGTCATTAGATGTGATGAAATCGACAATAGTTGTCTATACTCAATGGTATTTAGAATTCAAGTCAACCGATGATTCCACAAAGTATGACAGCACTGCTGCGACACAAAATAACTTTGTGCCTTTGGAGCAATATTCTTCTGGTTACCTACATGAAGAAGAGAAAATGAATGACTATTAGACTTGAGCAATAAAAGCAGCTGATAAAAATTCTACTCAAAACCTGAGTTAACGGTTTCCATGGAAAGATACCACACAATATTTCCCACGATGCCTTCTCTGGTGAAGCGTGAGTTTGCGTCAATGACGTGAGGTGACTGCCAGCCTCCACACACTCTTCCCGGTTTAATACCGTGATGCAAATCTCATTAATGGCTTTTTTCTGTCCAGCAACGCTGCCAATTCTACCTGTGAATTCTATTTGCTTCCGCGTAATGCACTGATTCAATCGCAACCGAGGGGCATGATGCCGAGTTATCGTCAGTCAGCCGATGGGTGCGTGGGCTTCGTGAGTGTGCTGCCCACAAGGTATAAGATGCTTTGCTGACCGCAGGACGATGCTTGATGAATCAGCTCTTCTTCACCCTCAATCAGGCCAAGGCTCTTTTTTTTTGGGGGGGGGGGGGTCAAATGTAAGAAAATCAATAACACTTAAATCCCATTGTCATTGAAGTGGAATAAGTCCATTGCTGTCCTAAAAATAGCTGGCTTGTGTAATTCATATCGATCCACAAATTGAATGGGGGTTCATTGGACAATGGAAATTGTTCACTGAATTTCAGCAAATGTTTAATTTGAAAGAAAAAAATGAGAATGATTAATCATGACGAAGTTCAGAGGATTTTAAAAGGCCAAAATACTATGCAATTGAAACTTTTCATACAATGCAAATTGTACTTCGAAGGAAATAAACTCTACATTCTGTATCGGTTCGTCTGTGTAATATTAAAGCGTGAACCATCAATGGTTGACTGTGATTACGCATCCCCCTAAAGCCGATACAGTTATAAATTATTCAATCAAAATGAACACAATCAAATCGATGCCTGTATAATCAATTCAGATTCGTATTTACCTTGTCAATTTAAGCCTACAGATGCGAGGCATTCTCCCACAGGTTGTCGAAATCAAATCAGCGGAAGGCAATTTCCATATTTTGTCTTCTAAATCATAATGAATACCAATGTACAGAACCTTGTGCCCACTCTATACCAGCTCAGACGAACATTTCTATTATAATACTGTCTTTCCTCTAAGGAAATGTTTTAGCATAAGGCCTTCTGCTGATCCTATAATACTAGCAATGGACGAGTTGCTGGCCTCGGAAAATGAGCTTGAATTTCACTTTTGCTGGTACAAACCTCGACAGGCAACTACACTCAATCAAAGTTCCTTACTATCAAGGTGACTTATGGGGGGGGGGGGGGGAATCGTCTGTTGACCCTTACACGACAATTGACCACATTTTGTGGTTTGGCTCAATAACTTTTGATTCAGAGCTCTAAAAAATATACCAGATGCATGAGTAGAAAGATCAAAAATTTCTACACAAATTGTTTCCGTTTTTATTGCATGACCATATTGCGTTTGATGCCAGGAATTGTAAAAAGGAGAATAAGCTTCAAAGTCCTTAAATTGGCAACACATTGAGAGGTTCAAAATCACTGTTTTTTAATCAAAATTGGCAATTTTTTCAACTTTCGACTAAGTTTCTAATGATGTATATTGTTTTCAAAGACATTACATTTTGTCAGAACCATGTAGCACTAAAAGAAAAATATTAGTGTTGCCAATTTGAAGAACAAAATGTGATCAATTTACCCCTTAAATAATTCCTGTCATGAAAGGGTTAAGAGCCAGAAGATCACTAACTTTGTGTGAATAGTAAACAAGGTGACAACCTCCTGGCTCTCAGCAAACAAAGTGAAGAACTGGATATAAGATTTGGTGGAAAATTATGAAATCATTAAAGTTCAACAATATTATATTCTGAGAGAAATTGTTTTTTAAGCATCTGCAAGATGTTTACCTTCAACTGATGTCATAAGATTATACTGTTTTGAGATGAACTTTTTTTTTTTGGCCCATATTTAATTCAAAATCTTATGCTCTTGTCAGTATAATTTCTTTAAACAGTTTCAATGAATGATTATTTACAAATGAAAGGAGTCGACAGATGAAGTTTTTATTATTGATAAACAATGAAAGGCCTTATTAAAATCAAAATTAACCATGTTTGTTGTGATATTTCAAATTGATCAGGGTGGCTTTTGACTTTTGACAAACTTAACGCATCAAACTTAAAAGCATTGTTCGATCTAGGACTGTGTTCTTTTCAAATGTGGAATTGCACATGTCAGAGCATACCGATAACTTTTGTTTTAGCCCTTATTTAAGATTTGTATAAACAGTGAGAATTAACAAAAACTGAAAATTACCAAGTCATAAAAAATGCAAATTTCTGGATAGCAAGAAGGCACACGTCATGTTCATTTCAAAAGAATTCTGCAGAATCCAATGTCCTCCTGTAAAGATCAAGTTGCCCACAACTACAGCAGTAATAACATCAGCAGAAGTCAAAAATTAAACAAAAACTTGTGCAAGGAGCAGAGATTGAAACTCCACTCGATCTCCTGGCTGGCAAATGATCACAAGTCCTGACGATGATGGAAGGAAAAATAGTGGAACACGAAGAAGGAAACGATCAGTCACTCGATGTCAACACCGAAGTGTTCCTGCAGAGCTTGTAACTGTCAATGATGCTTCCCTGTCTCTTGCTAAACATGCGAATCATCCAATCTGAGTCTGTGGTCGGCTGAGCGAGCGGGCGGCTGCTCTAGCTGTAAGCCACGCACGTTGACGGTTGGCGTGGCGATGGGGCTTTAATTGCATCTGCATGCACGCATGAGGGAAAAAAGCAGCATTGAGATGAGGATGTAGTGTGAGGAGAGAGGGGAAGAGAGAGAGAGAGAGGGAGAGAGGGGAGAGAGGAGAGAGAGGGGAGAGAGGGAGAGAGAGCAGGAGATGGCAGGAGGGAATAACGTAGGGGAGTTGTATTCAGTCATTTACTAGTCAATGGGCTGGTCATGTGACAGTGTAAATTGGAGCGTGGCAGACGTATGATAGTCTTGCCATCAGAAACCATAATCATTTCCCTTCTTGTAATCCTCTATCCTGGTACATTGTTGTTGTTTTTTTAGCTCAACTATGATGTCAGAGGACACAGCAAAACTCCATTGTAATATTTTTCTGCTCCACAGGAGTTATTTCTTCAGTTTTAATAAAGATGCAAATTGAAGTTGCTTTCAGAGAGCAGAAGACATATTTTAAAAATTTGGTAATGCATGTTTGTTTGTTTTTTGGGTGGATGAGAGAGAAAAGGCAGTAGTGTCAGGGTCTTAGTTACATTTCCCTGGTACTGTCAAGGGAATAAATAATTGTACATGCATTTTCATCGTAACCAATTGAATTGTTTTGTCTAATATAGCCATTTCTTAAGAAACACTCCTTTTATTACTATGCATACAAACAGGGGGCATGTCCATATTATAAGGTAAGCACACTGGGGGGGGGGGGGGGGTGTCCTAAAGGGGCAAACCCACACTAAATAATCTTGAAGTTATTTGAACTGAGTTATTTTCATTTATATATTACAGTCAAGAGGGGTGGATTTAAAGAAGAATTAAAAACAAAGTGTCCTGAGCGGACAACAAAAAAATCAGAGTTTAAAAAAAGAGAGTAAAGTTTGGGAAAAAAATTAAAAAATAATACTTTGTACAATTTATATCTCAAAATGATGATTGTTTGCTTCCCCTCTGTTCGACTACTGCAAAGGGTTAATTCACCATAAAATGTAATTTGCACGTCATGGTTCATACCACTGTCTGAAAATGAAGACTATGCAAAAGGCTCACGCTGATAAACACTCCCATTCTTCAGTATTAACTTACACCCACTCAGTGTCATGTACATCGTGTTGTGGCGTGGAAGGTAATTGGATGCATCTTATGAATAATTCATGAATAACTATGAATTATTCATTACAATGACAAGAGGAATAACATACATACAAGGATAGCTCAACGGACGATTGCTAGATCTCATACTGAATGGGGAGTGTACAGATTAGCTATAAAAAAATGGGGGGGGGGAGGAGGGGGTCATCAATCTCTTGATTTATTAATATAAACTCGAAAAATTGAGAGAAAATCTTCAACAAACAAAAGGATGGAGATATCTGTTTCTAATTCGTTGCGTTTATGCTATGAACCTGTGGCCTGGTGGTATAGTCACTGCCTGTTTGTAGCACTAGGGGTTGCAGGTTCAAATCCCTCCTGGTTTGAAGGGTTTTTTTTCTGACTTGTTTTTCATTCATTCATACGGAGATAATGCAGCCGATCTCAAGCACTGGGAGTTTAATACAACAAAATTCTTTCTAAAGAAATCTTCAATTGGTTTACATCACAGCTAGTTGAGAGAGATATAGTTACTCTACCGGAAATTGCTCCTGGGCCCTGTTTCATAAAGCTTGTTATCAGTAGAAACTGCCACATTTCTATGACAAACTTGCTCTCAGCCAATCAGATGCAAGGATTTACAGTTGTTGCAACTTGTTATTGATAACAAGTTTTATGAAACGGGACCCTGATTGATCAGTCGTTTCATGGAACCACAAATAGTTCATCCCGTTGAGATTGTAAGGAGAGGGATCTTTTCGGAGCATCATGATTTAACCTATGACCGCGCTTATGTACATGTGTCGAAACTATATCTCTCTCAATATGCTACGGTTTACACCCTACTCCCCTCTAGTGATGCCCCTATTGGTGCATTAATAAAATGTCATGGAAAGTGGAAAGGTAAAAAAGGCCTAGAACTGCAAATTAATGTGGAAACAGAGCATTCATTGATGCATTACACAGCCACTCAAGCACTGACAAGCACTCCATTCTAATAATTCCATTCTTTTATTTAAACATTTCCTACGTTCGCTTCTCTATGATAAAAACCGTTGTAGCATTAGGTAGCTTAGCGAAACGTCGTGCCGCGTAAGAACGCGGGAAAAATGCGTATGACAAATTTACTCAAAATCATAATTTTATTCTAAAAGGGCAGACTCAAAATATTACAATGTAGAATTAGTATTCAAATATTTGAACAATTTTAAGAAAAAATATTAAAATTTTTAATCAGATATGTCTGATTCTAATTTTATAAGGACATACAAAACTTGCAGTTTTCCTCTATGCATCTTTCCCGCGTTCTTATGCACCACGACGTTTCGCTAAGCTACCTTAGCATGATATGGTTTTCAAAGCTTATAGTATATTCCAACCACTATATGCCATTATCAATACTGTCATCCTCCCCCATCTTTTATCCAGAGCGTTGGTTTCTAGGCCAACACTAATACTATCCAGGGTGTTTTCATTGCTCATGTGCTCCTAGTGGAATGTCATTAGGGAAACATGGAAAGAAAAAGAAAAAACTTGTTGCTTGATGAACATCTGAGAGCTAATTTGAACCAGTTTGTTTCTCTCAGAATGGAATTCCCTGGCCAGAAATCAAGATCAGCTTTAAATTGCATTACTATGCAGTGAATAAGAGCAGAGCTGGTAGAGAGAGAGAAAAAAAAAAGAGCAATTGCTGGTGGTAACACCTCGTGTATCAAATGAATTACAAGATACCAGTTGTATTTCTCCTGTTAATTCCAAAGTTTTTTTTCTTTCAGAAGGTAACAAGCTATGTTGTGAAATGGGTTAAAGAATGTAGCCAATCAGATGCGCTGAAATGAGTCACATGTGAGCTCTTTATTTTTTCGCTAACATGCACGGGAGTGCAAAAAGTGCACAGCAAAAAGTGATAATGCACGGCTGAGATGCGTGTATGCGTACCACTAGGACATTCAAACTTAAGACGCGATGAAATGCGCATAGTTTCATATAGGAAGGCCATAGTAACGACTTTGACGCGCACCCTGACACGTGCATTATACTTTTTGACTGCGCTTAATGTGATGTCATAAAGGAAAGCAAATGGCGGCCTCCTTGACTGTGCGATTCTTTGCATTTTGATGGGGTTCGTAACCATTTTTGGACTTTATATTCAATACTGTTGACCCGTTTTATAAAACAAATAATTCATGTTTTGTGGCTCGAGCATTAGTGATATGCACTGCACTCAGTTAAGTCACAATGAGACAGATAATGAACTCGACAAGTCTCGTTCATTATCCCATTGTAATTTAACATTCGTGCAGTGCATATTCACTAATGCACTCGCAAATATGCATTATTTATATACAATAATGAAGCAGTGAGTGCAGGGAAATAGACCGCTTCGATAATATATGCAAATTTTATACAAACCTTTCAAACAAAGGTTGTTCTTGACAACCTGAAAGCTTGCCGGAGGCTTAATTGCCAGACATAGCAACAGATAATGTATGCAAACTGGATTCCAAGCATTGAGGCTCATTTATGGAAAGCAGGTTAATGGAATAGCTCGTCACTAGGTGCTCGGAGAATTATGAGCATAAATTTGTATACATTACAGAAGCGGTCTATTGAACACTGATTTGTGGTAAACAGCTAATGTTTTAGTTTAATTACAAAATACCACAGTCACTCATATGTTCCAAACTTTTCTTCCCAAATGTTAATATGCCTACGGTAACCAGGTTGTCCCTGTATTAAGCCTATAGGAATGAGAGAATTCAGTAGTTAACGGGTTAAAAAGCATTGCAGCAGAGAGGAGAATGAAACTGCGCACTTAATTGCTGAATTAAATTACAAAGTACATTAAACCATTAATTCCAGACCTCCTTCCTACTATACCACTGTGCAGTGTAGCAGAGAGTACTACAGAGAAACTGAGCATGATTTTATTTGTGGTGATTTTTTTCTTTTTTAAGTTTTTTCAGAATGGTCCTATAATTCTCCCCTTCCCCCTAAGTTGGAAATTTTCCTTTTAAAGATAAAGTTGAGTCCTGGTCATGAGATTGAATTGTGATAGAAACTGTCTGAAAGCAATAGGGAAAGGTGGATTATATGGCAATAAAGAACTGGTGTATGCTGTAAGGTTTTGGAAGAACGAAAATGATAAGAAATTGACTCAATCCTGCTGAGAGTCACATGCACTGCACACAGAAATGTGTATATGGGACTATACACAATGTTCGGCCTGAACATTTCAGTTGTTTCTTGTCACATTTTTAATGTGAGGCATTTGAAGAGCAATCCTTTTCAGGGGACATTTCTACTACGATAATCTGCCAAACTAACATAAAAAGAATGAGAAAGCTCACAAATTATTTTTTACCTTTCCCAGAACTCAAGCTTCCCTTTAAAGTGATTTGGTTACATGCTATCAGTATATATGTAATATGGTGTAAAAATGAAGCCATGGAAAAAAAAAAGCACTTCAAAATCATCATGTGCTTCACAAAAGTAAACATATGCAAGTCACCCGAAATGCCAGACTCATTTTCCCCCATAGACTCAGTGTTAGACTAAAGCGTATGGCCATACGCTTTCGTAAATGGGAGTATTCAGTCATAGATATCTTAATAATAGCATTATATATTTGAAAACCTTTCTATGCCTGGATGTTTATTTATCCTTCTGAACATCATTATACAAGACAGATATAAAAATTCAACAATTTATTAAATCAAGCCTCCACAAAGTCACTGAATCCCTTTAAAGTTAGACAGCGTAACAAATAGTTTATTTGGGTTCAGTATAAATGGAGTATGGTAGGGTCAATATTCACTTTCCTAGCTGGAATATAACAAATATGCTCATCAAACTTGACAAGAAGTCATAAAGGTTCCAGCTTAAAACTGAGCAAAGTTATTCTGATCCTACTACTTTGTTGAGGTGAAAGATGTGGCAGCATGTACAGTTTCAGTGTCTTGTATGCATAATTTCATGTCCACAAAGAAAACACAATCACTTATAATGTAATACAGCAAATGAATTAGAGAAAAGCTGCTGGAGTTGCAACATTTAGTGTGATCAAGCATACACTTAGTGTTTTTATGAAAATACAAATAGGTGAAGTTTATGGCACCCTTTAGTAGGATCCGGAAAGAAAACACATTGTCATGTCCATGGCGACATGCAAGTCATACCTCATAAAAGTCTCCTAGTACACACATTCATAAATTTCCCCTCAAAGAGCATCATCCTGTTGCATAGCAACAATCTAATCTGCTGCTTTCAGTGCAGTGGCATCTATTCTAGATCATTTTTAAACCCATTTCATGCAGTTCGTTTAATGATTTTTTTAACAATCCCAATGTTTTCTATAGGACTTTGGGTGTGGTCCATGTATATGATGACCTAATGATATCACAGAAATGTCCTCAATTAGCTGGTCACTATGGAAACCAATGAGTAGGTGGAATATTGGGTGGAATGCATCCATCGTGAATAATAATATTATATGGGATGCTATCGCAGATCTGTTGACGTAAACTCATAAAATGGAACAAACAAAAAAAAATCCTCATTGCACATTAACTCCTTATTCACCATGGATCAAAACACTGGACTGCTACATTGTTTGGAGTATATTATACATTACATGTGCCAAGAGTCGACTGTGGTAGTCCCCTAATAATTGCTCTATTGGTCGACCAAAGCCAGTGGAGAGTAAAGGCATTTTCAAATAATGCAGTAATGCTAAATAAAAACAACAATTCTGACAAAAGGAATTCTTTCCACTTGCAGTTATTCTCAATCATGATGACATTCTTAAGCTTTAAAGACATCTCTGACAGACATGTATTTGAAAAGGCCTCTTTGATCAATATCGGCTATCTTGAAATGTGCTGCCTTCATTTTGATCAGCGAACTTCCCTGATCAAAATGAAGGCAGTATTTCAAGATGGCTGATACATGGCTGATATATGGCTATATATATATACGGCTAAACCAAGTCTTACAAAATGATTTTTTTTTCCATCTGAAGCAATTCTCAGTCATAAGCTATAAAGACGCCTCTGATGTACATATATGTGAGATTACATGTCGTTTTTCTGAAGGTTCATAATTCCGAAGGTTCGTTAATCCGAAGGTTCATTATTCCGAAAATGAAATAGGGTTCATAATTCCGAAAATGAAGAAAGGTTCATATTTCCGAAGGTTCGTAATTCCGAAAAGTTATGTAGGGCTCTATTGCATTTTCGAATTACGAACCTTAGGAATTATGAACCCTTTTTCATTTTCAGAATTACAAACCCTATTTCATTTTCAGAATTACAAACCTTCGGAATAACGAACCTTCGGAGTATTGCATCAAATGTTCAGAATTATGAACCCCATGCTACGGGGAATTTGTGTTTCGGAACGATGAACCTTCGGAATGATGAACCTTCGGAAAAACGAGTACTCCCAGTATGTGAAATGACTTCTTTGATCAATACAAGCTCCCTTGAATGTTAGCTGCCTTCATTTTACTCAGGAAATTCCTTGATAAACCAAGTCTTACAAAAGGAAGTCTTTACCTGAAGCAATTCTCAATCATGATGACCTTAAGAAGCTATAAAGACATCTCTGATGGACCTGAAATGACCTGTTTATTGTTCAACTTTAGCCCACTGCCTACAAGAACCGTGTGGTCCCAATGTTAAGCCCATGGGAATGAAAAAATACAGTAGTCAACAGATTAACCTTCTTTAAATGCTGCCTTCATTTGATTAGGGAAGTTTCCTGATAATCTAAGACCAAGAAAAGGAATTTTTCCGACTAAAACTATTCTCAATCACAATGACCATATAAAGCTATAAAGACATCTCTGACGTACTCAAAATTACCTCTTCGAACAATATTATCAGCTGCTCCGAAATGCTACCCTTCATTTAAATAAAAAGATCGGGAAAGTTCTCCGATCAATCCCAGTCTTAAAAACAGATTTTTTTTTAAAACCCTGAAGCAATTATCAATCACGATGACCCTAAAAGCTATACAAAGACATCTCTGACGTGACCTCTTTGATCAAATGATCCCTTCATTTGATCAGGGAAGTTCCCTCATGAAACCAAGTTCACCTGTTCTACGACACATACGCTCCCACGATAATCGTCTTGGGGTAATTGTCCTACACTTGTCCAATTTCTCTGGACTCTCTGCTACACCTAACCCTAACCCAACCCTTACTTAAACCAAACTTCAACCCTACATATAAAACCCTGTTTATATCTACATCACACCAGACAACCGTCTGAGGTAAACATTGCAATTATGCATGCATTCCTTCTATACTGCAATAAAAATACAGAGTAAGGTGAAGGGCTACCATTTATATTACCATACATGTCTGAGGTAATCGCGAGGTACGTTATCATGGTAACACGTTGCCCACCACTGAAACGCACACTTCCCTATTTCTGTTGGCAGTTTGTCAGATAAAGCGGTGTTTTTTGTTCAGTGTAGACAAAGTAATGTGTGTATTTCAAAAACAGATCCAGGTTAAACTGGCAATGGTTATGTCAATTGCTCCAAACATTGCAATGAAAAAGGCAGTGTTAACACTCTTTATTTGAAATGGAGAGACAATGGCATGAAAGAGTCTAAAAAAGCATTCTCTTGAGAGAGAGACAGAGTAAATTCAGGAATAAACTTTCTGCGAACTGATCTCATTGTTTTTATCAATCAGTAAATGTGCACAACCAGAGCAATGAGAGTGAGATGTTTATATCTACAGTGCATGAGGTAAATGCGGCGCAACATCGGGATCCGCGCTCATGCTAGATGGTCTTGCACGATAAATGTGTACTTGCCTGCAACCTTCATCTATAGAGAATATGGAAGAGAAAAATCAACACTACTTCAACTCTGCTTTGGCCAAATTAACGAAACAACTTCCATTTATAAAATTTTTAAAAAACTAGGGGGAAAATAGCTAAAATCGGAGAAAAAAATAAATAGAGTGTCAAAAATTATATTTAACCACTTTTCCATTTTTTCCATTTTCAGAATGCATATTAGGCAATATGTTTCTGTGTATTCTGAACATGGACTGATCATGTGACTTTGGCACAATTTGTAAAATACTTCATATTTCACTACAAAAGGCAGATATGTCTTCAATATATATAGAAACAGAAATCTTTGAAGTATCGAGGAAAGAATATTGTATCAACGTCAATGCTTTCACGGTTCATTTGAATTCCATTTCATGTTTTATTCATAATTATTCCAGCAAAAAGGGTCAAAATCGATCTGTTTTTCTAAGCTTGAATACGAGCCATTGAAATTTCTCATCCAATATCTTTAGTCTATGACGTATAAAGGGTAAAGTCACATTTTTCTCTACATTTCAACAACAAAACTCGCCACCTCTTATCACAATTTTCAAAGATATTGCATCAGCTAGCTAGCTACCAAGAAAGAGACACTTATGACAAAAGTCAGGTTCCCAAGATGGGAGGCTAAACTTTAAGTTTCGCTTGTAGTTTCAAGCCTTAAGTTAACTAGTAGTTACCTTGTAGTTTCAGACCTTATGAACGGACTCGTAGTTTTGAAACTTTAAGTTTACTTGTAGTTCTAGAACCACACACGAGCTCGTGATTAACGCTGAAACCACGAGCAGTGGGTGGTCCTCCGTTACAGTTTTGGACCATGTGAACGGAATAAACTAAGTTTCGCAAGCTTGTAGTTAACGATGACCTTGCTGTTCATGTTAAACTTCCACGTCATATACCCTTCGCATGAATTATGAACATAGGAACTGTATGTGTACTGTACACACAATCAGTGTCCACTTCCAGTGTTAACAACAACGATTGCTCGGCTTGTAGTTTCAGAACAACGAGCATCGTTGTTTCGGGCCCGTGTGAATCCTCGCCGTGGTTAGTGAGTCGTTGTTTCGTTAACTTAGAGCTTCGAACCACAAGTTCCGTATGAACGTAGCTGGAGATGTTTTTCATTTCTTTCCCTATCTACATCTTCAAACTACCCAATAGCCTTGAGTTATACATGATGATTAGTTTCATTATCTTTTCATTATCTTTTCAATAAATAAAGAAGGCTCCGATGAGAAATATCTTGGAAAGTTTATTCAGAGTATTAAACAGACAAAAATAGCTCATGGGCCTATTTTCTACTATGATATTCAACACAAAAATAAAGCCCTTTACAATAGTGTTATAAATGATTTGTGCCCTTATTGAAACAATAAATACAACAGAAGGCTTTGATTGGAAAAAGCTAGGAAACATAATCCGGAGTCAAAAATAGTTCAAGGGGCTTTTCTCATTCAGCCAAGGATAGAGCCGTCGCTATCTTCTAGTTTGGCTCAGAGATACAATGGCAAAAATCCAAAGGGAAATTAACAGACTTACGTCCTTCTTGTTCTCTGGTTGGGGTATCTTTCCATTTAGTCTGATGAAAGCCAGAGGGTTTTAATGCATACACTATCACATAGAATTAATGCCCTTCTATCTCTAAACAAACGATATTGGCATTTGTTGTCAGTTCAACAGATTTAACCTTTGGGTGCATTTTTCCTTTACTGGGAAATATCGAATACAATAATCAGTTGGAAATGTCAAACATATTAGTTGGGATTATATGTGACCCTCCACCACAAAACGACCAATAAGTCGGAAATTTGGGGTTTTAACATTTCAGCACAGTTTGAAAGTTTAGATTCTAAGCTTTAAAATGATATATAACTTGTATTGTATAGACTAAGCAAACTCTTTTAAATTACAATGAGAATGTCAGAGTGTCAGACCGGCTAATGACCATAACAATAGAGAAAACGGACTCTAAAGAACAGTGACCATTTAAGAGCGCCTAATCTGTGTCCTATTGTTTGTTGCACAAAAGGCTGGTCAAGGCTCCCTAGCCTACACTGAGAAGTACTAATTGGATTGGGTTGAAACTTTCCATACCTTTAGAATAGATACATGTATATTTCTTTGTTTCTGTAGATTTTGAATAACAGACAGTGCATAGTTTTTGAGCTATATTAGAAAAGCGATGTGAAGTACGATCCCAGCAAGCTGACTCACAAAGTTTGAATGTCCAGGAAAAAATGGTCATTTTGAATGACAGTAAAAACATATTTCAACATGGTATTTTACCCCCAAATTTTGTCAGATGGTAGATTAATAAATTAACTTCCAGAAAATACAAAAACCTTTATATAAAAATTTCCACCCCAAACAACCTTTTTCAGCTGTTTACTCTAAAACTCCCATTGTGACTTATTGGTCGTTTTGTGGTGGAGGGTCACATATTCAGGTAAAAATATGTGCTCTCTTGAAAATTAAGTCTTCTACCTAACCACAGAAGGAAAATATTCAAAATACATACAGAAGTTAATCTTCTACTGTTTTCATTTTTTTCTTTGTTTGTTGTCATCTTCTTTGCTATTCCAAAAGCTTTAAAAATCTATCAAATCCTGCACAAAACTCAGAACAGTACTATACCAGTAATAGCAAAATGTTTATAATTACGAACACAACAGTCATAAATATAATCTACGAGTATATTAGATTACAATATTATTGGATGTTTAACTTTAAAATGTAAATGTTGAAAAATAAATTCTGATCATCATCATCATCATCATCATTCGTATGAGGTATTTGACGGATTTTCCCCCTTATACATTCTGACAAATTAACAATTTAACTACTTTCCCAATTTCCCAAACATATCTTTGACAGTATACCTTTAAAGTATACCTTTAAAGTGTACCAATCACCTTAACCCTTTCGAGACAATTGACCACATTTTGTGGTTTGGCTCAATAACTTTTGATTCAGAGCTCTAAAAAATATACCAGATGCATGAGTAGAAAGAGCAAAAATTTCTACACACATTGTTTCCATTTTTGTTGCATGACCATATTGCGTTTGATGCCAGGAATTGTAAAAAGGAGAATAAGCTTCAAAATCCTTAAATTGGCAACACATTGAGAGGTTCAAAATCACTGTTTTTTTATCAAAATTGGCAATTTTTTCAACTTTCGACTAAGTTTCTAATGATGTATATTGTTTTCAAAGACATTACATTTTGTTAGAAACATGTAGCACTAAAAGAAAAATATTAGTGTTGCCAATTTGAAGAACAAAATGTGATCAATTTACCCCTTAAATAATTCCTGTCATGAAAGGGTTAAAATATTGATTTGTGTACAGCTATAATGTATAAAACTAACCCCAAAACACTTTACCTGGGCTCCTATGGGTTAACTATTAACCCTTTCAGGACAGGAATTATTTAAGGGCTAAATTAATCACTTCTTGTTCTTCAAATTGGCAACAGTAGTATTTCTCTTTTAGTGCTACATGGTTCTAATTAGGTATAATGTCTTTGAAAAAAATATGCATGGTTAGAAATACGGTCGAAAAGTTGAAAAAATTGCCACTTTTGTTAAAAAACAATGATCTTGAACTTCTCATTGTGTTGCCAATTTAAGGAATTTAAAGCTTATTCTCGTTTTTTTTAAATTCCTGTCATCAAACGCAATATGATCATGCAACGAAAACGGACATAGTGTGTGCAGAAATATATCCTCTTTCAACTCATGCATGTGGTATATTTTTCAGACCTCTGAATCAAAAGATATTGAGCCAAACTACAAAATGTGGTCGATTGTCGCTGTAATTTATATTGAGTGTGTTTCAACTTGCAATTGGAAGCTCATATTCTGAATATACCATATAGCGACATTAAACCTCTAACATACAGAGTAAAATATTTTTTGGTGGTTGGTACATCTTAAATGTCATCGCAACCATTAATCCATCATTTTCCATCAAATTAACTTTCATCAAAATCAATCCTCACAACAATTGTAACAAAAGTGTACGCGCTGTCGACACAAATGCCAAATCAAACAACATGTCCTGTCAGCTGAATGTAACATGATCAAATATCATATTTACACAAATCTCACAGTGACTGACATTTACACATCACTATGGTAACAATACGAGCTCCACAATACACAGCGCCAGCAGCACCTGAAAAAATACACTTCCACTATCGGAGGACACGTACGTGCCACTTTGGTGCGAATAACTTAGAAAAATGATAATGTCATAAGTGACAAGTCTATCTAAATCTATTGGCCTATGTTACCTAAAGGTTTAGAGGAAAATATGAGTTCTTGTCATGACAGAGGCTTAATTTCACATCTGATATTTCCTACATACATAAAGATGGAGTAGGGTAAATTTCAACACAAATTTTCTTGATATAATTTCATTTGTGTATGAATGACAGAGGCTTAAAACAAGGTAAAACAAGGTAAAACAAGGTAAAACAAGGTAAAACTAAACCATATTAATAATTATTGATATATCGTTGTCCAGGTGTCATCTGATTATTTGTTATTTTATTTTCAAAATAAAAATAACAAGAAAAAGGAAAGCTCATTGGACAAAGGAAGGAGGAGGGTGAGACCCTATAGGAATCAAATTCATCAGGTGAACTTAAATAAATGTTCAAGACTACACATAACTTATGTCTACCCAATGATTTTGGTATCAAAATATCTAGAAGTGAGAATTGAATGAGGCAGAGAAAAAAAAAAGGGAAATAAAATTAGAAGTCCTAACTATGTGGTTAGGTTTAGGGTTAACATGATGTCTTGTATAATTAAGCAACTGTGAGTTAGGAGTTTCAGTGAATGGTATTTCCAGAGAGTTTTCATTGGTTTGTTTAGATTTTGCCGGCCAAAACATCCCCATCTGAAGCACGATAAACAAGTCAGAATCAATCGAAGACAGTGTCTCTTAAGAGACGATTCCTCTCGAACTGCAGTTTCATTGGCAGAATTCCAGAATGGCTTTAATGTAGGAGACACATTAATATAAGCTATGAAATAGGCGAAATTGTGAGCGATATAGGAGAAGGCCTTTATGTCACGTACAAGGAGAAGATAGCTACAGTGGCATGAATGCCATCATCTAAAAGACTCTCTCCTATAAAATATAAGTGAAGCTAATACAAATTTCCCAGAAGTATATTAACTAAATGTCAAGCGAACAGTGGCACTTTGAATTCAGTGCACACAGAATTCTGCACACAGGATAATGACAAAGTATTCCTCCAAATTGACTGCTTCTCAGAAAGATAACTGCGTCATCTTTTTCTCAATACCGATTACCTTTTTTCTCATTTTCCCACTATTCTTTTTCATCAATTGCATGGTTTGTTCCCTGTAATTGTTTTCTACCAACATCTTCACATTGTCTTATTTCTAAATTGATTCAATATCTTCTTTTTTTCCTATCTTTTCACTTTACAATTCTGTATTTTTATGAAATGCTATCTCCCAGTGGTGCATGCAAACTATATATATTAAAGCAAGGAAGTGGAACACCTCATCCTCCTAAAAAAACTGATAATTATGGATGTCAATGACATTGCTGTCTTGGTTTTCTTTGAAACTGCACATGAAATCACACATGAAACTACTAAAATGAAGATATTCGGAAAATCTATTTTTATAAATTCAAGCTACTATAATCAATAAGGGGGGAGAGGGGGGGTTGAATGGTGCCAATAAGGAAGGATCTCTTTTGTTTCATTTGAAACTGCACAAGTGGTAGAGGTTTTGTGGTCTAGTGGATATGTCTCCGGACTGTGAACCATAAGGTACAGGGTTCGAAGCCCTGCCGCAGCAGTAACGTCCCATGGCAGGACAGTAATCTATATTTGCCACACTCGACCCAGGTGTAGTAAGTGGGTACCTGGTAGGATTTGTTCCTTGAATGCAGTGAGCGCTACGGTTTCCGGAGCTACAGCCGTGGTAATAATATCCAAAGTCCTTTGGAAGCGCATAGAGACTTTATATCATAATGTGATTTTTGCTATACAATAACAGAATACGGAATACTATTACATTATTATTATGTGAAATGTACCGTTCAAATAGCATTTACTAACTCCTCTATAATGGGGGTGGGGGGTGATGAAAGCAGCCAATAAGGAATGCTCTCCTTTGTTTCATTTGAAATAGCACACACTAGAACAAATACATTAAGAAATGTATCTATCCATCACCATCAATTCATGAAACTAAGAAGTAAGGAACGCATAGTGGACTGATGGATCGATAGTAAAGTACAGCTATGTGTTGACATTCCAGGCAATGTAATATGTTGTGTAACCATGCATGGCATAATGGAAGAGTACATACCCGACTTCAAATATGTAGGTTCATCCATCTCCCACGTTGGATGAAAAGCAGGGCTGGTTCGATCTACTCCTTTTGATTCAAATCTATTTTATTCTAATGTTTCCATCTGTTTCTCTATCTGGCTGTCACACTTCATTCCTCTCTCCCCCCCCCCTTCTCTCTCTCTCACACACACACACACACACAGACTCTCATTCTTCATCTTTATTTTTCTATTTCTTTTCTTCCCATTCCCCTTTTTCTCTCCTCCCTATTTCATTCACAATTTTTCAAGCTTTTTCTCTTTCTCTATTCCTACTTCTTCTTTTTTTTTTTAAATTTCTACAGAACATCTGTCGCTCACTCTCTCTCTCCCTCTGTCTTCATGCAAAACTTATGTATTCTTTATCCTCTCTCTTTCTATATATCCCTACATAGTATTTGTTACATTCATTTCTTTCTCCCATTCTGATTTTCTTCCTCTTCCCATTTCCTCTCTTTTCCCCCCACTTTTCTCCCTCTCCCTCCCCCCCCCCCCTCTCTCTCTCTCTCTCTCTCTCTATATATATATATATATCTGTATTGCTCTCTTCTTCCTCTTTTACTTTCTCTATCTCTCTCATCATCATCATCATTCAGATCGTGTCAGAATATAAATGGGCATGATGGGAAGAAGCACTTCTACTAATGGAAACAAGTCAATCGATGAAGCAATGTCCTGGGAAGCGGAGTCAACTTGCAAATTGCATCTGGGTGAAACAGAGTATACTTGTAAACTTGTATACACAAGTGGGCAACAAGTCATCACTTTACTTGCCCTGATATTGAATTCACTTAATGATAATGTGAATTTCTAAAGTGCACTTTCTGATGCAAGTGTCACTCAGGGTGCAACGATGTTAGTTTAAAGGTAGTAGATAGTTTTGGGAAGCCCTCAAAAACTTTTCGTGAGATTTCTTTGATTTTACTTAATAAATAGCAGGGTACTAACATAACTAAGATGCTGTAAAGTTTTTTCCTCCTCAAGTGAAATATTTATCGAACGAGAGGTGAAAAGTAATACAAATCCCTGGCCCCCAAAAGAGGGGATGTAAATTCAAACACCGGCCACATATTACTCACATGAGGATTGCTGTGTGTTATAGAATACGCTACACATAGTGCGAAGTGCTGGGTTTATTGTGTGGGGAACCTTCGGATGGATATGCTCTTAGCGTGAGGCAGTGAAAACCCGTTACCATGCAAGCGCTTACAGATATTTACACTAAAATTTGTTCGAAATCGTGAATGGAATGTTAAATAATCTCGTACATGTTGTCTTATAATAAAAGGAGAATACCGGTAGTATGCGACAATGTTAGATAAGTTTCTTGCCAGTATGATTTTTGCTACCGAGACTGTCTATGAGCTTTAACTAATTAAAAATTGTCCACATGTTCTAAAAGAACATCCTTTAAAACTTTGCCTGTCAGGAGGTTAATAGACAAACTATTTTTTCTCCAGCAAAATATGATATCTATGCATATTTGCCTGTTGAGAGCTAAAAGGGTGTTTACTCATATACTGCTTACTTTAAATCAATGCCCTTCTGGCTCCCAGCACACGACGTGTTCTAATTTCTTTGTAGGGAGAAATTAACAGTCAAAGACAAATATTGGCATTGCCAATTTGTAGAACGTCCTCATGATCCGATGCACTGTTATCAACAACCAACGCTGCCGCCCATCAAAAACAGCCGTCTAATGTTGCCTGGGTAATAGGCCATGACAACGGACCTAAATGAGTCCTGAAATTGGCCACGGATGCGCAATGCCCTGGACGCTATCTCTTCGGACAGCGCTCAAAACAAGTTCAGATGGAGAAAGGAGAAAGTGAAGTTCACACAAATGTCTTTAGTTCTCCAATTCAGATGTGCAAAAATATGAAAATTAAAATGCCCTAAAACTTCATATAAAGAGGACTGAATTTTTTTTTCTGCGAATTTTATTCCATGATTTTTTTTCTGTTATACAGTGCAGTGGAGAACCTGTGCATAACATAATACCAACTGGTAACTGGAGAAAGTTATTCAAATGAAAAAAAAACATAATTTTAAACCTCCATGAGCACATGGGTTTCATCATGTCCACTGAACACACTTGAATGTGCTTGCCTGTTTTAGTCCACAATATATAAGTTTAAATCATGATTTAGACCACAGTTTAAATTTGACCTCCTTTGTGAATTTAGGCCTACGTATCTGGTCACTACAAAATAATGTGAAATAGAAATTAAATCAGTATTTGGCTTCTTGCTCTGTCATATCTTTATAAAAGGAATTTCTCAGTATTTCTTTAAAAATAGCAGTGGACTCGCCAAAGAATCGCAATTATATTCCTTTGACAAACAAAGTTCTAGAGATTTTAATGAATTACACTAAATATACCACAATCCCTCATTACAAGACATGTGGCCTTTCATGCAAAGAAGATTAATATACTTTAAACAAGGTTTCATTCTTATTTTGTTTTATTCTTTTTGAAAAAAATGTTTCTATTTTAAGCCTAATTTGTTTGTACAAAAACAAAGAATCACAACTGGAAATTGAGAGCAATATGGAAGAGCCTTCTCATTATCTCAAATAATACATTTTTCAAGGAGACATATAAATGTTGAGAAAACATCACATTTTGAGAAAACAAGAGATTTATCAAAAGAGAGAGAGAACCCAAATCCAGAGTCAATAGACATTTTCTCCAATTGTAAGACTTAAGACATCCCACAAGTTTTTGTTTTTTGCTTTGCTACTCATAGGACTACCCATAATCTATATCAGGAAGATTTTACATCTTTGAATGTTCATATCTATCCCTAAATACAATATTCATCCCTAATTGGAAAATTGGTTATAATCAGATTTTAAGACAAATGGAGAAATTATATGTGGTTTTACTAATCTGACTGACCGCGATTTTCTAAAACAACAAATTAAACCAATTGAACAAATGACTAAACACTTTTTTTTTCAAAAGCTAAGATATAAACCCGAGGACAGAAGCCTCAGAAAAAGAAAGCCGCAATTTGAGAACCCTGTTCACTGCCGCAAATTTACCACAGAAAAGGGGTTGCTTGTCATTCCACAGTCATCTCCCTTCCCACAGACATGGCTCTGTAGGCTTGTCCTCATTAGCCCCAAGTTTTAAAGATAAAGTTGAGTTCTCTGGTCGTACGATTGTATTGTGAAAGAAACTGTCTCAAAGCAATCGGGAAAGGTTGATCATCTCTACATAAGAATTGTTTTATACTGTGAGGTTTTGGAATCATCAAAATGATAAGAAATAGACTTAGTCTTGCTGAAAGACACATGTACTGCACACAGAAATGGGTATATGGGACAGCACAAGTGGCATGAATGTTCGGCCCGAACTTTTCATCTATTTCTTGTCATATTTTGAATATGAGGGTATTTGAAAAGCAATCCTTTTCAGGGGACATTTCTAACACGATATTCTTCCAAACTGATATAAAAAGAATGAGAAAGCTCACAAAATCATTTTACACCTCTCCCAGAACTTAACCTTCTCTTTAAAGATAGCACTCTAATTCTTATCAAAAGGAAATTTGTCAAATTTCAACTAGTTTGAGCTAATTTGAAATAAAGACGCAAGTAGCGGGATATTTCAGTCTAGAGCTTGGGATATTAGCTCAAGATATCACCCCAAAGTAGGGCTTGTTCAGAAAAAACTAGGACTTGTTAAAAAGAAGAAGAGCCCACTACTTGGGCAATATAAGAGGGCTACTTTACCAATGGAGACACACCCTGACTATGATATGCTCTGAAGCTCCTGGAGTAAGCAGGTATTGCTCAACTTGGGCTAATATGGAAACTTCAAACTCACACCTTTTTTTTTTTAAAGCGCTGATAGATATAACATCTTGAGGCTAGTGGAAATGCACCTCATCAATACCAATTTTGTTGAACCATTCAATTAATGACAGTTTATACACCACCGTCTCTCTTTATTGGATACACAATCCCTCACGACGTTTTAAAAAAAAAAAACGCTGATCGATCTAACATCTCAAGGCTAGTGGAAATGCAGCCCATCAATTCCTAGTTCGTTGAACCATTCAATTAATGAGAGTTTACACCATCCTCTCACTTCATTGCTGAGACGATCCCTCACGGATCTCTCACGAGATAAGAAAAGGAATATCGCATCTCCTCTTTCAAAACAAAAGCGTTCATTGTACTGCAAAAACAGGGTGGAAAATGTGGTTGCATAAATCTCAGTCTAAATCTGTCTTGGGCAATGGTCTGATAAAATTGTGGAGACATTGTTTGAGAAGAAAATGAAGTGTAAGCTGCAATTTCAATGATATTTTTTAATAAGTAGTAATAAAGAAAAGGTAATAGAGAAAAGGGAAGTTCTTAAATAATGTTTTAAAAGATGGATGTTAGTTGGCAATCGTTCAATGAACTCAAATTTTCTCCTCATACCCGTGCCACATAATAGTTTAGGTTCATTAACCTGAACTTCTCTTTTTCTTTTTCTTCTCACGTAATATCAGACGGCAGGGGAGAGTAATTTTGTTTTTTATTATTGTGCTATTATTCATTAGTTAAGTAAGAAATATGTGAAATGAAATTGACGCAAAAAAGGGTAACTGACGTCTTTGCGGTGTAAGTCTGATGCAGATCATTACAACATTGGAAGTTAACAAGAAATTCTGAGATAGAAAGCAAAAGCAATAAGACTTCTTTTTAACCAGTTGAAAAAAATCCTTGAATAACAAAATTAATTACACTAGATTCACAAGCAATATCTAGCTCTGGAAAATTTGAAATGAGCTCTGGTTAAAACAAATATGGAAAACTGATCATGAGAAAATATCATGGTTACTACAGCTAATCCAACATAAGCTCCTGAGCTGACAAGAATTTTTTTTTGCATCACCGTAATCATCATCATCATCATCATCGTTATCATTGTTATCACCATCATCATCATCAACATCATCGTTATCACCATCATCATCTTCATCATCCTCATCAACATTGTCTTCAACATAACCATCACATCACCATCATTATTATTATCATCATCTCCATCATCATCATCATCATATTCAACATCGTTATCATTGTTATCATCGTCATCATCATCAACATCATCGTTATCACCACCATTATCTTCATCATCCTCATCAACATTGTCTTCAACATCACCATCACATCACAATCATTATCTTCACCATCATCGTCATCATCATTATCATCATCTTCATCATCATCGTCAACATTGTTATCACCATCATCATCAGTATCGTTATCACCATCATCATCATCAACATCGTTTTAACCTCATCCTCATCAACATCATATCACAATCATTATCGTCATCATCATCTCAATAATCATGATCAAAATTGTCGTTTTATCATCCTCATCATCCTCATTATCATTATCATTAATACCACCATCATCACCATCATCACTGATCTTGTCATCGTGATCATCATCATGATCCTTATCATCATCAACACCTTCACCATCATCATCATCATCACCATCATCACCAACACCATCACCATTACCATCACCATCACCATCACCATCACCATCACCATCACCATCACCATCACCATCACCATCACATCAACCACCATCACCATCACCACCACCACCACCATCACCATCACCATCACCATCACCATCACCATCACCATCACCATCACCATCACCATCACCATCACCATCACCACCACCATCACCATCACCATCACCATCACCATCACCATCACCATCACCATCACCATCACCATCACCATCACCATCACCATCACCACCACCACCATCACCACCACCATCACCATCACCATCACCATCACCATCAACATCACCATCACCATCACCATCACCATCACCATCACAATCAGCATCATCTTTGTCGTCATCATTATCATCATCACCATCATAAGACATACCTCATAGAAGTCCCTGTTGGCTGTGGATCGGAGAGCGCTAATCCAGTCCTCCATCTCCTTCCTACTATAGGCACAAAGTATTAGAGTGCGGAATGGTGTGATGACCTGATAGACAGAACGTCAGAATGAAAGAAAGGATGGATTTACAAGTATCAAAAGAACCAGAAACAAACTCCATCTCCTCCATGCAAAAGGCACAAAGAGTAAGAGTGCAGAACGGTGTGATGGTCTGATAGACAGAACGAAATAATAATGAAGGAATAAAGGATGGATTTTTCTATAAAAAACAACAACAGACTTCGATGAAAGAAAGCAAAAGCAATTCTTGAATACACTTGTAGATAGTACATTGAGCCAATTAAGATATCTTAATATTACTTGTCTCAATATAGCAATAGCTTAAATTATAACAGAGTATAACTGGTTACAGACTTCATTCCCTTGAAATTCAACTAAAGGGGAAAGGGGTTGGGCATAACACTGTAATGTTAAGGTGGAAATTGCTTAGCAAAGAGTTGCTTGTATCCATTATGAAGAAGTATACAAATAATTCATGTTTGCGAGTGCATTAGTGAATATGCACTGCACGAATGTTGAGTCACAATGGGATAATGAACGAGACTTGTCGAATTCATTATCCGTGTCTTTTTGACTTTTCTAAGTGCAGTGCATATCACTAGAGCACGAACCACAAAACATGAATTATTTATTTTATAATGCATATCACTAAAACATGAACCACAAAACATGAATTATATATTTTGTAAAACAGGTCAACAATACGAATATATAGTGGAAAAATCACAAAGTCAAGGAGGCCACCATTTGCTTTCCTTGATCATATCACATTAAACACAGCCAAAAAGTATCATGCGTGTGTCAGTGTGCGCTTCAAAGTCCTTGCCATGACCTTTCCATATAAAAAATTATGCGCATTTCATCGCATTTTAAGTTTGTACACACCAGAGGTACACATACGCGCATCTCGGCTGTGCATTATCACTTCCGATGGGAACTTTCTTGCATGGTCATGACGGTAGGAAAGAAAAAAATGCACGGTCACGCGGTGTCATATGACCAATTAGACTGCCTACATTCTAGAACACGTTTTATAAGTGTTTTGACCGCACTCCAAAGCCATCTCGTTAGTCCATTTTCAATCCCTCTCTGTCCTGAGCCTTCTTCTTCACATTTTGTCACCTTTCAAGCCTGCCTCTTTCCCTTTTGGGCCTACCATTTACAAAAAACAAGGATGAATTACTTACCCTGAAACTATTGTTGACATTTTTGGTACTGTTCTCAGCGACACTTACGTCTGTCAGATCAACCTCCTCAAATATTTCAGACTGAATTGAGAGAGACAAGAAGAGAGAGAAAAATAAAGAAAGAGATAGATAGATAGCGGGGGAGAGAGAGAGAGAGAGAGAGAGAGAGAGAAAGAAAGCAAGAAAAGGGTAAAAATTGTTATCAAAATGAAGTTAAAGGGCAATCCAACCTTGGTAATAAGATGATTTGTGTGAAAGCAGAAAAATAAGAAAAACAGGATGGTGAAAGTTTGAAAGAAATCGGACAAGGACTAAGAAAGTTATGGATGTTTAAAAAATGAGATCACTACATCTATGCGAATCTCAAATTGGCAATTTGGTGAGTCAATTTTGACATTTTTGTGGACAACTCTCCCATTTGTCGTACACAAAAATTTCATTAATTTGCGGTTTTCTTCGAGGCGCTTTTACCCTCGGGGCTGTACTCAAAATATATTGGAGATAGCATATTGTTATAGGTCTTCATGAATGAAAAGATCCTACTGAGTAATGCATTTTGAAAAAAAGTGACATTTTAGTCATTTTGTGTGTTAGAGCGAATGGGGGAGTTGTCCACAGCTACATCACAGTGACATTACCTATTCGGCCAATTTGAAATTCCCATAAGCATAGTGATTACAACTTTCAAAAATTCATAACTTTCTTATTGCTTGTCATATTTCGTTCAAACTTTCACCAATCTGCTTCTCTGATTTTTCCTCTTTCTTTCAAAGCAACTTGCTATTAAGGTTGGATTTCCCTTTAAGATACCTAGAGTAATACATAATCATCCATCCCTCCACTGCCACAATTTAGAGGAAAAGGTAGACAGAAAGAGTGATAACAATTAAAAGGGGCAAAAGAATCGGCTCTACAGCAAAATAAAAAGAAAAAAAAAGAAATAGAGATAGAGATGAGACAATATGTAAAGAAAGATAGAGAAAGATATGAGAGGATTCAAGAATAAAAGAGGTAAACAGAAACTTGAGCTATAATACAGCAAAAACAGAAAGAAAAGGAAGTGAAAAAGATCAAGATAGAAGGAAAGAGATGGTGACAAAAATGAAAGAGAAAGAAGAAATATCAAGGGAAAGTAAAGAAAACAAAAAATATATATTTACAAGAGAGAGAGAGAGAGAGAGGGAGAGGGAGAGAGAGAGAGAGAAAGAGAGACTCCCCACACACAATAAGTTCTACGGGGAGGAAAAAAAATACCATCTTAATATCCACCTCCTCATATCCATACAAACACTTAATCATACATTCCAATAAAATAAAATGTTATCAAAACACCTCCTACTGGGAAAGGAAATATGAATGCATTGATCCAACCAGAATAAATATTGGGGCGTCAAACGATTTAATCAAAAGGAGGAATAAATGAAAGCAAAAACTTAATTAACCCATTGCCCACACGGACCGGCTGGTCCTTGTGTTAAGCCTATGGGATTAAGAGAATTCAGTAGTCAACGGGTTAAATGTTGATCCATCCCTTCCTTCACCCCCCCCCCCCTCCTCCTTGAAATAATTTTATTCATATCCTCCAAAGTAAAGAGTGCATCTTGATCTCAGCATTCAAAAAGAACATTTATCATTACTAAAAAGTCGTGAAAATAAGTTTGGAAATGGACACGTTTATTAAAATTTTTAAGTGTATAAAGGAACAATGTAGCTATGTATACAATTAGCTTTTCTGATTATTACTGACAATGTGCTACTTATCTTTTAAAATATAATTATAAGTATACAACCATAAAACCATAGCAAGATATCAAAAATACAAACAAAAATTAATAACTTTTGCTGTGTATATACTGATTTTTCATAATTTGACAACATTCCTTTGATGTGTGCATTTATGGTACCAATATGACATTTGTTTGTCGTTTTCATATTGTATTCATGTTGCCCTGTATTCTGTTTGATAAATACAAGTAGCCTGGGATTCTTGTACTCCTTTTATTGATTAATAAAAGGGAATTTATTACAATATCAACCACCGCAGACTTAAAGTGATTTGGTAACTTTGTAGAGGCTTGATAAAATCTGAGCTGCCTGGCCTTACATACTATCAGTGTATGTAATATGGTGTAAAAATGAAGCCCAGGATTAAAAAGCACTTCAAAATCATCATGTGCTTCACAAAAGTAAACATATGCAAGTGACCAGAAATGCCAGACTTATTTTGCCCCAAGGACTCAGTGTTAGACTAAAGCATATGGCCATACGCTTTCGTAAATGGGAGTATTCAGTCATAGATATCTTAATAATAGCATTATATATTTGAAAACCTTTCTATGTCTGGCCATTTATTCATCCTTCTGAACATCATTATACAAGACAGGTATCAAAATTCAACAATTTATTAAATGAAGCCTCCACAAAGTTACTGAATCCCTTTAAAAAGATCTTGCTTGCAAATTTGCGAGTTTTGAATGTTGCTGACAGTATAATTTGCTTTTCATGATGTAGTCAGGTCTGTTATAAGCCCATATTTTTTAGTTTTGGGAACAGAGTTTACAAAAGCACCAAACTTCACAAGCGTTCTTGTTAGGAAAATAGCTTCATTTTTTTCCCACAAGACCCATCGAATCGAACCATATCGTCATGCAAAATTATGCTAATTTATGTGATTTACATGCATTAAATCAGTAAGTTCATTGACAAGGTAAATATCAATGGTTTAATAAAAAATGTTCCAAACTTTCTATATGTATTTCTTGTGGCAATAGCTTTATTTTTTTCCCACAGGACCCATTCAAATTAGATTTCATCTGCATACAAAATTATGCTAATTTATGCCAATTATTGTACTATAGAAAGGTAAAAATCAAAGTGCTTGAAAATGTACAAAACTTTCGATATATTTGTTGTGCCTACAGATCTTTTTTTCCAACAGGACCCATTAAAATAACTCAAATCTTGATGCAACATTTTCCAAATTTAAGCAAATAATGGAATTACATGTATCCAAAGTGTTAATGCCATTCATATCATACTATTTAAGAGCTTCTGCTCTTCAATGCGTACAATGTTTGCATTAAAATCAAGAAATATACTCTGAAAATTGCAATTTAACCTTGTCTTTTCATTTACCTGACCTTATTTACCAGTGAGTATCAAATTGGAAGTGCTGGTATAGTCAATTATTGATATACCATTGACATTTTGTTTTATGCATTAATATGTATAAATTATGATAAAATAGTTTTAAAAGTCAAGGATATCACACCTAACATATTCATTTCATTAATGACCTTATTCACCAATATGTTACAAATTTGAGGTGCTTGTATAGTCATTTCTTGATATGTCATTGGAAATGTGCATTATGCATAAATATGAATCAATTATAATAAATAACCATTAAAATCAATAAACGTTACAATATTAGTGAAATTATTTCAATCTAACTGATCGATCTAACCTATGTGCTAGAATATGAAGACCTTCCACTTTTATTTTGTGAGCATATCATAGAACATGTTTTTTATGCATAAATTAGCATAAATTAACATGAAGATAAAGCAAAATGAATTTGATGATTTCATCAGATTCACCTGGATATGAAAAATTAAGACACTATTTATATATTTCGAGACAAACAATTGAATTTGTGTTTTTTTGCATGAATTAGCATTTTTAAACAGGGTGCCATTCACCGATTTTGTGGCACCCTATCTAAAATCTACACTTTTAAGACATATGACTCACAGGCAAAAAAACTGCACTTTTGTAAATTCTGTCCCCAAAATTACAGTTAACGGACCGTACTAATGTCTCTCTTTTTTCATTGCTTCTCTGGCAAACAGGATTAAGTGATTGATGAAAATAGCTTTTATTTTACAATTTTTCCAAGCTTTCGCATTGCAGGATCTGAAATAGAACACAAAACTTCCTGTGCACGCAAGTAATCTTAAGTGATAGTATAATGCATTGCTTAGAAAGACGGAAATTCAGAGTTATTCGTAGGTGGCATCTCCTTAGAGACAACTCTCAAATTTGCGGTTGGCAATCACATCCAGTCCATTAAATTTGACACTACAATGGAAGCTTATATTCACGTACAAGTCAATGTGATTCTAACCAGCCTTTCCATCAAGTATTGCCCAGGAGAATTGAAAGCGATATGTTCAATAAAAGTGCTTAATCACTATGTATTGCCAAGTTCATCACATTCAAGTATTGCCCAAGAGAGTTGAAAGAGATATGCTAAACAAAAGTGCTTTATCGCTACGCACTTCTAGATTGACATCACTTGCGAACAATCCCTAATAACTTCCGCATCACCTCCAACGTAGTACCACTAACGATCGGAAGGCGTAGGAGGATCTTCTTCTTTTTAAAGCTCAAGTTGAGTACTGGTCACACGATTACATTGTAAAGTCTAGGAGCAACTGGGAACGGGGTCTGCTCGCTATTTATAAGGACCGCTATCTATAAAGGACTGCTGTTCATTTAGTCACGTGTTATGGATAGCAGTCATTATGAATAGCAGTCATTATGACTAGCGAGGTTACCCCCTGGGAATGGGTGCTTATGAAGTACACAAAAATTGGTGTAGTCTGTGAAGTTTTGAAGTCATCAGAATGATAATTAATTGACTCAGTCTTACTGACTGAAAGTCCCATGCACCACACACAGAAATGAAAGTTTGGTCCAAACTTTGCAGCCATTTCACTTCATATTTTGTATATGAAGGGGATTTGAAGAGCAATCCTTATCAGGGAACTTTTCCTCTATGATATTCTTCCAAACTGACATGAAAAGAAGGAGAAATCTTACCAATTACTTTTCACCTTTAAAAGAACTCAACCTTATCTTTAAAGGGAATGTTGAGTTCTGGAAAATGGACAAAATAATTTGTGAGCTTTCTCATTCCTTTTATGTTAGTTTGGAAGATTATCATAGTAGATATGTCCCCTGAAAAGGATTGCTCTTCAAATGCTCTCACATTCAAAATGTAATGTATGGGGCAAAGCAGCTTTGACTTTGCCAAAGCACTTCAATTGTGAAGTTCATTCTGACAAAAAATATTTCATATCTGATTTCACTATGAAACAAAGCACTCTATATGGAAATATCAAATCCTGAAGAGTTCATTTACTATTGGCAGTTTGTGAAAAGCTATTTTGTCCCATGCATACCGGCCACATCAAAGATATCCGATGACTCTATCAAGCTGATAGCCCTAGCTCCTAGAAAAGCAAAAAGGGGTTTAGTCTACTAGCACTTTATATCAAGTCATTAACACCCTTCTGCCATTTTAGCAGACATTATATATTATCTGCTGAGAGCCAGAAGGGCACTAGACTCATTTACTTTTACAGAGTTAATGCCTTTTTGGCTTTCAAACAGACAATATCCCTCTTTGGAGCCAGAAGGACATTAAGGCCTATCATTTGTAGAGAGTTAACACCTTTCTGGCTCCGAACAGATGATATGTAATGCAAGAGATAAACAACTTGATTCATTTTCATTCTTTCTATCGTGCCTTCTAATCGATGACCGAAGAAGCAAATACCCTGCTGAAAAGGGGTTTTAAATTTGAGATTCAGGGGTGGGGCATGCATCAAGTCATTTTACAATAAATGACCATGTATCATTCTAAATATCTCTTCAGCAAATCATACAATCACTGATTGTATTAAGGGGGCTTTACATTTGAGTTGGAAGGTGCATCAAGTCTTTTTTACAAGAAAAAAACAACTATA
This sequence comes from Heliocidaris tuberculata, assembly GCA_025618425.1. Classification (NCBI taxonomy): domain Eukaryota; kingdom Metazoa; phylum Echinodermata; class Echinoidea; order Camarodonta; family Echinometridae; genus Heliocidaris; species Heliocidaris tuberculata. The sequence goes on along the minus strand of CM046850.1, from coordinate 15,673,602 downwards.
TCAATCAAAATACCCCTTGAAAAGATAATACAATTAACAGATGGAATTGTCATGGTTTCAAATTTGAGATTCAGGGGCATGAAAAGCATCAAGTCATGTTACTAAAACATCCATATATTAAATGAAATATCCCCCGAGAGCATCATACAATTGACATGTGGAATTGTAAAGGGTTTCAAATTTGAAATTCAGGGGCAAAAGGGTAGCAATAAGTCATTTAACACTAACAGCCATATCCCTTGAGCACATCGATTATTAGATGGAATTGTCATGGGGCTTCGAAACTGGGATTTCACAATCTCCCTTGACTTTTAACATTAACTTGAAGGGAGGCGGGGGAGGGATGGTTTAAGTCATTTAACACTAGCAACCATAAATCACTCTAAATATCCCTTAAATGTCAACGTTTTAACTCCAATTAAATCAATTATGGGTTATGGCTATTTCCACTCAGAGCAAGTCAGAGCATGCCATCAGCGAGCGCTACGGTCCTGCGGTCATCGTCGACAATCCACGTGCTTCTGTGGTCACATGGGCAAGAGGCTTGCACCATCGATGCTCAGCTCCTTGGAGAGCGTTTGTTACGTTGATAATTTGTGGCCTTGCAAGACACCGCTTTTGCTTAGAGCTTACTCTGAATTCCGTAAATGGAATTGTCTATTTTGAGAGAATCTGGCTAAGAGTGAATTAGGATTGTGTATCTTGCAGTTGGTGGGTTGTTTGGAGCAGTAAAGTATAAATAAACAAAGATTTTTCTATTTTCAACAAAATGTTTGGATGCGAAGAAGACAATTTTTTAACATACATATTCCTGGTATTGAAATATTATATTTATATGTGCAAATTCCAAAGTAGATGCCCAACTATCAAGGTTTTAAAGCTTATATCAGGACCTGTAAAGAGTTAGAATATTATGTAGTCAAAAAGAAGGGTAAACTCACTTTACATTTTTGTAAATGGAGATTTGATTTGTAATTGTTGTGCTTGCCTGCCTATACATGTATATTGAGTAACAATGTATGTATGATGCTCCCTTTTCTTTTATTCTTTGTGATCCTGTAATTTTTGTTGATTTTTATACAGGGATGTAAGTGGGTAGCAAAAAAAAATCCGGAAAATATTTGACGAGCACAGTGATTCAGTCAAGTGTAGGTGTTGGTGTGAGGAGACCCCCCCCCCCCCCGAAATTTTAAAGCTAACACATACATGCACATACGTAAAACAGAGAATACTCCGGTCTCCGTTCGCATCCTTCTCCTCTGTCCATTTCCAAGTCCACTTATTCTTGATTCCTATGTCGATTTTCGCTATATTTGCAGTCCTGTCCACTTCCATTTTGATTTTTTAATTCCAATAAGAGGCACAAGAAAATCAGGAAACGAAGTCGAAACGCTATCACAAAGTCGTGAACTTCCAAGTATCTGTGCAGTATGCGATGCGACATCGACAGTACACAATACACAGCGCATCGCGCTGTGCACGTGTATGTGTGTATATTAGTGTGCTAGCGCTAGCTTCGCCATATGCGGTCGTCCTGACAATGCACATTCCAGAACGCTTAGTCTCATACATCAGCCACTTTTCCTGTCGCCGCACGTTCAAAATACAAAATCATTACGTGGCTGTTACGCGAATTTTAGTAAAGCGCATGGTTTTACAGTCCATAGCACTTGTCCACAAATACTCGTTACCAGGATTTTTATACAAAATTCGTGCTGTGCGTACGAGAACCACCTCACACTATAATTAACATACTTCGTATGAAACGGCCAGTAAAAGACTATATTTCATTTGGGAGGGTTTTTTTCCGCCACTAGGTTAATGCACACGAAAGTACGATAATGCCTTCAACACCTAACATGTCACAGAAAAAAACCCGGAAATATTTCTTTGATTTTAAAAAATCCGGAATTCCGGAAAAATCCGAAAGTCTTACATCCCTGTTTATATGTTTTAATCTGATTGTTGTTATGTCAGATTACTTTCAATAAAAATGGAAAGAAAAAAAAACAAACTAAAACTTGTTGGAAATAACATCCACTGAAAAGCACAACTTACAATTGCTCGTAGGAGAACATGTATTATGCGCACGTGCCGAGACGACTCGCTTGACTTCTTACCTTTTGTTGCTCATTACTCATTACTGTGATATATTTTCTGCCAAAATTAATCTGCACTTGCCGCTCTGGACCCAGGGGAAGTAAATAGATACTGGTAGGAATTCATTCCTCAAAGCTTCAGCACCTGCTATTAATAGAGCAGCTAGGCTGAGCCGGGGTAATAATCCAAAGCTCTTTGGAAGCACTTTTTAGAGACAATGATAAATATGTGGTATGCACTATACAAGAAATGTTTGAGTGATTATTTCTTTGTATGTTAGGTTTAAGGTGAATTGTAATAACATGCAGACACCCCACACATTAATAACTTTTAGTTTTGAACATTCGGTGAACGTTTCCCTTGGACTCTACATGTATGTCTACGAAACTTTGTTTTGGATCATTACCAGACCTCACTATTGGTTTTAAGAAGATGCTTTAACACCTGCTCAGGTGAGAAATGCTCCGATTTTGATTTCTTCACAGGGTTAAGGTTAGGGTTAGGTTCAAAATTTGGTTTAAGGTTAGGTTTAGGGTTAGTGACAGGGTTAGATAAAGTATATAGTCCTGGGTTGAGATTGAGAATTCGGTTAGTGTTGGATAATGACCGTAGAGCGATTGTCAAGTGTTGTGCAACCTTTAAAGAGAAGGTGAATGTTCTGTTTATCGATGAGAGCTTTGTGGTGTACTTTCTAATGATACCCCCCTGGGCGTTGAAACGCAAAGGACTAACTTGATTTAGCCTCATGACAGCTGGAGGGAATCAGGAGGTGTGGAGATATGAAATGTGATACATATTTAAATAGTAGAAGGCCAGAGGGAAGTTATATAGTATCATTTCATATATATTCAAAGCCCCTTCTGGCTCCCAGCAGACGATTTACACCCAGGATAAAAACATACTTTGCCAATAGTATGGTTAAAGGGAAAGTTCGCCTGAAGTTGCCAACTTGTGTTTGATTTCTTACAACTTCCAAAATTCATAACTTCCTTATTTCTTATCAGATTTGGCTCAACCTTTCACTGATCCGTTTCTTTGAATTTTCTGCTTATCTTGAAACCAACTTTAAACAGGGTAAACTTTCCCTTTAAGATTGATCAATGCTTTTCAGAACAATTTGAGTTATCATATCAGAAGGTAAAGAATTTCCATTTCCGGTTAATAAAATTTGAAGAAAATGATATGATCCGATTAATCAGTATTTTGATTAATCAGTATTTTGAAAGCTATATACTACACATATTGCAGGGAATACTAAAAGTGGGTCACTACTATATACACCTGGATAGCAGAAAAAAGGATAGCTTCATAACAAATAACAACATAAAATTACATGGAAAAAGAATGCACTTAATCTTGACTAAAAATATACACCTGTTCAGTGATCTGTAAATGATCCTAAATTACAGATCCCCGATATTTCATCTAATTACTCAGAAAATAAGAGCAATTCATCTTAATAATGATATAGACCTGTAAATATCAAATGAAATGCTTGGTTTGGGATTAAATTCTTGTAAAAGTAAAAAAAAAAAAAAGAAGAAGAAAAAAAAAGTATATAATGAAGCTACAATCGTTTCATTCAAAATAAAAATAAGAAATAGTTCACAAGAGCTGTTGTCGTATTTCACTTTGCTAAAGTGGGATTTCACTGCTTTTCTTTGTTCTTTTTTTTTCACCAGAGCTGTTTTTCAGTTTTCCAGAGCTTTTTTTTTTTAGTTTTACAGAGCTAATTCTCTCTCTCTCTGTTCCAAGTAATCTTTTTCCCACTGACTTTTTTCTTCTGAATCTATACAAGGCAATTAAAGGGCCACCTCCAAGTCTCTCCACCCCCTCAACAAATATGTGCATTTCTGACATCCACACCCCTAATCAACTCTGCCCAAATGACTTTTCACCTTCTTCAGAATACACATCTTGGGTGTATCCTCCACCAATCTAATTGCAAATTAACAACTATTTGTGCCGGCCGACTATTTGCCTAGTGCATAGGCGTTAGTATGCAGAGGGGGATTTAGTTGCTAAGCTAACACGAATACGGTCAGCCGCCAAACGAGGTTGAGTGGGAAGAGAGAAAACTTGACAAATAAACTGACTTCGTGGACCGAGTTTGCTTTTAATTTTTAGCTGTTCCAGTTGACCTTTACCGATTAGTATTTGAATCTTGCTCAACTAGGTTTCACTGGAAATGTGAAATGAAAGGACTTGATATTTTTTTCTGATTAGAAAATGCATGAAAGTTGTGGGTGTTGAAGAAAACTTGGTGTTCAGTTTACTTTTATTTATCAGGGCATTTCTGTTAAATTTCCATTTCATTTTGACATCCTGTTACATTTGCATTTGTAAAGATTAAAAAAACTATGGTGGTATTTGATATAGAAACACACACACCAAAAAAAACAAAAAACCCAGACACATTTGAGTGAAATCAAGTAGAATGGGTGGGCATAAACTTAATTTCAACTATCTTTTCTTCAGTAGCAGCATCTAGAATCCTTAGCATTTGGAGTGAGGATGAGAGGAAAGAAGAAAATGATAATCTGCTACTGCGAGAAAGACAAAAAAGAAAAAGAAAAAAGAGGAGGAAGAAAACAAGAGAAGGTATAGAAATAAAGAAGGATTAAAAATGTAGTATGACCTATGTTTTAGTATTTAGATAGTGAGATAAGGAGGAACAGGGAGAGAGAGAATGAGAGAGAGGAGGGAGAGGAGAGAGAGGAGAGAGATAGAGAAAAGAGAGAGATAGAGAGAGGGAGAGAGAGACAGAGAGACAGAGAGACAGAGGGGGAGAGAGAGACAGAGGGACAGAGAGACAGAGAGACAGAGGGACAGAGAGACAGAGGGAGAGGGAGACAGAGAGACAGAGGGAGAGGGAGACAGAGAGACAGAGGGAGAGGGAGAGAGAGAGACAGAGGGAGAGGGAGTCAGAAGCAGAGAGACAGAGAGACAGAGGGGAGAGAGAGACAGAGGGACAGAGAGACAGAGAGACAGAGGGACAGAGAGACAGAGAGACAGAGGGAGAGGGAGACAGAGAGACAGAGGGAGAGGGAGACAGAGAGACAGAGGGAGAGGGAGACAGAGAGACAGAGGGAGAGGGAGACAGAGAGACAGAGGGAGAGGAGTCAGAAGCAGAGAGACAGAGAGACAGAGGTGAGAGAGAGACAGAGGGACAGAGAGACAGAGAGACAGAGGGACAGAGAGACAGAGAGACAGAGGGAGAGGGAGACAGAGAGACAGAGGGAGAGGGAGACAGAAGCAGAGAGACAGAGAAACGAGAGATAGAGGGAGGGGAGGGAGGAAGAGAGAGAAAGACAGAGAGAAGAGAGGGGGAGAGAGAGAAAAAGAGAGAAGAGAGAGAGAGAGAGAGGGGGAGAGGGGATAAGAGGGGTAGAAAGAGAAGAGAGGGTAAGAAAATGGAGAAAAAAGAAAGAGAGAGAGAGAGAGAGAGAGAAAAGGGGCAGCGGTAGGGCAGAATAAGCAAGCAAGCGAGTGAAGCATGCATGAATTTCCTCATGAAAAAATATTTGAATCCAATCATTACACGGTCAACGGAATTTTCAAATCTTTTTTTTTTTAACACTTAACATCTTCACATCTACCTTAGATCAGTATATCTCATTATATAAAAGTTTTCTAACATGCCAACACCGTAAAGTGATGTTCATTATCAATATTGACTCACTTCTACCAAAAGCTTTATTCAAATACAAATCCAATCCCCATGCAAGACTAATCTCCAAGTATTGATTGGTTGAGGCACAACATATTTGATCAGTGCTTTAATCAATAAGAAGAGCAGTAAATGTTGTTTATTTACATACTCAGAGGCCCTATTGTATACCGTGCAGGGAATCAGACGATAGAAGATTGATGCTCCTTTTGGTGTAGAGAATACTAATTTTTTCCACAGGAGTTCTTTTTATATTTGCTTAAGAAAAAGTGAGATTTCTTTGCAGTGATTTTTATGCTACTTGTTGTTTTTAAATCTTTTTCATTTATGCTCCATTCGGTGTAGAGAATACTAATTTCTACCACAGGAGCTCATTTTATATTTGCCTTAGAAAAAGTGAGATTTCTTTGCAGTGATATTTAAGCATTTTATTGCTGTTTTTAAATCTTTTTTTTTCCTACCATCACTCTAAGGCCTGGTGCGTATGCCCTAAGGCATTTTATCTACTGCTGTCTCTCTCCACCCAGGTGTTAAATGGGTACCTGGCAGGATTTATTCCTTAAAATGCACCATGTGATTATGGCTGCCGGAGCTAAAGCTAGGGTAATAATAATAATCTATAATCTTTGGATGCACATAGGGACGTTAAATCATAATGTGATATGCACTATCCAAAAACAGTTTATTATTATTACGGGCATACTTACCCATTTGTATGTTATAATATACAAAAATGTGAAGGATACTACGCCTATGTCATTTTATTTTTCTGCCGCATCTTTAGGGCAGTATTAAAACCTCAGAAGAAGAAACATGCTATCTACCAACCCTGCAAATATTCGGTTACTCGCGTTACATTATTAAAAAACAAATATGTAATGTGAGTAACCAAACATTTTCAGGGTTGGCAGAAAGTATGTTTCTTCTTCTGATGTTTTGATACTGTCTTTAGGTACCCTAATATGTGTGCATTGTGGTAACTAAAACTCATTTACCTAGCACTTGTAGTAAGAGAACAGGAGCTTAAAGGGAGCCACCGCTCGATATCCATGTACGTTCAATTTCATTTGCTTGCCCCTATTGCAAAGCTGTGCATAACAACACTCCTGGAGCAGCAAACAAAATTGCTGTCGAGGGTGGGGTAGTTTGTCAGTTGGGTTGTTCAGTTCGTCTTTCTTTGGTCGAATGTGTATCACTGCAATTGCGTGCTGTTTACCGAAGATGTACGGAGATTCCTGAATATTACCCGAGCCGGGCCAAGCTCCAAAACACTACGACTGGCGACTTTTCGGTCCCTTTAAGATGTAATTCAAAACCTCTCAAAATGTAACGTGTGTAAACGTAGAATTACCCTTTACCACATCATGTAAGAACCATTTTTGAAGGTGGTTCATCATGTCAAGTGTGAACAAGGGTAATTACCTGCCTACCACTTCATGGAATCATAATTATTATTCATGATTTCCTGCGGAGCGACGTTAATCTCACATTATTTCCTCTCCGTCAAGATCAACGCACACTCAAGTGTATACCCAGACCTCTTCCCCGATGCAATTTTTAAAACAAACAGGCAACCCAATCTCCCGCCTTCTCCTTTCAATCTGCATGTAGATTAAGATTTGCTCATGTGTATACACACGGATGTCTGCGCCTCCACATGCATTTTTTTTCAAAACAAACGAGCAACCCTATCATCTACATGTAGATCAAGATTTGCTCAAGTGTAATCACGCAGATCTCTGTCCCCCCCCCCCCCACCTCCTCTGTGCATTTAAAAAAAACAAATGAGCAGGCCAATCTTCTGTTATATCCTCTCAATGTACATGCAGATTAATATTCATTCAGGTGCATACACACAGATCTCTGACACCCCCCAACCCCACCTCCCACCTCCCATCTCCCACCTCCCCCTCCATGCATTTTTCAAAACAAACAAGAAACCTACTCTTTAGTTTAATATTTACTTTCAAACTGAATGTAAATTAAGACTCAATCAAGTGTATACATGTAGATCTCTGCCACTCCCTTCCATACATTTAAAAAAAAAAAAAATGAAACACAATCTTTAGTTATTTCCTTTCAAACTGAATGGAAATTAAGACTCACTCAAGTGTTGCATGCAGATCTCCGAACCCCCCCCCCCCCCCTCCTCACATTTTTTTCCAAAAAATGAGCAACCCAATCTTCTGTTATTTCTTCTCAATCTACATTAAGATTCACTCTTAAATGTATGTATGCAGATCTCTGCCCCCCCCCCACCTCTCCCTCCATGCATTTTTCAAAACAAACGAGCAACCCAATCTCCAGGTTTTTCCTCTCGATCCAACATTAAGAATCACTCATGAGTATATGCACACAGCATCACTGCCCCGCTTCATGCATTTTTAAAAGGCAACGGCCTCCGACAGATTGTCCGAGCCTTAATGAGTTATGAATAATACAGGGTCATGGACTTCTTTGGGATTTTGGAAGGCACGACTGAGGTGCTTTTGCACCAGCTCCAGGTTGAAAATCTGTGCATAGTTTCTGCCTTGGAGAAGAACTGGCCAGAAAAACAAAGGGTTCTTCTTCTTCTTCTTATCCCTTTTCTTCTTCTTTCTCTTGTTCTACTTCTACTACTACTTCTTTTCTCCTCCTCCTCCTTCTTCTTATGCTTCTTTGTCGTCATCATCATCATCACCACCATCTTCTTTTTCTTCCTTTTTTCTTTTTTCTTTTTCTTCTCCTTCTTCTACTACTTCTACTTCTACTACTACTCCTTTTTCTCCTCTTCCTTCTTCTTATGCTTCTTCTTTGTCATTATCATCATCACCACCATCTTCTTTTTGTTCCTTTTTCTTTTTTCTTTTTCTTCTCCTTCTTCTACTACTTCTACTTCTACTACTACTTCATTTCTCCTCCTTCTTCTTCTTCTTATGCTTCTTCTTTGTCATCATCATCATCACCACCATCTTCTTTTTCTTCCTTTTTTCTTTTATCTTTTTCTTCTCCTTCTTCTACTACTTCTACTTCTACTACTACTCCTTTTTCTCCTCTTCCTTCTTCTTATGCTTCTTCTTTGTCATTATCATCATCACCACCATCTTCTTTTTCTTCCTTTTTTCTTTTTTCTTTTTTCTTTTTCTTCTCCTTCTTCTACTACTTATACTTCTACTACTACTCCTTTTTCTCCTCTTCCTTCTTCTTATGCTTCTTCTTTGTCATTATCATCATCACCACCATCTTCTTTTTCTTCCTTTTTTCTTTTTTCTTTTTCTTCTCCTTCTTCTACTACTTCTACTTCTACTACTACTTCTTTTCTCCTCCTTCTTCTTCTTCTTATGCTTATTCTTTGTCATCATCATCATCACCACCATCTTCTTTTTCTTCCTTTTTTCTTTTTTCTTTTTCTTCTCCTTCTTCTACTACTTCTACTTCTACTACTACTCCTTTTTCTCCTCTTCCTTCTTCTTATGCTTCTTCTTTGTCATTATCATCATCACCACCATCTTCTTTTTCTTCCTTTTTTCTTTTTTCTTTTTCTTCTCCTTCTTCTACTACTTCTACTTCTACTACTACTCCTTTTTCTCCTCCTCCTTCTTCTTATGCTTCTTCTTTGTCATCATCATCCTCACCACCATCTTCTTTTTCTTCCTTTTTTCTTTTTTCTTTTTCTTCTCCTTCTTCTACTACTTCTACTTCTACTACTACTCCTTTTTCTCCTCCTCCTTCTTCTTATGCTTCTTCTTTGTCATTATCATCATCACCACCATCTTCTTTTTCTTCCTTTTTTCTTTTTTCTTTTTCTTCTCCTTCTTCTACTACTTCTACTTCTACTACTACTCCTTTTTCTCCTCTTCCTTCTTCTTATGCTTCTTCTTTGTCATTATCATCATCACCACCATCTTCTTTTTCTTCCTTTTTCTTTTTTCTTTTTCTTCTCCTTCTTCTACTACTTATACTTCTACTACTACTCCTTTTTCTCCTCCTCCTTCTTCTTATGCTTCTTCTTTGTCATCATCATCCTCACCACCATCTTCTTTTTCTTCCTTTTTTCTTTTTTCTTTTTCTTCTCCTTCTTCTACTACTTATACTTCTACTACTACTCCTTTTTCTCCTCTTCCTTCTTCTTATGCTTCTGCTTTGTCATTATCATCATCACCACCATCTTCTTTTTCTTCCTTTTTTCTTTTTTCTTTTTCTTCTCCTTCTTCTACTACTTCTACTTCTACTACTACTTCTTTTCTCCTCCTTCTTCTTCTTCTTATGCTTCTTCTTTGTCATTATCATCATCACCACCATCTTCTTTTTCTTCCTTTTTTCTTTTTTCTTTTTCTTCTCCTTCTTCTACTACTTCTACTTCTACTACTACTTCTTTTCTCCTCCTTCTTCTTCTTATGCTTCTTCTTTGTCATCATCATCATCACCACCATCTTCTTTTTCTTCCTTTTTCTTTTTTCTTTTTCTTCTCCTTCTTCTACTACTTCTACTTCTACTACTACTCCTTTTTCTCCTCTTCCTTCTTCTTATGCTTCTTCTTTGTCATTATCATCATCACCACCATCTTCTTTTTCTTCCTTTTTCTTTTTTCTTTTTCTTCTCCTTCTTCTTCTTCCTATTCTTCTACTACTACTTCTTTTTCTCCTCCTCCTTCTTCTTATGCTTCTTCTTTGGCATCATCATCATTACCACCATCTACTTTTTCTTCCTTTTTTCCTCTTTTCTTTTTCTTCTCCTTCTTCTTCTTCTTATTCTTCTACTTCTTCTCTCATAGTTGTGTCCAGTTTTCATCAACATTGTCTTCCTTTCAGGAAAAGATAAGTTGTATAAAACCTGTCTACAAAAGACAATCTATCTATATCTCCCCCTTTATGAAAAAAAAATGGGTTGAGGAAACTGTCTACTATAAGGTCATATATCTATAGTGGTCACCAATATTGTCTCCCTGCAGGAATTACTATGTGTTGTAGAAAGAAATATGTACCCATAGAACCTGTGAAAGGGTGACATATTGTTATCACTTCCACCCCCCCCCCCCCCCCCCTTGGTAGGGCTTTACAGACAGGCTTGACTGGTCATAAAGTACTCTTCCAATTGTTGTCTTCATGCACGTATTAAAGTGAAAGTTGAGTTCTGGGAAAGGTGAAAAATAATTAGTGAGCTTTTTCATTCTTTTCATGTCAGTTTGGAAGAACATCATAGTAGAAATGTCCTCTGAAATGATTTCTCTTCAAATACCCTCATATTCGAAATATGACCAGAAATATCTGAAGTGTTCAGGCCGAACTTTCATGCCACATGTTTGTACAGTCCCATATACCCGTTTCTGTGTGCAATGCTTGTGCTTTTCAGTGAGATGGGGTCAATTTCTTATCATTTCGATGATTCTAAAACCTCAAAGTATACACCAATTCTTAAGTAGACATGATCAACATTTCCCAATTGCTTTGAGACAGTTTCTTTCACAATCCAATCGCATGACCAGATCTCAACTTTATCCTTAAGTGTGAAAACGGCCATTAAAACTGCTTGGAAAAGTGCCAAGAAAGTTGTTGTTCTGGTAGTCGGGAGACGGTGGGATCTACGGAGCGAGCAAACTTGAGGACAAGACGTCCTAATCCCACGTCTGGTAGGGAGCGATCAAACCGTGATTGACGCGGGCCTCGGAGGAGCACGTTCGCAGATTCAAAACACTCCCGTCAACCTGTTCAATGAACTTTGAGCACACTCTACTGCTCGTTAGGAGGTCACCAGAACATGAAATTTTTAAACCATCTGTATGTTGCATCCTTAAAGAAAAAGTTGACTTCTGGTTAAGGCGAAACATTTGTGAACTTTCTTATCAATTTTAGCCCTGCGTGGAATAATATATATATATATCATGGTAACTTTGTAAAATGAAAGGATTGCTCTTGAAATGCCTTCACATTCCAAACATAACTAATGATGATTTTAAACTTTGGACCACATTTTGATGCCACTTGTGTGCGTAGTCCCATGTACCCATATCTATGTGCATTGCTTTTATTCATATGTGATTTGCAGGAAGATAGAGTCAATTTGTGATCAGTTTAATGACTCCATAATCCTACGATACACAATAATTCTCATGTACTACTTAATACACCATTCCCAGTAACTGCTGGACAGTTTCTTCCACATTGCAACTGCATGGCCAGTATTTAAATGTTTATCTTTAAAAGTGATCTTGACTTCTAAAATAAATAAATGATATCTGCTAGATGATTTTGGTAAAAAATCATATAAACTGGGTAAGGGGCAAAGAAAGATGCCACAAATCATGCCAGTTTTCATGTCCACATACAAATGCAGGCTTATATCTGAAAATACGAGTTATACACTTTTTGAAAAACCCGTTGACTACTGAATTCTCAAATTCCCATAAGGTTAACACAAGGACCACACGTTTCCCATATGCAATGGGTTAACCCTTTCGAGACAATTGACCACATTTTGTGGTTTGGATCGATAACTTTTGATTCAGAGCCTTAAAAAATATACCAGATGCATGAGTAGAATGAGCAAAATTTCTGCACACACTATGTCCATTTTTGTTGCATAACCATATTGCGTTTGATGCCAGGAATTTTAAAAACAAGAATAAGCTTTAAATTCCTTAAATTGGCAACACAATGAGAGGTTCAAAATCATTATTTTTCATCAAAATTGGCATTTTTTTCAACTTTTCAACAAAATTCTTAACCATATATATTGTTTTCAAAGATATTACACCTTATTAGAACCATGCAGAACTAAAAGAAAAATATTATTGTTGCCAATTTGAAGAACAAAATGTGATCAATTTAACCCTTAAATAATTCCTGTCCTGAAAGGGTTAAATGCCATTTCCAGCACATTTACAGTGGATTGTTCATATTTGGAGGGTCCAACCAGCTCATCTACGGCACGACAAACAATCCATAAACTATTTTGATCCCGTCACTCCCAAAATGCAATTCCCTTGCCTGTACTAAAGCTGAGCTTTAATAGCGAGCTCCCGTTTCTCGGTGTTTGACTTGCGATCCAATCTATCGTAAAGTCTGGCGCATTAAGTTGGTAGACACGGGGACATTACACTTTTCATGTCTTTCTCCGACTCCCCTCTGTCTCTCTGACTCTCCTCTTCTCTTCTCTCCCCTCTCCCCTATTACTCTCTCTCTCTCTCTCCATACACCTGCACTTTCCAGAAAAATATATTATATAAATTTTACAGGACTTTTCAATGACAAAGTCCAAACAAAGTCATCCTTTGGGATAGAAAATATCAAAAATATTTCAGTCTAGATTTGTCCCGTTGGAAATCTCTTAACTGATATTGTTTTTCCATGACTTTCAAAATGACTCACTGTAATTTCCTTTTTCTAATGACTTACCCAGGGCCTGGAAACATGTTTACAAATTTAGATGAATTTTCCAGATTTTCCATAATCACAGGACCCTGTTAAATCTATGTAATATACATAATATATATGTACTTCTGTCTTATTTTCTAAAATCTTATATTCCTTCCCCTGTCTCCATCTCTCTCACTCTCTCCCTCTCTCTCTCATTCTCACTCGCTCACTCTCTCTCTCACACACACACACACACACACACACACACTCTCTCTCTCTCTCTCTCTCTCTCTCTCTAGGCACAACAGTGGTATGGTGGATCCTGAAATTCTCTAACAAGCTTTAAAAAAAAGAAAGAAAAGTGGTTATTAAAATTTCAGATGATATTTGTGGGTCTAAAATAGTTACATAGGGGAAAATAAGGGGCACGTATTTTTTTCACACTTAATGTGCACTTAATTAAGGTATTGGGTTTTGCCAGAGGGATACCTGACATTTCAAATACATTAGCCAAGAATCTGTTTATACCTAAGGCCACCATAATTCTCTTTTTTTAAGAAACAGGGCACATTTCTTCTATAACTCAAAATGGAAACAAATCTGTAAATATTTCCATTTCCTTGGGACTATTACTGATCAGTACGCCACATTTTTATTCTGTCAACCGGCTCCATTTCTCCAATTATAGTCTACTTTTGTCACCATTCAACTCTCCTCCATCCCTATCATCCTCCTCAGTCCCGCACTAAGATTTCTGCGTCATTCATTTGAAGCCACCTCCTGCCCCTTGCAAGTGTACCACAGGGACGCAATAGAGGGAAAATAGATCAATCTAACGATATCGTCGGCATTACTAAAAAGGAGGGAAATCCCACCGCTCACCATATCATATCGTCTGCGGGGCACTGTAAGGGCATGAACTCTATGTAAAGGCGTACGAGTTAACGCTTTTTGGTTCTGAGCTGACGATCGTCTTGGTCAAGAGTGTGCTGATGACTTGGCTTGCTTGGCCATCTGTACTTCAATTTGATTGTAAAAAATAGGTCTGCTCCCAATCGCAAGCTGGACTTAAAAGAGAAGGCTATAAGTTGTGGTATGAGGCTGAAAATAAATTGTGAGCTTTCTTACTGTTTATATTCCAATGCAGGATATCATAAAAGTAATCTCTCATGAAAAGGAGAGTGCTCTTGAAATGCTCTACAAATTTGGACTGGAGCCTGATGCCACACATCTGTGTAGTCCCATGGGCTCATGTCTGCGTCCAGTGCCTTCGTTGTTTGTGCTTTTCAGCAAGATTGATCAATTTTGAAATAAAGTTGGAATTTAGGGTCAAACATTCACTAATCTACTTCTCTGCTTCCACTATGGTAAACTCAAGATGCACAAGCCTGCTTCAAATTTATTGCCTGCTACCTCACAGAGGGAAGATTCAATACACCGATCGTTGCAAGATAATTTCCCCCCCCCCCCACAATATACTTCCATTCTTCGCATTTTCATTGAGCAACTCTCCCTTCGAGGTATGAAATACTATCACATGCAAAAATAGCAGTTTGATATTTTTCCCGATATATTTCTCAGAAATTTCTGTTCACATTCATCTTTGAGAAGATACCCTTCGTGAAGATAGCTCCAATGTAAAAGATGCTAATGGAAGCAACCTGATAGCTGTGTAAACATTCTCATCACGAATATTTGATTTATACAGAGAAAGAGAGTGACAAGACAGCTCTAGGCTGATGAAGCTGGCAATGTTCCTGTTCCATTTTTATTGAAATTTCAGGAAAATTCTCTTAATATTTTTCTTGTAGAACATACTTCCCAAAGTTAGCTCCAATTAAATACAGCTCATGAAGGTAGCGGGAGGGAACATTATTATCATGCATTTTTAATTTGCATGGAAAGAAATTTTTACGCTAGAGAGTGATTGAGCCAAAAAACTAGCTTCGCTATTCCATAAATATTTTTGGGGAAAAAATTAACTTTCTATTTTCTTGTAGAACATACTTCTCTCAAAGTTAGCTGCAGTGTAAATACAGCTTCTAAAAGAAACATGATAATGCTAAGAACATTCTTTATCATGAATAGTGGATTTGTTCGAAAAGAAAGCTTCGCAATAGAGAGCGATCAAGCCAACTATGTCCTTGTCTAGCTCCCATTTCGATCAATATTTCTCGAAAATTTCTGTTCATATTTTTCTTGTAGAAGATACTCTTTTCAAAGTTAGCTGCAGTGTAAATACAGCTTATAAAGGGTAATATGATAGCACTAAGAACATTCCTATCATGAATATTGGATTAGTTCGCAAACAGAGCTTCACGACTGATTGAGCCGGCATCATCCCATTCGAGTTCTAACTTCCAGCAATATTTCTGCAAAATTTCTGTTCCTATTTTTCTTGTAGAACATACTTTTCTCAAAGTTAGCTGCAGTTTAAATACAGCTTATCAAGGTAACATAATAGCTCTAAGAACATTCCTATCATGAATATTGGATTAGGTTGCAAACAGAGCTTCACGATTGATTGAGCTGACAGCATCCCATTCGAGTTCTAACTTCCAGCAATATTTCTGCAAAATTTCTGTTCTTATCTTTCTTGTAGGACATACTTTTCTCAAAGTTAGCTGCAGTGTAAATACAACTTATAAAGGTAACATGATAGCTCTAAGAACATTCTTGTCATGAATATTGGATTTTTACGGAACAAGAGCTTCATGCTACACAGCGATCGAGCTGGGAATGTCCCGGTTGAGCGCTCGTTTCGATCGATTGGGGCTATCACATGACATGTTTAACAGCGCTCTCGTACTCGAGTCCGTCGCTCTCGGAATTGATTTTACGATATCGAGTTAGGCAACCCTGTTTAGACAGCCAGAGTTTCTTCGTTTGATATGTTGTTTCACATTTTTTATGCTGTAGTATGTTTGGGACTGAGATCTCGTGCCTGGATGTATCATGAAAATGTAATCTGAAATGACCACAAATTGGTCAGGCATGTTTTAAAGGAGACCATCATCAGTATTTTTTTCTGCTCTGCATGGTTAACTATTGACTAAAAAAGCTGGTATAAAATTTCCTTACATAAGAGTGATTATGTGCCTGACCAACTATTTGGGCAATTATATGCCCGAAAGTTTCAGCAAATGATGTGCCTAGCTCGGTAATTTTTGCTCAATTTGTAGTAAAATGTGAGTGTGATTGGGTAAAACCTTACCTAAAGCTGGAAATAAAAATGGCCCAAAGTCAGTCAGACATAGAACTGCCCCTCATGTTGGGCAATTTTTTTGAGAGTGTGTATAACTGTGGATCAATGCTGGTACTAGGTATATCAAAGATAGCAAATGTAAATATTACTTCTGTAAAGAGATATTTTAAAGGCATTGATTAACTTTGCCCAGGATTGAAAAAAAAAAATCACTGTTCCAGCTAATGCTGTAATCATAATTGCAAACCTTTAGCTCAGACAGGAATCGCCTGAGTTTTATAAGCTGATCGGTCGATTATATATCAAGATATTTACGATTGAACATTGATGTCGGGATAGAGTACCACCGAACCTTAAAGAACTCTTATGGTTGGCATACCTCGCTCTATCACAGAATACCGTACGGGCTGGAAACCCGCTCTGAAATCGCCAAGCGCTGGTGCTTGGTTTTTGTGACTGCAGCGCAGCGAAGAAGCCGAGCGACTTGCGCTAGCGATTGATCGCGATTTTCTCTTTTTTAGGATAGTAAACGGGTTCCATTTTCTCTCATACTTTCACATATCCTTAATTATATATGTAGTTAGAGGACTGCATACAATTCACTGGCATTTGAGCTGATTTTACAATTTTTCACAAAGTTAATCAATCACTTTAAGAGAGAACATGATAGATACTTACACTGCTTTCTTTCGCATAGTAAAGGTTCCTTCCTTTGATCTTGAAATATCTCCTTCTCCATCTCTGCAAAAGACAAAATAGAAAATACGAAAAAATATTTATTCTCTTATGGAAATATGTCAAGGTATATATATCATGATCATTTCTATTTAATAATGAAACAAACTATTAAAGGTGACATTTTAATCCTTAATCCTCATTTCACTGTAACTTTCAAACACTAAGATAGATAACAATGATGATAAAATTTCTGTTGCACGGTATGTTGCTACGCTGAATTTGTTGCTTCAGATTTAACAGCCTTGGCACAACTGAAGCCAAAGCAAGAACAACAACACCAATTCATGGTGCAGAATGTTGGTGCACTGCATTGACTCTCATGTCATATCAAACCACCTTTATGCACAATCAACAACCTTTACCTGACAAAGTTGCATAAAAATAAAATCATATAGTTTCCAGAAATTGGCTTATTGTGAGGGACTAAAGGCTTGCATAAGTGTTTTGAAATGTATGAATGTTTCAATAACTGTTTCTATAATCTGCACACAATTTGTCCAAGAAATTCAATATCAAATTTGCCCAGGAGTAGGTGTCTTGCAAGTGTGAATGTGTCCTTTTAACTGAAACTATAAAAGAAAATTATACATTTAGCTTTAAAGAAATATTTTTTACTAACTGATATATGCTGATTATCAAGCATAAATATTAAAGGAATGTTGAAGGCTTTTATCCAAGATAGACAGATGCATTTATCTAACTCTCCATCATACTAGGTGAACTGTGCAATGTAGTTGGATTTATCATCCTTTTCATAAAATTGCCACAGATTGGCCACAAGATGGCACTGTTGCCTACAATTGCCCAACATCATTGACTCTCATTTCCTAAGTGTTGGCTTATTGCAGACTCCTTGCACAGTACTGTGCGGGAAATGAGTGAGGCAGCCGTCATCCCCTTCTGATCATGTACTGATATTTATTGTGTCTCTCGATCAATAAATTCCTATTTCTGTGACACATGTTCTTCTTCTTTCTTCCTCCCATTTCTTATCTTTCTCTTAAAATTTTTCTGTGCTTCTCTGTTTGATTCAGCTAGTCCCTCTGCCCCTCTCTTTGAGATTCAATTTGGTCCTGATCTCTCGTCTTTTCCTCTCTCTCTCTCTCTCTCTCTCTCTTCTTCATAAGGCGTATTCCAATATTAAGGCCTGTACCAAAACACAAAACACCCTCTCTCTTCTCTCTCCCTCCTTCATTTTCCAATTATATCTTCCTTTCTTTCTTTGTCTCCCTGTTGAATTATTTTTTTTTACTAGCATATCATTCTTTACTTTCTTTCCTCTCCCACTCGCTTTCCTCTCCCACTCGCTATCTTGCTTCCCTTGCTTCCTCTCTGTATTTCACTCACTCTTTCAATCTCTCTCTCTCTCTCTCTCTTTCCCTCCCCCTTCCCTCTCTCTATCTCTCTCTCTCTTCCTCCCCCCCCCTCTCTCTCTCTCTCTACCTTCCCTGACTCTTTCTCTTCTCTCATAGGAACATCTACACTGAATAGATAAAAAGTTAAGTAGCACTGCATCCCTCAATGCGGCAAATGGTACCACTTCATAGTGAGCCCTCTTTTGATGTAAAATAAAACAACATCTCATCGTTAAGTACTATTTGAGTGATATGAATAGAAGGTGTACACTTTGAAGTTGCTCTTCTTGGCAACACAACCTTGATGATCAAAACAATACTCTCTTTCAAATGGCCTGTTTGCATAACACAAAGCAGCATGTCCTACGACTTGTAACTCTATGCATCGATTGGTAACAACTTATTCATTAGCTATTACATAGTGGACTGTACTTGTCTGGTCCTTTTAACTTTGGTCATATGGTCAACTTTGGTTATTTCTCACTTTAAAAGTACTGAACAGTGCTGAATATCAATATTCTAATTTTATTTTTTAAAATTATTTGAATTAAATTTGCACAGTTAAAATTATTAAGAATATTCCTTAAGGGGCCATCACATATCCACAACGGAGCCCGCCCGACTTCTCTGTGAGCTCAAAATGGCATTTTTGCCCGGAATACAGCTGGAATGCGGCCGGTGTCTGCTCGATCACTGCGGGCTCCACCGTGTTTTTTAGGGGTCAGCTGACGTTCACAGGGCACCTAAACCTGCTCCCAATTCAACGATTTTCCAATGGTAAATTTTGAGGTCGCAGAGCTTGTAAACAGGTTGCCCAGAGATCGCTCAGGCATCGGAAAACATTCGATCGATATTCGGGCGGCAATCCAACGATTTTAGACCATTTCTTGGCTTTAAAATTCGAACGGAGGTCGGCAGAGCTTTATGACCCCCTTCCGTATCCCGCCCGACTTCTACAAAATTGGGCGTGCTCCGAGCACACTCCGTGCTGGTGTCGGGTCAGTGTCGGGCGGCTTCTACGGGCCCCAGCCGGGGCCCTCCTGTTAACTCAGAAATTTTGCCCATTGGGTATATTCATATACTTTAACATAGAATTAACGCCCTTCTGGTTCCAAACAGACCATATTTTCGAGGCCTGGAGGCGTCGGAGGATGCCAGATGAGACATCAGGCGGGCATCGACAGAACTAGCGATCATTCACCGAAACTCGGACGGCACAGGCATTAGTAATATTAATTACAAAATTTGACACAAATCTTCTCTATCTATATGTACATGTATACAAAACCACTATGTGGTAGTGTTTTATAATTTGCATCATTTTCTTTTTCTCTCTTATACTAAGTGATAAAGAACACAAAGAAATTTTGTTAAAAAACCTCAGTTAGCCTTTCATTTTCTTAACCGTATATTTCCGACAACTTTCTTCCAGATTCGCAGACAGGGGAGAAAATGGGTTTTCGGATTTCCAACTTTTGAACAGATTTATGTTCACATGTGTTTTTACCAACCAGCAAAAAAGAAAGGAAAAAAGATAGGTCATCAGTTTTTCGTGATTTGCTGACAGCCTATAAATACTGAAATACTGGCTGAAAATTGTAATAAGATTGCCCCCCCCCCCCACCCTCACCTATATTGATGACCCTGGAGGAGTAGACATATATCCTTCCTTTTTTGTACCTCATTATTATTTTCCACAATTCGATTTGTAGCTGCATTTCGTAGATGAATTCATGAAAGAAAGAGAGACCAAATAATCCCATACTCTTTAAGTGCCTATGCATTTATTCATGACAAGTATTATAAATCTTTAGCATTCTTGGAACAGTGATAGCTGCCCTGCACGTTAAAAGAAAATGCATTCGATGCGTTTGGAAACTGGTTAAATTATTCCATATGCCTAATTGAGTCGACATACATTCATTCTTAATCTTTTTTTTTATATTTTAACTTGCAGTTTCATTTTACAAATGGATTGCATGCAAGATAAAGAGAAAATGTCAAATTATCCCTGTTTTCTTAATTGCATATTCTTTTATTTATGACCAGAATAACAAAATTCCTTAGCATTTCCAAGGCAGCATTTTAAGTTAAAGCATTCCTTGCTTGGCAAATAAAATGCATTTGGTGCTCTTGGTAACAGGTTAAATTATTCCATACGCCTAATTGCGTATACATTTATTCATGACAAAGATTTACAAAATCAGTAGCATTCTGATAGCAGCAAGTCCATTTGGTGAATTTCAGAAAGAGGCTAAATTGTATTGACTGCCTAATAACATATTCATATATTCATGACAAGAATTACCAAAACCTTAGCATTCCAGTTAAACCCTTTCTGCTTGTTAAATTAAATATATTTGGTGCATTTGGAAATGGGCTAAATCTTCTAAAATGACTACTTGCATATACATTTATTCATGACAAAGTGTACAAAATTTCAAGCATTCCGATAGCAGCAGTTCCAATTAAAACCCATTCTGCTTGGAGAATGAAATGTATTTGGTTCGTTTTGGAAAGCGGTGACAGTATCCGACGCCTGATTGCGTATTCATATATTCATGACAGGAAGTTTTAAAAATGAAAGCATTTCCATCACAGCAATGCAAGTAATAGTCTTCTTGCTTGGCAGTTGAAATGCATCTGGAGCACGGTTCCTGTACAAGGTATTGCCAATTTGAAATTTCACCATTCTAAGAGCAAAGAGGTAGGTAACTTGTAATCTGGAGTGAAGCAGCGGAAATCGATACAAATGAAATTCGGAGTGGGCGAAAACACAGAAGGATATGCATTTCTTGATGAGTGATGAATATCTATTGCCATTTTGGAAACGAGCCAAGCTTCACGTTTCCATGATTAAAATGTGATATTACTTGTTCGGTTGAAAATTAATCATTTTCTAATTTCTCTCATACTCTGTCTTTCTGTCTTTTTATCTTAAGCTTTTCTCTTTCAAAGTTGAAATTTGCCTCTCATATTCTTCTCCTCTCAGTTTTACTATCTTTATATTCCCATCTCTCTCTCTTTCTCTCTCTCAATTTCTCCATCCTTCCCTCTTTCACCTCATAATCTTTTTCACTATGCGTTTTTCTACGCTTTCTTTCCCCTTCAGCCTACTTCTTGAAAAATACTATGAAACCAAAAGCTGTTGTGTGCAAGAAACTTTCTTTAATTTTTGCGCATGGTTGAGATTCATTACAGTTACATGCCATAGAAAAAATAAAAATTAAAACATAAAGTGCTAAAAGCAGCTTTAATCTGTGGATGGGAACACAGCATCATCGCAACCTTCGTCCTTCTTCTCACAATGTGATTAAATTTCCCTGAATAGAAATCGGACACTCTTGAACAAAATGAAACAAACACAATGGCACGATCGGTTGTAAACAATGGGGAAAAACACAAACCAAGAGAGAGAGAGAGAGAGGGACGGGGAAAGAAAATTACTCCATCTCTGGCAAGTTGCCAGTCAAACGTAAACTGAAACGTCATAATAAACGCCAGGAGACATTGTCACAAGTGCAATTTAATGTTTTATCAGAGACATCATTCTGCGATCTAGATCGTGAAGGTGTCCTCTGTTGAGTCATCTCTCTCTCCCTCTCCTTCTGTGTGACAAGTATCTTTCTCTCCCTCTTTCTCTCTCTTTTCTAACTTTTTCCTTCTCCATGTAAGTTTATCCTGATCAAGAGTAGATATGAAGTAATTTTCCTTGTCTCACTTTCCATGTCTCCATCTCTCTTTTTCCCTCCTTCTCTCTCTATCTCCCTTCTCTCTCTCCTTTCTCTTGCTCTCTTTTCTTTCCATATCAGTATATCTCCCCAAATTATGAACAATGTTAAGTATAGCATAATCAAGAGTAGATATGAAGTAATATATGTCATCTAACATGCCCAACTCCATCTCTCTGTCCCCACTCTCTCTCGCTTTCTCTCTCTCCTTTCTCTTGCTCTCTTCTCTTTCCATGTCAGTATATCTCCCCAAATTATGAACAATGTTAAGTATAGCATAGTCAAGAGTAGATATGAAGTAATATTTGTCATCTAACTGTCCCATCTCCATCTCTCGTTTTCCTTCTTTCTCTTCCTCTCTATACCCCCACTCTCCCTCTCTCTCCTTTCTCTTGCTCTCTTCTCTTTCCATGTCAGTATATCTCCCCAAATTATGAACAATGTTAAGTACAGCGTAATCAAGAGTAGATATGAAGTAATATTCATCTTCTAACTTTCCCATCTTCATCTCTCTCTCTCTCTCTCTCTCTCTTTATCTCTCTCTCTCTCTCTTTATCTCTCTTCATTCATTTCTATCCATTACTTCCTTTTTTCCCCCTTTCTCCATGTCTCTTTTTATTTCACTGCAGTCAGTTAGTTCATTTCATTTTCTTTGAGACGGTACCACCTAAACAGCTACCTGCAGTCTTCACGAAGCAAAATTTGCCAGTCATAATCGGCACAATGGAATAATCAAGTCACCAAAGTTTTCTTCTTCAAAACTTGCCCTTTTTTCTTCCTGGCAAGTTTAACCCACTGCCTGCTGGATTATCCCATTCCCATAGGCTTAATACTGGGACCGCCCAGTTCCTGTGGGCAATGATTAACCCTTTCAGGACAGGAATTATTTAAGGGCTAAATTGATCACATTTTGATCTTCAAATTGGCAACAATAATATTTTTCTTTTAGTGCTACATGGTTCTAATATGGTGTAATGTCTTTGAAAATAATACACATGGATAGGAATTTTGTCGAAAAGTTGAAAAAATTGCCAATTTTGATAAAAAAATAAGGATTTTGAATCTCTCAATGTGTTGCCAATTTAAGGATTTTAAAACTTATTCTCCTATTCAAAATTCCTGGCATCAAACGCAATATGGTAATGCAACAAAAATGGACATAGTGTGTGCAGAAATTTTTGCTCTTTCTACTCATGTATCTGGTATATTTTTTAGAGCTCTGAATAAAAAGTTATTGAGCCAAACCCCAAAATGTGGTCAATTGTCTCGAAAGGGTTAATACTATTCATGTTTTTGGGGTTTTTTAAAATCAAATCTTGCCTATCATCCTCAAGAGCAAATGGAATGTTATATATTTCTCCCTTTTTTTTAGTCTTTCAAAACTTGCCGATTATCCTGATTAGCCAAAATGGAATACCGACAAGACATATTGGTATAAATTTCATGGGAATCAAATTTAAATCTTTCCGATGATCATTAGTAGACAAATGGAATACTTAACCTCTTTCCCCAAACTAATCTGTATTATCGTAATTAGCAAAATGGAATATTTTAGTCATATAATTTTTTTCTTCCAATTTTTTCAATCACTGTCGTCGACATAATGGAATATTTTGTCATCAACCGTTTTGGGGTAAATATTTGCCTAAATAGAGTATCGATATTAAAAAAGAGAAAAATTGTCTTTCAAAATCTGCAGATTATCCTCATTAGCAAAATGGAATACTTATATTTCTATTTGTTCTTCAAGACTTGCCGACTCTATATATTGGTTTATTGGTACAGATTTAATGGAATATTTGAGGTATCAATATTTCTTCAAATGTAATCCATCATCATCAGTAGGCTAATGGAATACTTAAACCTCTTACAAAAAACTTAATCGCTATTATTATAAAAATTGAATATTTTTCTTCAAAATTGTCCAATCGCTATCATAATAGAATATTTTGTCATTGAAGACAAGGGTGAGTTCTGGAAAAGGTGAAAAAAAAAATCTTTTTAATATTAGTTTTGGAAGAGTTTCATACTTGAAATGTCCCCCAGAAAAGGATTGCTCTTCAAATGCACTCACATTCAAAATATGACAACAGCTGAAATGTTCGGGCCGAATTTGTGTGTAGTCGTATATACACATTTCTGTGTGCAGTGCATGTGACTTTCAGCAGGATTGAGTCAATTTCTTATCATTTTGGTGATTCCAAAACCTTACAGCATACACCTATTCTTATGTACTATATAATCAACCTCTCCCAATTGCTTTGAGACAGTTTCTTTCACAATTCAATGTTATATGTAAACTTTTTTTTGGTCAAAACTTGCCTTTTATCCTCAACAGCAAAATAGATTATGGATATTTTTTTCAATCTTTTTTTTTTTTTTTTTTGTCTTTCAAAATTTTCTGATTATCCTCATTAGCAAAATGGAACACTTATATTTTTTCCCGTTTTTAAAGACTTGCAGACTACACATACCGTCATAGATTTAATGGAATATTTTAGATATTAATATCTCTTCAAATCTTTCCTTTGATCAGTAGACAACCAATGGAATACTTAACCTCTTTCTGGAAACTCCATCCCTATAATCCTAATTAGCAAAATGGAATATTTCAGTAATCTCATTTTTTTTTTCTTTTAAATTTTCCAATCACTATTATTGGCATAATGGATTTTTGTAATCAATCTTTTTTCGTTAAAAAAAAATTGCCTATCATCTTTTTTGGCATAATGGAATATTTTGTATAGACTTGCCTATCATTCTCAAGAGCAAAATAGAGGGGTTTTTTTTTTTTTGGGGGGGGGGGTTGTCTTTCCAAATTTGCCAATTATCCTCATCAGCAAAATGAAATACTCGTATTTATTTTGTTCTTCAAGACCTGCCGACTCTACATATTGGTATAGATTTAACAAAATATTTGTTCAAATTTTCCCTAAAATCCTCAGTACGCTAATGGAATACTTAACCTCTTTCCCAAAGATTAATTCTTATCATCCGAATGAGCAAAATGGAATAGTAAGGTAATATATTTTTTCCTTCAAAATTTTCCAATCATTATCATTGGCATATCAGAATATTTTTCATCAACTTCTTGTCAAAACTTTGCTATCAGCTTCATTGGCATAATGACATATTTTCTTGTCAACTGTTGGTCAAAACTTGCCTACTGTCCTACTTGGCACAGTGAAATATTTTAGGGATTGACAAGGGGCAGCACAGTCTCAGGTGAATCAAATATCTTCTGGTAATCACTCATATCCGGCTAGATACATGGCTACAACGGGAGAAATGCCAAAGATGAAGGGGGAGGGGTCGTATCTCTTGTCACCATCCTGCCCCCCCCCCCCTTAGGGACTTTTCCACATCATAATGTGAACAAAGCTATGAAGAGGGAACAAGGAGGCACCAATTAAAACCCAGTACAGTTTAATCTTACCTACCAAGATCAAAGGGTACACCTATCTGCAAACAAAGCTACAGTTGTAAAGTGTTGAATGAGTATCATTTCGGTGGGGAAATAAAGAGTCAAAATGAGCGCAACTTTAAGAAAGAAAATACAGAAGAGAAACAATTTCTAAGAAAACCAGGTATGATTTTATATGACCTGGTAAACACAAAAAGCAAGCTTGTATTGAGAAAAATGAAAATAGGATAATAACTTTGGGGAAACATAGCAGACAAAAAAGGGAAAAGACTTAATACAGGAAGAATTAAAAAATGCATGAGTTCCAATGAAACAAAGATATTATTTGATATTGCACAACAAAATCTTGGCCAAATCTTTCTATGAAATTAAAATTACTATCGGCAGAAATTCATTTGGGAGGGGGAAGAAGGGAAAGAGGGAGGAATTATTCAGAATCAAAGGATAAAACGATATCCATTTGAAAAAAAATATGGATATGATTTCATATTACCCGGCAAGATCTGAAGCCGTTCTTTTTTTTCTTTTTTTTTTTTTTAAATAAAGCTAAATATGGACAAAATCATTATCTTGTAGGAAGGAAAGAGAAGGAAAAAAAGTAGGAATACAATGGACTCCATCCAAAAACAAAACAAAACAGATATGGCATTGCCCGGCAAGATCTAAAGCCGCATTTTTTTTTTACAAAACCAATCTACATGCAGAGAGAATTGTATTTTACCTTTAGTGCAGGAAATATGTATCCAAAGAGAAAAAAAGCCTTAAAGGGCATCAACTTTGAAGAAAAACAAGTAAAATAATTTACAGCAAGATCTTACTTTGTAAGTCAGATGTTATTTAAAATCAAAGTTTAATACTGAAGAATCTAAATTTTAGTGGAAACCGAGAAGGGGAAAAGGAGATGAAATCTATTAAGGGAGAATAAAATGGCACTGATTTCAAAGAAAAACCTTATATATGATTCCGTATCATCCAAGCTAAATCTAAAGCCAAATACTTTGGGAAATAATGCTACAAATGTAAATATGGACTTCATTTTTTTCAGGGGGGACAGAGAGGTGAAAAGGGCAAGTGAAATGGCATACATTTCAAAGAAAACTAAATATGCTTTCGATTTTGTCTGCATGGCAAGATTATGAAGCCAGTTCTTTAGGGAAATAAGCTAAATACGGGGAGAATCTTAGTTCCGACGAGGGGAAGGACGAAGATGGGATGGGATGATGGAGGATAAAGATGGAAGAAAGTGCATCTATGCTAATCAGGCTAATGTACGGTGGTATTTGCTCCCAGCGATGATACTCAGAGCTCTGTTTATCTTCATCTCTCTCGAGAGGATGATGATTTGACAGGCGTAATACCAGAAAACATGGAAAATTGGCCTCCTTTATTTGTCTATAATCTGCTCCCGGATGAATACTGAACCTCCACTGCCCTTCACCCCCTCCTGATGGTCTCTCTTTCTTTTTCTTCTTCTCTCTGATTCTCTCTCTCTCTCTCTTTCTCTGCATCTCTCCTGCTTCCTGTCTTTCTCTGTGTGTCTCTTGTTCTCTCTCTCTCTTGCTCCCTCTGTCTCTCTCTGTCTCTTCTTTCTCCTCTTTTGCTTTCTCTTTCTATCTGTCAACACCCCCCCCCCCCTCCCACAGATCACTTTCATGTATCCTGTATTTGTGTCCCTTCTAGACCGTTTCTTATGCTTTACTAACTACTTTATTTATTTTTTAAATTTTTTTTATTCATTTCCATCAATAGTTTAAAAATACATACAAGTCAGTATAAAATAAAAATAACAAGATAGATGAGACAGTGAGAAAAGCAAGGAGCTTTATAAAAAGCTGTCACCTTTAGTGTATACAGAAATACATAAAATGGGCATATTGGAGGGATAAAATGTAGATATACTATGGCCAGTAATATAGGATTTTATCTACCTCTCTGCTTCAAGACATTCCATCTTTTATGCCTGTTACTTCTTCATTTCGCTTACCTCTCTGCTTATATCTTCTCAATATCTATCTCTCTTTTGACTTACTCATTCCCAATATCCATCTCGCATTTCTACTTTAAAGAAATGAAATCATTAAGTTTTTTGTCATTTTTCACTTGGTTATCTATATTGCCTTTCTATTTTTTAAAAAATCCATATTCATTGTGAAATTTTCCTGATCTTGCCCTTTTCTCCTATCTCATCTCTCTCTCTCTTCCCCTCTCCATCCCTTGTTTCCTCCCTCCTTCTTCCACTCCTTCCTTCACTCCTCCCCTATCTTCCTCCCTCTATGTCTTTCTGTTTCTGTCTGTCTCTATCTGTCTTTCATTCTCTCTTCCATTCTTTCTTTCTCTCTCTCTCTCTCTCTCTCTCTCTCTCTCCCTCCTCCCTCTCTTCTTCTCTCTCTCTCTTTCTTTCTCTCACTTCTCCCTGTCATACTTCATGTATCTGCGTGTACTGCAATATATTCTATACAGTCCAATGTTATAAACAATCCCCTATATTTTTTTCTCCTAAAAAAATGGCTGCATGCAAGACACCTACTTGACTGGTAACTAGGGGTAACCAATATTTTCCAAGGGGTAGGCAGGTGTAACATATTTTTGTATATTTTGCCGTTGGGGTTTCCTTTCCCTTACAAACTTGTACGTACGTGAGGCTAAAAAAGAAGTGTTACTGCATGTTCATTTCCTAAGTGTTGATATAGCCTCACATAAATGGAAATGGCATAGAGTAATATACCATGTTCGCACTCCCCCCCCAAAAAAAAAAATAAAAAAATAAAAATAAATAAAAAAATAAATTTTAAAAAAAAAATAATAATAATAAATAAATTTTAAAAAAAATTAATAAAAAAAAATAATTAATAAATAACAATAAAATAAAATAAATAATAATAATAATACTAATACTAGTAACAATAATAAATAAACAAAATAAATAAATAAATAATGAAAAATAAATACAAAATATTTCTACAACCCACAATGAATACATTACATCAAATGCATACAATATTTCATAGTGATGATGATAATGATAACAAACAATAGTACTACTACTACTACTACTAATATTACTAATAATAATAACAATAATAACAATAATAATAGTAATAATAATTATGAAAATCATTATGAAATCATTAGCAATAATGATAACTTCTCCAATAATGCCTTTCTAGTTACAAGTGACTGATTATTGTTTTCCAATGTACATGTATTATTACCTTGATCATCTTAGAAGTGCCAAAAGGAAATTAACTCTACTCCACTGGCTCTAAAGAGACAAAATGTCCCCCCCCCCCCCCCTCCTTTAAAAAAAAATATTTGTAACACCAACATAAGTGGTTTGATGTTCTCTGCAAATGTCCACGGTAAGAGAGTAATCAATTAAAATCTTCCAGAAACATTACGTGGTAGCCTGGGCTATAGCCCACAAGACCGACAGCCCACAATATTGACAGTGTCGGTCTGGGGGCGGGCCTTCTAAGAAGCTGTCTTGAGGCCCACAAGAGCGCGGGACATCCAACAAGACTGACAGCCCACGATGCCGCCATGTCCGTCTCACAGGGTTTCTTGCAAGTTTTCTGAGAGTTCATCAGACCAACATTGTCAGTCTTGTGGGCTATCGGTCTCATGGGCTCTCTGTCTTATGGGCTGTCGGTCTACTAGGATGTCCCCACCAGTCTGAGTGAAAAGGCTGTTAATACATTCTTTTATCAAAAGAACCCACTTATGTGCCGCTTACAGGAATTTGAAGTCATAAAAAAAGGGGAAAAGAGAAGATGATAGAATGAAATGAATTAAGCATTAAAATGAACCTGTTTTCAGGTTTTTATTTTCAGTATTTATACACCTAATGGAAACAGGAAAAGGTAAAGAAAAGCATGATTAAGACTGGAAAAGTTTGTGAACGGGTCAATGAAGGTTAGAAGATATTAGTTCTGGAAAATAACTTGGTATTCCTCTGCAGAACAGTTCTCAAAGAGAGTGCAGCATTCATTACAAAGTGAAATTCACATACCTGGAATGAGCTTGTTTGCTTCATGAGATAGCCTTCTTTGATGCATGCCTGAAGAGAAGAGAGAAAAAAAAATCACTATTTAGTTAAAGTGGCAAGAGACAATTGACCACATTTTGTGGTTTGGCTCAATAACTTTTGATACAGAGCTCTAAAAAATATACTAGATGCACAGGTAGAAAGAGCAAAAATTTCTGCACACACTGTGTCCATTATATTGCATGACCATATTGCATTTAATGCCAGGAATTTTAAAATAGAGAATAAACTTCAAAATCCTTAAATTGGCAACACATTGAGGGGTTCAAAATCATTATTTTTCATCAAAATTGGCATTTTTTTCAACCTATTTGACAAAACTTCTAATCATGTATATTGTTCTCAAAGACATTACACCTTATTAGAACCATGTAGCACTAAGAGAAAAGTATTATTGTTGCCAATTTGAAGAACAAAAAGTGATCACTTTAGCCCTTGAATAATTCCTGCCCTGAAAGGGTTAAACTGGTAGAACTTCAACAGCGCCATCTTACAGTGATTGCCCAATTTAACATTATAATTTGAAAATTAATTGCATTTTATTTTGAATTTTGACAAGCAGCTAGTTCGGATAATAAGCAAATTTTATATTTTAAACTATTATTTTTCATCATATCTTATTATATTTTGGCGCTATTTAGGAACTTCAGTTTACTGTAACTTTAAAACTACTCAAAGTTAAATCCACAATATTCAAATACCTGATTCTCCACATGATAATCAGAACATGCTGATGGAAATGTCAGAAACTGAGAGCTCTTAACAGAGATTAGAGCTTTTAGCAGAGCTTAGCCTCATTTTGGAGCTCTTATTACTTGTAAAATAATACATTAAGACAACTTCATGTATAAATATGCATGATTATTGAAAAAATCTATAAACATGGATAATCTGCAGTGAAACCAGAAGTTTGATGATTGTCAGAACAACAAGTTACAATAAATAAATGACTTTCTGCCAACTACTCAGATCTCTCTCTCTCTCTCTTTCTCTCTCTCTCTCTTTCTCCCTTTCTTTCTCTCTATCTGCCTCTCTGTATGTCTGTGTCTCTCACTCTCTTTCTATCTCTCCCTCTCTCCCCCTTTCTCTTTATCTGCTCATCTGTTTCTTTGTATCTCACATTCTCTTCTAAGCTGTCTCAATCTGTCTTCATATGGGTCACCCCCCCCCCCCCCCGTTTCTACATCGTTTATTTCTTTCTCTCAGTCTAATCTTATCTTACTGCTTCTGTTGGTCTACCCCCCCCCCCTCTGTCTGTCTCTTGCCATTGAACATCTATCTCTCTTTCTCTCTCCCTATCTCAATGTCAGCTCTCTGACTCTCTGTATCTCCTTTTGTTTTTATATCCCTATACTTGTACGTTAATCTCTCTCTGTCAATTCCTCTATTCTATTACTGCAAAATGTACATCATCTAACCATCCACAACTTCTCAAAGAGATATAAAGATAGAGGGGGAGAGAGAGAGGGGGTGAGTGAGAGAGAGAGAGAGAGAGAGGGGGTGAGTGAGAGAGAGAGAGAGAGAGAGAGAGAGAAAGGGGTAAGACTGAGAGGAGGAGCGATAGAGAGAGGGACGAGGTGAGAGGGAGGGGGATACGGAGAGAGGAAGGGAGGCAGTAAAGGGAACTTAGATATTGCGACAGAGAGAGAGAAAGGGGAGGGAGAGGGGGAGAGACAGAGGGGGAGCAAGAGGGGGAGAAATAGAGGGGAGAGAGAGGGGGTGAGGAGACAGTGCGGGAGAGGGAGAGAGAGGGAAAGCAGGAGGAGAAAATAACCTTTCATTAAGGTAGAATGGGCAGGGAAGAGAAGTGGGCTGAAAAGGTAGGAGAGAGATGGGAAGAGAGTGGAGATGGGGAGAGAGAGAGAGGAAGGGGATGAGGGGACACTGAGGGAGGGAGGGAGAGAGAGGGAGAGAGAGAGAGAGAGCAGGAGAACAGGATAACCTGTCATTAAGGTAGAGTGGACAGGGAAGAGGAGTGGACTGAAAAGGTAACTTAATTGAAAAGTCTTGAAAGATGCGACTATTCTTGGCAAAGCCCAGGAGCTGTGAATGGACTGATTCACACATTCACTGCTGGCAAATTGTGTGGCCACTACATGTATATGTACATGCATCTCTATGTCAGTACATGTACACCTTATATGCTTAAGTTACTTCTGCACCTGAGATGGATGGACTTGAAAGTCGGCATTTAAAATGTGTTGAAAAAAACCTGTTTCATTCTTTTATACTATTAATGTGCTATTATCATACAATGAGTACTAGTAGTACTAGTTTAAGAAGTATCACATCACAATATTCCTCTACCACAGTATCTTCATACGATCCTCTTACTCTCTTCAATGACGAACCTTTGTGAGCTTTTAATAAACTTTTAACGAAATCCTTTTTGTTCCCTCCCTCCCATGTGGTAATCAAATGTAAACAGCGCTGCTTCTGTTTCTAAACCACTATAACCATTCTACTTTTCACTATAATAATAATTTTTTTTTTAAATTAAACTGCAATACAATCTCTGCTTTTGGCAAAATAATGTTACCACATGCTTCCTCACGTTCCCAGGAGAAGGCTGTGGTTGATAACGCCAGACTCAGGAATCGCATCAGTGTCCGCCGCTAACCCAGTCTTCACACTTTCAGACGACGAGGGACTCGCTCAAAGATTCATGAAACTGGAATAAATGCTTAATTTCATTTTGTTTGTACATGAAATATTCATCCTGGTTCAGAAACATCAATCTGTTTTGGTCTGGCGAGAACGCGCTACCCTTTTCCTCCCTCGTCCTTTTCACCTCCACCCCCTCTCATTTCTCTGTCCATATTTCTCTCTCTGTCTTTCTCTTGCTCACTCTTTCTCTTTCTGTTTCTCTCTCTCTCTATCTCTCATCACCTCTTTCTCTCTCTTTCTTGCTGCCTTTCTCCATCACTCTCTCCTATTTCTCTTTTAATCATTTTCTCTGTGAATCTCTCTCTCTCTCTCTCTCTCTTGCTGCCTTTCTCTATCACTCTCTCCCATTTCTCTTTCTTTTAATCATTTTCTCTGTGAATCTCTCTCTCTCTCTCTCTCTCTTGCTGCCTTTCTCTATCACTCTCTCCCATTTCTCTTTCTTTTAATCATTTTCTCTGTGAATCTCTCTCTCTCTCTCTTCTCTCTCCCTTTTTTTAGTCCTTCCCTCTCTCCCCACTTCTCATTCATTCTCTCTCCCTATATTTACCTCCCCCTTCTCTCCCTCTCTCTCTAACACCACATCTCATTTGTTTGCCTCAATTCCTCTCTTTCTCTCTCTCTCTCTATATCTATCATCACCTCTTTCTCTCTCTCTCTCTCTTACTGCCTTTCTCTATCACTCTCTCCCAATTCTCTTTCTTTCAATCATTTTCTTTGTGAATCTCTCTCTCTTAACAATGTCTCTGACTCTGTTTCATCCATCTCTCTCCATCCCCTTCTCTTTCTTTCTCTCTCTTTCTTCTCTCCTTTTTTTTAAAAGTTCCCCTCTCCCCCCCCCCCCCCCCACTTCTCACTCGTTCTCTCTCCCTATATTTACCTCCCCCTTCTCTCTTTCTCTCTCTCTCTCTTTCTCCACTTCTCATCAGTTTGCCTCAATTCCTTTGCCGTTCCTCTTTCAATAATTCCCTAACTTAATGTCAACTTAGGTGTTTCACACAAGGTTAGTAAGAGACAAATTGCCAGTGAAAGTTTGTTTTGGAACACGTGCATTTTGGGCAAAATCGACAAGAAGCAATATTTTAGGGGAAATTGACGATAAATGTCAGTGTCCAAATGGGACTTTTGTCTTTGGTGACCTTTAAAACAAGACTGTAATTGACATTTCAGTTGGGGATTCGGAAAGAGGAATATTTGGAAGCCATTTCCTAGAAATCAAATCACTTTTTACTTTCACTCGCATTATCTCGACCATATTATTCAAACATCCAAGACTGCATCTTATACCTTGGAAACATTGAATCTTCTGTCACATACGACACCTCTGATGAGGATGATATGGACGATTTTGTCTTTTATGAGCCAGAAGGGCATTAACTCGTATTATGTTTTCTGAGTTAGCACCATTCTGGCTCCTAGCAGACAATTTTATCGTTGAAGCCATTGGAAGAATCCCCAACTGCATATTTATAACAAAATCATTATCATTATTAACTTGGTTTAAATGAAATATACCAGAGCTTGTTATTTTCACGCACTTCATTCCCTTATTTCCATTTATATTGTTTGATTTGGGCTATCTCTTAATTCTTGCGGTTTACTCTGATGAGTGCAAGAGGAAAAGCTTCAATACTTCACTTTTCAATGCCATTCTCAACTTGGATTAAGCGGAACTATTAAGGCAAAAACCCATTAAAAGACCGTCTTACTTTCAGCACATAAATTTCTCATGGGTGGAGATGGAGTGGCAAACGTGGATATTGCCTAGAAATATAAATGCCAGGCTGGGATATGAAGTCAGGAGGTCTCGACCTCTCCATCCTCTCCAGAGTAAAATGAAACCCTACACCATAACACTTCCACCTCCAACTCTAAAAACTTTCAAACCATTAGATTAGTATTTGAAACTTAAACTTAAAATCCCACTTCTGACTTTATCTCATCCACTTTACCTCATCCTTCACCTCATCCTCATCCTGTCCCCCTCATCCTCATCCCGTCTTCTCATCTTCATCCCGTTCCCTCATCCTCATCCTCATCCTGTCCCCCGTCCTCACATGGTTCATCTTCTTTTTCAAATCAATGTCTCCTCCAATCCTCTAACCAAATCACTACCAAAAGGCAACAGACCATGAGAGAATATTTTAGAGGTGAGATAATATTTTAGAGGTGAGATAATGTGACAGCTCATTCTCCCTATCTCTCTCTTTCTCTATCTCCCCCTTTGTCTATCTCCCCCTTTATCTATCTCCCTCTTCCCTATCTCTCTCTCCCCCTCTCTGTCTCTCTCTTTGTCTTTCTCTCTTTTTCCTATCTTTGTCTGTCTGTCTCTCTCTTTCTCTTACACTCTGTCTGTCTCTCCATCTCACACCGAAGCATCCAGCGCTTACGCAGTAGCATCATCTCCATGCTTGACTGGTTACCCATGACTACGCATCACTGCATCCAGTGATCATCCTCCTCCTCCTCCGCACCACCGCCTCATCCCGGGATCCAGAGTGTCAAACATTTGGTCTTGCATGATGGACGAGCCGAAGCGCAAAGCACAATCCTTGCCCAACAGTCATCAATCAGACACCAGTGGGGGCGTCCTACGCATGACTATTACATGAACTCTCGGCCACAGGTGCTGGCTCAGCAGGCAGACCGGTGTTGAGATTACGGACCGTAATGTCAGAGAATGTCACAACATGCTGGTGTTATACCAAGAGGGGTGATGAAGTTTGATAAGGAATTTTTAACAAAAAATCTAATTGGACAATTTTTTTTATTGGTAAGAAATATGAACTCTCTGTCACAGGTTCCAGGCAGGCAGACCTAGGGGTGTTCACAAAGAGTTAAGTTTGACTCAAAGTTGCACTTAAATTCCTAGTTGCGTGTGGTATTTGACACATCACTGCATTGGTCAGATCATGCTCAGGGGTTGCGCGCTATTGGGTAATCTACCAATGAGATTACACGTTTAATACCGTATGCGCACTGGCACTTATGCATGACTTTAAGTCAAACTTAACTCTTTTTGAAACACCACCCGGGGTTGAGATTACTGACCATAAAGTCACACCTTGGAGAAGGTGAGGTTGCAGAGAATGTCATAACAAGCTGGTAATGCTTATACCAAGAGGGGCGACAAAGTTTTGAGATGGATCATCCTTTTCTGACAATTTTGGGCAAATTGTCACAAATGAACTTTCAAGGGTGAGAGTTTGGCTTTTTTAAAGCACTGTGAGGGGTTCTCTTGGAGTCAAAGTCTGAGTTTTGTCCTCTTATGCATTCCCAAATACATTTATGAGGGATATAGAACTTCTTAAATTCTTGTCTGTGTTACATGAGTGAATTCTAAAAGCAAACTCTAAGTCACAAAATAAGTGCAATAATCATTAG
This sequence comes from Heliocidaris tuberculata, assembly GCA_025618425.1. Classification (NCBI taxonomy): domain Eukaryota; kingdom Metazoa; phylum Echinodermata; class Echinoidea; order Camarodonta; family Echinometridae; genus Heliocidaris; species Heliocidaris tuberculata. The sequence continues at coordinate 15,637,952 of CM046850.1, read as the reverse complement.
AATAACTCCTCTGCTTTCTCTCACCATCTCTCTTTCTTTCTCTCTCTCTCTCTCACACACACACACACATACACATACACACACACAAACTCTCTCTCTCTCTCTCTCTCTCTCTCTCTCTCCATCATTCCCTTATCTGTCTTATATAACAATACTTCCCTCATTCACTCAAATCCCTGAAATCTTTGAAAACACTCAAGCAAGAAATTTTCACCTTTCCAATTACATCACTGCAGCATTTAAAACCCACCAAAACACATCTTCTTAATCAAGTCAAACAGCATTTCTTCAGCCATGCATTCAAACAATACCTAAAATAGCTTGACCCTGGCATTTCAAATTGATTTTGAGCAGCCTTTTAACTTCTTCACACTCGACAACATTGTTGACCCAGGTGATCTGGTTACAAGTATGGGGCAAGTGCTTTCAAATAAGCTTCCAGTTATTGCAAGAGTTTCTCTCTTCCTCTCTCTCTCTCTTTCTCTTTCTAGCTCTGTCTGTCTCTCCCTCTCTCTTTCTGTATCTCTCCTCTCTGCCTGTCTTTCTGTCTCTCTGTCTCTCTCTCCATCTCTCCCCAATGCTCTCTCTTTTCCCCTCTCCAGGCCCTCTCCCTCTGTCTGTCAGTTGATCTGTCACTCTGTCATCTGCTTTTTATCCTTCTTCTCTCTCTCTATCTATCTATCTCTCTCTCTCTCTCTCTCTCTCTCACTTGCTCTCTCAAGATCCTGTATCTTCCAGAATGAACTTTCTTTTTTTCATTGAAAACAGTACACCTGATAAAATTTTTAAGCATAAAGTAGTCACAAGAGTTAAAGTAAAGTTGTCCGACTTCTCAACCGAAAGTCAGGCGAGTAGACTACTACACTACAGTACAGTGACATCATCCCTGGAGTAAAGTCATAAAAGCAATAAAATCTTGATTAGATATGAACCTATTTATCTAATAGCAGAATACTTCAAGATAAAGTTGAGTTCTGGTTATGCGATTACATTGTGAAAGAAACTGTCTCAAAGCACTTGGGAAAGGTTGATGATGTCTACATAAGAATTGGTGCATACTGTGAGGTTTTGGAATCATCAAAATGACAGGAAATTGGCCCAGTCTTGCTGAAAAGCGTATTAACTGCACACATATATGGGTATATGGGACTGCAGACGTATGTGGCATGAATGTTCAGCCCAAACACCTCAGCTATTTCTCGTCATATATCGATTACGAGGGCATTTGAAGAGCAATCCTTTTCAGGGGACATTTCTACTATGATGTTCTTCCAAACTGACATAAAAGGAATAAGAAAGCTCACAAATTATATTTCACCTTTCCCAGAACTCATCGTCTCTTTATGAACTTTGGTATCTTTTCTGTGGTACTTCAAAGTAACCAGCACAGACCCAATGGGCACTGGCCAAGGGGTTTGAATCATGAACCTCGTGACTGAAACGGCCACAGTGCCCCAACACTATCAATGAGGCATTGCCATAAAGGCAATGAAATCTTTCTTAGATATGAACCTTTTCTTCTATAAATGATATGGAATTTAATACATGGAATGTAAACTATCAAACTGTGTTGAAAATTCAACACTTGGCTAAATGATGTTCACTTGAAATACATAGAAAAATAAGAGAATAAAAAGGAAACAGAATGACAAATTATAATTTTACAGCACTGAAAGAGCCAAAAAGAAGAGAGAAAGAAGGAAACAGAAAAGAGACATAGAGAGATGGAGAAAAGTATTTGCATAATACAAGGAAGCAAAGATTTATCCTACAAATACCTTTAAAAAGCCTTTCACCTTCAAATCTTGTAGACAAATAAATAGAGAGAGACACAGATAATGAGAAGCAGAGATTTAGATTACAAAATGAACCAGAAGGAGATCATATCCTGCAGATTTTGGTGACTTTTAAGATTAACCTCAAAGTGAAATACTACACTGGACGGATTCTCCTTTACACTTCAAAAAACAGCGATGCATATTTCCATCACTTAAAAGCCGAAGACGAGCCTCCCCAAGGACAATGTCATACGTTGAAGGGAACAAAAATCTGCTTCAGAAAAAAAAAGAGAAAAGAGGCACCTCGGAATGAAACTGGAATGGAACAAATGAAAAGAAAAGCCATTGGAGGAAACGCATGACATCCATACGCTTCCCTGATGAAGAGGTGCGACTGTTGAGTCGTGGGACAGAAGCCGCAGAAATATGCGTGAGAACCAAAAACAAAAACATGGGGGGGGGGGGGAAGCAGTGGAAAGAAAATCACGAGTTCCTGCGTTCACCATGGGGATTTAGCCGACAAGTGGTTCGGTGAATAAAATTGGGGTCAGGTTCCCAATAAATGGGAAATCGCGGCGATGAGAGCACATTTTCGCGGCGGCTGTGCTCTATCAAAGGTGGCGATACGGCACCTCTGGGGAATGGCGGTGAGGGGTATCGGCAGCGCTCGCTCAGTCGTGGTAAGTACAAAGAAACGATGAGGGAAGAAGTGCGGTTTTTTGCAGTGTGGCTTCAATGCAGTTCGGTGGCGTGACGTGTTGACTTCCCTGGAACTATTCCAGATCAATCCCAGAGAGGCAACAGTATGAAGAAAAAACTCTAAGAAAAACACTACAGACCAAAATATCCTAAGTGCCTGGAAAGACAACATCTTTGAAAACCAAACAATGCATTCACCTGCAAAGAAGTACAAAGTACTTCAGTCTGGAATAGATATTTCTAAGAATCTGGCATTGTTTTGAATTGTTTTGAAAAAAAAACACCAGGTAAAAATACAGTGGTATTTCGATCTTCCAGCACAAGAAACATGGAAACATAACTTGATAAAGTAGCAGTGTGACTATTGTTAATACAATTATCATACTTAATCTCGTTCTCAATGTCATTACCACTGCAATAGAAAGTAGAAAGCTGAAAGCAGCGAGCAGAGAGCAAAATGCAAAATTTACGAGTAGAAGTAGAAGATGTAGATGTAGAAATAAAAGTTGAAGTTGAAGTTGCATTTTAATTTGCAGTAGAAGCAGAGACAGAATGAGAAGTAGATGTCCATTAGTAGTTGCAGTAGCAGTGGTAGAAGTGATAGCAATGTGAGTAGATTGTACAGAGCTAATGCATATTTGGTGAATTTATACTCCAAAATACTATTAATTTCAAGAAACATACTAAACATATATTAATTCTGCAAACTATTATTACTTCTCCTATACAATATTACCTGAATTGACAAGAAAACACAAAACAAGAGGTGGCTGGGGTAAAGAAAGTGAATAGAATAAACGATAGCCTCAGCTAGTGGGAACATGTTTTTTAAAAAGTGCATGACCTTTTCTCTCAATGACTGAACTGCATTTGAACTTGAGCTCAATACAACTGTCATCCGATGTTTTATCTTTCATCCTTTTCACTCTCTCTCTCTCTCTCTCTCTCTCTCTCTCTCTCTTACTTGTCTACCCCTTTCTTTCCTCTTCCTTCCTCCCTTCATCCATCATCTCTATCTCCCTCTCTCTCTTTCTCTCTCTCTCCCTCTCTCTCTCTCTCTCTCTCTCTCTCTCTCTCTCTCTCTCTCTCTCTCTTACTTGTCTACCCCTTTCTTTCCTCTTCCTTCCTCCCTTCATCCATCATCTCTATCTCCCTCTCTCTTTCTCTCTCACTTTCTATCTACTCTTTCTATCTCTTTTTTCCCCTCTTATACATGTATATAACTTCCTAACATTTTCTTCATTATCACAATTTCCCCCACTATTGCCCTTTCCCTCCCATCTCTATTTTCCTATCTCTCTCTCTTTCTCTATCTTGCTCTGTCTCTCTCTCTCTGTCTCCTCTCATTTTCTCTTGCTCTCTCTCTCTATCCCTCTTTTTCTCTCTCTTTTCTTTCTCTCCCTCATTCCTATATTCCCATTCGTTTCGATGACTGAACACCTTTTCAAGTTTTGATTGAAGGGTCCAATCAGCCTGCCATAATTCATCGCCTACAAAATGAGCATTCCATACAATCGTAAGTAATTGAATAGTAGCAGCTGAGAAGCCAACATTTTGTCATAATGGCCTTTGCAGGACGAAACAACTATAATGCAATCGACTAATCATATATTCAAACATATATCTTCATTACCAGATTAGTACCGCTCTCATTTTTTCTGCAGGAATATCCAATCATTCAAATGTATCACTTCGTTCAAATTTATTACTTAATTTCCATTAACAAAGGTAACATGGGTACAGATGAATACTTGAGTGCACGGTTTTAACAATTACTGAACTCTACATGAACTGATCTACTCACAGAAGAAATGAATACCTGTTTGGTTTAATCTACTACGATGTATCTGTCAAACTCATCATGGAAACTTTGGAGACACAGTACACATTCGGTGACCCGACACTGCTCTGGCGACATTTTGCAACAGGCTTTATTTTTTCGAAGACGTAGGGTTAGGATTAGGGTTGTGGTTGGGTTTTGGGTTCGGTTTAGGGGTTAGGATTAACTCTTCCAGTGCCGATGTCACATATATATGACAGATAGACCTGTCATTTTCATTCACCAACTGCTCGACCACAGGAAAGGTATATGGTGGTCAATGTATATCCAAATTTTAAGCATAGATCAAGCATTCTAAATATATGATTATAATCATATGCTACCATAGAAATTTTCAGAGAAAATTGCAGATTTTAAAAAAGATATTACCTTATTTCAACATTAAACAACAGTAAACAAATGAGAAACCAAAAGATAATGGACATAAAAGAAACTCAAATGTAATTTTCAATAATTCTTATGCATAAAGTTGGGTAAAGTAATAATGTTTGGTATAAGAAATGGTAATAAATTTCCTACAAGTTTTGTACACAATATTTTGTGAAATAATAGATGGTTAATGAAGTGGAGACATTTGAAAAGAAAGCATTGATCACATTTTGGTAAAATTTTGAAGGGAGATAAACCCCTTGGCACAGTAAGAGTTAAAGATAAAGTTGAGATCTGGTCATGCGATTACATTGTGAAAGAAAGTGTCTCAACGCAAGTGGGAGCGGTTGACGATGTATTGTAGATAATACAATTGGTGTACAATCGGGTTGAGGGTGTGCCTTATATAGGGGTGCGCCTTATACACGGCATTTTACGGTATACTGTGAGGTTTAGGAATCATCAAAATGATAAGAAATTGACCCATACGCACTGCACTCAGAAATGGGTATATTGGACTGTACACACAATGTGGCATGAATGTTCGGCCTGAACACTTCAGCTATTTCTTTTCATATTTCAAATATGAGGGCATCTGAGGAGCAATCCTTTCTAGGGGAATTTTCTACTATTATGTTCTTCCAAAGTGACGTAAAAGGAATGAGAAAGCCCACAAATTATTTTTCACCTTTCCAAGAACTCAATTAACCTTATCTTTCAGATTAGGTATAGTGTAAATTTGGTCCAGGATTAAAGTTAGGAATTTGATTAGTGTAAAAAATTGAATGTGGAGAATTTGTAGCTGGAGGATATGTCCTTCAACCTAAATAAATCTAAGAAATTAAACGAATACCTGTTGGTCTAATCCAGTGTCTGTCAAACTCATATCATTGAAAATTTGGAGACGCATTACACATTTCTATTTAAGATCGAGTTTCTACAAAATCCAAGTGAATGAGTGAATTACGCGATGTGTAATATATGTCACCTCCGGAAGTGTAGATCTGCGGAATGACGTTAATTTTTGTAATTTCTAATAGATCCTTCTAGATAAATATGAGAAATGAATTTGTTGATTTTGAATAAATTTGCATAAATTTGCATAATTAATGATTTACGCATTTCTGTGTAGAAGTTAGGAAGCCCTCACCTATCTTTATCTGTCAGAGCAATCAGAATCAAAATCGGCCAAGAAACGACAGAGAAGAAGCAGAAGACAGAGAATTCACGGATGGACACACAGACTGACGCACACACGCACATACATACGGAGCCCATTTCATAGTCCCCTCGCCAACTTTCGGCGGGGACAAAAATATCTATTTACATGAAAGATGCTTTCATGGGTTACATGACCCATGTTCTGACTACAAGTGCTCTGCAGTCATTTTCCTGCATTTACTGGATTCCTTACTTCAATACTGAACATGACCTCTAACCCTAACCCTAACCCTAACCCAGGGCTGTCAACTTTGGGGAACTGCTTGGAGGGAGATTTGTGATTTTTTTCTCTCTCGCCTGCCCTCCAATTTTTGGGGTCTCTTTTGAAGTCCAAAAATCTCTGACAAGCAAAAAAAAAAAAAAAAAAAAGGTCCTCAGCATTTTGGGGTCTCTTTTGAATTCCAAAAATCTCTGACAAGCTATCATTTTACACGTTTGGAAGGAGGTTTTTTCATAAAGCGGGAGATTTACATGCTTGGCGGGAGAGCGGGAGGAAGGGCATCGTGGCGGGAGTCTCCCGCTTTGACGCTGGAAGGACGGCGGGAGAATTAGCGTCGTGGCGTGAGACTCCCTCCAAATGCGGGAGGGTTGACAGCCCTGCCCTAACCCTAAACCTAACCGTACCCCAAAACCTAAACTCTACCTAAAATCCAATCACAATCCTTACTCTAAACCCAATTCTTTAACAAAATAAGGCCTGGAAGAAATGTCAACAGAGCAAAATGTCAAAATACTGAATAGAACCTCATAGTGTCTTCTTATAATAGTGACGTTTTATGTATGCCCTGAATTACAAATTACACATAGACGGAAAGTGCAATAATCGCTGGAAAATCTGAGTCCATATCTGTTGCAGTACATTGTACCGTTTATGAATAAGAGCGATATAATGGAAGATGATCACTGAATTCTCTAAACTGGTAATGTGGAGTGAAATTTAAAATCTCTATTTTTGTGTACAAATTGGCATTTGGCAATTTCATATTGATTTTTTGTCATTTTCATTCTCACTGCTTCATTTAATATACAATTTTTTTAGACTAACGGTATGAAAGAGTGGAAAATACAATTAAATGGTGCCGATTTGAGGAGGGAAAGCTGATTCATTCAGACCTTTAAAAAACTCTGAAGTGCTATGGGTTAATCAGTGATTCCTATGAACTGTATGATTAACAGTTCAAAACAGCTATGAGGCAGTTCCTTTCAAAATTTCTTTCAAAATTCAGTGCCACTATATGTATTAAACATTACGACGAAGATCAATGCTATCCCACATGCCATTGCATTCCCACAGCACACAAAATGATCCCCTTTTATTGTCTGTGTCCGTTTCAATTACATCTCAAAAGCATGTAATTTGGGAGCAAATATTTTCAGAGCACAAATCCAGCCATGCAACTGCGAGATCCCCATGGAAATTAATTCCACGATTTCAATTCACGTCGTGTATTCCCGAGGAATGCGTTTAATACGAGACATGGGCATTAGATATTAATGACGCGATGTCTTCCTGATAAACAGAAGATTTGGAGTAATTGAGTACATGGATGTCCTTTACCAAGGTATTTGATTGTCATTAATTTTCTGCTTCCTGTAAGTTCCCCTCTCACTCTCTCTCTCTCTCTCTCTCTCTCTCTCTCTCTCTCTCTCTCTTTTTTCTCTTTTCATCTCAAGCTATTCATTCATTTATCTTCCTCTTTCTCACACAGATATTTGCTCTTTACATGTATTTCTATGAACTTTTTCTCTAATAACCCTGGTTATCAAAATATCAAATATCAAAATATGGCAATACTAGTGAGGTTTGAACTGATCCACATTAGGAGTTGGAAAAAAAGAAATCAGGATTTCTTTTAAAAACAAAAAGATGTATTTCATCTAAATCACAATTTATTTGTTTCAAATCAATTTATTTGATTTTTTTTACTAATAGCCCTGAATGTAGCTCCTATAGATAAGGCAATCTTTTGTTGAATTTAACATTTTTAAAAATTCACATTGTCATTAGTTAATTCAATATACATTATTCTTAAAACTACGTAGGAGTGGAAAATAACAATAACTATTGCCAATTTGAGGAGGAAAAGCTGATTTATATAGACCTTAAGGAAACCGTGAACTGCTGATTTAAATGGAATCCCATGAAGTGGTATCATCTGTCTTCCTTTTTTTCTCTTCATATAAGCAGTCAATAGCCAATAAAGATCTAGTTGGAAACATTCTCCTCGACTATAAACTCTTAGAGTATCATCATTGGGAGAGTGGGAGAGTCATCGACGAAAGTTGGTCTGGATCTTTACAGGCGATTTCCTTGCCTCGTGACGCTTAATCAAAATTTGATACACTTGACAAGCATCCCCCATCAATTGTGATCTATTGATCCGACGACGCATTTATGGAATAGATCGGGAGGAGGCGGACCTTTACGATGGATAAAAACTTTTAGTTTTCCCTCGTAAATGTATCTCTGTGGATAACAGCAATGCAGAATTGATGTTTTCAAATAGCTTCTTTCTATGCGAGCAGTACCTTTTTAAAATTTTCAAATAATGCTCATTGATGATACAGGGTTAAATATAGCTGTTCTATGGAATTGGATAACAATTTTGTAGAAAAAAAATTGATGTTTTCTTATAGCTCCTTTTCATGCAAGTATTACCTTCTAAACTTTCAAATATTGCTAATTTATTGCATTTAGTACATGCATTTCTATTCATCACATTTATTCTGGATAACAGCTATTAAAGAACCGATGTCTTCTAATAGCTTCTTTTCATGCAAGTACTACCTTCTAACTTTTCAAATAATGCTCACTGAAGGCACGAAAGTATATATATATACACTTCTACTTATCATAGCTATTCTATCAGATGGGGTAACAATTCTGAAGAAATTGATGTTTTCTAATATCTCCATTTAATGCAATATTACCTTGTCAACTTTCAAACAATGCTCAATGATGACACAAGAGTAATATCTACTTATCACAGCTATTTTAAAATCAGATAACAGCTATTCAGAACAGATGTCTTCCAATAGCTCCTTTTCACGTGATTATTGCCTTTCAGAATTCGGTAACAGCTATGCAGAAATTGCTGATTATTAGTAGCTTCTTTTCATGCGGGTATTACCTTTTAAACTTTCAAATAATGCTCACTGATGACACAGGAGTAGATATATATATCTACTTATCATAGCTTTTCTATAGAATTAAGTCTTTTCTATAGAAATAAGTAACAGTAATGCAGAATTTTAATAGCTTCTTTTTATCAGGCCTGTGAGTGGGGTTTCAAAAAAAGAGCGGAAAAAAGCTTAAACTGGTTTACCTGATCTATTTACTCGTCTTCCGCTTCTAGCGTAATGCAGATTGAACGGCCACCCAACACATGCGGCGGCGCAGTCCACAGTTCTCTGGTATATGAATGCAAGCAGAATGAACTTCACTTAGCACGCGAAGGCAAAACACATACAGTACATATACAGTACGTTGTTTTCCATTGGTAGCAAGAGAGCTATAGACTCTGCTCGTGCTCGCAGCCATTCAGCTAAACTACATTTCCAACCATTTAAAACCATTGAAATAATAGTTGCCGATAAAATAGTGGGAATAACACACGGGAAAAAAGCGGAAATTGAAATTAACAAGAATAATTTTAAAAAGCAGATTTCTGCTTAAAAGCGGAGATCTCACAGGCCTGTTTTTATGCGAGTACCCCCGTTTAAATTTTCAGGTAATGCTCATTGATGGTTTAAAATTACATTTATTTCTGCTCATCACAGCTATTCTATAGAATGATGGCAGACAAGAGATCATATCTTTCAAGGAAATCTACACTAAAATTTTGTTCAATGGATTTCTTTCAATGAAATAAAATATCAACAACAGTTGACTGCCCGGAAGAAAGCCATTAAAATGTTATTAACTCTGAAGATATTTGCAAATAAAAGATCTTGTCACTAAAATGAAAAGGTAACAAAATTACCAAAGCTAACTCTAAAAATGTTTTGAAATGGATAATCTTCAAGATATCTATAAATCAGCATTTAATTACTCATATATAAAGACAAAAGTGAAGAATGAGTTTTCAAAACCAACCTTTCTATGAAATTGCATTAACTAAGAAGCAAAACATAGATTTCTATATAAGGGACTGTATGTTATGTACATGGTCAGTACTACTAGCTCAAATCTTTCTATGCTTATTACTGAGCTAATGTTTTTTTTTAAATCTTTCTACCAAACTCAATTGGTAGACTTCATGATTGAGTCTTTTACATACAGTTGCGGTTTTATGTGATTCTTTAAACCATAGCACTTAAGAATATTCTAAATGTCTAAATAGCTTAGCTTGGCCTCCTCAAATGTGCAAGGGTTATTCTAATATTTCACTTGTACGTAGTGCAAGACAAATCAAAATGTATATAAACCGAAATGAGTAAATATTACAAAATGCAAAAAAAAAAAAAGACTGATGATTTGTACACAAAAACAGTGATTATAAACTCCACTCTGCATTGCCAATTTAGCGACTATAATTATAAATCAAATCACTATCATTCCCGAATGGCAGAATGTACTGCAACAGAAATAGACTTAAATTTTTTTGATTTTGCTCTTTCATTATGTATTATGTGTAATTCATCGCATTCCAGATGAAAAGATAAAGCAAAGAGGTCACTTAATGGCGTCATTGAACTGCATTTATTTTCAGTTTACAAACAGAGCTTGAGATTTCCATTAACAGGAATTTCCAGAACTGCAAAGGTGAAAATTTTATGAATGCTTCAGATACGAGTGAATATTATTTCCCAGAAACATCAATATGTGCATGTGGGAATCAAACTCTGGCCCATGAATAAAAGATGAAACGATTTCTCCCAACAAATTAGGAATGGATTTTAAAATGCCTCACATTTTCTCGCCAGGTAAATACCAGTATGCATATTTAAGGCGTTGGGGTTATATTTTCTAGGACGGGAATTGCTTCTTGTCTTCTGTTCTGTCAACTTTTTTATGCAGGATTCATAATCATATAAAGCCTAGTCAATCCAATTACGGTGGTTATGCCCATTGTCAAGTAAGAGCCAGAAAGGATTAAGTAATATCTTTAAACATAGAGATAACGCCCTTCTGGCTCTCAAGAAATGATAAGTAATCAGATGGGTGTGGTACAGTACGGTATAACAATCTTGTTGTTGATGGAGAAAAATGAAAGCGTCCTTCAAAGAGGCAGAAAAGCGTAACTCTACATAAGTGCTACCGATAAGTGATCTTCTGGCTTACAACTGACAACAGGAAAATATGAATGCCAGAAGGGTGTTGATTTTGCAATTAAAATAAAAGAGGATTTAAATTAAGCCCTTCTTGCTCTCAGCAGACAAAAAGTCCAATGGTCAAAAGATTACATTTTATGTTTTAGAAATTCAAGGTGTGGGGAAAATGGGGCACAGATTTAAACTAGAAGAAAGTAATTTCATCAATTTCGGTATCTGTTTTCTGCTGATATGCAATTGTGCATTTCCATACCTGTGTCTAATTGAAATTATACAGTTCAATCCTCACACATTCAATGCTAAATTCGGAGTTCTGGTAACGGAAATATGCATTGTTTATCAAGCAGTGAATGGCTTGCCTGGACCAACAAAAACCTGCTGGAAATTACACTCATGGAACAGCACACGTCATATTAGCATGCAAAGTCAGTTGACAGCCAAAAGGAGTTAACTCATATACTTTAACCCACTGTGTATGGGAGTCGGGTGGTTCCTGAACTAAGCCTATGGGAATAAGAGAATTCAGTAGCCTACGGGTTAACGCAGAGTTAACGTTCTTCTGGCTCTCAACACATAAATATGATAACACGTGTTATGTATACGGTTGTGACTATATCAGCTCAATTTTCTCATTATTCTATGTCCATTACTCAGCTAAAATACATTTTCCACCAAAATGGTTTAGGAGATGATCATTTACAAGTTGTTTTGAACATTAAAGGGATTTGGTAACTTTGTAGAGGGCTGGAGGCTCGATAAAATCTGAGCTGCCTGGCCTTACATGCTATCAGTGTATGTAATATGGTGTAAGAATGAAGCCAAGGGAAAAAAATGAACTTCAAAATCATCATGTGCTTCACAAAAATGAATGTATACAAGTGACCGGAAATGCCGGACTCTTATTTCCCCACATAGACTGCAGTGTTAGACTAAAGCGTACACCCGTAAGGTTTCGTAATGGGCAATATTCAGTCATAGATATCTTAATAATAGCATTGTATATTTGAAAACCTTTCTATGCCTGGCTATTTGTTTATCTTTCTGAACATCATTATACAAGACAGATATATCAAAATTCAGCAATTTATTAAATCAAGCCTCCACAAAGTTACTGATTCCCTTTAAGCATAAGTTTTGGTGGATTTTTAAAATTTCCTTGTTTTCATACTTATTACCTCCCTTAAAAGCTCTCAATCCTTACCCCATTTCTCTCCCCACCGACCCTCCAACCCCCATCATCACCCGCTACACCCCCCATGAAAATTGCTGAATGGGTTTATACTTAGCTGGGACTCTGTCAAGCTGGCGCTATTTTCAGAGTGGTCGGTGATCCTCTACCGTCGGGCCTGTTTGTATTACCCGCTTCCAATTTGCCCAAATTAATTGCGATGACAGACGAGGAATCGGGATCAAAGTCTATCTCTATCTCTCTTTCTCTCTCTCTCCCGGCCCACTCATCTTTGCCTTGGATACACGCAGATAAATACACGCCAGAGAGTCAGACTGGTATGCGTAAAAGATGAGACTCATTTCTGACCCCACACTATCAAATATATCTTGATACAGGCTCCACAACGGAGCTGTAACAATGAACAACATATATACTATCATCCATCTTTAAAAATTTACAAATAATTCACAAGAATATGTTTTGCTAACAGTAGGGCTCAAAATCTTAATTACCCTGTTCAGTAAGACAAAACAACACAATCGCAAAGACTTTCGAGAAATCGACCATACTTAATTTCACTCGCCTTGCCCATAACCCTTTGAAATATGCGAACTTTACAAAGGCATGTTACATAATCTGAACATGATATTCAATACGGTATTGAAATTGCCCTTAACATGATTTCTCAAATATCTTTGCCATTGTATTCCAACATATTTCACCAGAATATTCTGCTGACAAGAAGGCTCAAAATCATAAATCCCCTTGTTCAGAAACAACATATAACATGATCACAAAGACTTTTAAAAAAAAATCATCCTTAGGCAATTCAAATGGCTTTGTCCATCACCTTTTGAAATGTGCGAACTCTACAATGACATAGAGCGTAATCCGAACATGATTTCCAAGGGCAATGCAACAGGGTACTGAAATTTGATTTCTCTGACGTCTTTGGGATCGTGTTATATGGAAATCTTTTACACTGTGAAGATATCTTATGAAAATTATGTCTAACATGTCATGACCAAATTAGAACAAGATCTGCAGATGGGATGTAAAATTGGAACAAGACCTGCTAGGGAGGGGGATGTAGGTCAAAGAGGTTTTGCATGCAGAGTAACTATGCCAGTGTCTTGTTGGTTTAAGCAACTGGGGGTCAAATATGTACATTCCATATATAGCTTGAGGACTTGTTTCATCCCATGTTTTGTCCTAGATTTATAGTGCACCTTTGAATAAGAGCACACACACACACAAAACTGTATCCTAAATATAGTTGTATCTTCAAAAATCCCACTTGAATATCTTTCTTACATTGTAAAAATATAATGCAAAATTAAAACCTCATAACAAATGTCATCTAAAATGCCATCACAGTATTTTGACAACAAATGAGCATTACTTATCTATCAAACACCAAAGAAGAAAAAAAGAAGGTAGAAATGGAGCATTTTCAAAATGAAAAAATAAGCTAACAATAAAGTATGTAAAGAATTCTGCAAAACATAAAGTCACGCTGAGTTGTCAGATCTTTCTACATGTTTTTCAATAACTACATGCATTGATATTCAATATCACCAGAAGAGATGGACTAATCAGGGCTGCAGCTCGCAAACCTAAGTCCTAGTCTGGTCTGGCTCATTAACTTTTAAAAATCCTTACTGGGTTCTGGACTGGTAACTTGTTAAGAAACAGTTAGATCTATCACCAAAATTTTCATACCAACAAATATCTGTTCTTTTCCTTAGAGGGCTTTGAGACACACATATTCTTGGCAGACAGCCAGACACGTACACACACACACAATTATATTTCAAAAATTCCTCTTTTCTGCTAGACCTCTGTTACAGAGTTCACCCGATTTGAGTTTTAATTTGGCTCGATTCAAGACCTTCAGTCTGGCAAATCTGAGACCAGTTCTAGTACCGAGATGCAGCACTAACTACAATACGAATCAAAGGCCGATTCCATGCAGAGTGTACTGTGCAGAGTGTCCCGTAAGACACATGTCTATTTTCAACATATTTCATCAAAAAATGAAGAATCTCTCAATATGACCATGGAACAATGGTGCTTTCTGGTATCACAACCTATAGACATGGTCATATCAAAAGATTTTTCATTCATGGATGAAAATATTGATAAATATCATATGTCCTACTGGACACCTTGCACAGGATCGCCCTAAAGTATCTTGGTGACTTAACAGCATTATGTACAACAGGGGTTCTCCACTGACAACTGCTGTACAGTCCACTTCCTACAACAATCAATTCTTAACTTCAACCTTGTGCAAAGTAAACCTAACCCTAACTGAAATTGGAGACCTAATCTAAAACCCAGTTGCAACGAAAAGCCTATTCCTATGGCCCGTATTCTTGAAAGGCGCCTAACTTAAGCCCCAACCGGTGGCCTAAATTGTAGATTTAGGCCACCGAATTATGGAGAGCCAAATATCACCCTCTTTTAATCCTACAAAATCACTATAGTTCTGGGACTAAAATATACAAATACAAAAACCCACATGATAGAATTGATTTCTGATGCTCGATCATTTCATGCCAGAAAATAATTTTGTTTCTTTATTTTGTTACATAAATATAGTAATTTATACGGGACTCAGGGGACGACGAATGGCCTTCCATAAATCAGTGGCCTAAGTTAAGCCATGCAGGCTTAACTTCGGCCACTTTCGAGAATACGGGTCATCTTTGTTATGATAAAGCCTGGAGTATATGTCTCTCCTGAATCATCACAATAGGATATAAAGAGAGAACACATCATAGTTACTTTTGCAGCTGTTGGTTATGTCAACAGTGACTTCATATCTAACAAAGACAGCTGTTACAGTGAAACCTGTATATGAAGACAGCTCAAGGGAGAGGAGGACAGTGGTCTTTACTCTTTATGAGCAGTTGGTCTTTGTGTACAGGTTCCTTTAATACACAATTCAATGAGAAACCCTGCACAAGGGAAACAAAAATTGTGGTCTTTACAGACAGGTGGTCGCTAAAGCAGGTATCACAGTATAAACATTCACCCTATCCGTATCAAGTCATTTTATTTATGAAAAATGAACTTTCAAGGGTCAAATTTTGAGGTTTGCTCCTAGTTTTATTATTAGAATGTGTATCTTTGAATAGGCAAAGATACTGCCCATGGGAACAAATTTCCTGATGCATACAGAGTATGTTTCACCAGGAAAAAATGCTCTTCTTATTAAAGCCAAACACAAAAAAATATTAGAATCCTGTTCATTTCTGTGACAGTTCAAGCCTGTTTACCTTAAATTCCAGACAAATGTGACAAGACCTTTGAGCAGAAAATATGCTCAGAGAGCAGGAATGTATACTTTTAAATTTGACAAATCACTCCCTCGCACGCCACTCAAGGCTATTCATTTATTGCTACAATTCCACCCATTTGTACATTCTTGCACAAAGTCTAATTAATGCTGACCAAAAGGCTATTCCATCTAAAACATTCCACGTGCAGCTTTTGATGATTGCATGGGATATGACAGTTTAATCTTGGCAAACATACTATAAACTCTGTCCTCTTTCCGTCCCAAGATGCCCCATCTCTTCTCAAATATTGTGTTGCAGTAAACATTAAGGACCCCTTTCCTCATTGCACATTATTTCCATCCACACCAGTGCTTGCTGAGAGTGGTGCACGATCACCACTACAGGCACACTGCCGATTTCCTCATGTAGCACTGTACTTGAAATAAGGGGTTGGGACCAGTCCTGAAGACAAGTCGCTACTGGGAATGTCCCAGGAGGTACGGTCCCTCCATGTTTTCGTCTTGTTCTTGCTGGAGAGCGCAATGTTTAATCACAACTTGCCGGGACAGGGGCTACGAATCCAATAAAAGTGAGTCTCGGGTCCGCTCCAAAATTTGCACATCTCTTCCCCCTCTTGAGGCTGATTAAACAGAGCATGTTCTCCACTTTCTTCTGCCAGTGGTGTTGTTATAGGGGGCACGGGGGGGGGGGGGGGGGGGGCAAGGGGGGGGAGCACATGCCTCCCAATCAAATAGCCAAAAGAGGGGGAACAAAGAAAAAAGACAAAATGACAAAAAAGAACCCTCAAAGAGAGGAAAAAAGGGAGAGGGGGAAAGAGAGCACGGAAAGAAGACAGCTTGACCCTCTCCTGGACTCTCACCCTAAATTATTGGCCTTGTAAATTTGCATGAAATCCAATGAGTAAGACAGGTGCCCCCCCCCCAAATGATGTCGATGCCCCTTTAATATCTGGATCCACACACTACACCACCGCTCTTGGCCAATTTCATACTTTATCTTCATCGCTCTTTCTCTACCCATCTCTTAAATACATGTATAACTTTGCATCTTTATCTCTGTCTATCTGTACATCCATATATCTAGGTATCTTTCTAGGCATCAATACATAGATAACTCTTCCTCATTAACTCTCTCACTACCACTATTGCTCCCTCTCTCTCTCTCTCTCTCTCTCTCTCTCTCTCTCTCTCTCACACACTCTACACAGCTAGTGTGAAATCAAAATTTCAAAGTGCCTACATGTTATTGCATCTTTTAAATAAGCATCTTTTAAATAATATCAAAGCTGCTGGATACAATGTTAAAGTGTTAAATTCTGCAATACATTTACATATAATATTATGAAATTAAAAAAATGTGAAAACAAGAGCACTCCTCAACTCTTTTAGATGTTGATTTAACACTTACATTATTTTTTGGAGTACATATGAATAAAAACAAATAAAAGAGGCAAATCTAACTTTGAACACAAGAATAATTCTTTTTTGTTCAAGTTCTCTGAGTTTTTTTTAGTTTTCAAGAAAAAAATTTGCAACAGATTCAGGTGTTGTTTTTTTCAATCATTAAAAAATACAGATTAAAACAACATATAAACATGTTTATTTGCACTTGAAAAGATTCAATAGTCCCTTGAATGCCAAAGGCATTTGGGTATAACCAGTACCTGATATTTCCCTTATATCCTTGGAATGTAGTTTCAGTTTCATTTTCATTTTAGATGAATTTCCGGTAAATTTTAACAAGAAGTGGATGAGTCATGTTAACAGAATAACCCTTTCAGGACAGGAATTATGTAAGAGCTCAATTGATCACATTTTGTTCTGCAAATTGGCAACAATAATATTTTTCTTTTAGTGCTACGTGGTTCTAATAAGATGTAATGTCTTGAAAATAATATACATGGTTAGGAACTTTGTCGAAAACTTGAAAAAGTTGCCAATTTGGACAAAAAAACAATGATTTTGAATCTCTCAATGTGTTGCCAATTTAAGGATGTTCAATCTTATTCTCTTTTTTAAAATTCCTGGCATCAAACGCAATATGATCATGCAACAAAAATGGACACAGTATGTGCAGAATTTTTTGCTCTTTCTACTCATACATCTGGTATATTTTTTAAGGCTCTAAATCAAAAGTTATTGGGCCAAACCACAGAATGTGGTCAATTGTCTCGAAAGGGATAATAGAAAACTCTCACTGTGTATCTTTCTCTCTTTCTCTCTCTCTCTCTGTCTCTCACTCAATTCCATTATTCCTAATCTTAATCTGTCGTCTTCCACACTCCTTTGTTGTCCTGGTGACTTCCTGAACCTTAACCGAAAAGCAATCCACTTTCATCATTATTCATCAATGTGGAAATTTCCTGAGAAGGTTGAATGGAATTTCTCAGAATTCCACCCACATTTAGGACAAAGCCAAATGTTTTTCCAAGAATCGATGACATCCTCGCGGGGGTTTGTAAAAACTTTTATTTAAGGTCGTTTAGTATGATCCGGACTCCCCCGGGGTAGTGACTTCCGCTCGCATTTCAGTAACAATGGATACCGTCTTCTTGACCCGAGTAAGCTTCAGGCATTAAAATGACTTGCCCCCATATCCTCATGAACTCGTACAAGGGCGGTCGCTCCTTCTCTCTCTCTCTCTCTCTTTCTCTTGAACATTCTATGTCCTTGGGGGGGGGGGGGACAGAGAGAGTAGTCTCCCCCTTGCTAGTATAAATTGCATTACTCATCATTCCCTTTTTGTTGTGTTCTACAGATCTGGATATCTTCAATGTCTATTTTCCATCACTGATATAGTCATTTTCCATTCATTTCTATTTCTATTCTATGATTATTCAATGACTGGTGTAATAAAACTATAAGTGCTTTGGCCAATTACATTGTAACTGGTAAGGTGCTATATAAAAAACAGCTATTGTTATCATTATTATCATTGAAGACACTTACAATTTCTAAATCATCAGACTTTGTGTGTTCCTTCATGTCTTTTCCCAATTTTTCTATTAAGTCCCTTCCCTCCCTCCGTCCCTCCCTCCATCCCTCTCCCCCTCTCTCTCTCTCTCTCTTTGTCTCTCGTAACCCTATCTCTTTCTCTTTCTCAGCTATTCTTTTAACCCTCTCTATTCTCTCCACCTCTTTCTCAATTGCTGCATTGCTGCATTCTTCTATCCCTGCTTCATCATCTCCATCTCATTCTCCTCCCTTCATCACTGTCCACCCCTATCCTCAGGTAAATCGCCTTTTTCATTCATTCATTCATTCATTCCGATTACGTCTCCAGCGAATGAGTAGCATCAACATTCCTGGAAAGGCATCCGCAATCGTTTCCTTCATTTCTCCTGGCCTTGACTGCGTTCGTTACTATGACGATTCCTCCAACGCTCCTTGGAGCAGCGTCATTTAGCAGCGCTTTCTAAAGAAGTTCATTTCCTTTTCATCCCAGCGGAGGATAATTGGGTCATTAAAGGGAATACAGTTTAAATGATCTGTAGACGGCACCTGATCGATGTGCCCATTCAGAGCATATATAAGACACTTTCAAGAGAAATCCGACTAATAATTGTTATTTTTCCCCCCATATCATACCAAAAGAGATGAGATGGTAAAAACATATTTTTTTACCTTTGTACCTTTCGCCTATAAATTTCTTCCTAAATATTGTCTTCTGTATAATATGATAATACATATCTCTTCCATATGGTAACAGAAAAGGAAGAAGAGACACCCCCCCCCCAAAAAAAAAAAAAAAAAAATCATATTATATTTACCAGTTTACCTGTCATCTATAAATTTTCCAAATTTTGTTAACCTGATGACTACTGAATTCTCTCATTTCCATAGGCTTAGTACAGAGACCACTCGATTCCCCTCAGGTAAAGGGTTAATATTTTACATATCAAAATGGTGGTACAACACATGCTTCTGTGACAATTACTCCATGGTCAATTTCCCACAACAAGCTAATTCCTAACTTCAAACCTGGACCCAACACCTGTACCTAACCCTACCCTTAACCCTTTCAGGACAGGAATTATTTACGGGCTAAATTGATCACATCTTGTTCTTCAAATTGGCAACAATAATATTTTTCTTGTATTGCTACATGGTTCTAATAAGGTGTAATGTCTTTGAAAATAATGTAGGGTTATGAATTTTGTCGAAAAGTTGAAAAAAACTGCCAATTTTGATAAAAAAACAATGATTTTGGGCCTCTCAATGTGTTGCCAATTTAAGGATTTTAAAACTTATTCTTGTTTTTAAAATTCATGGCATCAAATGCAATATGGTCATGCAAAAAAAATGGACATATTTTGTGCAGAAATGTTTGCTCTTTCTATGCAGGCATCTGGTACATTTTTTAGAGCGCTGAATCAAAAGTTACTGAGCCAAACCACAATATGTGGTCAATTGTCTCGAAAGGGTTAAGCTTAAACCTAACCTAAAACTCATTTGCAGCCCTCACCCTAACACTATACTTTTGAGAAAACAAACCCTGCAGCGACGGTCAGATTACCAAACAAACAACTTCTATTCCTCTGACATACTTTTGACATATTTTTCTTTTGCAAGTGCAGTTTCTATACAAGAAATCAAAATTAGCTTTTTGAAGACTGATTAGCACAAGTTAATTACAGCAATCCAATTTCTAGTATGTAAATGGGGACTTGAATTCTGATTACAAATACCATTGTGGCACACTTCTTGAATACAAAGTACAAGTTCTCCTCCACTTCACCGTAAACAGCAACGAGATCAAAGTACAGTGAAAAGTTTGCTTCCAGTTGGGGAAAAAAAATCCTGGGTGGAAAATTTAGGACAATCAACTACAATATATCACAGTTCATGTCACTTCTCATGATGAAGAATTTGTTTCCAGTCAGGGAAATAAATGGTAGCAGGAAAAATCTGGGACAGTACTAGAGGATAAGCATATCTTATCGTTTCCCACAACAATAACAAAAAAATGATTGAGGTATCATGAAAAATGTGCGTCCAGTCGAGAAAAAACAGCAGGAGGAAAATATGGGTCAGTGAATGAAAAGATAAACATATCAGAGTTCACATCATTTCCCATCGCATGAAACTGACCAAGGTAAAATAGAAAAAAATTTGCATCCAGTCGAGGGGGAAAACCGGTGGGAGGAAAATGTAAGACAATGCACAACAGGATGAGAATCTCTCAAAGTCCATGCAGCATCTGTTTCCCAACACGACTCTTGTTTTTACTTCCCTCCCTGTTAAATGTTCCCAAAGGCGTCCGGTTGGAAACATAAACACTGTTTTATGCGAAGGACAAAGGGGAAAAATGGAGCAAAAGAAATTCCCAGGTACCTTTGTCTGGGTGATTTAAAGGCATTTTTGGCCTTTTGAATAATATAGTTAACATTTATACGGCGCCATGTCTCTCAAATTTGACACTAATGGGGCTATTCTGAAATATACAGTGTCATTGTGGGCATACATGGACATAGTAAACCCTGGGATGACAGTTTGAAACAAAGTTTTTAAAAAGTAATTTCTTTGGAACTATTGAATCATCTCATATTCATAAAATCAATAGAAGATACAATTCAAGAGATAATACGGGGTATATAAGTTGACATAATTAAACAACTTAATAATAAGTTGGAAAAAGATATGTTTTTAGCTGAGGTTTGAACTGTGAATATGTGTTCTCATTTCGAAACTGAAGAGGGAGTGTGTTCCACAGCTCTGGGCCAGAACCAGAATAGAGAACAAATTTTGAAATAACTGTGATAAATGACAGATGAGCAATCTCATGGTAGCAGAATGATATAAAACATTATTTCTCAACATTCAAATTTGCTTCTCAGAATTAAGAGATTACTAAAGATAAAAGTTTAATTCAGATAAAAAGCCATAAGTTGAATAAGTCTCTGTGAAAGGTTTTATCTTGATGACTGTCAAAGTTTATGATATGATATATAATGACTATCATCTGTGATAAAGGAATTATGTGAGAAGTCATTCAAATACATGTACCCCAATTAAAGGAGAATGAAACCCTGGGGAAAAATCAATTTTAATGAAAAGAGAGGATAGAGAGAAGCAATTTAAAAAAGTTCCATCAAAATCGGTTACGAAATGAGAAAGTTATGAAAGTTTGAAAAGTCTCAATTTACTTTCTATGGCAATCCTCAAATTGGCAATGTTGCTTCAAAGTGACAGGTTTAGTAGTACAACTCTCGATATGTTTTGTACACAAAATTTCATATTTCCCCATTATCTCTCAAGGTGCGGCTTGTCTCCTTCTTAGCTCAAGATATATCATGGGAAAATATATTTGACACAACATATATTGAGTTCACAAAAAGACAAGCAGCATCTTTATAGAAATAATGGAAAAAATATGAAATTTTGAGTACAAAACATATTGAGAGTTGTACTACTAAACCTGCCATTTTGAAGCAACATTCCCAATTTGAGGATTGCCATAGAAAGTAAATTGAGACTTTTCAAACTCTCATAACTTTTTTCATTTCGTAACTGATTTTGATGGAACTTTTTTTTAAATTGCTTCTCTTTATCCTCTCTTTTCATTAAAATGGATATTTCCCCAGGGTTTTATTCTCCTTTACTAATCAGAACCTAAAAATATAGCATCTATGGAGATGAAATCTTTGAACGACAAACAGTGAGAGACACAGGAAATATGGTATACACCCCCCCCCCCCCCAACTCCCTCCAACAAAAAAAAAAATGCATTGCCTTCTAACGAATCCAAAACTCTAATGATCAATTACAATAAAAGCTATAAAACCTTCAGTTCCGGATATGCCAAATGAGGATTTTCAAATATAAATGGGCATGAAAATTCTTCCAAAGTGGCAATTTGGGAACCATTACGATCCATTTCTTAAGCTAAGTACTGTTTGCATTAACTATGGAAAGCTTTCATGAATATATATGCTAAATATGCCTTTTATGAAACAGCATTGGGACAGGCAATGTGCGACGTGCCAATTAAAGCATTACTATGGTAGGAAATTGAAAATGTAAAATACCATTTTTATATACCTAGAATCTGCCTAGCTTTAGCCCCTGTTTCTTCAAAGTTTGTGTTTTTAAATGTGATGTTGATGGGTTCTGAAAATAAAATGCATTTAAAGAGAAACTTTAAAAAGTTATATCTGAGTTGTTGATCGTGCAGCGGAAATAAGCTTCATGAATTATGAGTCGTTTGGATAAAGCATCTACATCAAATATACATTTTTTTTCAATCATTTAGAAGCAAAAAACATTTTTAAGCATATGTTTTGACAACATATCAAGACTAATGGCTTTAGGTTAAATATTGCAAGGGAACAGATAGTAATACTTATGACACCAACAAAAAACCTTTTAAGGATGTTTTACAAAACAATGATTTGCTTCTAACTTCAAATGCATTAGGGTGCATCCATAACTTCTACGGAAACTGTGCAGCCAATTAAAGGGGAAGCCCACCCTGATATAATTAAAAGAAGCAAAAAAATTAAAGAAGCAGATCAATGAAAGTTAATTAAAATTAAATTAAAAGAAGCAAAAAAACTAAAGAAGCAGATCAATGGAAGTTTGAGCAAAACCAGATATGAAATAAGAAAGTTATGAATTTTTAAAGTTGTATCAATCAAGCATAAATTGGCAATTCTGTGACGTATCTTGCGAGCTCCTTGCCCTTTACTGATAAAAATAAAAATTACTATTTTCTCTAAAGAAGATATCAAATCATACATGCAGTCTAGATATAATAATTTTACTTATGTTTAACACAAAACCTGCATGATACAAATTTATTCCCTCATCAAAAACAAAGAAAATGAAAATTTATGATTTTTTGTGTACAGAGCAAAGGGGAGAGGAGCTTGCAAGATAAGTCACAGAGTTGCCAATTTGTGCTCATTTGATTACAACTTCAAAAACTCATAACTTTCGTATTTCTTATCAGATTTTACTCAAATTTTTATTGATCTGTTTCTTTAATTTTTCTGCTTCTTTTAAAACCAACTTGATATCAGGGTGGACTTTCCCTTTAAGGTCATTATGCCATGCCCATTCTAAATCAAATTACATGTTGCTTACTTTCCTTCCTTATCAGGCTGATCAAAACTCTGTTTGCTTCTGATTTTATTCCAAAGAGGGCACATCAGAGAACTTCTCAAGAAATCCCACATCCCAGTGCCCATGCCCTTGCCATCTACATGTTGTATATGTACATGTGTATTTCTTCAGGTAGACCCTTCAGATAGACCCTTGATATGTTTACGATTTAATTGCAAAAGGGTGCATCAATACCTTCTCAGGAAACTTATTATTCACAGCCCTCATCACGATGCCTGCTCCAGAGCTGCCAACCTCTGGCCAAGCTTTTCCATACTCGACAAGCTGAAAAATTGTAGTTTGTCGATGAAATTCGTAATTTTTTACAAGTCGCCAAATACCAAATTTTTAAACTGCAACTGCCACCAAAATTGTTAAGATTAGATCTAAAAATGTCCTAGAATTACTCTTCCTGACAACTGGCCATTGTGGAGTGCGCCTGTAATCCAGCTAATAGTGGAAGTTATAACCTGATTCAGCGGACCCAGGTTCAAGACAGAGTCACATCTTTCAGATGGTCACGTTAAAGATCGATCCCCAGACGCAAATAATCAAATCTGAATGATACACGTCAGTAAAAACCCAATTACACACACATACACACTCTTCCTGACACCCCAATAATTTCTACTGAACATGATCTAGATCTATAAATATAAAAACAACTCAAACTCACATTCCCTATTCATCCTTTCGATTCCACTACGGCGCGGCTCCACATACTGTCGCCTTGCACCAAGCGGCAGCCGCGCCACCTGCGGGCTAGGTTGGCCGGCTTCCCCTAGCGTCTCAGTGTGTAAAAGCAGCCGTGCCGCTTAAGCTAGAAGTTTACGTGTGCACTGAAAGTAAAAGTGTGTGTTCCTCTGCAGCCTCTTTTCTGTATGCACTTTAAGTACATACACAGTGCGGAGTTCCAGGAACAGCAAAAATAATACAATACGAGTATGAAAGTTTAAGTGATAACAAATACATGTGAATTTGCGCTTTTTGGATGCGTTTTCGTATTTTCGTATTCCCTTCGGATTTTCGTAACAAATACACATTTCTTGTAATGGTTGGCAGCTCTGACTGCTCCCTTTCTGAAGCAAACTAAGTACTTCTCTTCACTTTCTTATCAGGAGATAAATCCTTGGTGTGTTTTTGATTTATTTCCAAAAGGGCGCAACAGAACTTCAGAACAAACTAATTATTCAAGGCCCTTGTGACGATACTTGCACCATTTCTGTAGCAAACTACATGTACTTCACTTCAGTATCTTTTCAGTGCGATTGCCTCATTATGTGTTTCTAAGTTAATTGCAAAAGAGGAGCAATCATAGAACTTCACAACAAACTAATTATTCAGGTCCCCAAAGCCTGCGCAATTTCTAACTAAACTGCATGCATTTATCTTCTATTCCTAATCAGAGTGAAAGACACTTAGCTTGTATCCGATTTAAAGGAGAATGAAACCCTGGGGAAATATCCATTTTTAATGAAAAGAGAGGATAGAGAGAAGCGATTTTAAAAAAAGTTCCATCGAAATCAGTTACGAAATGAAAAGGTTATGAAAGTTTGAAAAGTCTCAATTTACATTCTATGGCGATCCTCAACTTGGCCATGTTGCTTCAAAATGGCAGGTTTAGTAGTACAACTCTCAATATTTTTTGTACACAAAATTTCATATCTTCTCCATTATCTCTAAAGATACTGCTTGTCTTTTTGTGAACTCAACATATGTTGTGTCAAATACATTTTCCCATGATATATCTTGAGCTAAGAAGGAGACAAGCTGCACCTTGAGAGATAATGGGGAAAATATGAAATTTTGTGTACAAAACATATGGAGAGTTGTACTACTAAACCTGTCACTTTGAAGCAACATTGCCAATTTGAGGATTGCCAAAGAAATTGTATTGAAGCGATTTTGGGAGAGGTTGATTATGTAGCACATAAGAATTGGTGTATATGCTGTGAGGTTTTGGAACATCACCAAAATGAGAAAAAATTCACTCCATCTTGCTGCATATCACATGAACTGGACACGCGTGCCATGAAAGTTCAGGCCAAACATTTCAGCTGTTTGGCCAGAAACGCATTTATAGGTTTAGGTGTATTTAGATGACGGAATTTGCTTTTGTTGCACAATTACATGTATCGATATATACCGTAAAAGAAAGCTTATGACTTTAAATGTCGTGTACATTATACCGTTTTCTCCAAAGTGCGTATTTGCGCGTGTGCACGGATTCGTCAGTTCGTAAAAACAACGACAACAGGAGGGTTATTCGAAAAGCAGTCCTACTCCGGGGACATTTCTTCTATGATATTAATTCTTCCAAACTGACACAAAAAGAACGAGAAAGCTCACAAATTATTTTCCACCCTTGCCAGAACCCCACCTTCTCTTTAATCTGACAAGTGCATGTGATAACTTCTCAAGAAACAATTTATTCAAGGTCATAATGATAATGCCTGTGCACTTTTCTAAACACACACTGCATGTGTAAGTATTTCTCTTCAGCTACTTATCACTGATATTGAGACAAGCCCTTGGGTTGTTTCAAATTTATTTGCAAAAGGGCACAACAGAAATTCTCAGGAAACTAATAGCCCTTTCATATTGAGCCGATATAGCGGAATCAAAAGCGGTTTGGCCAGATAACGTAATAAGTCGGATGTTCCGCTATCGAGGTGGGAGGTCTGTGACTACCTCGAGAGGTGGTTTTGAAAGCGCTATCCAGCGGTATCTTTTTCTTGATGTGAAAGCAAGGCAATGCGAAGCGTTTCCAAGGAAGGTGGAACAACAGCGGAATCAATAGCAGAATGAAAAGTGCTTCCGCAATCTGAAAGGGGTATAAGTTTTCAAGTCACCAAGGTCTGCACACTTTTTAAATTACACTACATCTTCTTCTCTTTAGTTCGTTATCGATGAGATCAACCCTTGGTTTGTTTCTGATTTATTTGCAAAAGGGTGCAAGAGAACTTCTCCAGAACCTACTTATTCAAGTTCCTATATATAGCTTGCTCCCTTTCTGAAGTAAACTACATGTACTTCTCCTTGGATTCTTTTCAGTGCGATCAACTTGTGGTTTGTTTCTGATTTATTCACAAAAAGGCGCAACAGAACTTCTCAGGAAACTAATCATTCACATCCCCAAAGCTTGCATCCTTTCTGAAGTAAGCTAAATGCATTTCTCTTTGGATTCTTTTCAGTGCGATCAACTTGTGGTTTGTTTCTGATTCATTTGCAGTAGGTTGCATCATGAGGTTTTCAAGAACAATTTCTGTGCACTTTCTACATCAAAATAAGAGGTCCTTTCACCCCATTCCCTAGGAAAAGGTTCCTGTAGTTTCTGATCAAGGAAAATTAAAGGCACTTGGCACTCTCCCAACAGATAAAAGGTTCTTTCGATCAACAGGATAACCCTTTTCAGTAAATAATACAAGGCCTTTCTCTCTACAGCTCTCTCTTTCCTTCTCACACACTCTCTTTTTTTCCTGAAAACTTATGAACCCCAGCCACCTCAGTCACTTAGTCTGGACTCAACCCTCTCCTCCCCGTGGTATGAAAGGGGTATTACTTGCACCTCTCTCGCAAATCTTGTCCGGAGTAATTGCAAACTTACGAGCCCCGGCCGCCTCTTGCTCCTGACATTTATTTCTCACTCGACGAGCCCATCATCGGGCGGTGTGGGGGCGGTATTGACACGGCAAGCACCCTAACATTTACAAAATTGATTACCGCGCTTCGGCGGGCAATCACAGCAACACAACAGGTCCCTGGCGCTGCTACTTCCTCTGCCCACTCACAGTTTGCTTGTCAAATTAAGCTTGCACTGGTTCTCTCAGTGGTTTAACATGCACTTTGAACATCAGATAGGAAGTGCAGGTTCAGTGAAGGAACTTTTAAGAGGTGTCTCTAGAGCAAGTTTTATTCCCTTTCTTCATATTTTCATCCTTTGCCACACACACTCTCTCTCCTTCTCTGTCTGTCTGTCTTTCTCTCTCTCTCTCTCTCTCTCTCTCTCTTTATTTAAGCAGATGTCTCTTGGACAATTTTAATTTCTCGTTCTCTTTGTTACTCTGTCATCATCAACAGAACTCACGATTAGATCTAGAGTATTGCAATAACCTGTGATATAACATTCCACAAGATGGATAGCTTACAAATCAGTAATCAACACTCCATCTAAACAAAATTACATGCACTGATAACAGGTCATGTATGACTTACCTGCATTAAAAATGAAGAAGTCCATGGAGGAAGTTGGACAAGGCGAAAGATGAAAGAGACGACATGTAAACCAAGATCACATTTTCAATGATGACGATTCACAAAGCAGCAAAGAAAATCCATGTCAGGATACGATGATTCAAAAAAGCCATAAACAAAAGAGAGAAAACATTGAAAAAAGGATTAGCAACAGATCAAGTAGACTAAGATGTGACAGAATCTACATTATGCAAGAACAATATATAAAGCAGATATTGTCCTGTGCAACACAAAAGGGCATTAGCATGAGACTCCATAATGCATTGACTCTTAATAATAGCCCTTTGTACACCCTTCAGTCAGGAACACAACGAGTAACAGAGTATTATACCCCTTTCAAACCAGTTTCTGCGCTTAACTTCCCTGGTGAAAACCTCAAAATTTTACGAGCACGAATTCCTTTGGTTACCCGGGGAGGTACATGAGCACCTTTCAGACCGCCCTCACTTTCCCGGGAAAGTTGCCATTGGTTACAAATTCCACGTTCGATCAGCCGGAATTCAGGTCAGATTCAGGAAGTGTATGTTTGTGTTTTCGCGTGCGGTTAATGAAAGTTGATGCAACGACATGGGATCATAGTGTGACCAGCCGGAAGTGAAAATTGATTGCTGATGTATTTCACCGGGGAAGTTCTCCGCCGACCTTTCAAACCAACCACTTACCCGCTGAAACTCTCTTTCCCCGCATAACTCCTCCACCTACTGAAGTGGAGAACCAACGCGGGGAAGTTCTTCGGCTTTACGAGGGTAACTTTTCCCTTGTTCCTTTCAGACCAGACCTTTCCTTGCGTAACTCTGAACTTACGCGGAGAACTTCCCCGGTAAGTGCTTGGTTTGAAAGGGGTATTAGATGAGCCAGCCATTAATGACTATTCAAAAAATTTAAAAAAAAAAAAAAAATTGAAGTAAGATGAACACAACTGAAAAGACTTCAAAGAAATACTCGCAGGGCAATTTCAATAGCAAGCCGCATCGCTGATTGAAAAGTGCAATCCCCACAAAATATTAATCACGACACAATTTCTGTAAGCAAAAAGGTAAGATATTAGAATGACCATGGAGTGGATTTCTTGAAAACCTTTGCAATCAAACTACCCCCCCCCCAAAAAAAAAAAAAAAAAAAAAGAAACACACCAAAATAAGCAGTTTCCGCCCGAAACGCAACATCGACCCGAAATTTGCAAATGGCAAAAGAACGCTCGACTTTGAAGCCCTTTATATACAACTTTCTTTTGGCAAACATATTTATTATTAATGAGATATATTTTCAAAGATTAATGGGGTTTTAAGTCAGTAACGACAACAAAGCACATTTCAAAATTGGAATTTACTCTTGAGATTAAAGGGAGGAGATTTCTGTGGAGGAGTTTTTAGATTAAATAAAGTAGTTTATTTATCTACTAATTTGTAGTGGAATTTTAATAAATATTAATGATCCGATATCCACTGAATACCACATGGCCTGGGAAAAGTGCTAAGAGAAGACATTAAGTTTTATAGAAAAGTCTAGAATTTTAATGATTTGATCACTTCCATCTTAAATCCTTCTGCACTTTCACTTTTTTAGGTTAAAGAATTTTGTACATATATAAAAAGGTCAATTATTCATTAGTTGTACAAACTTCCTTGATTGATGAAAAACTTCGAGAGATGATCAAATTCTTTTCAGGGTTTTATGACTGAAGAAAATAAATTTTTCATTCTTCCTTTATAAATTATCTCAGTACAATTTATAGCTAATAATGAAGGGATATTCAAAAAGAAATGTAACAACAATATTTAAAACAAATGTAATAATAAGTAATTTTCTTTTTTTTCAATAAAGTAATGCACTTATACTTTCGCTAATCCATTCCCTATGATGTGGGAGCTGGGTGGTTCCTGTATTACACATATGGGAATAGGAGACTTCAGCAGTCAAAGGGTTATAGATCGAGTGTCATCCAGTTTCTACAGTATGGTGACGTGCTATCTAGAATTCCTCTTCTACCAAAATTTTTCTGTCCTGAAGAAGTCAGTTTCTATGCAGGAATGGAATTTTCATTTGAAAACAAACTGTTTCATGCCATGTTTCATGGGACCTAACCATTTGTCTGAATATGAACACAACGTCTGTTTGGAGCCAGAAGGGTGTTAACTCATATACTTTAACACAGAGTTAACATCCTTCTGCCTCTGAACAGACGATATGTAGTGCATGCGCAAAGACACTGTTCATTTATATGACAAGTTTAGCCTCAGAGGCTCAGACACAAGAAAAAATCTCCTTTAAATATTGCTTTTTAGAAGTAAAATCCTTATTTTGAAGGCTACACCCCTTCATGATGGAATTTTCATTTGAAAACAAACTGTTTCATGCCATGTTTCATGAGACCTAACCATTTGTCTGAATATGAACACAAAGTCTGTTTGGAGCCAGAAGGGTGTTAACTCATATACTTTAACACAGAGTTAACATCCTTCTGCCTCTGAACAGACGATATGTAGTGCATGCGCAAAGACACTGTTCATTTATATGATAAGTTTAGCCTCAGAGGCTCAGACACAAGAAAAAATCTCCTTTAAATATTGCTTTTTAGAAGTAAAATCCTTATTTTGAAGGCTACACCCCTTCATGAATCTGCAAAATGTTGGAAAATAAAATGTATTTTAATTGCTTTATTTGAATTATTCATTACCTTAAACAATAAACACTTCCCTGAGCTATCGATTTAATGGCAGCCTTGGACAAGTATTTGTAGAATTAAGTTAGATTTCTGTAATCTGGAACATTCTGATTAAATATACATGTAGTTATCTTACTATCCATACTGCTCTTAGAAAAAGACTTTGAAGAATTAATAAGTTTCCCATCAGTCTAATGATTAGATTTCTAAATCCTTCACCATTCTCAATTACTACTAATGACTTCATGAAGCTTTCCTTTAAAGGGGAAGTTCACCCTAATATCAACTTGGTTTTAAAAGAAGCAGAAAAATTAAAGAAACAGTTTAATGAAAGTTTTGAGCAAAATCTGATAAGAATTAAGAAAGTTATGAGTTTTTAAAGTAATCAATCAAACACAAACTGGCAACTCAGTGACGTATCTTGCGAGCTCATCTCCCATTTGCCCTGTACCCCAAAAATCATTAATTTCCATTTTCTCCTAAGAAATTATTCAATCATACATGTACATCCACCTTAAAGGGACCGAAAAGTCGCCAATTGTGGTGTTTTGGAGCTTGGCCCGGCTCGGGTAATATTCAGGAATCTCCGTACATCTTCGGTAAACGAGCACGCAATTACAGTGATACGCATTCGACCGAAGAAAGACGAACTGAACGACCCAACTGACAAACTACCCCACCCTCGACGGCAATTTTGTTCGCTGCTCCAATATTGTTGTTATGCACGGCCTTGCAATAGGGGCAAGCAAATGAAACTGAACGTACATGGATATCGAATGGTGGCTCCCTTTAAATATAATCATTGCTCATGTTTTGACACAAAACCTGTATGAAAGAAATTTATTCCTTCATCAAAAACTAAGAAAGTGAAAATCTAAAACTTTTATGTACTGAGCATACGGGAGTGGAGCTCGCAAGATACGTCACAGAGTTGCCAATTTGTGTTTGATTGATTACAGCTTCAGAACTTCAGAACTTTCTTATTTCTTATCAGATTTTGCTCAAACTTTTCACTAATCTGTTTCTCTCATTTCTCTTCATTTTCAACTTAATACAAAGGTGGTCTTTCCCTCTAAACCCTCCCTGGCAAAGTATTTAAAGAATTAAATTAGTTTTCCGTCAATCTAATCTTATGATTTCTATAATCTTGAATATTCTCATTAAATATTGATGTATGCTGTATGTACTTAAATTTTGAAATGTGGCCATGGAAAAGAAGGTAAGCTTCCTGTCAACTTGGTAGAAAGGTTTATATAATCTTGAATACTCTTATAAAAATTAATGTATTCCTGTAGTTATCCATTTAATGCCTGCATTAGGAATAGCATTTGAAGAATTTTGTCAGTTTTCTGTCAATCATGTTGTAAGATTACTATAATCATGACTATCCTTATCAAATATTAATGCATTCATGTAGTTATCTATTTAATGCTGGCTTTGGAGAAGCATGAATTTGAAGAATTCAAAAGGATTTTCATCAAACTGGTACCAGTTTTCTAATCTGTAAATTGACAGTAAACTAAAGCTCCTAGATAGCGCCATCTTTCAACAGGATTTGAAAAGTGTTTGTGCCTCTCATTTTTCCCATCATGCCCCATTATAGTTTGTAAAAGCTTAAAATGAACCTGCACACAATTTTCTACAATGCCAAGTCAAAAATAATAGCTTGAAATATAAAATTTGCCTATTATCCAAACAAGCTCTTTGTCAAAATTCAAAAGAAAATGCAAATAATTTTCAAATTGTAATCTTAATTTAGCAATCACTGTAAGATGGCACTGTTCAAGTCCTGCCAGTTTAATGCCACTTTGATATTCTTAATAACTATTTATGTATATATTGTGTAGTTTATCCATGTAGTGCAGGCTTTTGAGAAGCATTTGAAGAATTCAGTTACTTTTTCTGTCTAATCGGCAGTAAGATTTCTGTAATCTTGAATATTCTCATTGAATTGAAAAAGTATTCATACAAATAGCACTGTTCCAAAAAGTTGTTCAACTCTCACAATCTAGGGCAGGATTCACTGCCCACATCACAGAAGGGGTTTATGTCACAAACCTTTCTCTTTTGAAACACATGCGAGTAGATACATGAATATTTATGGTTCTATACCTATTGGCAAAAATTACACTGCATACTGATCAGCAAAATATTTTTTCTAGAAATCTTGAAATACTTGTGCAAGTTAAGATTGGTTTTCCACTGAGGCATGAGAAGTGAACAGGATAAAACATTGCTCCAACATACTAGAATTTTTCATTTAAATGGTAATTTCTTGAACATTAAACTGCATTAAAGTATGAGTCCTGGAACAAATCCTTCAATTTAGTATCATAAATCTTTATTTGAAATATGGATGCTGGCAAATAAGTGACATTTCTACATTCCCTTTGAAATCTACTCATCATTCTTATCTGGGATATGAAACATAAAGGTCCCCTCAACTCCAGCTATGGTAAATGCATTAATAGTGCTTCTTAATACATGTATATATAAATGCAATGAACCACTTTTTGTTTCTCATTTTTAAAAACTGTGACAATACAAAAAAAATTATATGGCAACATTAATGTCATATTGGCAATATTGCCTACCTGCAACAATGTCCCATATACTCATATCTGTGTTGGTGACTTTCAGGCTATACAGTTTACGGTTTCAAATTGTGCCAATCAGCAAAAAAAAATTTTGCTCTGAATGTAAGTGGTTCATTGTGGCTATGCTATATCTAACACATGAGCTTCAAAAATTAATGTCGTTTTTATAAAGAGATATTGCAAGTTAAAATACATTCCCAATAAACATTACAGTGACTTGTAAGGAGACTAGTCAATGCACCCATACACTCTCGCACAGAATAGGGGCCCGCAGGGAACCCAACTCAGAGTTGGGTTCCGTGCGAGGGGCTTTTGTATTTTCCTTTATTTTCCTCATATTCCAATAACCGTTAACCCACAGAAGGCCAGGCAAAGTGTTTTGAGGTTGGTTTTATATATTCTAGCTGTACACAAATTATTTTTCGGTACTTGGTACACTTTAATTATGTTTCTAAAAATTGTATGCAAGTTCCTTCAAACTTCAAGTGTTTTTCAAAAGCAGAAGTCTCCTTTCCCTTTAAGACAACCAGCCGCCTGGTGACAACACACAAACCATCAAAACAATGTTGCTTTGAGGATATGATGTCACAAACGACATCTTCATCTTCGCGAGCTCTTCCTCTTCTTTTATGATTGACACCCGATGACCTTTAGAATGTTTGCCTTCCATCCTAACATTCCTGACTAATGATCTCTTCTTCACCAATGAGATAGCAATCGTAATTCAGCCGAGTACCAGCCGGCCGGCCGGCTACCCAAGCCCCTTTCACACAAGGTGCTTTCACAGTATGTGCTTTTACACAAGGCATTATCACACTAGGCACTTCCACACTATAAGCACTTCCTACCATCCCTTTAGAAAAATAATCAGAAAATTCAGTTCTATGGCACATGCTCCAGCAGAAGTTACTCCTCCACAGTCAATATATCCTATACTAACAAATTGCTTACTTCAAAACCAGGACCAAATGCTGTACCTAATCCTAACCTTAACCTAAAGCCTAACCTTAATCTAAAGCCAACCTATAACAAAATCACAACCCTTAAACCTGGGCCCTGTTTCATAAAACTTGTCATCAATGACAAGTTGCAATAACTGTTATAAGCTACTGAAATCCTTGCATCTGACTGGCTGAGAGCAAATTTGTCAGTAAAAATCACTGACAAGACACTTGATGAAATGCCCCCCCCCTGATACTTTATCTTTGACAAAATGAAGCCTGGAGAATCTGTTTGCTCGGAATAAATGTTGGATCATCCCCACCCCATCGGTCAATTGTTCTTATAATTTTTGACTGGGGAAACAACCTGATGAGAAATTAGCAGTTTTTTTGGCAATATAAGAAGATTAACTACAATATACATCCACTCAAAATGTCATCTGCTCGGAGCCAGAAGGGTGTTAATTGACTCTGTACAAATGATGTGAGTTAACATCCTTATGGTTCCAAAAAGATGATATATCCCAAATCAGATGAGGCATTTTCTCAAAGTTAAGGTACTTACTACAGGTTTGGAATAATTCATGGGGGGGGGGGGGGGGGCAACGGCATGGAGCACTGTAAAAAAGTAGCTAGTGGTCACATTGTTAGTATTAATCTGACTGAATATAAGTTGGCTATAAATCATTACATGATAAACAAACAAAAAAATCATCCCACTAATCATGAATTTTTCATTGCTAAAAATTAATTTTAAAAACTGTTATGTAAAAATCATGGTTATAAAGGAAATAAAACAATACCAAATTTATAATTAATCAACATCAGGAAAACACTATTTAATTAATTATTGCTTTTCGCAAGACTTGGTTCACATAAGATGCTTAGATCGCATCAATTTTTTTTTTTTCCAAACCATCCACACTGCTTTATTTCCTCATGAGAAATAACCATCAGTAATGATAAAAAGTCTTCTAATGATCTAATTTTCAAGATAATAAAGACACAAAACTTTCTGGTGATGTTGTAGCTCAGGTCAAGGTGTGAAAGGGATAACACCTGATTCACATCAGATTCTTGGATCACACAAAATTAATTTTCCAGCCATCCACACTGCTTTCTTTCCTCATTAGAAATGGCCATCCACAATGATTAGCAGACTTCTAATGATCAGATTTTTAAGACGATAATGATGCAAAACTTTCTGGTGACGATGTCGCGCAGGTGTGAATGGGACAATGGTTTCGTAGAAAGGAAGATTTGCATCATAACAAGGTTATACAAGAAGTTAGATATAAGGCGGTCCTGAGTTTTGACGAACATGAAAAATCAAATCCTAACAGAATCAAACAACATTTGCTTGTATAAAACAATAAAATATATCTACGTAACAAATTTTAAAGACAAAATGTATCACAGCTTGGTAACAAGCATAGAAAGACAAAAAAAATCAAGTCATCAATAGAACATGTATTCCCTCATGTATTCGTCAGACTTTTTTAGTGTATGCAAATTTCTTTTAATTTCTTCTGCTTCCCCTTATTACTTTATTTTCCCCCCCTCCCCCTCCCCCTCCCCCTCTCTCCCCCCCCCCCCCCCCTCCTCCTCCTCCTCCTCCTCCTCCTCCTCCTCCTCCTCCTCCTCCTCCTCCTCCTCCTCCTCCTCCTCCTCCTCCTCCTCCTCCTCCTCCTCCTCCTCCTCCTCCTCCTCCTCCTCCCTCCTCCCTCCTCCCTCCTCCCTCCTCCCTCCTCCTCCTCCTTCCTCCTCCCTCCTCCTCCCTCCTCCCTCCTCCCTCCTTCCTCCTTCCTCCTTCCTCCTTCCTCCTTCCTCTTCCTCTCTTCCTCCTCTTCCTCCTCCACCTCCTCCTTCTTCTCCTCCTCCCCCTCCTTCTTCTTCTCCTTCTCCCTCTCCCTCTCCCTCTTCCTCTTCCTCTCTTCCTCTCTTCCTTTCTTCCTTTCTTCCTCTTCCTCCTCCACCTCCTCCACCTCCTCCACCTCCTCCACCTCCTCCACCTCCACAACCATGACCCCCCTCCTCCTCCTCCTCCTCCTTCTTCTTCCTCACCTTCTTCTTTTTCTGCCTTTTAAATAATTTCATCTCCATGTAGTTCTCACTTATCATTTTGTCAATCTTGTTCTTTTGAAATCCTCCTATTCTTTCATTTCCTTGTTTCAGCAATGGCACAAAGGTTTCCTTTTCTTATTCCTTACATTTTTTCCATCCCATCTTCCATCACTCTCCACCAACCACTAGATCAAATTTCCTTTCAAAAAGTAATGTGTTTTATCACACTACCTTTCAGGACATACATTCTCTTGTGATTTCATTGATTTCTTTTTTATCATCACTTCAGCTCTACCTCTCTCTATTTCTTCAGCACTTGCTATTTAACACTCCAGTCATGTGCATGATATCGTTAGCTCACTAGCGATAAATTTCATTAGATTTCAGCATGCACAGAAATCAATAGCCGGGACTGAGGGGGAAAAAAATCAAATGGCTTGGAAGTTAGGGTTAGGATGCATGCAAACTCTAATAATCGGCGGGTCGAATCACCACCTTTTAGAAGCTGCCTGGAGCCCTGCGGGAAGTGGAAAAGATGTCATCCCTGTGAAACACAACACTGGACTTCTAGGCCTGTAGGAGATGGCTATCTCAAGAGCATTGGTCACCAACAAAGCAATTTGCCACCTTCCATTGGCCACAGTGTGACGTATCACAGCGCGCTAATGAGCGATGATCTCCAGCAGGACCTAACGAAAGGCGTAAATTGTGGCACATGCCTGAGATGGCTGGACTAATTAAAGTCACCTTGGTGTGATGGTCACTTTGAAATTTCTGTGGAAGGTCTGATACATGTATATTTAGGAAATCTTCCTATGTCAATAGTAGTAGGAGCAGTGGGGTGATTGTTGAAATGATGGTACTGGTAGTCAGTGGCGATTGGGGGGGGGGGGGCACTTCTGGCCTGTGCCCCAGTTTTTTTAAATTGTGCCCCCCCCCCCATTTTTGCTTGTCAGATTAAAATTGGACAAAAAAAATCTGATAACCTTTTTTTTTGCTTGCCAGAAAATTGTTTGTGTGTGTGCCCCCCCCCCCTGCTTTTTACAAAATCCTGGATTCGCCCCTGCTGGTAGTTGTAGTAGTTGTAGTAGGTGTAGCAGTTGTAGTAGTTGTAGCAGTTGTAGCAGTTGTTGTAGTTGTAGTAGTTGTAGTAGTTGTTGTAGTTGTAGTAGTTGCAGAAGTTGTTGTAGTTGTAGTAGTTGTAGCAGTTGTAGTAGTTGTTGTAGTTGTAGTAGTAGTTGCAGTAGTTGTTGTTGTTGTAGTTGTAGTAGTTGTAGTAGTTGCAGTAGTAGTAGTAGTAGTAGTAGTAGTAGTATAACTAGTGGT
This sequence comes from Heliocidaris tuberculata, assembly GCA_025618425.1. Classification (NCBI taxonomy): domain Eukaryota; kingdom Metazoa; phylum Echinodermata; class Echinoidea; order Camarodonta; family Echinometridae; genus Heliocidaris; species Heliocidaris tuberculata. Next base: position 15,600,343 of record CM046850.1, on the reverse strand, counting down.
AGAATTAGTAATAGTAGTAATAGTAGTAGTAGTAGCAGTGGAAGTCACAGAAGTAGTAGTAGTAGTAGTAGTAGTTGTTGTTGCTGTTTTTGCTTTTGAAGTATTAAGTATTATTAAAAATAATTACTAGAGGAGCCAAGGAACATATCTAATGAAGATGTGAACATATTTATCATCTCTTGTATCCAATTTGAAATTGAAATCTGAAATGCAACAATTCTAACATTTTACTAACATCATTCTAAAAAGAAAAAAAAAATGTATTCAAACCTCCAAATAACTGATATTTCATTTTCCCATCAGAAAATGAAGCCTCATCACATATACAATCGATCAACAAAAAAAAGTACATGTATGCGTCTATTAAAACCGGACATGTGCACTAGACATTTTCGAGTACTCTGTGTATTTACTCCATAGTCCCGCATATACAAAAGCGAAATCTCCAACGGCTCCTAGTTCAAACACATTCATCTAAATTGAGACGTCCTCCAATTCAACGTACACCACTCCATATCTTTCCCCTCGAGTGTCTCCCGCTCGAGTTATGCATATTTTTGAAGAGAGACAAGAATTTTCAACAGCTTTAGGTCACCATATTGCTGGAAAGTGCATCTACCCATCTCAATACCAGAGAGAAAAATACACACGAGGGGAAGACAACGATTTAGCTCTGGAAAACTCTGAAAGAGCTTTCGCATTGTTAAAGAGAGCTATAGATTTTTTAAATTTTTGATGTCAAACATAGAATTTGCCCCTTTGAAAATTCCCTTTTATCCGAAGGGGCATTTCTACTTTTAGCCCAATTAAAAAATAAAAAAAAAACAGTAATACTTTGTGCTCTGTACCAAACTCTCTTGCTCTCTTTCTCCTCTATCTTTCTTTCTCTCTTTCTTTCTTTGCATTTGAGATAATATTTTTGGATGAGATAATATACTAAATGTTAATGCAAGTGAAAAAAATCTTCCTTGGAAAAAGAAAAAAAAAAACACTTTCTTTCAGAACAGCATGTCATTTTTCAAATAACCCCAATCTCGCACCAACTTATCAAGTTTTGTCATCAAAGGTAAAATCAAGTTCTGGTAATAAAAAAATTCATGGGGACTAAATAAACTTCACGAAAATACTGTTCCATATTGATGAAAAGAGCAATGGGAAACTGAGTTTTAGATTACGTCCAAATTTTGCATAGGCTGTAAAAAATTCAATTTTCGTTTGAATCGTAAAACAGTCATTTGTATACGTTCGCTAAGCCAGGACATCCAATGTTTGCAACTATTCAGTTTGCAGTATATTAGGAAACACACACACAAAAAAAATCAAACACAATGACATATACCCAGCGATGCGTAATTGCATTAGCACACATGAATTTGAGCGTGGGCGAGCAAAACTTTGGACAAAAGCTTCTGAAACCACAGATTTCGTTTACCTATTTGGCTATCATGCGAAATGCAGATGGTTTTGAGAGCTACCAAAAACAACACATGCTTCAAATGGGAAGTTCTTTCATAGGAGGGGGAAAAAAGTGGTGGTGAGCATTCTTTCTAATTTTTGGTCAGAAAGCATCTGAAATCACAGATTTTGTTCACCTATTTGGTTATCGTGCAAAATCCAGATGGTTTTGAAAGCCACCAAAAACAACACATGCTTCAAATGGGAAGTTCTTTCGTAGGAAACCAAAAATAAAGAAAGAACGCTCACCACCAATTTTTTCCCTGCTATTACCAAAACTCAACCTGCTCTTTAAACTCAAACCAAAAATTAATATGTCATCCACATCCTTTCAAACTGCTGAATCCCACCACGCTAAATGAAATAAGCAGCATGCTTGGGGGGTAAAAGCAATTTCATGAAATCATTAAAAACCCACAGGCATGCAACACAATGTTTTATATGTGATGCTGAGCCTGAAATAGCTCTGTGGTTTACGCGTTTATTTTGGGAGCACAGAGTGAAGGTATATTTAAAGGGGAAATCAGGAGGGGGGGGGGGGGGAGGGCACTACCCTAGAGTTCAATGCCACTTCTTCTTTTGTCTTTCCTCTATCAAACCCTTAATGTAAGATCAAAATCGTGAAGAAAAAAAAATCATGTCAACCTCACTTCCTAGATGTGTTGTGGGCTAGTGGATAAGTCACCTGACTGTGGATCACAAGGTATGGAGTTCAAGTTCCTGCCACATCTCCCCCCCCCCCCCTGAATGTGGATGACGCATCTTTTCGTGCCACTACATTTCACTATTAAAGCTACCTAATATCTCTAGCTCAAACTTGTTCAGACTAATAGGGATACACCTACCAGCTTGCCAAAACATCCTGGTTGTTCACCTCTAATTTATAGCCCTCTTGGGCATAGTGGGTAAGGGATTAAGTCACAAATGTGATGCAATTAGCAACATCGCTTGTCTAAGCATTGCACTGGTATGGACATGATATACAAGGCAAACTGCTTGGATCTGCCACAACGACGCCCTATTTACATCTGGAAGATAAACAAAATCATCTCAGGTCATTTACCTCTGTGTTAAATGTTGTAATGAAATGCCCTATGGCCTCAAAGCAGACAAATTGTCATAGCGAACAGTAATAAAAGCCACAAACTTTTTGGAACTGCCATCATTTATGAATAATACCCTCTTTGGATATGAAAAATAAATTGATTGTTGCACATAAGCCTACATGCATTAGAATGAGTGGTTACCAATTAATCTAAAAGATAACATTAATCAAAACAAATTATTTGGCAGATGAAGGGATGGTCAGTTTACTAAGGGTGCATTTATAGTCCCATTTTTTAGGCCAGAATGACCCTCTAGTTAAGCATTTAGTTCAAAACACAGTAATTGCGTCCACAGTCATTTTCGGATAATCACCAATTTAAAATGCTAATGTAAAACTCACAAAAAGGCATTTCTCCATAAATGCACAATCATTTGAAAACGCGTTTACCTGACGTCATATAAACACATACATGTAGCATGCGCAGTGAGGTTTGCGAAACCAGCTGCAGAGCCTGAATTCGCTTCAAGTAAAGAAGGATAAACAGTACCCTGTGAAAATACACTTGAGATAAGCATTTTAGAAAGCTCATTTAATGTTCTACTGCACTCTTTACCCTTAATTACTTGTTTAGAATAATATCCTGCTTAAATTCACTTCCATCGTACCCTTACAGAATATTCACAATATAATCAAAACTTTGATATAACAATATAATTCAACTTTGATATCAATCATACATACTTTATAGACAAGACATTACAAACACCTTTTTGTGAAGATGCATTTTTCTGGATGGAAGAACAATTTCTTTTCCTATTTTTCATATTTTAGAATCATATGCTACCATAGTACCTGAATGTCACTTGAAGGTGAACTTGATAATGATTACCAACAAACAGAGCTCACTCCGAATAACACATGCAGCAATCATGGGTGCTGCTTTTCGTTTTTGTTTCCGTTAGGGTTTACGGATCGGCGTAACCCAACCCGCCGAACCTATCGACATCATCAACAGTTTCATATCGTGAGTGGGTAAACGCTAATGTGTTAGGAACATGCCCCGGCGGAGCTAATTGAAAACTTTACGCAGGGGGTTGACAACTCCAATATCTCGATTCCTTGCAGCCTGAAGTCAGGCATGACATGCCATGCTTTAGCCAAAAGGGGTGAAATTTGCTAGTGCGCTAATAATTTGATGGTAGTTTGAGATAGATACATCCATCTAGATACTGGAATTGACAGAAAAAGAGACAGAGGGGGACATAATATATGATGGAGAGAGAGAGAGAGAGAGAGAGAGAGCAAGAGAAAGAGAGAGAGAGAGAGAGGGAGTGAGCAAGAGAAAGAGAGAGAGAGAGGGGAGAGATGAAGGAAGAAAGGAGGAAATAGATAGGTAAGATATTTACAGGAATACAAATAGGAGATAGAAATAATATATGGATATTTAAGGAAAGGAAAAGGACAGGGTAGAAAAGGGGAGAGGACAGAATGAAATACAAGGGAAAGATGAAGAGAAGGGAGAGAGAGAGAGAGAGAGAGAGAAATGATACAGATGGAGGTAGACATAGGCAAAGAGGGGGAGAGAGGGAAAGAGAGGAGTAGATAGAGATATTAAGAGATGAAGAGGGGGAGAGAAAGAGAGATCGGATGGAGGAATGAGGAAAGAAGAGAAAGAGAGAGGTGAAGGAGAGATGGAAGAGAGAAAGAGAAGGAGAGAGATGGAAGAGAGAAAGAGAAGGGAGAAAGAAGGGAAAGAGAAAAGGAGAGAAAATGAGAGAGGGAGAGTTAGAGAGAGAGAATAAAACAGATAGGGAAAAAAGAACACGTGAAAGAGACAGAGAATAAAAGTTTGAAAGATATGGTTTGAAATGCGCATAAGATACAACCCAGAAACAAAATGGATAGAACAAGGAAATAAAAGTCAACAGAAATGGCGAATGAAGCACGAGTGGCAGAAAAATCATGACAGTCAGAGGAAACTCTGATAGATGACGAGACTTTTGAAGTGGATGATTGCTCGGGACGATTTCCTTAACCTTCCATCATACTCAGAGGCATTTGACACAGAACTCGTTTCTATCCTCCTAAATACATTCTCAGACTTAAATATTGTGAGTTGAGAGCTAGAATGGCTTAACTCCATGTTAAATGATTCGAGTTAAGACCCTTCTGGTTATCAACACATGATATTTTCTTCACTGACTGCGCATGCCATCGATGTTAAAATTTGTAATTACAGGGGGAAAAATGCTTCATTCATAAAACATAAATTACATTTTAAAATTATATTTATGAATAAAGTATTATATGACAGAATCTACTTTGCACTTTACCATAAAACAAACAATGATATGATGTTCACCTTACACCAAGACCCAGTTTCATAAAACTTGTTATCAATAACAACTGCCACAAATCTATAACAAATTTGCTCTCAGCCAATCAGACGCAAGCATTTCAGTAGCTTATAACATCTATTGTAGCTTGTAATTGATAACAAGTTTTAAGAGACCAATTAGAGAAAGACAGAATGAGAGAACAAGTGGTAAGGGAGAGAGAGAGAGAGAGAGAGAGAGAGTGGGATACAAGGTCATACAAATAGAGACATTAGCTACGTTCATACGGGACTTGTGATTTTCAAACTTTAAGTTAAATGAAACAATGACTCACTAACAATGGCAAGGTTCACATGGGCCTGAAACAACGACACTCTATGGTCTGAGATTACAAGTCCAGCGTTAGTAGTTTTAAACATGAACAGAGATGTCATCGTTAACAACGAGTCTGCTAAACTTAAAGTTCATTCTGTCAACATGATTGTTAACTATGACTGGGCACCCCCTGCTGCTTGTAGTTTCGGCGTTAACTACATGTACAAGCTCGCTTGTGGTTCTGAAACTACAAGATAACTTTAAATTTTGAAACTACATGCGAAAATTAAAGTTTAACTCCCTTCGTATGAACCCGACTAGTGGGAAAGAGAGAGAGAGAGAGAAAAAAGATAAAGTGACAGAGATAGACAGAGAGATAGTGATGTTTTAATGAAGACATTGTCACTTCTACTTTTCAGTCAGCTGTGCATCAGGTCTTTCTCAAATTCACTCACCCACATGATGCAGCAAGGATAATCTTTCTTTAACATCATCAAAAACCCTTCAGATGGAAAGAAGATGCAACTTTATTCCAACTGCTTTCTTCCTTTCTTTTCCTTTTCATCTATCTTTGAATTTTCCTTTGACTCTCTCTCTCTCTCCCGCTCTGTTTTATTCACTTTCTCAGTCTCTCAATCTCTCTCTCTCTCGCTCTTGCGTCATCTTCCTCCCTTTCTCAAATTCACTCACCGCATGGTGCAGCAAAGGATAATCTTTCTTTAATATCCACACAAAATCCTTCAGATGGAAAGCAAATGCAACTTTATTCCTACTGTTTGGTTTTTCTCTCTCTCTTTCTTTCATCCTTTCTTTCTTTCTCTCCCTCTCTCTCTACTCTCTCTCGTAGAGCGTAGAAAATAAGGGAGCTCTTTTTGGATCTGCTCTTTTTGGATCTTTTGTACAAAAAACAAGATTTTTGTCTGTTTAGAGCAAGAAGGGCATTAATTCACATCATTTTACACAGTTAACGCCCTTCTAGCTCTACAAACAGACGATTTCATCACAATTGTTATTGTTGTTGTTTTTTACAAGAGCTCATTTTGAGCTTTCCAGAGCTAAAATGAGGAACCCTCTGCTGAGTATTGTTTTTTCATGGTTCTCCTTCTCTTCAACATTCTCCTTTTTTTCTTGATCTTTCCATCCTATTCTCCATACCAATCCCCCTATTCTCTGTCTACCTCTCCTCTCTCTCTCTCTCTCTCTCTCTCTCTCTCTCTCTCTCTCTCATGGATCCCCCACCCTCCATCTCTCTCTCTCTCTCTCTCTCTCTACCCCTCTCTCTCTATCCCTCACAACCTGTTTCCGACCCTCTCTGTTTCATGTTTTGCATCTATTCTCTTGTCGATTCGGCAAGTCCCAAATGAATTCATCAATTTTAATCAAATTGGAATCTCTCGTCACTTTTCATTCAATATTAATAAAATTTGAAGCTGATGTCACTTTTCATTTTAAGGAATGAATGTCATTTTTTTGACCCGCACCTTTCAACCGGTGTCATATCTCGCAGTCGATCTATCAATCTATCTATCTATATATCTATCTATCTCTGTATCAATCCCTCTTTCTGTTTATCATCTATCTATCTACCAATCCACCTATCTGTCTATTCATCTGTCTACCGATCTTTTTATCCAACTCTCTATTTATCTATCAGTTTATATACCTATTTTTCTCCCAATATATTAATATATCTACCCATTTAATTCATCTATTTATCCACTTTATCTATCTATACTTCAACCTAGCCATCTATCTATCTATCCATCTATCTAGCCACCCGTCTATCCATTTATCCATCTACCCTGAATAATAATAGAGGCCTGGGCCATGTTTCATAAAACTTGTTATCAATAACAACTGCCCCACTTCTCTGACAAATTTGCTCTCAGCCAATCAGATTCAAAGATTTCACTAGTTTATAACAATTATTGTAAATTTGTTATTGATGACAAGTTCTGTGAAACAGAGCCCTGCTATTTGTTGCAGCTACATTTGCTCAAGGTTTTGCTCAAGGTTTTACTCTACAAAAAAAATATAGGGCTAGGGTAAGGGTTAGGGCTAGGGTTGCAATAGGGTTTTAGGTTTAGGTTTAGGTTTATGGTCAGGGGTCCTAAAGCTACGCAGGTCCTAAAGCTACGCACCCCGCAAATACGCGCAATGCGACGCGTTCAATGCGCCAAACTTTTGGTGTGCCTGAGCAACGAGATTATCATTTACGTTCGCCAAAAAGAATGAGTAATTTTCCTTTATTTTTGGTGATATTATCACTATTTGCATATCGGGATGAAATTCACGTCAGTCAGCTTAAAAATCAAGATTTGCATTCATTTATTGCGTGTGCATAGCTTTAGGACCCTTTCATTTTTTCAACCAAATTCGACATGGGTATCGACATAGACTTGAAAATTAATGTTATTGATATTTGTCCGTCGGAATTTTCTTAGGAATTTTAATTTTAAGAGAATGTAGAACCAAGATATATGGAAAAAAAATGGCATAGATCATTGAAAAGGTGATTTTTTTTAGCAGCTGGAAACAAAGTGCGTAGCTTTAGGTCCCCCCATCATAAGGTTAGTTACTTAGTTTAAGGTTAAGGTATTTAGTCCAAGAATGAAGTTAAGAATTCAGTAAATGGAGCGACCAAAGAGCAAATATTGCTGGACAACGTGATGTAGAACCATTAACAAGTAGCTTATAACTTAGCTATCTATTCATCCATCTATCTATCCATTTATCATTTATCATAAAAATCAAGATTTGCATTCATTTATTACGTGTGTGTAGCTTTAGGACCCTTTCATTTTTTCGACCAAATTCGACATGGGTATCGACATAGACTTGAAAATTAATGTTACTGATATTTGTCCGTCGGAATTTTGTTAGGAATTTAATTTTAAGAGTATGTAGAACCAAGATATATGAAAAAAAAATGGCACAGATCATTGAAAAAGTGAATTTTTAGCCGCTGGAAACAAAGTGCATAGCTTTAGGTCCCCCCCATCATAAGGTTAGTTTAAGGTTAAGGCATTTAGTCCAAGAATGAAGTTAAGAATTCAGTAAATGGGGTGACCAAAGAGTAAATATCACTGGACAACGTGTTGTAGAACCATTAACAAGTAGCTTATAGCTTATCTATCTATCCACCAATCTATCTATCCATTTATCCATCTAACACGATAAAAAATACTTTCAAAAAATAAACTCAAGGGCAATTTCAAAGGCCTATTGTACTGCCCATAGAAATCTTGTTCGGATTACGTAATACGCCATTGTAATTTTCGCACATTTCTAAAGGTGATAGACAGGGCTATTGAAATTGTCTTGAATTTATTTTTCGAAAATAGTTTTTATCGTGTTATCTACACATCTAACTAGCCATCTATCTACTTATCCATGTATCTATGCATCTATCTATTCATTTATACCTATGTCTGTTCACTCATCTATGTATCTATCGATCCATATATTCATTCAACCGTTCATCTATCATTCTATTGGTATATCTACTATCCATCTAGCTATCCATCTATCTCCATGTATATCTCTATCCCACGTTCTGTCACTCTTTATCCCTCCTCTTCCTTTTACACATCCCTCGCAGCTGCACCCATGCCGAGATGTTTTATTCATTCTGCCCTCCAGACAACGAAAGCAGCTTGCCCTTCGACAAAACCCAACACATCAAAAAAAAAATGGAAATGAAAATCCTGATATCTAAAAGTCACTGCTCAAGCAGAAAAGAACTTCAGCGAGAGTAAACGCAAAAAGGGAGGTTACTTGGAAAAAAAAAGAAGGAAGAAAAAACTTCAGCAGGAGTGAATGCAAAAAGGGAGGTTACTTGGAAAAAAAAGAAGGAAGAAAAACAAGGGATACAACAGTTTTGATTAGCATCTTAACCAGACTTAAGAGATGCAAAAGGTCAGGCCATGTATGGAAAGGCTGCAGTCCCGTCTGTTTGATTTCACGCATGTTCAAGTTTCCAAATCTATTAACTGTGCCAGGGCAGGCGAGCGAGCTTGCAACCCTTAGCATTTAAATTGATAGTTTGAGGACAGAAATTAAAATACAAGACACAACAAAATCTTTGCACAACTTTTGGGGGAGTTTGTATATATATATCCTTTGATGTAGGAATCTTCCAACAGGAATTCACGGGGTAATATTTTCGGAATTTTTGTCTACACTATGAATTTCTTTTAACTTTTTGTATCTTTTAAAACTTTTATTTAACTTAGGTTAAAAACTAACCTTTTCTCCTTCCCCCTTCCTCTTCTTCCTCGTTTATGTATTTGTCTAATAACTTTTGTGTTGCCTCTATATATGTAACTCAAACTTATCCTTTACATGACCTATGTTGATATTTCCTTCTCTCTCTCTCTCTCTCTCTCTTTCTGTCTCTGTCTCTCTCTCTCCTTCTGTTCTTTCTCTGTTTCCAGCTTCTATGTAAATCTATTTTCTTTGAAACATCACTTAACTTGTACTTTCCCCTAAATTTCTTTCCATTTACAAGCCGATAGATAGCAAGTACTGATAAACAATAAACACAAGATGCTTCCCCCCTTCAATGAGAGTTCAAGATCCAGATCTTATGGGACAACCGGTAAGAGCTTTTTGGGAAGCGGTGGGTAAATCGTTGAAAGAGCCCAAATCCAGGAAATGATCACACCGAAATGTCAAAGGGATGATCTTCCTTCCTAAACATGCCAAACTGATGAGGAACTTCCCTCCTCATCCATTCCCTCGAATTCATTCTTTCTCTGTCTGTCTCTCTCTCTCTCTCTCTCTCTTAAACACTTCTTTTTTTTACAATAGATATCCTGTTTCGATTAGCAGCCTCCAACGGCTCTAGCCCTCCACCTCCACCTATTCCCTCTCCCTTCCTCCTGTCCTCCCCTCTCCACCCCCCTCCCCTCCCCTCCCCTCACCCCTACCCCCATATCACTCTCTCTCTCTCTCTCTCTCTCTCTCTCGTCATTTCTTGTAATTCACTATAATTCCTCCTTCTATTTTTGTCTTTCAGGAACTCATTTGCTCCTTGTCCATCTCTCTCTCTCTCCACCCATTCCCTGCTCGATGACTTTTCTTCCTTCCTCTCCCTCCGTATTTCTCTTGCCCTCCCATTCCAAAATCATCATACCATTCCTCTTTCCATCTCTGTCTCTCTCTCTCTTCCTTGACTTTACCCCTCTCTTCTTTCCGGCCTATCCTCTTTTTCATACATTTCCTCCCTACCTTCCTCCATCTTTCTCTATTTCTCTCTCCCTCTCTCTCCCTCTCTCTCTTTCTCTCTCCCTCTCTCTCCCTCTCTCTCTCTCTCTCTCTCTCTCTCTCTCTCTCTTTCTCTCTCCCTCTCTCTCTCTCTCTCTCTCTCTCTCTCTCTCTCTCTCCTCTCTCTCTCTCTCTCTCTCTCTCTCTCATCCCAGCTTCTAATCTGAAATCTCTCGCATGGTAATCCGATGCTGCCACCTAATGGAGTGCAAAAATTGACACCTGCTTAAAAGGTATTTTTGACGGAGGGGGAAAAGAAAATGTGTTATCGGCGGCGAAAATCAAAGATGTCGCCCTCATCTCCATTCCATATTCTCTCTTTTTCGTGCCTTCACGCTCTCGCGTGATGCATGCTCTCGAGTGCAGAAGATGTCAGGAATGATGTATATACAGATATAAATAGGGGGATATCGTATGGCAATCAAAGATTTGGCCAAGTAAGATTGCATATGTTCTAACTTTGTGAACTTTACAGGAGAAGGAAGGGAAAGAGAGCTAGAGATAGATACCAAGAAAAGATATACTTTGGAGAAGAAAACAGATGTCTTTACTTTCACTTGCTTTTCATATAATCTATTGTTTATAGATGCTGCTTTTGTTTCATTGTATTATCATTACCTGGGTCAGAGACATAGGTATACGAGTACTCTTTTACCGTGGGGGGCTGATGTCGCTTATGACAGTTTCGACAATTTAAATTTCTGACACTTTATTGACTTTATTACAGTGAAATGTAATCTGGTTATCAAAATATACTAGACAGCATAACACACTACAAACAGACAGCCTTACTGCTCAAATATGAAGTGGCAATTGCCCCAATGTTGGCAATTTCAAAATTCTCGAGGACCAGCAGCCAATTCTGCCCCCCCCCCCCCCATAGAATGAATAGAATCAATGCAGACAAGAGACAGAAAAAGCTAATCAAATCAACAGACAATTGGAGCAAAGCTTCCTTCATACTCGTGACAATTTGGAAACGGCATATGACTGATTTGTTTTGGATCTATAAATATCACCCCAGACACAGGCAACTAGCTACTAGCTCAGAGAGAGAGAGAGAGAGAGAGAGAGACCCACAGTCCTTTAACCCAAAAGGAAAGAGATGCAGATTTGTATAAGGAACCATTGCAAAAAGAACCATTAAGCAAAAGGGTCATACATATGGAATGGGAATATTGTATAAAGGAAGTCCAATTTAAGAAATAGTTGTGGGAAAATCAGCGAACACAATATGTTTTATCAGCTTATATAAGCCATGTCCGTTGTTCCAGTGTACAAAATTACACCTGGCTGGTCATCGGGCCGGTCATATAAGTCCCCACTAATAACAAGCCCCAATCAGTTATACAATATGACCAAAATATGCAATTATCATACACAACATGACGTTCACACATGTGATGAACCCGATTTTTAAAAATAAAGTTGTTTTTTTAAACGATGCTCAAACCTGGTTATACAACAAATGCTCAAGCGACAACTGCCAAACAGTTAATTTCCTATACTAACTGAATTCTGAAGTTCAACTCTGGACCAAACCCTATACCTAACCCTAACCCTAAACCTGACCTCAAATCCAATTGCAACCCAAACCCATTTCATCTTTGATGAAATGAAGACCTGAGCAAATATGGCTGGAGCATACAACCGCGTAGCCAGGATTTGATTTTAGGGGGGGGGCGGGCGGTTGTCAGCACGCAAAGCGTGCAAAATTGGTGATGAGCATGCAAAGTGTGCTCCCCAGGGGGGTGGGGAGTTTCCCCCCTCCCATGTGAAGCGCGAAAGCTCTGACGTTTGAGCAAATTTGAGAGAAAGATAACAGCTCGTAGCACCCTTTTTTAGGCGGAAAGTTAGATCGATGCCCTGACTGCTTTTCAATCATTTGGATGCATATACATGTATGTAACAGGGGTGGGTACATGGAGCGAGGAGTTTCCCCCTTTCCGCGCAAAGCGCGAAAACTCTGACATTTTAGCAAATTTTGAGAGAAAGATAACAGCTCGTAGCAGATTTCTAGGCTTTTTCCTCTCACTTCTTCCTGCTTTTTTTTTTTTTAGTTGACGTTTTTTTTTTGGGGGGGGCAACCACCCCCATCGCACCCCCCCCCCCCCCCCCCCCCCCCCCCCCCGGCTACGCACCTGGGAGCATACATCAGAGCACCTACAACTTCTATTTTCCTATACAACGATTCATTATACAATGTTGAGACAGGAAAAATATTAACTACTTATAGTACAGCTGTACATATTTTGTGCAAAACACCATACAATTTTGCTTGTCTGAAAGAGGAGAGGGAGAGAAAGATAGAAGCATAATAGAAAATATTGTATCCCTGCGATTGTGCAACCTAATTGGAGAACAAATTGTCAGGCACAGATTACACTGTCATCAGGCCTAATTCGCAAATCAATTACAATTAATCTCGACCTGCGATGGTTATAGCCAGCGCAGAATAGACTCAAGAGACCATGTCTAATCCCACACAGCGTGTTGTATAATAATTCCCAATTGAATTGCGTTACATCATTCAGAAATTTCACTGTCTAGCCTTTTCTGTCTTTTTTTCCTCTCATGCATTTTCTGCATGAGCTATGTGTGCATAGAGTTGAATAGATTGGTGACATTTTTCTCCTACGATCGAATAGAAAATATGAATAAATGGTTAACCTATATTGATGCCTTTTTCTTCAATATATCATACTGTACATGTAAATATCATTTTATAGTGTGTAAATCATAAGTGTTCCATGCACTATCAAAAATAATTTCCGGGCAAAATATAGCTGTTAAAATTGTCAAGAATTTTCTTCCAAAAACCCATCAACTTCACCTGGGTGTGGAGCGACAATTATGGAAAAAATCCCTTGTTTGTGGGTACATGTGCTTCCAAACCCTCATGATGGAAAGTTGATGGGACAAATCACTTCTAAACGTACTTACTGCCCCTATGGAGGATATTTAATCCCATTCCATAAACTAAAAATAAAAGAAATCTGCTATTTTTTTTTTTAATTCTTTTTTTTTTTGGGGGGGGGGGGTCTTGTACCAAAATTATAAATGGGCTCTAAAGGTTAATGGATACAAAAGTTATAATAATGCATATTTAAGGCTAATGAGGATACAAATGTACATTGACATAAACGGCCAGGGTAGCCAGCTCAGCTCTAAATAAACAAAAATTTGGCACGAAAATTACAACACGACACAAAGCAACAACTAAATTCCAATCACGCAAGGCCAACTACGGCAATCAACTAATGTAAATATGGCCAATTATGCTTGTATCTGACATAATGCACAATCAATCAGGATGAACTACAATTCCACCTGGAATCGTGATACCCAATCCATGGAGATTCATCCTCGTTGCGTCCGATCGCTCTTTCCGCTCCGTCAAAGTGGCTACGGCGCACGAACATGGGCCGCTTGATTAGCTATTTGGATCACGGTTGTCAATTTGCATCGATAGTTGTTGCCAATTTGCATCCATTACACATTACGAAAAACTGATTACTAGCCTGAAAGGGCTATGAAACAAAACCAAGCAAGTCTCGGGTAACCCATTTTGGTAGTCATTTATTAAAAGTTAATTTCAACCATTTGCAAATTATCACCCATCAAAACAAAGCTTGTCCCATATCTACAAGATGGAACTTTTATACTGCTTGTGAAATTTTATATTCAAAGCTCTTTAGAAATATGTTTTCATAAAAATATAATAACAATAACAATAATAATAATAATAATAATAATAATAATAATAATAATAATAATAATAATGAACCGTTCTAGTATAGCACATGTCACATTATGACATAATTGCCCTATGTGCTTTCAAAGGATTTGGATAATACTGTTGCACCATTGTAAAAAGGGATAACGACCATCTAATTTCAATGAGCGCCATCCCCCTTTCACACTGATGCGACGATATTATCCTAGTTTTAGCTACTGCAGCCAGTATGAGGGCACCGTGCATTTCAAAGGGAAAAAAATCCAGACAGGTACATGTACCCCCCCGCAATTTAACACTTGAGTGGAGAAAGACAACTGTAGAGAAAATACCTTGTCTAAGGGCATACGCACAGGGCAGAGATTCAAACCCTGAAACTTTCGAGAGTCAAGTGAATGAACCACTATACCACCATGCAGGGCTAATCCTTTAAAGTGATTAGAGGCTCATGTATCTAAAGATCAAATGCACATTGATTGCTTGTACCAAGCATATATGCACGTCATAGTGAATGTGATTTACAGCAAGTTTTTTTTTTTATGATTATCATTTTGACGAGCAAAACACCCGAGTCTACAGAATGATAACAGATGCAGAATTACTTTCAGCTAGATTCTTATTTTGTATCCAGAACTCATGATCAGCTTCAGGCTGAGGGTGTCTACTACATGTGCTCTAATTTCATGGCACTGTGCTAGATACACCATCGAGGAGGCGTAGAGAGAAACGCCGCGGCTGAAGAATCGGCGGAAACTGGAGCGAATTTCATCCAGAGGACATCGACTCCGCATCATCGCTGATGTTCCCTCGGGAAATTAGTATTTTGGGTCCCGGAGTAGAGTGAGATGGAGAGAATCTGCACACAACAAGTAGGGTTCATTCACACAAGAGGTGTAATCATGGCATTTCACATCACGTTTCATGAAAGAAGGAACTAAGATAGTGACCGTTTTAAGATGAAGTTCCTGAAGAAGAGTGAGAAGGAGAGACTCTGCACACAATAAGTAGGGAGCACTCACACAAGAGGTGTAACTGCATCGTTTAACATCACGTCATGTGAAAAAAGCTATTAGAATATGGAGAATTTGCACATAATGAGTAGGGTGCACTCACACACGAGGTGTAATCGCATCGTTTAACATCATGGCATATGAAAGAAGCTATCAGAATATGGAGAATCTGCACACAACGAGTAGGGTGCACTCACACATGAGGTGTAATCGCATCGCTTAACATCACGGCATATGAAAGAAGCTATCAGAATATGGAGAATCTGCACACAACAAGTAGGGTGCACTCACACAAGAGGTGTAATCGCATCATTTAACATCATGCCATGTGAAAGAAGCTATCAGAATATGGAGAATCTGCACACAACAAGTAGGGTGAATGCACACAAGAGGTGTAATCACACTGGCCCATATCACATGTCATGAAAGAAGTTTTAAAGATGAAGTTGAGAAACGTTTATCTAATGAAACGTTTATCTAATGAAACATGGAATTTGTTTGGAAAGGTTGATTATAAATGTAGTACATAAGAATAACTGTGCAATTCGAGGCTATGGAATCACTGAGAAAAGCACTGGACAGAGTTATGGGTACATGGGACTACTAAACATACATGTGACATCAAAATTTGGTCAAAAGTTTCATAAAACTATCATGAGAATAAGAGAGCATTTCTAGAGCAATCCTTATCATGTCATATTGCTACTAAGATAATTTTCACATAGGAATAGAAGATAATGACAGGAATAGAAGATAATGACAGGAATAGAAGATAATGACAGAAATAGAAGATAATGACAGGAATAGAAGATAATGACAGAAATCTCACAAATTAATTTTCACCTTCACCAAAACTTGTCATCCTCTTTAAAGGAGGATGAAACCCTGGGGAAAAATCAATTTTAATGAAAAGAATGGATAGAGAGAAGCAATTTTAAAAAAGTTCCATCAAAATCGGTTACGAAATGAAAAAAAAGAACAAGCATCAAATACATGTATGCTGATTTTAAGAATTCTGCAGATTCCAAACTCAGAAGCAATTACTGTAAATGCACAAATATTCGCGGTACATTTATTTTCGTGGATTTCGCGCTATTTTCGGAGGGCGCGAATTCTAGAACCCGCGAAAATATTAGCCTGATTTCCTATGCGGGTTGAATTACGCGCTTCAGCACATCGATGTGTGTGTGTATGGCCAATTCATTTTTGAGCGAGTGTGTGTACAGTAGTTGCGCATGCCGTATGCATTTGAATGGACTGCGTGTGTGTAAATTAATAAATGTAGTGGGTGTACATACGAGCGTGTAATTGTGCAGCGCGAAAATTTAATCCCGCGAAAATAACCGCGTTTACAGTAATTTCTTGTTCCCTATCCACTCTCTCTCTCTTTCTCTCTCTCTCTCAAAATCTCTCAATATATTCAATCCTTTTTAGATTATCTTTTAATAGCTCTTTTTTTGCTGCCTCAATCTTCCATTTCCCTCTACATGTATTTCTTTAACAATAATCATGATTTTGTTTCAGTAGATTTTCTGTAGATTTTCTCTCCCTCTCAATTTTTCTCCCTCAACTCCAATTTTTTTTCTCCATTTCTCCTCTTTCCTGCCACCCACTCCACCCTTCTCTATTTCTCTTCAACTCATATCCATCTCCTTCTACATTTCTCTCTCTCTCTTTCTCTCTTTCTCTCTCTCTCTCTCTCTCGCTCTCTCTCTCTCTCTCTCTCTCTCTCTTTCCCCCCATCTTCATAAATGTAGGTTATATAGTAGGCAGAGAAAGGCCAAGGCTGTGAACTTGTTACTAATCAATATGTCGCGTCATCCTGATTTTTCCTCCTTGCTCTATTTCAAGAATGATTTCTTAAAGGCCTTTACATGTACACGAATTACCAAATCCTTATATAACGAAAATGATCAAAATAAAAAATCACATAATCCAAACGACTACATCTTTGTCAGGATTAAAAAACATCCATACAATGCTCAGTCAGGGCACTTGCAATTGTTTTTACATCTGAGAATAAATGGCATGTGAACTGTATATCAAAGACAACGATATGCATGTGTCTCCACCGACGGGATCATCAGTCCCACATACATGCATAATTCGTTGGTGGAGGTCTGTCCTCTTGAACTGCCGCTTTCTTATTTGGTATGCAGCAATGTCACCGGTGATTTTCATCCAAGAAATACCTTGTACATGCACGTACAATATAAGTTTTTCATTTCAGGTTTTATAGGTCAGGAAAACTTTAATGTTATAGAAGTAAAATATATATTCTGTGTCATCAAAAGAGAGATCATCTTTGTTATGACGTAAACATTGAAATGTTATTTGCCAAAATTAATCAGTTTCTCCCTAAAGTAATGGGGGAAATGACAGGCAGTTTGTGCTGAAGATGATTCAGTACAACCATCCTTCACAATATTTTCTACAATTTTTTTTTCTTCACTCGCTTGGCAAGGGATCTCAAGCAACAGGTTAAAGTCATTCGATTCTACCCCGACACATGTGCAACAGCAAACTGGCAACATAGTGACGGAAATACTATGAGAAAAAGCAGGTGAAGATGTTCAACTTGGCACGGAGGGATTAGGAAAGCCTGTGCAACTTGGCTGACATCTGTAAACTCTCCCAACCTTGCACTAGTCATCAGGCAACATGAAAAGAAACCCCTTTCAAGCTAGCAAGACTTTCCAGAAGGTAGCTTAATCATTGCACAAACTTTCTTTGGAAAGATGTTTGTCATAATTGGCTCTGGGAGATTAGAAAAGCCTGCGCAACTTGGCTGACATCTGTAAACTCCCCAAAATTGCACTAGTCACCAGGAAACATGAAGACAGGTCCCTTTCCCACTAGCATGGCTCTTTCCAGAAGGTAGTCATCGCACAAACTTTCTTTGGAAAGATGTTTGTCTCGGCACTATAGGGGATTATAAAAGCCTGCACAATTTTGTGGACATCTGAGAATTCCCAAGCATTGCACTAATCATCAGGCAACATGAAATGTAGGCCCCTTTCACACTGACATGACTCTTTCTCTCTCTCTCTCTAGAAAGAAAGAAAGAAATCATCATAAAAACGGTCAGTAGAAAGTGTGGCTTATAATTCTAAATAGCTTCCATACAATGGTCCAGAGCTCTTTTGTAGCTTTCAAAAGCTAAATTGCTCTCAACTCCAGAGTATTTTTTCACTGATTATGTACAAGTTTGGAACAAACAGGGTGTCAGTACATAGAGCAGTCACTGGAAACTTTACATTTCATAGTGCCTTGCAAAAATTCTTAGGAAGTGACATGACGATAAATTCTCCAGAAGATAAAAGATCTCTAAGATGTGAACGGGTCCATAATCATGTTTACAGAAAATGAACTGAACATGGCTAATCCCAACTGTTCTTATAAATTCTCCAAAAGATAATAAGAAGTTCATGTTCTAAAGGATCAACATGGCTAATCCCAGATGATTCCCCCTAACACCCTCCTAGCTCAAAATTTTCTGACATATCCATTCCTCACCCTCACATAACAAAAACATCACTTCCATTCATACTCTACTACAGTTCTACCCACCTTCTATGACATAAGGTCAGGCAGCAATTTCCCTGCAGACAGTGTCCTACACCAACCAAAGTCCTAAACTCTGGACCCTGACCCTACACCTAATTTGAAACCCTATAGCAACCCCAACCCTAGGTGCGTCTCCATCAGCCCGAGTTTGCTCAAGCTCGAGATTCTAGCCCGATCAGCGCTTCTCGAGAAAAAAGTCCGAGTTTGAAAAACCCCGTCTCCATCAGCCCGAGTCGAGCGATTCCCGCTCGTTCTTGGAATAAACTCGAGCTTCAGAGCATGCGCACTTCGAAGATGGAAAATTTAAAAAAATATATAGGATAAATGAAGAGAAAAGAGCAAAGAAATACATAAGGAAAAGATAAAAAGAAAGAAGGAAAAACCAAGAAATACATAAGAATAGAAATAAGAATAGATAATTGGGAAAACAAAGAAATATATAAGGAGCAAAAGGAAAGAAGGAAAAACAAAGTAATACATAAGAAACAATGAAATACATAAGGAAAAAACAAAATAGAAAAACAAAGAAATATATAAGGAAATACGAAGAAAACTGGATAGAAAGAGGAACAAAGAAATACATAAGAATAGAAAGAAGAATAAATAATGGGGAAAACAAAGAAATACATAAGGAGAAAAAAATAGAAGGAAAAACAAAGTAATACATAAGAAACAAAGAAATACATAAGGAAACAGATAAAATAGAAAGAAAAACAAAGAAATACATAAGGAAACATAAAATAGAAAGAAAAACAAAGAAATACATAAGGAAACAGATAAAATAGAAAGAAAAACAAAGAAATACATAAGGAAACAGATAAAATAGAAAGAAAAACAAAGAAATACATAAGGAAATATAAAGAGAAGAGGACAGAAAGAACAAAGAAATACATAAACAAACAAAGAAAAGAGGATAGCAAGATCGAAGAACAGAAAATGGGGAAAACAAAGAAATATAAAGGGAAGAGGGTAAAAAAGAAGAACAAAGAAATACATATAAATAGACAGAAGAGTAGACAACAGGAAAACAAAGAAATACATAAAGAATCATAAAGAAAAGAGGATAACAAGAAGAACAAAGAAATACATAAGAAATTAAAGAAGAATAAAAAATTGGGAAAACAAAGAAATACATAAGGAAAAAGATAAAATAGAAAGAAAAATAAAGAAATACATATGAAGAGAAGAGGAGAGAAAGAAGAACAAAGAAATACATTAGAATAGAAAGAAGGGATAAATAATGGGGAAAACAAAGAAATATATAAGGAGAAAAAAGAGAGAAGGAAAAACAAAGTAATACATAAGAAACAAAGAAATACATGAGGAAAATATAGAATAAGAAAGGAAACTAAAGAAATACATAAGGAAATATAAAGAGAAGAGGACAGAAAGAACAAAGAAATACATAAACAAAGAAAAGAGGATAGCAAGATCGAAGAACAGAAAATGGGAAAAACAAAGAAATACATAAGGAAAAGACAAATAGAGAGAAGAAAAACAAGAAATATATAAAGAAAATAGGATAGCAAGAAGAACAAAGAAATACATAAGAATAGAAAGAAGAACAAAGAAATACATAAGAATAGAAAGAAGAATAAAGAATGGGGAAAACAAAGAAATACATAAGGAGAAAAAAGAAAGAAGGAAAAACAAAGAAATACATAAGGAAAAGGTGGAAAGAGAGAAGAAAATCAAGAAATACATAAGGAAAATAACATTTCTAGGATTGGTGTCATGAATAAATTAACCCGAGTCAAAACCCGAGTGCGTCTTCACCTGCGAATTAGCGGGCTAATTCGCCAAATAGCGCGCTATTTCACAAAAAAACCCGAGTTGACTTAGGCTTCTAGCTCGAGCTAGAAACCCACGAAATAGCCAGCTAATTGCGTCTCCATTACAAACTAGCTCGAGCTAGTTCTGATCGGGTTAGTTTCCCGGATCAGAATTAGCGGGCTATTTTGGAAACTCGGGCTGATGAAGACGGGCCTCCTAAGACGAATATCACGCCTGGAGAAAATGTCAGGTCACCCCTGATACTGATAATCCTTTCATAGTTTTAACGCAAAAAAAACACTAAAAATTCAGCTTCGGCCGATCTAATCTCAACTCTAATTTGAACATGGCCCATCCCAATAACTGATCCCCAAACATCCCCTTAACCTAACATTTTCTGACACAGTAAAAGCATCTCTCACGGAAATAAATATACTCACCATTTTTCCTTTGCTAGTATGATAGTATACATTTCTCTAAACATAGAACTATATGCCAACGTAAACAATAAATTATGAAAAATAGTATCTTTACCATGAATAATAAACATGCAAGTCATGTCCTGTTTGTGTGCAAAAAGCTGGAAAATGGAACAATCAGCTTGGAATGTTGCCTGCTCTACATTCCCCCCCCCCCCCCCATATCTATTTTGAAAATTAATTGTGAGTGGGTGGAGATCCAACGAGAAACTGGGTCTGCCAGTGCTGGAATGAATGACTGAGTGAAATTATATATCTGTCCAAACGGGCATCTTTTTATTGCTCCTTGAAGTCCGAACGAGAGGATGAGATATCTTTTCAGCGAGAATTGAAAGGGAAAATCCAATTTCGTTCAGAATACAAAAGAGGGAAAGGAAATAGAGGGAGTTCATCGCTAGATTCAGCTTTCTTTAATAGACTGTACAGAAAACACGATAGATCCTGATGTTTTCATAATGTATCCGAGCTTTTTTTCTTCTTTTTTTTAAAAGTAGGTTATTACAATTTTGACCATGAATGCCTATTTGCCTTGCTTTGTATAAACTTATCGATATCTATCTAAAAGAGGACAATATCTAGGGCATACACATCAACTTCCTGTAAACGACTATTAATTGATGAACGTTGGATTTTACGTGAAATACAAGGTAAAGGACATTTCTAGTGCGCGGATGTATGATTACATTTTGTTGTTGTTGCTGTTGTTTCTTTTCGCTGTGTATAAACTATGATTATGGATATCTATCTGAAGAGGAAAATATCTAGGGCATACCAATCAACTTCCTGTAAAAGACTACTGGTGAACGTTGGATTCTAGGTTATATACAAGGGAAAAGATATTTATAGTATGCGGATGTACAGTGTACATGTATTTACTTTTTGGGGTTTTTTTGTTGATAAACTTGGTTAAGGACATCTGTTCAGATAGGAAAATATCTAGGGCAGACAAATCAGCTTCCCCTCCCAGACTTTTGATGAATGTTAGGTTTTAGGTCATACTCAAGGTGGAAGCTATTTCTAGTATGCTGATATATATACAAGGAGCATTGGAAAAAATATATAAAACGTGATGAATGCCTTTTCATCGTACACAATTGAAACAAACCATCATTGATTTTATTTATTCACACTGCATTTTGGTGATCAATTACTGGCATGGTGACTGATGTTTAATATTTGCTAGTTGAAGAAACTTCATTGGTGTTTTGTTCGGGAGTGGATTGCAGTGAAAAGCAAACTTTACGTAAGTGGATCGAGCGGTTACAATGGGGACAAAGTGAACCTCGTAAGAGAGAGGAGAAAGTGAAAGAGAGAGAGAGAGAGACGGGCAGAAGAAAGAGGGAGAAAAAGGGTGTGGGAAGGAGGATAGGGAACACATTATGCATTAACATACACCCACATGGTAACTTTAACAATTAAGAGGTAAAGAAGATCAAAGGTTTGTCCAAAAACAGGTCAAGCTGCTTTACAGAAACATTGGAATAAGGATGGGGGAAAATATTGAAAGAAAAAAAAAAAACCTTACAGACATTTAGAAATTGAAAGAAAAAGATGGAATGTTGGAATCTGCAAAAAAAACCTAACCCAATTGCTCTTCCAGATAAATGCCAACGATGGCGCAGGGAGAAAAAAAATGTGGAAAAGCGGTTGATATTCTACGATTATTTATTCAGAGGGGTTAATATGGGAGAATTCCAGCTCTACGGGACTGTACACAAGATTTTCATCGATATGAACTCGTGACATTTTACTGCCCTTTTTTCTTTGTTCCCACCTGATACCCTTTTCTTCCTCTGTCGTGGGAAATACGAGGCAGGCTGGTCTGGGAGCAAGCGAGTGGGTGGTTACTTTGTGAGTGTACGATGAACTTAGGAAATGATGTCTGAGCAAAAAAAGAAGAGGGAAAGGTTGAGATACCAAGAGAAAAAAGATGGTGGAGGGTAGATAGGGGAGCAAGCAGGGGAAGGGGTAATGTGAAAGATCATGGATAATGGGGCAGAGAATGGGAGGTATGAAAGTAAAGAGACAGATATTAGATATAACTTTTTGGTTGGAGTAGGAGCAATGAAGAGGGTCATTGTAATAAAGCATACAATGAACTCAGAAATGATGGGGGGAAAGTCTGAGTTAGAGAGAAGATTGTTGAGGGGGTCACCACAGGGGAAGGATGATATTTGAAATTACATATGAGACAAAAAATGGGAGCTATATGCAAGTAAAGGGACAGATATTAGATAACTTTTTGGTTGGAGTAGGAGCAATGAAGAGGGTCATTGTCATAAAGCATACAATGAACTCAGAAATGATGGGGGGAAAGTCTGAGTTGGAGAGAAGATTGTTGAGGGGGTCACAGGGGAAGGGATGACATTTGAAATTACATACAATGAGGCATAAAAATGGGAGCTATGCAAGTAAGGAGACATATATGATACAAGAACCTTCTTAGCTGGCCTGGGAGCAAGTGAGTAGGTGGTTATATCATAAGTATACAATGAAGTAGAATATAATGTCTTAGCCGAAAAGATGGGAAAAAGGGTTGAGATAGAGAGACGATGGCAGGGGTGGAGGGTAAGGCTGGGGGGGGGGGTACTGTGAAAGATTACAAATAACGGGACTGAAAATGGGAGCTCGCAGATTTTCATAATTGGTCTGGGAGCGATTGAGTACTTCCATGTTATGTTGTAAAAATGCAATAACTAAGAAAATGAGGTCTGAGAAGAAACGATGGTGAAAAAGGGTTGATATAGAGAGAAGATGGAGAAGAGAGAAAGAAAAAGGGGAGTAACAATATGAAAAATTGCAGATGATAAGGTAGAAAGTAAAGAGACATATACGGAATACCGGTAAAAACCTTCTTAGGTAGTCTGGGAGCACGTGAGTGGGTGGTGACAATTATTAACTTGGAAATTATAATCTGAGAAGAAATATCGGGGAAAGGGAGAGATAGGGAGGACAGTGGACGGTGATGACAGGTAGGGGTACTGTGAAAAAAAATACAGATAACCGACCAGAAAATGGGAGCTTCCATGCAGATCTTCATATTTGATCTGGAAGAGGGCGAAAGCAGTGAGACAGGTGTGGGAGGTATCGGAGTACTGAGAAAGATTACAGATAATAATGCGATTGTAGATACGAACGTTTTAAATGAATTTACAGATATAGAGTAAAGCTTCTTAGGTATCAGGGAGGAGAAAAAGAAAGAAGTGAGGTAAAAAGGAAGAACATATGAAGTTAAGTAACTGGAAAATGAAGGAATTAGTTCTGACTGAAATAACAGTGTGAACAAACACAAAGAAGTATAATCATGGAGCAAGAAATAACATGGAGAAAGAAAGAGAGAGAGAGGGGGGAGAAGAGAGAGAGAGGGGGGAAGAGAGAGAGAGAGAGGGGGGAAGAGAGAGAGAGGGGGGAGAAGAGAGAGAGGGAGAGAGAAGAGAAAGAGAGAAAGCGAGAACGAGTGAGAGTAAGAACAGAAATCTAGATACGAAAGATGAGGGAGGGGAGGGAAAAAACATGAGAGGCATTGAAAGAGAAAGAGGGGCACATATGTAGAGAGGAAGAGAAAAAGTGAGAGATGGAGAAAGAGAAAGGGATGAAGAAAGAAAAATAAAAAAACAGAAGAAGAAGAAGAAGAGAGAGAGAGAGAGAGGGGTTTAAGATGAAAGGGATATGGTGCAACCCCAGACAATAAGATCACAAACGATGCACACATAGATGAAAATATCAGATTAAATGCACTGCACACTCGCTGGAAAGATAAACAACATTTTCTTCTCCCAACCGGCTTTTCAGCGGAAAAACCTGGCCGAATAAGCCGGAAATTGGCAGCCTGAATGACAGCCGCCCAAAGCACCCTCCAAGCCTTGGGGAGAGTACTCCATAAGAAACCAAACCTGAAAATGTATGTTGCGCCCACACGTTTTGTGGCTAGTAGCAATCATTGTGCACGTATGTGGTATTTTTCCTTCTTTTATTTTTTTCTTGGACAAGGTGTAAATTAGGCCGTCTTGTATTCCGAGAAATATCTGATCCTTAATGTTAGTAAAACAATATTTATTGTCATAACAAATCAAAATTAGGACAAGCCATTCATTATACATGTAGCACAAAGCTGGCTTTGAAAGAGATATCTGTGCAAGCACTAATGATAAGTGTTTATTTCCGAGCAAATATAATTTATTATTACAATCAATCATTTTTTGTAACATAAAAAGATAACATAGTTTTAAGTGTATTTTGGCCAAGGATCCTATTTCAATATACAGTACGGTGAAACATGTCTATAAAGACAACTCAAGGGAGACAAGAAAATTGGTCTTTATGAGCAGGTGGTCTCTATTTAAGGGTTCTTTTAATACATGTTTCAATGAGAAACACTTTTCAAGGGAAACAGAATACATGGTCTTTGTAGGCAGGTGGTCTTTTTATACAGGTGGTCACTACAGCAGGTTATAGACTGTAAATACAGGTACTTTATGTAGGTGAGGAAATTTATTTGCGACTTGCAAGCACGGTCAAACTTGTGAGTGGCTATCTGCCTACAGTGGCCACTACTAATTCATCAGGACAGTAAATATGTCCAGAATATAAAGGTCATGGCCCGTATTCAATTCAATCAGTACGAAATATGAGTATTTTACTTAGTTTTCCGCTGAGATAAAATACTTTAATAAGCAACTTTGGAATCCATTTGAATCTTTTGGCTAAGTATTTTACCCTAAGTATAAGAAAGCCTATATACTAGCAGGCTTAAGCCAATTACTTGATTGGCAGGTATGTGGCGTTCATACATACGTGGAGCTGTATAAGCTGTGCACAAGCAAACTATATAAGCCTGCATGTAATGCGACGCATTTATTGCGCATTATTTTGGACTGGCTGTTACGTCACAATGACTATTAGTATGTATTTTGCCTTAAAGTCGGCTTGCTAAAGTAAAATGCTTAATTTGATCTGAATACTAGTCAAGCCAGTTTACTTGGCCAAGCCCAATGCTTAGTAATTTACTTACTTAATGCAGGTTTTGAACTGAATACTGGCTCATATGTCTAAAGCAAACAGGGATTACTTGATTCATCTTCCAGAGAGGGAGCAAAAACATGTTCAAAATAACATCAATTTTGGCTTTGGATTCTTTGAAATTTAAGGAAATACTGTTCATTTGGCACTCGACAAATGAAAACTGCTTTCAACCGAAGATGTTGGGATACAGTTTTCAGCAATAATTTAAGGAGAAACCATAATCATGACATTCTTACTCAACCCTGATGTTACTAAAAGCCCATGAATATCCAATGGACTTGTTACCACTAGCCCACATAAACCAACTGACTTTCTACCACTAGCCCAAAGAAAACATCAATTTCTTCAGAATCTTCACTCAGAACAGTTTCCAGCCATCACTGTGCAGTATCAATGTACAGAAGCTGTTTCCACGAGCACTCCAAAACAATGGAATTGCAACTACTAGTCTCTTAAAGACTAAGACTTGTTAACACAATTGCCTCCTCTCAAGCCCCCCCCCCCCAAAAAAAAAAATAGATTTGATACTACGAGGCAATTCATAAATGACTGACTTCATCAGTTAGTGTAAAAATACTTTTTCTGTTGACAAGAACTCTCTTTGGATATGTTTAGTTACACAAGATTACATTAAAAAAAAAAATTTCCATTTTTTTTTTTTCAACAAAGCTCTTCTTAAGTTTTCCAGAGCTCTCTGGAGATTTCCAGGACTTAATTTTTCACCACTCCGAGGTATTTTTTCTTCACTGGACTTCATATGGGATTGATTTCTATGCCTATCATTCAAACAGAGCGAGGGCGGGGGCATACAACTAAATCCTCACCTACAATTTTTTTTCTTTTTATTTTCGCAAATCAATAACATCACTTTCAACTGCTAAGGCTCATATGTCATCCTCAAATAAGGGGATGTGAGAGGAAAGTGAAGAAAGCTTAAAGGATAACAAAAGACCTAAACATAGCTGACGATTTCTCAGGCCGCAGCGTCTGTGACAGCCTGTGAGGGATGTCATCTGCAGGGGCGAAAGCACGTCCAAAATCAGGCAACCCCCTCACCCTCTCTGCAGCGGCACTGGCACGTGCACGTACCGCAAATGTTGGAACAGTCTCGACTTTCGTGAGTCTTCTCGCGGTGAAGGGAAGGCACGTGGAAGCGGATACTCTCTCCGAGACCACTCGTTCGTGTGGATACAACGCCCACGGAGGAGTCGTGGGCGGACGTCGCAGAGTGCAAGTTAGGGGCAATGTTTAACGAGTGAGCTGAGGGGTTAGTCTGGATCACCAGTCCCCGGTTTGTTAGAGAGGATGAGATATGACCATATGTGACATGTCGCCTTGTGACCCTGACAAAGTTGCTGTTCACTGTATCAGTAACTATGGCAAGAATAGTATTTGGTTTTAGGAATGTGATTTGTATGGTTTCCTCATATTCAGAATCTGCGATACCTTATCTATCATCTGGCTGATTTGCAGACTCAAATTTGTATGAGAAATGTCTGAAATCATGAAGTATTTATTAGCATCATTTTTTTCACCATAAAGGAAAATAAAATCACATCCTGATTATCACATCCTGATTATCACTTTCGTTCAAGGGAACTCTAATTGTTATTGTAACAGACCAATTGCACATACGAATGTGTGCTTCACTACATCCATACTCTGTGATTTGGAATGTTCCATAAGGTCTGTGAAGTCAGACTTTGATTATTGTCTAGAAAAAAGGGGAAAAGACATCATCTCTTTGGTCCTCCCCCCCCCCCCCCCACCCATTCAATTTCACATCTCATGTCGTCAACATCAATGTGTATTCTGGGGCCCTCGCATGGCAACGTGACATTTCATATCCCTCAAGCAAGTTCTAGCAAGAGAGAGAGAGATATACAGAGTGCCGGAGCAAGGGTGAGTGACAGACAGCAAGAAGGGGGAGAGAGGTAGGGAGAGAGGCAGGGAGAGAGGGAAGGAAAGCGAGAGAGAGAGAGAGAGCAAGAAATTAGATAGCATGACAGGGAGATATAGAAAGAAAGAAAAGCAAAAATTAGGATAGATGAAAGATGAAAAATAGTTTATATGTGAGGTAAATAGAGATAGAACAACAGAGGGGAAAAGAGTAAGAGGAAGACAATTGACAAAGGGAGAGAGAGGGGCAGATGAGTAAAAGAGACCTGGAGAGAGTGACAGAAAGAGAGAAAACAATATATGTAGAGATGGAGAGAGAGAAACAAAGGAAGAGAAAAGGAGAGAGAGAGAGAGAGAGAGAGAGAGAGAGAGGGAGATAGATTACAAAAGAAATGAATGACACCCTTAACCCTTTCAAGATAATTGACCACATTTTGAGGTTTGGCTCAATAACTTTTGATTCAGAGCCCTAAAAAATATACCAGATACATGAGTAGAAAGAGCAAAAATTTCTGCACAAGTTATGTCCATTTTCATTGCATGACCTTATTGTGTTTGATGCCAGGAATTTAAATAACGATGATAAGATTTAAAATTCTTAAATTGGCAACACATTGAGAGGTTCAAAATCATTGTTTTTTTATAAAAATTGGCAATTTTTCCAACTTTTCGACAATATTGCTGACCATGTATATTGTTTTCAAAGACATTAAACCTTATTATAACCATGTAGCACTGAAAGCAAAATATGATTGTTGCCAATTTGAAGAACAGAATGTGATCAATTTACCCCTGAAATAATTCCTGTCCTGAAAGGGTTAATACGGTATCTAATCTAAGACACATTGGGCACCTCTGGCTCTGGCACAACCAGGATTAAAACTCAACATTACTTCTCAAAAAAAATGATTAAAAAATTGTAAAATATGATTCTTCCCAGGGGCTGGGAAGTATGGGAAATATCATACCACTGTGACTGAGTGACTGCCCTCGGCTACAATACATATGATCTTGATAAAGATGATTTTAAAGTTTGACAAGCACACTAGAACCAAATCCATTTCCGCTAAACTCAACATAATTCATACATCATAAATTCAGAATTTGGCATTTCCCATACATTGTAAATTCAGAATTTGGCATTTCCCATACATCATAAATTCAGAAATTAGCATTTAAAATGCATCATAACTTCGGCATTTTGAACAAAACAAAATATTTTGTTTACTTGTGTTTGCACTGGACAATATAAAGTTTGAAACTTTATTAAGAAGCAAATAATTTCTTAATAACCATTTTTAAGGGACTGAAAACAGGTCTTTCGTAATAGAGATCTTGCTATAGAAAGTGACCTATATTAAAACTTCACAAAAGGGAGTTCTTGTTATATGAAAATTGTACTTTGTTCTATTGACTAATTGGCATTTACTTGATTGACTGACTAGCTGACTGATGAATTTACAGTATTATTAATTGGTAATTAAGTGACTCATTGATCTGTTGGTAATATAATTAATTGGCAATTGATTGACCAATTGATTGATCAATTAAATTATTTTTTAATGACTGTTTCATACCATACAACTGGAATTAAATATTGAGTGCTTACATGGGGTAGGACTAAATAAAGTAATATCAAGCACTATGATTAGTCTAACCTGCCAAGGTTGAAAATTGAAATGCGTACAGTCAGGACATCCCAGCAGACCAACAGCCAATAAGACCAATGGCCCATGGGACCAACTGCCCTCGAGAGAGTCGAGACTGACAATGTTGGTCCCGTGAACCCTCAATACTCAACAAATTTGGTCTCATGAATCTGCAGAAAAGTTGGCAGAACACTTGCAAGACTGACAAGTCGGTCTTATGGGCCGTGGTCTCTTAGGATGTCGATGTCACACGCTGTCGTAGCTCAATCGTTGATTATTTCAAACTAACCTTTCCTGTTCCTCATCTCAATACCGAAATGTCAAAACCAAAACATCCAGGATTCAACTTGCACTAAAGTTAGTACTCTTACCTGAAAACAGAAACAAAAGAAATGGAAAAATAAGACATTAGAAATCAAATTCAATAATTTACTGTATACACCATATATTTCGCGAATCACAAGTGGGTCACAAATTTAACAACATGCTAAAATATTGCCATCATCATGTTAGTCACTTGAATTTGATGTCTCCTTGACAGAAATTCACCACAAAATACATCATCATTGCTGTTTATAGATCTGAGAGTTTCCCAATCGCGAATTCAACCACTTGCGAAATAGTGTGGCTAGTCCTGTTAGCGAAATTTATGGCCGCGAAATTTATGGTGGATACAGTACTTTTATCACATGAGATTTTATTGCATTACATTCATATGAGAGAGAAAGTGAAAACTTGCTGCATTTATAATATATCAAAGATATTGATGAGGTGTCATGGTCTGGTGAAGAAGTCGACAGCCAAAATTGGATCACAAGGTGCAGGGTTTGGATCCCTGCCAATGCACCAACATCCTCTGGCAAGCAGGAATATTGAACAAATGATTGCCAACAGAAGGGTAATAATGTGTCTGAACTCCTGGGCAATTTTAGGGTCATCTCTTAAAGGGCAATCCAACCTTGGTAATAAGATGATTTGTGTGAAAGCAGAAAAATAAGAAAAACAGGATGGTGAAAGTTTGAAAGAAATCGGACAAGGACTAAGAAAGTTATGGATGTTTGAAAAATGAGATCACTACATCTATGCGAATCTCAAATTGGCAATTTGGTGAGTCAATTGCGACATTTTTGTGGATAACTCTCCCATTTGTCATACACAAAAATATAATTAATTTGCAGTTTTCTTCGAGGCGCTTTTACCCTCAGGGCAGTAATCAAAATATATTGGAGATAGCATATTGTTATAGGTCCTCATGAACGAAAAGATTCTACTGAGTAATGCATTTTGAAAAAAGTGACATTTTAGTCATTTTGTGTGTTAGAGCGAATGGAGGAGTTGTCCACAGCTACATCACAGTGACATTACCTATTCGGCCAATTTAAAATTCCCACATGCATAGTGATTACAACTTTCAAAAATTCATAACTTTCTTATTGCTTGTCCGATTTCGTTCAAACTTTCATCAATCTGCTTCTCTGATTTTTCCTCTTTCTTTCAAAGCAACTTGCTATTAAGGTTGGATTTCCCTTTAAAGATAAAGTTGAGCTCTGGTCATGTGATTACATTCTGAGAGAAACTGTCTCAAAGAAATTGGGGAAGTTTATTCATGTCTGCATAACACTTGGTGTATACTGGAATCATGAAAATGATAAGAAATTGAACCCAGTCTTGCTGAACAGCACATGCACTGCACACAGAAATCGGTATATGGGATTACACATACAAATGGCCTGAATGTTTGGCCCAAACACTTCAGCTAATTCTCGTCATATTACGAATATAAGAGCATTTAAAGAGCAATCCTTTTCAGGGGGCTTTTATGCTATGATGTTCTTCCAAACTGACATAAAAGGAATGAGAAAGCTCACAAAATCATTTTTTCACATTTCCCAGAACTCAACCTTCACTTTAACATAAATTGGGCAAAAGATCATGAGGATCAGGAGTGATCCTCTTATCTACGAGGTACATACGACCACCTATCTGTTACAGTATGCTATTATATCCTATAATTGCCCATAACCGAACATAAAATTATTTCACAAATAGCCTACCATACACCGCCTCCGTCCCCCGGGTTGCCGTATGAAACCCGTCACCCGCCATGACACTTCCTCCGAAACCACACACCAAGAGAGCACCCGCAACCAGGACACGCAGACATGTCGCAACTGCGAGGCGAGGGGTAGGAGGGGGGGACACAGATAGGTGGTCGTATGTACCTCGTAGATAAGAGGATCACTCCTGATCCTCATGATCTACTATCAGTACATCCGACCACCTATCTGTTACAGTATGCTAGACCGACACGGACTCAGCGGGAGGCTTGGCTGCGTCTAGCGGTGAAGGAGCGGTGTATTAGCGGGACTGAGAGGCCGACAGTAGCGCTGCTCGAGAAAACGAGGGTACTGCGGCGGGGATGTCCCGGAGATAAAAGGAGATGAAGGAATTCGGGGAGCGCCAATAAGCTGCCTTCTGAATCTCCTCTACGGACACGCCGTTGAACAGAGCCCAAGATGCGCTGATCCCCCTGGCATCGTGTGCACGGGGCGACACGCCAGGCGAGAGAGCATCGGGGCCGGCCGCACGAATGGCGGCAACGATCCACTTCGAGATAGTATCTCTCGAAGCCGGTGAAAAAGGCTCTTTCGTAATCACGAAAAGCTGATCACCAGAACGGCGTTCCTTAGTGCGCGCCCAATAATACTTGAGAGCGCGCACCGGACACCAGACTTTATCCTCCGTCACCGACGAGAGGGTGGACAGCGGTTGGATAAAAATCTCAACCGGTTGGGAGCTGGCAGTCTGGTTCTTCGCCACATAGGACGGGTTGGGAATGAGGCGCACCCCCGCGCGTTCCCAACGGACATGCCCCGGCGCCGCCGACAGTGCGTGCAAGGCACTGCGACGCTGGCCGGAGGCAATCGCCAAGAGGAAGACCGCTTTAATGGTTACATCTCTAAGCGAGGCCTCAGCGAGGGGCTCAAAAGGCGCCCTGGCAAGGGCCTCCAGCACCCGAGGGAGACTCCACGACGGGAGCAATCTCCTAGTCGGGGGGCGCTCCAGGAAAAAAGCGCGGACCAGGCCGGTCAGGGAGGGGGCAGTAGAGACACTGGCCCCATCCGCGAACCCAGCGTGGATAACGGCAATTGCCGAACGGTAGCCACGGATGGTCGAGACAGTCAGGCCCTTATCGAAAAGGGAAATCAGAAAGTCTGCGACATCCCTTAGAGGTGCAGAACGGGGATCCACCCCGTGTGATTCGCACCAGCTAAAGTATCCAGCCAAACGGGAATTATAAGATTCCCGGGTGGACTCCCGTCGGCTGCGAGCGACGAAGGTCGCAGCCCGCTCTGAAAGGCCCGCCTGAGCTCCAGATTCCCTGACAATGGCCAGGCAGTCAGGTGGAGCGTGGCCGGTCGGGGGTGCAGAGTCCCCGACACTGGCTGGGAGATCAGGTCCGGACGAGCGGGAAGGAGCCTCGGATTCCCCACCAGTAGGCCCGTCAACTCGAGGAACCACGTCCTCTTGGGCCACCACGGGGCTATGAGGAGGAGAGTTGCTTGGTCCTGCCTCACCTTCCGCAGAACGCGGGGAATGAGGGCGAATGGCGGAAACGCATAACCCCGGAATCCCTTCCACGGGAAGGAGAAGGCGTCCATCCGCCAGGCTGCCGGGTCCTGCACCCTCGTGCAGTACATCGGCAGCCGTGCGTTCAACTCCGAGGCAAACAGATCCACATCTAGTGGGGGAAGCTGGCGCACCAGCAGATGCATGACCTGCGGGTGGAGCGTCCACTCCGAGGGGAGAACCCGGCCCCGGGACAAGAAGTCGGCGATCAGATTGTCCCGGCCCGGAATGTACGACGCAACGGGGAAGACCCCCATGCGTCGGCACCACCTCCACAGCTCCGCCGCTAGGGCGTTCAGGCGCGTGGAATGGGTGCCCCCCTGTTTGTTGATATATGCTGCAACGGTGATGTTGTCCGTGCGTATCAACACAGCCCGGCCGCGGATCAGCGGCAGAAAGTGGAGGAGTGACAAGGCAACAGCCTGAAACTCCAGCACATTGATATGTGGGAGGGTGGCCGAGAGGCACCAGTCCCCATATGCATGCAGGCCCTGACAGTGTCCGCCCCATCCCATGTGGGAGGCATCGGTGGTCACTGTGATGGAGGGCTGCGGGGGCTGCAGGGGGTTGCCCCTGATCAGAAACTCCGGGCGGCCCCACCGCCAGAGGAGAAGGCGGGCGGCCGGAGGTAGCGGCACAGGCCTCGTCAGGGGGTCCCGTGACGGGCGGTAGTGCTTGAGAAGATGGATCTGTAGCGGGCGCATGTGCAGCCGGCAGTCCGGCAGCACATCGACCAAGCTCGCCAGGAACCCTAGGAACTGAAGCCAGGTCCTGGCTGGCACCCGCCGCCTTAGCCGAAGACGGCGGGCGGCGCCCGTAATCGTCGATACCCGCTCCGGGCTGGGACGTGCCAGTTGCCGGGGGATATCGATCACCGCACCCAGGAAGGTCGGGCACTGCGTGGGCACGAGCTCCGACTTCTCCCAGTTTACGAGGAACCCCAGGTCTTGCACTGTTCTCAACAAAAAAGCCAACTGGCGGGAGAGCAGGACCTGGGAGCTGGCTACCAGCAGCCAGTCGTCCAGGTAGCAAAAGACCCGCAGGCCTTGCTGCCGGAGGAAGGCCGCCACGCACGATACAAGCCTGGTGAAAAGGCGTGGTGCGGGCTTCAGGCCGAAGGGTAGGGCGCGGAAGCGGTACACGTTTCCCCCGAACGCGAAGCCCAGCAGATCTCTGGAGGCTGGGGCGATGGGGACGTGATGATAGGCATCCTTCAGATCTATAGATACTGCCCAATCGCCTGGCTTGAGGCACGGGAGTATGGAAGCCAGGGTCTCCATACGGAAGTGCTCCGTATTGATGTGTCGGTTGATTCTCTTGAGATTTAGAATCAAGCGGAACTTCCCCGAGCGCTTGGGGACAAGGAATATGGGGGAAAGGCATAACCGCGGATGATCGCGGGTCCTTTCCACCGCCCCCTTCGCAAGCAAGGCGGCGATCTCGGCCGCCATGGCTCGACGCAGAAGCGGAGACATGCGAGGGGATGGAAGACGGACGACGCCTCCGGGCAGGGGGGTGGCTAACTCGACGGAGAAGCCACCGCCGACAACGGAGAGAACGAAGGCGTCGTCCGTTATGGCCGCCCAGGCCAGCTGGAAGGCCTGAAGGCGGCCGCCCACCCCGGAGGGGGGGCCCTGAAGCGCTCGGGGCAAGGAGTCAAAAGCCGCCGCGGCCCTTGTCGGCCGGGCGGGTAGACCCCCGCTGCTTGCCTCTACCCCTGCGGTTACGGCGCCCCCGGTTTGTGGCCCGGCGGGTCGTCTGTGGGGGAGGCATAGTCACCGTCACACGCTGGGGGGCCGACGCCTGTGGCCGGCGGGGCGATCCCCGGGGACGGTTAGGTCGAGCCTGAACTGATATCAGCTGACCTGCTAACTCCCGCGCCTGCTGGCAACGGGTTAGCGCCTCCTTGATGCGGGGCGCGAACTGGCCAGAGAAAAGGAACGGCCCTTCGAATGGCATCCCACTCGTGAGCTGCGTCCTTTGCCTCACCGGGAACCCGAGGGCCTCGAGGGCCAGGTCCCGGCGTCGGCGAGTAGTGAAGAGTGCGGTACGCGTGGACTGCTTCCATAGATGCTCCGAGATGGACATGAGGAGCGAGTCCAAGAGCTGGCGGTCCTCGGGGGAGACCCGGAGGTCATCCGCCTGTACAGCCAGGTTCGTTAAGGCCCCGGCATAAGCCGCTAGACGCATCGAGGACCTTGCTAGGACCGACAAGTGCGTCCACCGCATATCTTCTTCAAGAAAGGCGCGACGGCGGAGAGGATTGGCCCTGCCTACATAATCCCCGAGAGCTAGGAGCTCCGGGGAGAGGGTCTCGGGCTCGAGGTAGCGGGCCATGTCCGCGGGCTGAAAAGCAAAAGCCCGACGCAGGCCGGCGAGGCCCCTCCTAGGGGGCGGCTCCCGGGCGATACGCCCGTACTCCTCCTTGAAGTCTGCCGTGAGGGGGATACCGGGCTGAGCCCCGGCTCCCCCTCGGAACAGCCGGGACGCCGGGGGTTGTTGTTCCGCCGGGTCCGGGCGAACCGTATAGAATTCTTCGAGGTATCGAAGAAGTAAGGCCTCCGCCTCCTCACTGAGATGCCTCAACCCAGGCGGGGCTTCAGTCCCTGTAAGGGACGGCGCCGCTGAGGAGGCCGACATCGAATCCCACCCAGAAGTAGAGGGTTCGGACTCGGTCGCTGTAGGAGACTCATACAGCTCAGAGAGGAGAGGCATGGGCGGGGTAGGCGTCGGTAGCGGGAGGGGAACCTCCGCTGGCGGCACGCTATAACCCGCCGGAGCTCGGGTCACCAGGCCCGGGGAAGGGCGGGGGAGCCGAGGCTGGGATGCAGTACCCGCCTGGAGCAGGGGGAACTCATCCGTAAGGGCTGTGCCTGCAGACGAGGCTAGGCCACCGGCGGCCGTAGTCTGGTCAAACAAAGGCACCGGGCGACCATCCGCCCGCGCAGGGAAAGTCTCTTCCCCGGGCGGAGCACCCAGCGCCGCCGGGGCGCGGCTCGCGCCCGCCCGCTGGCGGGGGAGCGGCCCTTCCGGCGCAGTAGCGGGTAAGGAGGGGGCAGTAGCGGCTGCAGGCAAGTCAGCCGACTGGCCTGTAAACGCCCAGCCGCGGTTCTCAGCCAACCGGCTCATCATAGCGAAGAGCTCGGCCTCGCTAGGCTGAGATTTGCCCACCTTCTTCTTCTTCTTACCCGTCTTCTTAGTCCTCTTTGCCGAGGGAGAAGTCGATGGGGCAGAAGCGGACCGCTTCCTGGACTTCTTCTTCCTCTTAAGAGTCGCCCGGGGCGAGCCCTGGGGCTGTCCCGCCGGCGGAGTGCCGGTGGAGGAAGCCTCGTAGAGCTGCCAGTCCCAGGCGGGAGCCTCGACCGGCGCCGCCTGGCTAGGCGGGGCGGGGAGAGCTCCAAGGGTGGTAGCTACCGGCCTACGAGAGGTCCGGGTGCTCAAAACCCTGGAGACCTGGGAGGTAGTCGGCTGAGAAGTAGCAGCCGCTACTCCCCCGCTCTCATACCCCACGGGCAGCCCGGTCGGGCCGGGGGGGGAGCGGACAGGGCCATGGCTAGGAGCCGCTCTAGCAGCAGGAGTGACCAGGCGGTCAGTGCTGCGAGCGGCCGGGGCGGGGGCGGCTCTCACGAGCGAGGACGCTCGGAGCGGCTCCCCGGCGCTCTCTAACCCCTGGGTCAGTTGGATAGGACCGGGGGGAGAGCGGGTGGTAGAGCTCCGGTCATGGCGCCATGGCCTGCACCCCTCCTCCTCCGACTCGCTGCCCCCGGAGGCGAGAAGCTCAAGGGGAGGGTCGGCTGGGCCGGACCCTCTACCCTCCGGCGCAAGCACCGGTAAAGGCTCTCCCTCTACAGGGGGATCCCGGGCGGGAAGCCCTAAATCCGGCGGCCTGGCGGCCGCGGAAGGGACCAGGGCTTTAGGAGCCCTCTGGATCGGGGGGTGGGAAGTTAGCCAAGCCTCTAGCTGAGCCCAAGTAGGCTCAGACCAAACGGAGCATACCGCACAGGGATCGGGACGGGTGCATCGCCTGTGCAGTGGACAACACGCGTGCACGTCCCAGTCCGGCAATCCCCGGCGGCAGACCTGACATCTAAGAGTCATACCTGTAAGGGGAAAGGACTCAGTTAGACACAGAACATATATATAAACAAAAAATATGTATTACCAAGTCAATTGTAAACAAAAAGAAATTTGTGTACAAGACAAGGGGCGGGAATTAAAGAGCGCTGTGCCAACAAGATAGATCTACATTGACGGCAGAGCGCTACGAACGCCTAGGAAAGAACATGAAATTAAAACATGTACCAAAAAAGCCCAGAAACCCAAGTCTACATAAATGATGTGCATTTTGGACCGGGCGGCTTGCCATAGGCGAAAAATCAAATCTGGCGGCATTTGGCCTGCCATACAAAAAATTTTTCTCAAAGTTTCCAATTTCAACCAAACGGTGGAAAACACTAAAAAACTAACTCCCGGGACTACTAAATGTCCAACGAGAGGAGAAAAATCTAAACAAAAGCGACCAGAAGGCCGTACAATGGTAGGCAAAGCAGAACAGGGGAGAATCGAGCCAGCACAAGCCACGCTCCGAAGCCGCGGTGCATACAACACACAGTGTGTGTGAAGCAACGCAACTCAAACGAAGTCGGCACAAAGCCGAAACAAAAACCTGATTTTCCCCTTTTCCGCCGATACAAAGTATCTAAAACGAATTGCTAGCCTAAAACAACAATCAAAAGAATAGAAAATGGAAAGAACTGGCCTGATTGTTGGTAATCTGCGTCGGATGGCGACGGATTTAGGGAGCAATCACAAAAAACGTCTTGTTCGTATAGGGTGCGAACAGGAAGGAGGAAGTGTCATGGCGGGTGACGGGTTTCATACGGCAACCCGGGGGACGGAGGCGGTGTATGGTAGGCTATTTGTGAAATAATTTTATGTTCGGTTATGGGCAATTATAGGATATAATAGCATACTGTAACAGATAGGTGGTCGGATGTACTGATAGTAGATAACAAGGGTTGGACAGAAAATTACTAACAAGTTTGTTGGCCAACTGGGACTATAATCATGTTGGGCAAATTGTCACAGTGTGTTCAGTGATTCAATTGTATCTTCTGGAATGGAGAATTTTCATTAGTTGACATACATGCAACTTCATGCATCATTCACATTATCAAAATTCCTAGATGTCTTTTAAAAGTATATTTCTAGGATGTCAATTCTCAAGACATCACTTTTTAAAATAATTTTTTGAGCAGTAACTTTTCCTGAAGAAAGTTGGCATGCAAACATGGCTCATACAAAGAAGCGGAACGACAGTTGACTCAAATTTCTAGACATAAATTTTCGAGAAGTAAATTGTCCAGAAGATGGCACCGCAGTGCGAACACGGCTCATATAAAGCGGAGAGGAATGACACATGACACATTGCACTCAGATGTGTGTATTGATTTACTCTTGGAGTGGCCATTACCTGACAATTTATTACAAACTAGCAATTACCCACTGGGGCAAAAAATGCATTCAGAAGGAGGTGTCGGTACATGTGTACATGAACGTGTGCATTTACTGCATTATGAATGTGCTGACGGATACATTGTCATGCTCAAGTTTATCACAGAGGATGCATTTCAACATGTGAGAAAAGGGCAACAGAAAAATACTCCATATACCCATATGGACACTTTGTCCTATTTGTAAATGACCCCCGATTCAAATTCTTAATTTTCTTGAGGGAAAATAGGCGATCGGAGGTGCTGGTACGTGTGTACACGTATGTGTGCATTTACTGCATTATGAATGTGCTGAGGTTTACATGGTGTGCAAGTTTATCGAAGATGTAAGAAAATGGCAACTGAATAACACTACATAAATCCATATGGACACTTGTCCTATTTGTATATACCCCAGATTCAAATTCCTTATTTTCTTGTCTTTTCATTGCACTTTCTCAGTATACATTTTTAAGAAATACTGTCACAAGTTTGAGAGAGCACTTACAGAATTTGTTCGCAATGGGATACCCATCACTACATATCTTTCAAGCAAATCAATTTGTTTTATGTTACAAATTAAGAGCCCACAAATTAATACAAATCTGAAAGCACTTACTATCTCTCTCCCTTTCTCTTTATTCACCCCTCCCCCCCCCCTCTTTAGCTCCCTCCCTCCCCTCTCTCTCTCTTTCTCCCTCTATTTCTCTATATCCTTCCCTCCCTCCCTCAATATCTCTATCTTTCTCTCCATATCGATCTCTCTTTCTCTCCATTTCTTATCCCTCCCCTTTCGTTCCACCCCTTTTCTCTCTCTCTCTCTCTCTCTCTCTCTCTCTCTCTCCCCCCTCTCTCCCCTCCCTCTCTATCTCTCTCTCTATCTCTCTCTCTCTCCCTCTCTATCTCTCTCTCTTTCTCTCTCCCTCTCTTCCTCAGTCTCTCTCTCTCTCTCTCTCTCTCTCTCTCTATCGCACACACTCATTTCTAACCTTTTATCACTCTGCCACTATCACTCCCATAAACAGAGCACGATTTGCGCTTGCACACAAAATCGAATGAAATCTGAGCCTCCTCATCTCGCGCTATCTCCTCGCAATTGTTCAAACACGATCGTGAGAACCTGCAGAGTCCGTGCCCCTCGATCTGCGTTCACGTCGCTGCGTTTAATTGACAGGTCTGCCAGCCGGCCGAAGGAGGAGCAGCGGGCGCGTGCATGCCAGGGGTTCTTGTTGCATGCTCGGCGGGCACGGCAGGCATGTCTGTGCCTTAATCACTGCCTGATTGATCTCATACTTCATGTCCAGGACCCAGTTCACACTTCAAATCAAAGATCATTCTCTTAACTGACCAACACCCTATTCACACTTTCAATCAAAGACAATATTCTCTTGAATAAGACTCTATATGGACATGCATGAATGTACTGGGAAGGTCACGTATCCTGTTCATACTTTGTATTAAAGACTGATTTCTTGACCATTAACCTATTCACACTCTGAATTAAGCATGATAGTCTCTTGACCAATTTGTCTGTACCTCAATTACAGTCTCATGTTTCTCTAGTACTCATGTCCAGGAACAATTACCCCATTCACATTAAGAATCTTAAACTTTAGTCTCTTGACCAATACATTTTAATGTCAAAGACTTTCTCGACCAAACTTGTCTCTTGAACAAACCCTCTTCATATTCGATTAAATTTGCATATATATTTTTCTGACAAATATCCTGTTCATACTTCACATCAAAGACTTTCATGACCAATACCCTTTTCACACCACATAACAAAGTCCCCTCAAGATCACAGCCAATCAAAGTGAAAAAAAAAGTCATGAATACATCCCTTCAAGTTCACTGTGTGCACAAATTAGGGCTGAACAATAAACATATATTAAGGATTTATCTCTATTTTCATCACCAACTCTATGCAAATTGCATCCAAACCTCAGCTTCAAGACATATTAAACTATCAAATACAATATTCCCTTTCAAAGTCATATATGCAGATATAATTGACATTAAAGTGAGTCTGGTATAAAGCAAATAACTTTGCCCATCATAGAGCAAACAAATAGTCTTGCAGTCTCAGACATTAATTAATCATTAACATCAATGATATCATCTGTTTAGAGCCAAAAAGGGTTAAGTCATGCCCTATAACAAAAAATTCTCCTGTTTATCAATATATATCACATTTGATAAGCGAAACAGCAGTCACGATATTACAGGATATATTTTGGAGAATGAGAAGTAGACCACTTATGCGCCAAGGAGTAGAACAGCTTAACAAATAACAACTATCCAGTTGTACTGTTACTTGCAATGAAATGGCTTTTGAAATTTAAGATATTGTATGTTAGGAGCCAGAAGGACTTTAACTTATATCATTTTACAGATTTAACGCCCTTATGGCTCCAAACAGACGATATGAGACATTTTAACCAGGGAACAGTAAGCGTGGTATAAACTGGCAATGTCATTTCATTATATTCCCCGTCACACATATCATACTTGAAGATGCTTTATATATATATATATATATATATGGCATTTGCAAATCAATTTTGCAACTTTATTGGAGCAACCAAAGTTTGCTCATGGGCAGGCAAATTCTTGCCTGTTCACTTGCCTGTCTATCATGAAAACAAACTTTGTCAATAGGACGTATTCATAAGAATGTAATGATCGAAACTAGTGTTAGGTCAAAGGTTGATCATTCCTACATGTTCAATGGACAAAGTTAGAATATTTTGTTATATTCTTTGTCTATATATCTATGTATTGTTGAGATAAGGAGTTATCACAGCTCTGCTTTGTATAAGGTATACCTACATGTTCAACATTTACCGCAGGATCTAATCAGGTCTGAAAGCTTAGTCTAGATGTCATGATAATGAGCAAGCATTTTTTGTTTGATTTGAGATCAAGTTGAATGTATATATCTGGTCCAGGCCAGGCCAGGGCAGGCAGGCATGCCTAGTCAACACACATCTTTATTATTGCTTGCATTTCAACTTCAACGCCCCCACGCAGTTTGGATGGAGACTTAATGGAGAAGTCTACCATGATATCATGTTGGTTTGAATACAAAAGAAGATAAAAATTTACAGATGCAGATTGGTGCAAATTGGAGTAAAATCTGATAAAAGATTAGAATAGAAATCTATAAAACTGAACAGCTGTCACTGATCAAATGCAAATTGGCACTGAAGTATACGATTCCTCTTTCAAGCACCTCTCCATTTTGCTTAGTAATGAGAATACCCCCCCCCCCCAAAAAAAAAAAAAGAATTAGTAGTTGTTGTTTGGAGCCAGAAGGCGTTAACTCTGTACTTAAACACAGATTTAACGCCTTTTTGGCTCCAATCAGACGATATGATGAAATGTTTTCCTCTGAGAAAGAGTGGAAGTTATGAAAATTTAGTACAAAATAAACGGAAAGTCTCTCACAAGAGAAATCACAGAGCTAAAAATTTGTGTTTGATCCATCACAGCTTTAAATATTCATATCTTTCTTATCCGTTTTTATGCTTTCTTCAAATAGTCACTAATTAGGTGGTCTGTCACTTGACAGACCACCTATTAATTTCGTCAGAATTTTCTTTATTATTTATTTTTATTTTTCTCCCACTTTTTTGTCCCCACGATTTCTCAAAATCGGCTCACTCAATTTTCTTCAAATTTTTAACAGTCGTCAAGACTATCCAGGGCAAGTGCCAGAAATTTTTTCAAGGTCATCAGGTCATCGTGACGTCATCCAGGCGCCATTTTGTGAAATCACATTATCAATCATATCTTCATAACGAGTAGTCAAAAATGAACCATTTTTGATACACATGAACTTCAGGTCAAGGGTCAACATTAAATGTCATTAAAATCCGCGCACGCATCATGACGCGCACGTACGCGCGCGTCAAAATTTAAAAATGCTCAAAATCACTTTTTGATCAAATTAGAGTACGGTTCAGGACATTTTAAGCATTTCAAAATTTTCCGTCCGTGCGCGTGCGCGCGCTCAGCGCGTATAAAACGTAGAAACTCCGTTTTTTCGCATGGTCTGTCTTCCTGATACTATTTTTGACAATTTCCAACTATTTACAGTCATTCTCGACATTCCATAATGCCACACGCGCGCGTCAAACTTTCAAATGCGTGCGCGCGTCAATGGGCAATATAATGCAAAAAGGGGTAAAAACATGCCTATATGGAATCCGCCATAGCTCGTCAGAGAGACTGGGGACCCCCCCTTTTTTTTTACATTTTCTGAAAGCCTATGAGTTGTAGATTGTAATTCATGAAAAAAATTTGGGGGTCAATCGATCGGAACGTCGTCACATTTGCATATGAACTCAAAAATTCGATTTTGAAAAAATGACGTCATAATTTTTGTATTCATTTGACAATATTTCAGTAATAGGTAGTCGATTTTCTTCCAAATTTTGATATGTTGTAGCTGAGACAATTCTCTACAAGATCAGTCACCACAATTTTTCATTTTGACAAAGGCATCATGGCGTATTTTTGCGATTAAAGGAGGCATGTCAATTTTTCACATTTTGCGTGTATTCTCTATGGGACATGACTTTTTCTCAAATCTTGATTCTACATTCTCGTCTTCTTTGAGCAGTATCTCTGTTATTTCTGCTCGATTTTCCTCCAAATTTTAGTATGTTATAGCTGAGACTATAAGCTTTTACAAGTGTGCCCTCCAATTTTTGATCAGATGTCGGGATCATGCCCCTTTTTAAAGTACAAATTGTAATTTGAGAATCCCATTTTTAGTGTACGTGTTATGTCTAT
This sequence comes from Heliocidaris tuberculata, assembly GCA_025618425.1. Taxonomy (NCBI): domain Eukaryota; kingdom Metazoa; phylum Echinodermata; class Echinoidea; order Camarodonta; family Echinometridae; genus Heliocidaris; species Heliocidaris tuberculata. The sequence continues at coordinate 15,556,864 of CM046850.1, read as the reverse complement.
TGCAAAACTTTTGGTCTATTGGTAAAGTACTTGCCTCCCATCCCGCCGACCCAAGTTCGAATCCCGGTGGGTCCATTTTTTTGGAAATTTTTTTTTTCTTCTTTTTGCCTTATATTTTATCATTTGCTTCGACTACTGTAACATATAAAATCACAAACAATGTAATAAACTTTTTTATTTTGCGTGTTATGTCTAATTGAATGTAGTTTGTGTACAACCCTATGCAAAATCTGATTGCCTGTCGTGTATTAAACCTATGGGTTTAAATCCCATGTATAATGCAATATGAAATTGTCCGATTTTCTTTGACGCAAGTCTCCATCCATTGTCAACATTATCAGGAATATTATCTTGCACAAATATTATCACATCTTAGCAATTTTACCAACGGATAGACAGACCACCTAATTCGTCTTCAGTGACGAATTAAAGTTACTAATATAATTTTCTATTTTTTCCTGCTTTTTCTACCTGAAGATGGCGTGGACTTTAACTTTAGCAAAGTCCAGAGAATCAAATGCAAGTTATAGGAGGGGGGGGGGGGGACCCTCTGCTCATAGCACAGACGATAACAAATCTAACAACGGTGTGTATCACCACAGATTTTTATCCACTCTAGTATGGAGAGGACATTGGCAACACAATGCATAGTAGCTTTAAGTCCTGTTTAACTATCAGTTGTAAGGTTGCTTTCGTGTTATCATTCCAATTAAAAAAACATTACAGACAGGACTTGAAAATAAATGAGATTCCCCCCTCCCCCTCCTGAAAAAAAAAGGAAAAGAAAAAATCATTTCAAACACCAAAATTTCCAAATTGTTGACAGATGCCCATACCATTTGAACCTCTAAACATTCAACTGGGAGCCCCAGTGACAAAAAGTCAATTATTACACTGTTAACAAAACCATGCAGGTCTAGTTCTGATATTCTAAATACTTCTTAATAACAACAGATACACATTTCAACCAATAAAGTAATTGTACAGCGAATAATATTCTACATTAGTTTTTGTGTTCTGAGCATTGAGATTTTACAAAAATTGAATAATAATAATAATAATAAAAACAAAATAAAACCAAGTTCTGGTCATGAGATTGAATTGTGAAAGAAACTGTCTCAAAGCAATTGGGAAAGGTTGATTATATAGCACATAAGAATTGGTGTAGGCTTTAAGGTTTTGGAATCACCAAAATGATAAGAACTTGACTCAATCCTACTGAGAGTCATATGCACTGCACACAGAAATGTGTATATTGGAATGCACAAAAATGTTCTGCCCGAACATTTCAGCTGCTTCTTGTCATATTTTGAATGTAAGGGCATTTGAAGAGCAATCCTTTTCATAATAAGAATGAGAAAGCTCACAAATTATTTTCTACCTTTCCCGTAACCCAAACTTCCCTTTAATATCAACAAATAATGATATCAGTTTTCAAATACATAAATTCACAACCAGTAGGCCTCAAAACTACCTATGTCAGCACAATTACATCATATTCCAATCCAGGACAATGCATGGTAATTTACTGGGAAGTAACCAGCAAAAATCTGAACAAGTTTATATTTGGCAGCAGAATGAATAAAACTACACTTGATAAGAATTCATCGCATGTAACACGGAGGTATAAAGAGACTAGCTTTTGATGGTACTGTTGACACGCAATGATTGCAGGAACCACAGAAAGGGCTTTATAATCTTTATCTACATATGTACATGTATGTTATATGCCTCTTAGTAAATTGTATTCTCATTTGTTCTCTTTCTTTGTCTTTCACTTTTTCTAGCTTTATTCCATCTTAATTTATTCTGTCTTTATCTCTCTCCCCACCCTCGCTGTCTAGATCTCCCTCTCTCCCTTTCTCTCTTTCTCCCTCTCCCTCCCTCTCTCTTTCTTCATCTTCTTCTCTCTCTCTCTCCCTCTCCCTCTCTTTCTCCATCTTCCTCTCTCTCTCTCCCTCTCTCTCTCTTTCTCAATCTTCCTCTCTCTTTCTTCATCTTCCTATCTCTTCCTCTTTCTCCCTCTCCCTCTCTCTCATGCTTTCCCTCTTCCTCAATCTCTCTCTCTCCCTCTCCATCTTTCTCCATCTTCCCCTCTCTCTCTCTCTCCCTCTCTCTCTCTTTCTCCATCTTCCTCTCTCTCTTTCTCCATCTTCCTCTCTCTCTTTCTTCATCTTCCTCTCTCTTCCTCTTTCTCCCTCTCCCTCTCTCTCATGCTTTCCCTCTTCCTCAATCTCTCTCTCTCCTCACTAATTTCCTGTTCTTTTATAATGTAAAATGGAATTTTACCATTTTCTCATTTTGTTTCCCTTTCTTTTCTTCTCTCTCTCTCTCCCCCCCCCCTCTCTCTTTCTCTCTTTCTCCCTTACTTACATGTACTTCCTATATTTTTTATTCTGTAAAACATTCGAATTTCACTTTTTCATTTTGTTTACATCTCTCTCTCTCTCTCTCTCTCTATCATGCTTGCCTTCTCTCTCTCTATTTCCATTAAATTCCAGACTCAGAGTCCTTTTTTAATCTCTTTTCAACAAAAAAAAATTATAATTACGATATCACCTCTGGGGGAAAAAGGTCAAATGTAACATGTAACTGAAGATGGCATGCAAGCCAAGATTGGATTACAAACACCTACGCATAAAATAAAAATGATCACCTACGCAAAAAAAAAAAAAAGAACCAATCGTTGCACCATGGTAGTGCACATAAGTGTGAAAAAACTTCGAGCCAAGTATGCTAGTGAGGCATTTTTACCATCCCCTGTGCAGTTATGTATATATACTGTATTCATGTACATGTACATAACAATCTCTTGATTTATAACAATTGGATTCCTAAATTGGGTTATTGTATGATCATAATATCCAACCTCTCATCAGTCATTGTTGAGGGATAAAAGACTTTTTATATTAGGACGGTGAAGTTTAGCAGTATATTTCAAAAGCAGTCTTGTCTTATTGTGCTGTTTGATGTAATCAATGCATTGGTCTATATTTACTATTTTTGCTAATGAAAAATGAAAGCATTTAATAAGCATTTTCTGATAGAGCAAATAAATGATTAGAGCTCATGAGAAAAAAAAATCACACAGCAAATGATCTCTGTTCTTAACAAAAATGCTCTCTTACTTAGTTCAGTTTGAATCGCAATCAGAACCTCATTAATTTGATGTTATTACTTAAGTGAGATTCTGACTGTAATTAAAAAAACAAAATTTAAATCTCATTAATGGCCCTCAGTTATATTAATTCAGTGGAATATTGTTTTCTTTCCCCACCATCCATGTGATTCTTTAACTGTTTTGTATACAATATTTTCATGTTTTTGTCTTTTGCCAAATAAATACACCAAATATAAATAATAATAAAAAATAAGTGGGCCTAGCATTGATTGGTGCCTGTCATGGGCGCAAATCCAGGGGGGGGGGGGGGGGGACAGGGGGACATGTCCCATGAAGATTTGAAGATAGGCGAATGTCCCCCCCCCCCCCCACCTTTTTTTTTTTGCTTGTCAGAGAATTTTGGGGGCAAATGTCCCTCCCCCCACCTTTTTGAATAACCTTCTTTTTTTTTTTTTTGCTTGTCAGAGAATTTTGGAGGCAAATGTCCCCCCCCCCCCACCTTTTTGAATAACCTTTTTTCCTTTTCTTTTTTTTTTTTTTTTTGCTTGTCAGAGAATTTTGAACGCGAATGTCCCCCAAAAATTTCAAAATGGATTTGCGCCACTGGTGCCTTTAAGGATGCCATGAATTCAGTGCGGTGGATCTAAGCCAGGGGACCAATGTTGACAGATCCTATCTGACATTTGTCACCTTAATCACCTATTGTAGATAGGCGTGATCTATACTTGACCTTTAAAGGGACACATCTAGTACACCTAATGCACTTTACACCTTATTCACATCAACAAGACCTGCACCAGACCGACAACAGACTGAACAAAATATTACGTAACCCCCAAACTGAAAAAAAAAGAGGTCACTTTAGAGAGAGTTTGACAGTCTGGCGGAGGTATACTGTAGATAGGTTTGATATACTTGACCTTTAAAGGGACACATTACACTTTATTCACTTAGAATCAGACATCAGCTAGCACTGCACTTGAACTTTAATGGGATTTGCCACATTTTATTCACTTATGTGCTTGATTTATACCTGCACTCTTAAAAAGAATGAAGTTAAATTTTATCCATGTTGGGTAAAAAAGGGGAGATGCATGTTTGTTGGGTACAATTTTACCCAATTTTGGACACATTTTTACCCAACACTGGGTTAATTTCATCCAACAAACATGCACATTTCCTTTTTACACAATACAGGTAAAATGTTAACCAACTCTTACTAGAGTGTGACCTTCAAAGGGACACATAACACTTAATTTACTTAAATATAGATACAGTGTAGGCTTGCACTACACTTAAACCTCATAGAAACATCACTATACACATAATAGGTTTGATTTGTACTTGACCTTTAAAGGGGCACATCACACTTCATTCACTTAACTAGACAGGTTTGTACTGTATTTGAACTTTAAGGGGGACATCACATTATAATCAATCACCTACGTGTATTGGAGATATAGGCTTGATCTATGCATGACCTTCAAATTGACAAATCACATTTAGTTCTTTTAAAGTGGATAGGCTTGCATTGCACTTGAATTTTAAAAGGACACATCACACTTCACACTTCATTCACGTAATGTAGGTAGGCTTGATCCATACTTGACCTTTAAAGGGACACATCACCTTAATTCATTTAAAGCGGATGGGCTTAACTTGAACTTTAAATGGAAGTCACAATACATTGGCTTGTGGTATAATTGGAACTTCAAGATTCACATAGATTAAATGATAACATCTTTCAAACACTCATGACTTTCTTACTATCTGCCAGAATACTTTCAAATTTTCACCATCTTGCTTCTCTTTTTCTTCTGCTTTCCCCCACTCAACTTATTACCAGGGTTGCCCTTTAAAATTTTACAACTTCCTTAATCTGCAGTAGATATGGAGTTAGTGAGTTCGTGAAGGGCACACCCATATAATTTAAAGATTCAAGATAGGAATAACTAGATCAGAAGTATATGGAAAATGCATGTTATACCAAAATGCAATGGTATCCATTGGGTTTTTAAAAATTAACAATTATATAAAAAAAGGACACAGTGGGACTGAATGTTACAACTTTCTTGATCTAAAGTAGATGTGGAGTTATCAGCATGACATTGAATTTTGTAGTCTTTTTTCAAAAAATCATGAAATTTGGCATGGATCAGCATTATAACTTACCAGTAACGCATATAAAATCCTACAGTCATAGGTTTATTAGTATTTTCATGTAAAATTAAAAACTGTTGTTAACCATTATGGGGTGCTAAGTGTAACATCTATGATTGTATTTTGAATTTCACTGATTCTGTAACAAAATCAATCTGGCCGATTGTTTTCATGAAATCAATAGATTTTCATTATTCGACATACATGTAGTTGCATGCTCGAAAACAATAAAATATGCTTTAAAATTGGCATTTATGATAGCAGAAATAACTTTACGTAATTGTACATCAAGATGGTGTTTAAGCAAAGTATAGAAGTATTTCAAATACAGCATTTTTAGTAAGCTATGATTCAGTGCCTTTTCTAAGCATCTTCCTCCCCCCTGCTATTTCTGACTTGCATTTCTTACAGATTTTAAATCAGTGCATCTTTCTTCAAGGAAGAGGCAAGGAAACTTCCACTGAAACATGAAGACAGTAGAGGGAGACTATGACATCATCTTTCTGCTACTTAAAGAGTAAAGATCCAATAAAGCCACCTTAAAATGTCACACTTCTCCATGTCTGCTCTCTCCAACCACCCCCACCCCCCCCCCCCCCATCTTCCTGCAAGATTAAAATGACCTTTCTTCCATGATTAATAACTGCTTTGCCTTCATCCGTCACTAACTCGTAATAAAGTACAAGTTCACGATCGTTTTCCGCCACCGCTGCCGCCCGAGACGACATCACGATCTTGACAACCACATGCGAGAAAAAAGGGCATCCGCTGTACCCCCACGGAGGTGAACGCAATTTGCGCTTTCCAAGAAAGTGGAATCGATTGTTATGCCGTTATTTGTACCCTTCTCTGCAAATAAGAAGTGTCACGTCTGGGGAATAGTTTCCTACCATTGGGTTACCTGTCCTTACTCTCAAAATGTGAATAACATTCTCTTCTCCCATCTGCCTTTCGTTATATACTCTTCCTTATACTTTTCCTTATACTCTTTTTCTTTCTCTCTCCCTTCCCTTCTTCTCTCTCCTTTTGAGTTGTTTAACTTCACTTTCTGCTTTCTTTACTCCCTTTACTATAGTTCTTTTTTTCTTTTTATCTCTAAAAATTTTCAAATTTCTTTTATTTCAATTTGTATGTCTGTGAGCATGTCCCTAAGTTATCATTTATATGCTTTACGTCGTAACCACTTTACTTGTATTTCCCTATGTTCCCCTTTTCTTCCTACAAACTATCTTCGGTTATTCTTCTTTTGTGTTTATTCTATGATTTCATATTCTCTTTCCCTATCTCCTTTTGTTTTGATCATGTGTTCTTTTTAGCATTTAGTGGCAGATCCACTTTAGAATATTTAATAACTTTTCTTTCCTTTCAGCAGTTTCTAAGACATGAGCATACCCCCTTCCCCTTTATAGATTTCTCGTATCTATCATATTTTATGCAGTGTAAGCATAATTTTATGTTTATAATTTTATTGTCATTGTTCTTTATAATCTCAAATATATATATTTTTTTTTTTTTGCTGCTCACGTTTCATCGTTCCAAGGCACACAAAACTGATTCCCAAAAATTCTGCTTCAAAGTTAAGTTATTCCAAAATCATATCATTAAATTCAGAGTAAGAGCATTACAATACCATACCAATGCAGTGAAAGTGCATTAGCTCTCAATACACTTCCTTACAGAACCCATTTCTCATGCATTTTACAATGATAGAGTGTTGTTTAGCTCGCAAGGCACTCAGGGAATGATTCTATCAGGGTGTTGATAAACTGTTACAGATAATCATTTCAACACTTGCAAGAATGCGCTAGAGAACTTGGCTGATCATCACTCTTTCCTAAACAAACTCGTCCCCCCGGCCGACTTCTCCAACACTCCCAGTAGTCTCTTAAAGTTGAGTACTCGGCTGCGTAACGCAGAGATTTGCAATGAATCACAAAATGGCGATGGCCAATCAAGATTATCGTTGCATTCACATGTTGTTAAAAAGGCTGACCATTAACCAATCAGAATGGCTGTTTCAAAGTTGAAACTGATTGCAACCTTTGTCTTCGGCGACCCGAGTCATGCAACTACATTGTGAAAGAAAATGTCTAGAAGCAATTAGGTTGATTATTGAGTACGTAAGGATCACTGTGTACCATAATGTTTTTGAATCATTGATTGATAACAAATTGACTAAATTTTTCTGAGAGTCGCATGCACTGCACACAGAAATGTGGATATGGGACTACACACGTATGTGGCATGAAAGTCTGGTCCAAACTTTTCACCTATTTCTCATCATATTTTGAACATTACTGCAACTGAAGAACAACCATTTTCAGGGACACATCTTCAAAACTGACATAAAAAGAATGAGAAAGCTCACAAATAAGTTTGCACCTTTTCCACAACTCAACCTTTTCTCTTTAAGCCCAGGACAAAAAAAATGAATAAGGACAATACCCATGAGAGAAAAGCGCTTTCTCCAGCCCAAGCTAATAAACAACTGTATAAGATGAACAACGCTATCTATTAGCCTGGACAAGTGCGCTCCTGAGAGCTAATTATCCCCTGAGCCTGAACCGTCGTTGTCGTTGTTTCACCGTCCCGCGACCAGTGCGTGGGCTGCGTAGTAGACAGCAGCTATGTTTTGGTGTGCATTAAATTGTCAATTAACACCCGGTAATATGGTACACAATGTATGTAACACAGCAGGGTGTTGCTGAATGCAATTCAGACAACCCAGATTTGACCTTCGACCTTAAAAATGTTCTGTATTATGCCATCTGCTTGCTTTTAAAGCCAAGACTTTTAAAATGAACTTGGATATCAAAACAACATAAAGGAATCCCCACTATGAGATGGACAAATTATTTCTTGTAGTAAAAGATGCAAAAGTATACTGGTATACACAAAATAAATTCTATTGAATGTTATACAATGTATAAAAATATAAAAAATGGTTTGATTTCTATGCTTATTCTAATTATCTAACATAATACAATCAAATAAAAAGAGATATGACTAATAATGAAAAAGCATATTCTAAAAATACAGACATTGATACAATCATGGATATCCTATTTGATCAATATAACAAAAAAGCTGTGAATAAAATGCCAAACTAAATGAGAATGGTGAACAATTTAGCTCTGGAACACTACAAAACCTTTAAAAAAAAAATAGAAGCTACAAGAAAACAATAAAATACATGCCAGACACTTGAGGAAAGATATGTATTGCTGCTATTTCCAAAGGGAGTTCCAATGAACAAAAAAGTAAATTTGCACTGTCCAACACCCATTATACATGCATTCAGTGTGATAGCTACATTGTTTAATTGAATAGCTGAATAGTGTGAGGGCTTTTCTTCTTTTGTTCATTCATACAAAAGTTGAATCAATGATTGATTGCGTTCCACTTCCACTTGTATTCGACGTTTACTTGCTGGTATAGTTGATTGAGAGCAGCGACAACTACAATGTACAATTTGCGTGACTGATCGAATTTTAATAGGCTCTATCTGGTTCCTCTGATTCCGCGGCCTGTTATGGCGGAAATTGCTCCAGTGTAACCCCTTGAAATTGCCAATCAAATATTAGCACTTAGGTTTTCAGTTCATAGATTTGACTTCTTGATTGAATAAGAAGCATGTAACTTTTCCCCTTTCTATCCCCTCAATATCACGTTGATTTTATATTGATAACATGACGGGATTGAAATGCTCATGACTGTAGTATGAAAAAAAAAAATATCTGTTGAGAGCCAGAAGGGCGTTATTAACTCTGTGTTAAAGTATGAGTTAATGCCCTTCTGGCTCCAAACAGACAATATCCTCTTTTAGATCCAGATGGGTGTTTACTTCTATGTTAAAGATGAGTTATTAATGCCCTTCTGGCTTCATACATATGATATTTTCTTCTGAGAGCAAGAAAGGTGTTTACTCTATGTAAACTTTATTGACTTAATGCCATTCTGGCCCTCAGCAGATGATATTTAATTCTAAAGAGAGACAGAGAGAGAGAGAGAGAGAGATAATTACGTTGTCAATCAAAAGTTTATACAACTGCAAAACAAACGAATCCCAGCCATATATACTTGATACATGTATTACATATCGTCTGCTAAAAACCAGAAGGCTGTTAAATCATATCCTTTATTAAACAAAGATTTAACACCCTTCTGGCTCTCAAGAGACAATACATTTGTGGGGAAACCCCTTGAAAGCTAAGCTTGGAATCAAGGTCCCCGGCTACTTTGGGATGTCAAAGAAAAGGAAAGAGTGAAGACTTCTTTTGAGGCCATGATCATTGAAGTTTTGCCCTAAGATGACTAATGAATTTTTCCAAGCACAGGTCGGCAGTCAACTGAGCTGCAGCCACTTTTTTCACTTCACCTACATGTATAGCTGATAAGATCGACTGCTAAGAGTCAAACAGATTTTAACTCGTAAACTCTTATAAGAGTTTAATGCCCTTCTGGCTCTCATTCATATTCAGTTACAGGGAAGGATACAAACATCTGCTAAGGGCCAGAAAGATGCGAACTCCTAAACCATTATAGACTTAAGGCCCTTCTGCTTCTGAGAAGGCAAAATTGACCTAGATAAGGCATACAAGTAATTACGTTAAAGGTAAAGTTGAGTTCTGGTCGTGCAATTACATTGTGAAAGAAACTGTCTCAAAGCAATTTGGAAAGGTTGACCATGTCTACATAAGAAATGCTTTACACCGTGTTGTTTTGGAATCATTAAAATAGACAAGAAATTGATCCAGTCTCGCTGAAAAGCACCTGCACTGTACACAGAAATGGGTATATGGGACTGGACACACACACACATGTGGCATGAATGTTTGGGCCGAACATTTCAGCTATTTCTTGTCATGTTTCGAATATGAGTGCATTTCAAGAGCGATCCTTTGCAGGGGACATTTCCTCTCTGATATTCTTCCAAACTAAAACAGAAAGAATGAGAAAGCTCACATTATTTTTCACCTTTACCAGAACGCAACCCTCACTTAACCCGAAACGGTCCAGAAATTTGTCCACAGTAAGATCTAAACTCATGTTCTTTCATACAGCTTTAACGGGTCTGCTCGCTATTCACAAGGACCGCTATTCATACAAAACCGCTATTCATTTAACACGCGTTATGGATAGCGGTCCTTATGAATAGTTATGAATAGTGGTCCTTATGAATGGAGGTCCTTATGAATAGCGAGGTAAATTGTCTATGGTTTGCTCGCTATTTAGAAGGGCCGCTACTCATACCAAACTGCTAATCATTTAGTCACGCGTTATGGATAGCAGTCCTTATGAATAAGTGGTCCTTATGAATAGCGGCCCTTATGACTAGCGAGGTTACCCCAGCTTTAATGCCCTTCTGACTCTCAGCAGACAAACTTCACCCCCAACAAGGTTTAAAAGTTATTACATCCAAACATGGGCGTAAATATGCAGGAAATTCTTTTCATCAGAGGGGGACGTAACAATAGGTCGTCCCCCCCTGATGAATAGAATTGCGTAACAGATCTCCGCCACTGCATCCAAAAGTCAAACTCTAACCTGAAATTGACAAGAAATTCAGTCAAAGTCAGAACCTACATGTAAATAGTCCCAAGGACTAGAAAGGCATAAACTCGTGTTCTTTCACTTTAGAGTTAATACTATTCTAGCTCGTTCTAATTTAAGGAAATTAATTGCATTTGCAAGTAAAAGGCTAACATAAAACAGACAAAAAATTTATTCAGGGTAGGAACTCAAAAACGTCAGCTGGGGACTTGAAGGGCGTAAACTCATGTCCTTCCACTTAATCTAAAGCCCTTCTGGCTCTCAGCCACGTAACTTAATTGCGTTTGCGAGTAAAACCCTAACCTGAAATAGATGAGAAATTCATTCACAAGTTGGAGTAGAAATTTACCCCCCATGACATCCACAGGTTATTGTATTTGCAAGTCCAATGCAATGAATAGCAACTCTATCCCCATCCCCAATTTACATTCATTACCACTGTTGATCAAATTATGCATCTCAGCTCATGAAATTCATCACTGGACAACGCTGTTCTACAATTTTCTCTGTTTCTTAACGAAAATGCGGATGGGGGTAGCATGAGGGGGGGGGGACGTTTTCCAGCTCCTTTGGGACATAGCTTTATGCTTTCCTTCCATTTCCATTTAAGACAGTATACAACTCATTTGAATGTAATGTGAAGTATTGACTGAGAGCAGGGAATTTCATGAAATTTGCAGCATTTTTCTGAACCATAACACGTGGGAATGCATGAAAATTCACTCCAAAGTTCTACGCTATTTCTCATCATGCTTTGAATATGAGGCCATTTAAAGAGCAAACCTTTTAAGGGGACATTTCTACTACACATACTTCCACACAGTCATTTTAAAAAAAAATGAGAAAGCTCAATTATTTTTCATTTTTACCAGAAATCATCCTCCTCTTTAAAGTCTTTTGCTTTGTGAGTGATCCAAGGAAGATATAAATACTGTGAGCTTCCTTTTTTTTTTTCTCCCAAGTGTGAACAAGCACAATTACGAGGTTCGTATAGCGATCAAAATCAAACCTTCTCTACTGGCCTATTAATAGCCATCATTCAAAACTAACCCAAATATCACGTTTGTTTCCTATTCAGAATATTTCTGTGCTGATCATGATGTTGAGCAATCCACAAATCTTCCCATTCTAAACAATTAAACAAGAACTCTGATTTGAAAAAAAACACATCTGTTTCTCATTCATATCCTTTCATAAATCATAGCACATAAAAACGAAGTGTCCCATAAAATATAGGTAAGGGGATGGCTAATACGTCATAACACAGGAATGTAATGATGTGTACATGAGCATTTTTTGCTGTCGGAGTGTCACAACATTAGGTTTAAGTACAGGATACCTTAACCGAAGCATGAAAAAGGTATATAAGTTGTGAAGTTTGATTGTATGAAAGATATATATCATCTGCTCTGGCTCTCAAGAGGAAATTTGAACAGTGAGATCATACATGCACTTCTAGACAGCTTACAAACCTTCATTCATTCATTACTGGTCAGTTGAGAGCAAGAAGGGTGTAATTATGCCTAACAAACATGTCTCAACAGACATATTGAACTGACCTCCCTCCCCAACGCCATCACTTGTACACGTACATGTACATAAATGACTATGCCATGAATGACTATGTATATAAATGTAATATTGAATATTGCTGTGGTTAATCCCCAATTACAAAAGGAGATACACTCATTGTTTCTTAGTCATTGGCAAATTGCATTTTGTGATTATGATCATGTTTCTGCGTAAGTTTCATTTGGCAAGACATCCTCTATGATGGCAACCCGATATTTGCTCCAGTGAAAGTTTCTCTGGACTCTACATGTATACCCTCAAAGATGTAGGCTTGCGGTTATGGTTTTATGTTTAACCCTTTCAGGACAGGAATTATATAAGGACTAAATTGATCACATTCTGTTCTTCAAATTGGCAACAGTAATATTTATCTTTTAGTGCTACATGGTTCTAATAAGGTGTAATGTCTTTGAAAACAATATGCATGGTTAGAGATGTTGTCAAAAAGTTGAAAAAACTGCCAATTTTGATGATAAAACAATGATTTTGACATCTCAATGTGTTGCCAATTTAAGGATTTTAAAGCTTATTCTTGTTTTAAAAATTCCTGGCATCAAACGCAATATGGTCATGAAACAAAAATACATTAGTGTGTGCAGAAATTTTTGTTCTTTCTACTCATGCATCTGGTATATTTTCTAGAGCTCTGAATCAAAAGTTATTGAGCCAAACCACAAAATGTGGACAATTGTCTTGAAAGGGTTAAGGAAAGTGTTTGGGTTAGGGTCCCAGGGCTGAAGTTTTTAATTCGATTTGTGTAGGAAATCAACCGCTGGGCAATTGTCGCCAGAGCATATGCCGCAGAACCACTCTCTGACCAATATTAGTTTGGTAAATGTTTAAGGTACACAAGGATAGGTTGATGTACTAGCTGTGTCTTCTAAATGTTGCCACTCCCACTACATTTCTTCTTCCATCACCCTTCAAAATGCCCTGAACAGTGGGGGTATAGTCCCATATCTGTTATGCAGACTTACATGGACGGGGCATTATTCTGTATAGTTCCAGGAGCAAATCTGTCCTTTAATTCTTTCCCCTCTGTATTTTGTGCCTTGACTCCATAGCATGTCCAGGAAATTCTAGACCAGGCGCTTTACGTTTATCCAGTACGAGCAGAACAAATATGACCACCGATGCTGACATACCAGGCACACATATAACAAGATCTGTAACAATATCACAAATCCTGTAACTCCTTTAATTAGCCTATCAACATTACTACGGGCTAAGTGTGTGATACGGCAGTGTTATTGTAGCATTTCAGGGAGTTTAATTACCGACTGCTATCGCTACATCGCCAGCCCGATAATTGATGACACTGTCACCGACAGAGAACATGCCGCGGGGATGATGTCGGTTACGGATGAGGGTTGATCAGGCCAAAAGGAGATTTGGCACTGCGCTCTCACGCTAATCATACTGCAGATCAAATATCAGAGCTCGAAAAAGTAAAGTCCATGCTCTGCAGAATTAGATCAATAATAATCTGGGGGATTTTCTCTACCATTTTTTTTGAACAGATTAATTTGTACACTGTTTGTCCCCGATAATGAAATTAGTTAGCTAGATAAATCTGAGGTCGTACAATGCGTTCATACTCTAACATTGTCAAGTTTGTGTTATGATTACTGCAACCTTCAGGTAATTTACACAACTAATCATGTTTTTGAATAACATTGTCGTATTTGGGTGATGTTTGATGTTATCTAAATTGAACTGCATGTTGATGATTATACTCATTTAAGATAAAGTTGAATTCTGGTCATGCGATTACTGTCTCGAAACAATCAGGAAGGTTGATCGTGACTACACAAGGATTGGCGTTTTATTGTGAGGTTTTGGAATCATCAAAATGATGAGAAATTGACCCAATCTCGCTGAAAAACACATGTACTGCTCACAGAAACAGGTATATGGGACTGCATACACATGTGGCATGAATGTTGAGTCAAAACACCTCCACTATTTTTTGTGTTATTTCAAATATGAAGGCATTTGAAGAACATCCTTTTCAGGGGACATCCGCTATGATGTTTTTCCAAACTGACAAAAAAAATAATGAAAAATCTCAAAAATAATTTTCACCTTCATCAGAATGTTTTTTTGTAGGTAAAAGCTTTCCTGTTCTTTAAGTTAAATGGAAAAAGTGGGAAAACATGTATACACACAAAATATTAAAGGGTTAAAAACTTGGTACATATGGCAACCCATGTACCCCCCCCCCCCCCCCCCCCCCCATATTTTGCTCCAGACCTGGAGCCCCTAGGTAAAATTAACAGTAAGAAATCAGTGTGGAGCATGCACTGTCAACTCCAAATTCCCACCACACTCCTCAAGCACTTGGCAGTTCATACGGTTGTCATAACAACTGATGATTGTGTGCATCAGAGCAATGAATTTTGACCAACCTCCATGGCCTGGCAGTATTTAATCACCTGAACAATCATTTGTTGAGAGCCAGAAGAGTATTAACTCTGTGTTGACCCTTTCAGGACAGGAATTATTCAAGGGCTAAATTGATCACATTTTGTTTTTCAAATTGGCAACAATAACATTTTTCTTTTAGTGCTACATGGTTCTAATAAGGTGTAATGTCTTTGAAAATAATATACATGGCTAGGAATTTGTTGAAAAGTTGAAAAAGTTTGCCAATTTTGATGAAAAAAACAATGATTTTGAACCTCCCAATGTGTTTCCAATTTAAGGATCTCAAAACTTATTCTCCTTTTAAAAATTCCTGGCATCAAACGCAAGATGGTCATGCGATGAAAACAGACATACTGTGTGCCAAAAACTTTGCTCTTTCTACTCATGAATCTGGTATATTTTTTCAAAGCTCTGAATCAAAAGTTATTGAGCCAAACCACAAAATGTGGTCAACTGTCTTGAAAGGGTTCAAGTATATGTGTTAATGCCCTTCTGGCTCTTAATGACAGCTTCATCTGAGACTAAAGGCCCCCTCACACCTAACCGAATTGCCTGAAATATGCCTTGCGATGGCTGGCGAAAAGAAATTTTTTAAAAATCGTTTTCAATGGTAACTGATAGTAAATCATATTTACCCTTCGTGTTTGGGTTCGTACACCTTCTGAACTAACAGCTGCGATTATTCAAATTCGCGCGGAAATTTTGAACATGTTTAAAATTTCCCGACGAATTGAAAAATCGTTGGTCATCTGTTTGAATTCGCATCTCTTGTTTAGTCTGCGGTAATCGTTCGTTTATCGTTCGTGTGTTATTGTCGCGCATAGTCCCTCATCGCGCTTTTGCCAAAGTGGACCGATCTCGAAAGAACCCTTAACGAAGCAACACGATGACAAAATATGAGTTGCGCATGGAAACGAAGATACTATGACAAAACGGATTTTCGCTTGCCATCTTCTATGCGAAGGGAAACCAATACTAACTTTTACTAAATTTTAATAGCGATACATACACGAAGACAAGGTTAAGAGATACTAAGACAAACTATGGATTGCGAATGCGAGCAAATGACCAGACGAATAATTTGGCGAGTTCTGATGCAGTCTTTCGTGCCTTCCCTCTGCCTTTGCCTCTTCCTTTCACTGTAGGCATGTTGCGTGGATGACTTCTCTGGCCGTAACGTACAAGAACGCCCGATCTATTCCCTCGTCTTCGTTTCTAATCGCACGCCATATCAAACCATTGCTCACTGTTCGTTCGTCTTATTGGGTTATATCAACCCTTCGCTCGCCTTCGCCTGCAATTTACTCAAAGAGGTGAACCGAAAAATCGATATCCTTCGCATGTCATATTTATCCTTCGCTTACCGTTCGTTGATAAAATTTGACAATAGTTACTGATCGCATGATTTGACGGAAATTTTATTTGAATTCGTTGAATTCGCGTGCATTTCGTGCATTTTTCCCATTCGTCACCCTTCGTCCGCCTACATTCGGTCAGGTGTGAGGGGGCTATAAGAATGGCAGGGACGTTTCTATCTTTGAAACTCAGCATCATCTCTGCACTTTTCTTGAAAGATTCAGCAGGCCTATGTCTTATTCTCTCACCTCTATAGTCTTCCATAGGTTGTCCTTTTTTATCTTCTCAATTTTTTTTATTTATTTTTTTTATTTTTTTTTTGTGCAGATTAATATGAAATTAGCTTTCTGTAAACAGTCTGCGGTATCTTTTTACTTATTGAATTCTTTTCTTTTTGGGGATTGTGAGATTTCCTCAATGCACTGTTATCACATTTTTCAGGTTTTAATCCAGAGTTTGTTTGTTTTTTCAACAGTATTCCATACGAGAAGTTCTATCCTCTAAATTGGTTTTCTTTTCTGTCAAATCAGCATGAATAACTAATTTGAAATGTATTAACATTTGTAATTAATTAGCTAGTACACCAATACCAATAAATTAATTCATGTTTGTATATGAAATGATAAGTTCATGTTGTTGTATGTAACAAAAGAGAGTAAGAGATATTGAAAAAGAGAGAGAGAAGGATAGAGAGAGAGAGAGATAGAAATAAAAGAGAAATAAATATATATGAGAGAAAGAAAGATAAAGAAATCAGACAGACAGGGAGAGAGAGCAGGGAGAGAGGGGAAGAGAGAAAGGGAGAGAGAGATAAAAAGAGAGAAAGGGAGAGAGAGATAGAAAGAGAGAAAGGGAGAGAGAAAGAGAGAAAGAGAGAGATACGCAGAGATATAGAGAAGAATAAAGGGATTTCCACACCGTCATTTAATATCTTTTCCGTGTTTCCATTACAGCACTTTAAAACAATAAACAATAAATCAATCCATCTTATTGCTTTGTAAAATAATACAAATTCAGGCACTTGAACCAAAGCAATAACAGCTTCTAAAAGTCACGAAGCCACTCCATCATTTACTGGTAATATCAAATGATCCATAAATAATACAAATTGCCTTTTCTCTAATAGCCTTCTTTCTAGAAAAATGAATTTTAAAATTGCTTTGTAACTGTTTGTTTCTGTGATGCGTCATAATGTGCTCAATCGGTGCTGGTAATATCATCTGACAAAATACATAGATTACCCTTTTCAGCAGTTGTTCTCTCCATATCAAAACCAATGATCGATACAGGTCAGCCTCCCCCCCCCCCCTAAAAAAAAAATCAATGGATCAATCAATTCCTCTACTTGATTTAACAAAAAGATTTCACACCCTATTTATGCAGATAATGAGCATGATCAAAACACCCCACTCCAACTCCCCCCCCCAGTATCAGATTTAATGCCACAAAATGAAAATCTTGCAAGAAACATATCTTTTGAAGCTATATTCTTTTTTGAAATTTAATTTTCTCTGTGCCACAAAAAAATGTTTTGAAAATGTCAACAGCAAAAAATAGTCATTCACTTAAAATGTGTTACATAGCAGAGGTTATTACAACAACGTACATTCGTAAATATGATTATTAGCCAAAAAAGAATTAGAGTAATGGATCAAGAAGCAATTCTATCAACACTTGTGGCTTGTGACCGTCAACAGAAAGGCGTCATGGCAACCAACGTATATCACGGTACTTTAATGGAAGTGAACAATTGGCTACTGCATTAAACAACTGGCATTATGTGATACTCATTTGTAGTGTGTGCTTTTATGCGATCAAGAGTCTGGATTCCGGAATCATTTTAGAGTAATTGCTACAGAGCGGCTTAGACAAGCGAGCATAATTTCATCATGTAGATTTCAATCGAGCTTGATAGATGTCTACATGGATGTCATTGACAAGTGCAATGTATACATGTAGGTCTTTGAAATGATTAAAACGAATGTAAAAGAAATGGCCGGAAACTGGAAAAATATAATGTTTAGTTCTGGGCCCCGTCTTATGAAGAGTTGCGATTGATTGCAACTTAATTTGAAATTAAAATCGATCGCAACTCTGTACTCATAGTTTTCTTAAGTTTGAATTAATCAGCTATCCCTCGTCAAACTGGAAACAATCATTCTTTTTTCCAACTCCTCCATAGTTTGAATTGAAAAAAATTAAAATCTTTATTAAATCAACCCAACATGAATGAAAATTGCAAAATTTAACAGAAAATTAACTTGCCAATTTGCACACAAAAACAGTGATTATATATTTCACAATGCATATAGTAGCCAATTTAGAGACTTTAGTGATTAGTTACATTTAAATCGCTCTTATTCCAGAACAGCACAATGTACTGCATTAAAAAAGGTGGACTCAAATTATTTTTCAGTGAAATTTCTCTTTCTGCTTATGTATAATGTGTAATTCCTAGCATTTTGGATCAAAAGATACTGCAAAAGGGTCACTAAAAGAAGACACTGTACTTTTATGGGTTAACCCTTTCAAGACAATTGACCACATTTTGTGGTTTTGCTAAATAACTTTTGATTCAGAGCTCTAAAAAAATATACCAGATGCATGAGCAGAAAGAGCAAAAATTTCTGAACAAACCATGTCCATTTTTGTTTCATGACCATATTGCATTTGATGCCAGGAATTATTAAAACAAGAATAAGCTTTAAAATCCTTAAATTGGCAACACATTGAGAGGCTCAAAATCACTGATTTTATCAAAATTGGCAATTTTTTCAACTTTCGACAAAGTTTGTAATTACGTATATTTTTTTTCGAAGACGTTACGTTTTATTAGAACCATGTAGCACTAAAAAAAAATATTATTGTAGCCAATTTGAAGAACAAAATGTGATCAATTTAGCCCTTGAATAATTCTTGTCCTGAAAGGGTTAAGAGATAGGAGACTGTATCAAAATTTGCGATTGATTAGAGGACTAGCATGCAATTGATTTGGATCAATATGACAACTCTTTATGAGGCAGCTAGGGCCCTTGTCGTGAAAAGGAGACTAGAATGAAACTTGGTGAATATGGTCGCATCCACTTGTATATACAGTAACGAAAGATCTATGTGTAAGATACATAAATTTATTTTCTGTCCATGTCCGTGATTTAAAATGATTTTCAGAGGAAACAGCTGTGTTGAACACCAAATAAACGCTATTGCTGAATGCAGTCTATATACACCTCGCCTGCCTTTCCTTTGGACTGTTTCCCGAACCGGTTACCCTTCCATCAAAGGCAGGCTGTAGAATGGTTGTCAGTATTGCGATTACGAAAGGCTGAAAGCAAATTGGCAACTTCTTGTCATAGTCTATTATTGCAAATTATGTGACATTTCAATATATACGGGAGTTTGCATTTTCGTTACACAAATTGCTCAGGTTAAACAATTTTTTCATTTTAACCAAAGTGCAATCGCCCCTTATATAACAAGCAAAAAGTATAATGATATGCCAATAACAGATTGCACCAGACTCGACAAAGAAGACTGGATATAGAAGACTGGTATCATATTTTGACACACGTTGATGAAAAAGGGCACAAAAGAACAAGCTACGCATAAAACGTCATGTCTAAAAAAAGGAGGAAATTCACAAAACAAGACCATAGACACCTATCTACCATCAGCTAATCTATTTTTAATTTTAACACTAATCAAAACTGATTAAGGCCACCGCACACCTTACGATCGGTCTGCCATCCGATTTGTGAAATAAATCGCTATGGCATTAAAAATGTGTATTTTAACAAATAAAATATCCTATTCAGGTTCTGAAAAGTAATATGAATACTAAACATAGGGTTTGGGTGAGCTGTCAACTTTCTACAAGGAATAAGGAAAAAATTAATTTCAAATCGTAGGCAGTCGTACGATTTTTGTGATGTCACTACGACTAGGAGCCGATTTGTCCATTCCATCGACTAGAAAACTCAGCAAAGGCTGTACAATCGATTTTACTATCTGTTTGACTATTCAGACCCTCAATCAAAAATATTTTTTGTTTTTAAATGATTTGTCAAATGATATTACATTTTCTTCTGAAATCGAATCGCAGACCAATTGTAAGGTGTGTCTAAATTTGAGTACTGGGTACTTCATAATACTGGGGAAAAGGTTATACTTACAAATCAAAATAAGTTGTTTGGATTTTGCGGTATCAATAACAGTGCACTAAACTGTATACTGATGGTGGTACGACGAGAAATATTTCATGCCAAATTACAAAATCAATTACCTTCATTTCAGAAAATTATATTAGCTGTAAAATGTTATTAGGAAATGGAAAAATACATATACCAAACGAATCTCAAAGGAAAGAAATTACTGAAGAAATGGTTTCTATTCAGAAAATATTTTGAGAGTGTTGGCAGCGTGACAACATGAAATGATCAATTTACTATGTATTGTTTTATATCATATGTATTGAAAAAGTCATGTTGTTATTTTTCTCTGCCCTCAAGCTTGGGCCGTGATGTTCATTGATGTTCATTGTTATGCCATTGTTAACTCATTCTGTTGCAAGATCCTGATTACGAAAATATATGATTATTTGTATTTGTTGAATTTGTTTTTTGTAAATAAAGAACCCTGTGGAAGGGGAAAAAAAATAAAATAAAAAAGAAATAATTGTAAGGTGTACGGTGGCCTTTAAATCCTCATACATCCCCATCTGGATTCAATGCACTTTCCATTAACATGTGATATAACCACTCTATAACTCTATAATTAGGGCCTTGCTGGATTTAAGTGCCCACATTTGAGGCTAGATTTCATGGAGATTGAGCTGAAAGAGGATCTCTCGCACGCATCTAATTGATTGACTTGAAGTATAAAAATTAGCTGGTGTTTTTTTGTTGGTTTTTTTGTATTGTGTGGTGGGAAAAGGAGATGGAGAATAATCAGATCAAAGTCTGAGAGAAGACGGATTGACAGAGAGAGGATGAATCGCTTGAATGATCCTGGGTTTAATTTACATAGAAGACTGTACATGAACAGAGGTGAGAATTTTTTTTAGTAGGTACCTATGACAAATGCTCCTAAAACAATTGCTCTGCAGTCAATATCCTAAACTAACCAAATTCACAGCTTAAATACTGGACTTATAAACACGACCTAACCCTAGCCCTAAACCCAACCCTAACCTAAAACCAAAGTGCAACCCTAATCCTATATATACCTTATTATACTTATGACGAAATGAAAGTCCAGAGCAATTGTCGCCGAAGCAACTGTTGAATCACCAGTACCTACATAACAAACCCCTTGTGAGCTTTTTTATCTATTTAAATTCCACTTGCAAAAGAGAAAAACATGTACCGGTGCATGAAAAGAATGCTCTTAAAATACTGTCATATTTCAAATCCATGAATAAATAGTGCTGTAGAAGCAGGCAAGGTTACAATGGAAAACACTCCGTCCCTCAGAGAATACGTGAAGCTCGAGATTTTACAAGAGCCTTAAAACAATGACATTCCCTTCGAGACGGGGGGGAAGTGTTATGTAAGAGAATAATGGATGAAAACCGTCGCTGCTCCCAACGTAATCAAGGATACACGTACATCCATCAAAGGAGACCATTTGATAATTAACATGTACCTATATGTGAGCCTTAATTAAGACTGGCCTCCTTTCTCAGGACTATGCATAAGGGGGAAAGACCGATAATTGATCAGAGATGTGATAGAGAGAGGTCATTGATCTTTGATTACTTGTAGTAATGTATTGTATCTTGAGGCGCATAATTAACAATGATTACAATGATACACAGAAATGATACTCCAGACAAAGAGTCGGATAATAGATCTAACAATAGAGTCAGCTCATGGGTTTTATCACAAACAATAGCCCTCAAGAATGAATTAGGACAGTTCATTAGAAGGTACAACATGTGTATGTTTTTTCATATTTCCTTTTTGCTAGAAGAAATACATGTCAACTCTAAAGATTCATTTTCAGTGGGGTTCTTTCCATATTTTTTTATATAAAAGAATATGCCCTAAAGAGGGACAAAATATGTCCTAAGGAAGCAGGGGCTACAAAAATTGTACATGGCTAATTAGGTAGCTCCAAGGGGCAAATCAGCCGAGAGCCTGTGTATTTTGAGTCCTGCGTCTTTCCTATAACTGCAGTAACTGATCTTTAATTGGTTGTTCAATTGTCTATAGCAGGTAGATGGGATGGTGAAAATGAAATGTGTTTGAGCCTAAATCAAGACTGCCCTTCTAATGCATGACAATTTGCAGAGGTCATTGACCACCAGTTCCTACCCCCAATCCCTTTCCCTTTTCCTTTCTCCTTCTCTCTCTCTCTCTCTCCCTTTCCTTCTTGATTTCTCATCTCCCTCTTTCTTTCTCTCATAAGTCTGTCCCCCCCTCTCTCTCTCTATCTCTGTCTATTCATCTCTCTCTCCCTTTCTCTTTCTTTCTCTATCTGTCCTTCTCTTTCTCTCTCTCTCCTTTATTTCTCCTATCCCTCTTTCTTTCTCTCATCTCTCTCTCTCTCTCTCTCTCTCTCTCTCTATCCAACTCCCTCTTTCTTTACTGTACATGTATATGCAGACTTTTTCTCTTTCACCTACAACAGCTACTTCCCCCCCCCCCCCCAGTTGTCTCTCCCTCTCTCTCTCTCTCTTTCTTTGTCATTCTACAAGACTCATTTGCAATTCACACATTTTCATGAGGCATCCATGCAAGCACATCTGGTGTTTCCTATGCATATATACATGTATGGCTTCAAACCAGCAAGCCACATGCACACATACATACATGCAGTCTCATCGTCATAATGCGATCATCTCCCCTAGGACCAGAGGGAGGGGAGGGCGGGGTACGCAACAGCAGATACACATCCACGTATCCATTTCACCCGTCTTCAGCCCTACGGCTTGGAAAAGAGACCGCGTTCCACTTTTGGTGCCTTTCCCCGTGGACGGCGAAAAAGAAACCGCTCCGTCGTCTGGTCCGGATACGTGAAGTCGGTGCGTCTGGGTTTGCCTTTGCGAGGTATCGATCCCTTCTTGAGAGACGGAGACGGGGCATCCTCAACCCAAAGATAGCATCACTTCAACTCTGGAAGAGCCGGGTCAGACTACTTCTCAGAAACCGGAAATTGGAGTCGACTCTACCATGAGGGCACTATAGTTTGCACACACACAACTCTTGTCAGTCATTATGAAAAGGTCTGCACTTTTAGATGTAGGCTACACAACCTGACATACACTTGATATATATTTTGCACTCCTTAGCCACAATAACAAAACTGCAATTTTTCAAGTGCACTATACATTGTAGTTTGCAAACAAAAACTCTTATGAAAAGGCCTGAACTTTTATAATGTAGTCTACACACACTTACGTACATTTTTGTACATCCTAGCAAGGATAAAAAGATGAAACTTATTGTTAGGTTTACTTCAGAGCCAAAAATGGACTGCCTATAGCTTACATGTATATATTAATTTATTTTTCATTGACAAATATTGGTGGAAATATTTTTCACTGTAGCACATTTTGTATATAATGCAGCTTTTGACAGTTTTGGGGCTAACACACTCTCATTCAAGTTTGGCAATTTGTTTACATGGTCTCAAAAAATTGAGATTTACATGTAAATCGACAATGAAAATGAAATAAATTTTAAAATTCAATTCAAACAAACTGACTTTTAAAGGATATGGATTGAAATCAGCAATGATATTTACTGCCAACCCTACCCTAAGCCACATACATACATAAAAACCAGTAACTTTGGTGACATGAAGCTTCTTCAAATTCTTCATGATGGCCGTTTTCGCAGCAAAAAGCTCTCGCAAAATGCCAGTATTTTATATTGTGAATTGATCTTATTGCAAATTCCATGGCATGAACCTCTCATGAAAAACGAACTTACTTGCATGCTCAATGAAATTGAATACAATATCACTTCCGTCCTATTGCTGTACATTGTAAACATCTTGAATCAAGGGTATTTCTAGTTTCACTTCTATTTCTTTTCATATTGTCATTTAATCCATGCTTGAAGAGCATTTCAAAACTACATCACAAGGACAAATTTAATTTGAAGTGTCATTATCAAAAGGCTCAGTGGGAAAATAGGATTGAGGATATCCATCGGTTCTTTGTCATAATGAAGAAGAGTACTGTAGGTAACTGTTATTAAAATCATGTCACGCATAGGACAATCACATGGATTCTTGGTTTTTACAGCATACAAATCAATGTTGATATATTTTTTTCTGATATTTATGAGATTGAAACAAATGTATAATGCAATTTTCTAGGAAATTTCTATTTAAATCAATGTTCCAATGCCTTTCATTTAGCTTCTTAGAATTGCAACATTCTGTTAAGAATAATAAATATAAATGGATTGGAATTTTTCATAATTGTTAACACACAGCACGATACCATTTTCGATTCCCTGGTGCGCTCTAATAAATATAACGGTTCTATATCAAATTAAATTTTCTTTGTGGCTTTTCTTTTGAATGTTTTGTGGATTTCGAAGGGGATTTTCCCTCTCTGCTCTAACTTGCAATATAGATCGTTTATTACCTGTAACGAAACGCTTGTGCCCTTTAGGAATGGTGCTGGCATTGCGGTCGGTGCTGTGCGGCCAATTTGAAAGTCAACTCCGTCAAGCTGTTACGGAAATTGGCAACCCTACAAACGGCAGGGCATTCACCTCCCGAGAATGCACCTGATGAGAGTTGGGGGGTGCCACTCAAAGGTCGGTAAAGCGCGCCTTCGACATGCACTTACATACAGTACATGGAGATGCGACACAGTGAGGGCCAATCGAACCCCCACAAACTAGCCTAGTTTTCTGTCTTGGACATTCTTCAAACTTGACCAGTAACTTGTACACATTGATGGCCAAATCTAAGATATTTGATCATTCTGTATCCTATGCATTAGCAAGGATACAGGAATAAGGAAAAAGATTAACATATATAGTTTTTCTCTATATTTTATCTGATCCAGCTGCAGTAAGACAATCAACTCTATATACTTCAACAAGTATGTACATAGAAATCTTTGGCATATAGTCAGTAAAATATGCTATGGGACAAAATACCTTGGCCTGGCTCATTTATCTTTTAACCTGAACACTAGGTTCGTTACTCCAACGGTTAGTAATTCCGAAAATGAAATAAGGTTCAGAATTCCGAAAGTTCATATTTCTGAAAAGTTACGTAGGGCTCTCTTGCATTTTCAATTACAAACCTTAGGAATGATGAACCCTTTTTCAGTTTCGGAATTACGAACCCTATTTCATTTTCGAAATTACGAACCCTGGGAATAACAAACCTTCGGAGTAATGCATCAAATGTTTTTGAATTATGAACCTTTTATCATTTTTGGAATTATGAACCCCCTGCTATGGGAAATTTCTGTTTAGGAATTACGAACGTTCAGAATCATGAACCTTTGGAATTATGAACCTTAGGAAAAACGAACTTTCAGAAAAAGGAGTACCCCCCCTCCCCCATATATTGAGTAAATAATAAAGCTGCACTGAACTGCCACATGTTGAATGTGGTCTAGTTTAGCCTTGTTTCCAAATAATGCGGTAAACCTCCTATTGAAAACTAGAATATCACTGAAGGTGATTAATACCCCCACCCCAATGTGTGTGCCAAATTTCCTGAACATTGCTCCAAAAATGAGGAAGCGGTTTGATCTGCAATATTTTCCCATTTTATTGGTATTTGTCATTAACATGGCATATGCGGTTTGCCACACAGTGAAACAATATGTCTTGCACATCTTTACCACAAGACCAATGTGTGTGCCAAATTTCATGAGCATTGCTCAAAAAATGAAATAGTTCGATCCACAAGATTTCAACCTGATTTATTACCATAATATGCCGTTACCATGGCAACGCAGTTTCCGACACATTCAAAAAATATGTCTTGCACATCTTCATGCCAAAACCAATGTGTGTGGCGAATTTCACGGGCATTGCTCAAAAAATGAGGAAGTAGTTCGATGTGCAAGATTTGCAACCGACCGACCGACCGACCGCCAGACCGATCGCCCACCCGCCCGACCACACGCTGATTCCTACATGTATATACCCCCTTCAAACTTTGCGGGGGTATAAAGATCTTGCGGTAAAATAAAAAAATGTTATGTGGCGTATAATGAATGGCGAGTGGAGGTTAAAAAAGTAGTACGCCCAACAAAGGTCCCTAAGCATACATTACATGTACTTGCATACTGTATTTGTGTGTTATAAGATAGGGTTGAGTGAAGTTTATGTTTATCATGTTAGTTTTGCCATGGCCTTTTTTTCAAAGGCGGTTTTATCACGTTACGTGTAAATGAGGCTTTACCAAGCATGCATGTCCACAAAGCCTGACTCACATTCAAGTATGTTTTAATATTGCTATTTGTGCTGGGTGTAACCCATTTGATTCAATTCATTTTGTTAATTCACAGGGCATACAATCAGCTAATGGCTTTATTACAAAAGGGATACTTGGCTTCTACAATGCATACATTTGTATTTTCAAAGCTCTACACGAAACAACAGAATAACTGTTCATTTCCAAACAAAAGAAAATCAACAAAATCTGTGCAAACATTGAAAAAATTATGAATTTGTATAGCAACCAAAGATCATTATGCTCCTTATTTCAAGATCAAATCGTGTCGCGACAGAATCACTACATAAATTTAGTAATTTATAAGGGACTTGGGTTGAAAAATGGCCTTCCATAAATCAGCGGCCAAAGATAAACCAGGCTTAACTTAGGCCACTTTCGAGAATACAGGCCAATGTCTTTAAGGAGAATAAATTGCGTACAAATTAAGCTGTATCCAACAGACTATATTAGGATAAACGGACTGATGAGTCATTTAAAGAGAAGGTTGACTTCTAGTAAAGGTGAAAAATAAGTGTTGAGCTTTCTCATTCTTTTTATTCCTATGTGAAAAGATTTCTCCTGAAATGCCCTCATATTCCAATTACAAACATGTGTAACTTATAATAGTATACTTTGGACAATCTCTTAAAGTGAATTGGTAACTTTGTAGAGGCGTGATAAAATCTGAGCTGCCTGGCCCTACATGCTATCGGTGTATGTAATATGGTGTAAAAATGAAGTCCCTGAGGGAAAAAAATGCACTTCAAAATCATCATTTGCTACACAAAAGTAAACATGGAAAAGTGACCGGAAATGCCATACTCATTTCCCCTCATAGACTGCAGTGATAGACTAAAGCATACCCCTGTACGGTTTCGTAAATGGCAGTATTCAGTCATACATCTTAATAGTAACAATATATATTTGAAAACCTTATTATGCTTGGCTTTTTATTCATCCTGATGAACATCAATATACAAGACAGATATCAAAATTCAACAATTTATTAAATCAAGCCTGTAAAGTTACTGATTCCCTTTAATGCCATATATGACGTGTTCAGTCACATATATACCCATAGGTGCAGTGATTTTCATTGATATAATATTCAGCAAGATTAAGCCAGTTTGTTATCATTTTAATGATTCAATAAACTTACAATACACAATCATTCTTATGTACTATACCAGGTGTCAACAAAAAAAGTGGAACGGCGGATTTTCAGTACTTTGCCTTCAAAAAGTATATAATTTTTTTACATCATTGGGTAAAGCATCTTCTAACAAAGAGAATGATACCAAGATCATTGAATTTGGTTAAAGTGATTGATTAACTTTGTGAAAAATTGTAAAATCAGCTCAAATGCCAGTGAATTGTGTGCAGTCCTCTAACTACATATATAATTAAGGATATGTGAAAGTATGAGAGAAAATGGAACCAGTTTACTATCCTAAAAAAGAGAAAATCGCGATCAATCGCTAGCGCAAGTCGCTCGGCTTCTTCGCTGCGCTGCAGTCACAAAAACCAAGCACCAGTGCTTGGCGATTTCAGAGCGGGTTTCCAGCCCGTACGGTATTCTGTGATAGAGCGAGGTATGCCAACCGTAAGAGTTCTTTAGGGTTCGGTGGTACTCTATCCCGACATCAATGTTCAATCGTAAATATCTTGATATATAAACGACCGATCAGCTTATAAAACTCAGGCGATTCCTGTCTGAGCTAAAGGTTTGCAATTATGATTACAGCATTAGCTGGAACAGTAATTTTTTTTTTTCAATCCTGGGCAAAGTTAATCAATCCCTTTAAGTAATTTTGCTTCTATGCCCCTTTCTTAAAACACAGTCATTTTCAAATTTCGCTTGATTTTTGTGACCGATGAGTGTAAGATTGTATTGGGAATGGGTTTTAGTGAGCTGCAGCTCGGGAAAAGTGGAAACGATGTTAATTATTGTACATGCCATATGAAAGGCTATTCCCGACACAATTCTACTCTCATGCTTTCCCCAATGATGTAAAAAAATTTATATACTTTTCAAAGGCAAAGTACTAAAAATCCGCCGTTCCGCTTTTTTGGGGACACCCGGTATAGACCTTTCCAATAACATCTGGACTGTATCTTTCACAGTGCACAAAGTACTTAACTTTACTGTTATCTTTAAGATCTCATGAAAACATATTATTGTGTCTTTTATGATGTCAAATTGATCCTGTAGCCCCAAATGACACCACGGAGAGGTTCCTCGACCTGTACAATGTATACCGACTTCTCAAAAGTAGTTTGGCATTTGAGGCTCTACCCACAGATCGACTGCTTACACGCGTATCATCTGCAAGGATCCAGAAATGTCACTAAATCTACAAGATATATGCAAACCGAGCAGCCTAATGGATATGAATGATGATGTCATGGGTTTGGAAAGTGCAAGCACCTCACATTGACGGAGTCAGGCTTGGAAAGAGCCTCTGATGGATTCGAAGCTTTGCGTGGGCGAGGGAATTACGTGCAAGAGTTTGGTTGCCAGAGGGTTAAACACAAGGTCGTGCAATGGTCACATACGATCGCATCGCGAAAGAAACTGTTTTAAAATTATCCGGAACAGTTGGTTACATAGTACATGTACATGAATGCAAGGATTTAGAATTTAAAAATAACAAATTTACTCACATCTTGCTGAAAATCACTTGGACTTTCTCCTTTATAATTTATACAAGAATACAGGTATATGGGACTACACATGTACACTTAGCATCAAAATTGGGTCTAATGTTCTGAACTAATATTGCATATATTTGAAAATATGAGGACATTTCAATATCAATCCTTTTCATTAAGTACAATTACTACATTACTACATTTCTTGTGGGAATGAAATGAATAAAACAGCTCACAAACTATTTTTCACCTCTAACCCAACTAAACTTTCCATTTAAACAAAAGTCAAGAGTAGGAATGAAGAAAGAATAACATAACTCCAAATCTCTATGCCTACCCCTGATACTAAGAGCATTTTCAGCCAATGGCACATCCTATAATGTACAGCCTTTTCCTCTTTCCTCTCTGTAAACTGTTGATGTTATAGATTGGAAGGGTACATGTACATGTATAACATGCATCATCAGAAAGAATAACAAATCACTATTACTACATAATCCAAGTCCATTCCTACATTAGAATAGTGGGTTGTAAATTTCTGGAAGAATAAGGGAAAAAATAGCATCAACATCTCCATACTGCAACAGGTTGTAGGATGCAAAATCAGTTTTCCATCCAAAACAGAGATCTGCACCTGATGTGAAAGTATTTTTCTGTGGCTTGGGATTCAAAGGTGACCTAATAAAGGATATTTTAGGACAATACATCTCTCATGTATGGACAGGGGAAATTATCCCTTTCAGGACATGAAGGGCTAAATTGATCACAGTTTGTTCTTCAAATTGGCAACAATAATATTTTTCTTTCAGTGCTACAAGTATCTAAATAAGGTCTAATGTCTGAAAACAATACACATACATGGTTACAAATTTTGTTGAAAATTTTTTTTAAATTGCCAATTTTGATTTTTAAAAAAATGATTTTGAACCTCTCAATGTGTTGCCAATTAAGGAAATTTAAAGCCTGTTCGCATTTTTAGAATTCCTGCCATGGCATCAAACGTAATATGGTCATGCAACATAAATGGACATAGTGTGTGCAGAATTTTTTGCTCTTTGTACTCAGGCACCTGGTATATTTCTTAGAGCTCTGAATCAAAAGTTATTGAGCCAAACCACAACACATGGTCAATCGTCTCAAAAGAGTTAAACTTGGCAATTCATGTTGGGGTCCATTGAAACTAATATTTGTCATGCTTCCGAGATCTGCACCTGATGTAAAATTATGCTATACAAGCTTACTTTACCAGCTCACAATGAAAAGTGAACTATTAAAGATGATTTTATGAAAACCTCTCTATAACTGTACACACTTTGGCCATACTCCTTGGCACTTTGGTACAAAGTTACACCTCGTTATTTAAAATCTGAAATCCGACTATACGAGAACATTTGAACAGCAATCCATTTCACAGGACATTACTTCTAAGATATTCCTCCACAAGAAAAAAAAAAGAATAAGAAAGCTCACAAAAGCTGCAACAAACAATTTGAGAAATCAATTCAAAGTGAATATTATGGGCTTAATCATTC
Source organism: Heliocidaris tuberculata (assembly GCA_025618425.1). Lineage (NCBI taxonomy): Eukaryota > Metazoa > Echinodermata > Echinoidea > Camarodonta > Echinometridae > Heliocidaris > Heliocidaris tuberculata. The sequence goes on along the minus strand of CM046850.1, from coordinate 15,526,075 downwards.
ATTTTTTCAAAGTGAAATAGTATTTTCTATTCAGACAACATCTATTTCAGACAACATCTATTTCTGAGTTGACACCATACATGTATAAATATGCATGTGTTGTCTTTGAGACAAATATTCTTCATGATACTCTGTCTACGCCATGCAAGATAGTATCGAAAAGCTGCTACACAAATTTGAGAAATCAATTCAAGGTATAAAGGTTATTATCTTTTTTTTCAATGTGAAATAGTATTTCAATCAGGCGACCTGTATATTTCTGAGCTGACACCATATATACAAATGTGTTGTCTGAGACAGTCTGACTCTTCATAATACCCTGTTTACACCATACGAGTTGGTATCGAAAACCTGCTACTAACAATTTGAAAAATCAATTCCTAGTAAAGGTTATGGGCTGGGACAGGTGTAATAACTTCCTGTCCATTGACTCTGCCCTTTTGTTAACCCTTCGAAGGCCATGCTGGAGAAAATTCAAGTTCAAAGTCAAGGGAGGGTGTGTGAATGAAAATGAAAGCATTTGCAATAGGTTAATGGGTGTTCCTTTGGGTGTGGGCGGGATTCGCCATTCACAGTTGGAAGCTTTGTAATCGCAGCATGCTAATTGGAGTGTAGAGTGCCGGAAAGATTTTTAAAATCCTCATCTAAATCCTACAAACTTTACCTCAAGTGATACAACTGACGCTGATGTTGAAACCTATTGGAATACAATGTAATGAATATATGCCAAAATAATGGTATAGAAAGTGTCCACGGTTCAATAGTCACTTAAGGTTGAGTAATGAGCAAATAATTGGGAATGGGGGTTGATTAGGCACTTCAATACAACTGTTCATATGCATTGTGCTAAACAGTAGATGTGGTTTACCTGCCAAGTTTATTAATTCTGTCAGTCCAAGTCCAACCGAACCCAGTTTCAGCTTGGTAAACAACTTACCACGACCCGTCCCCCTTAGCAATTAGGTGAAATGCACACATCATCACTTCAAACTTATTTCTCTCAGAATGGATTACCGAAACTTTTGATTCAAATTATGCCAAATTAATAATCAATTTTGATATTACCTTTTCTCCACTCCAAGAACCATAACCTAGCATCATCATGGACTCACAAGTGTAAGAAAATGGCCCCTGATTTCATTTCTCCAATGATTTTTTTTCCAAAAGGAAGTACATGTATTTCAAACTATAGTGTCTGGTCAAACAAGGTCACCAAAGCCATCCATCCGTCTGCCTCTCCAAAAGGCAATTTCACACCTCTCGCAATCGCTGCTGACAAAATACAACGTCTGGTCCAACGTAAAGGGAACATCTAAATGAGTAATATCTAAACTAGAGCTAAATGTATCAGTCGCACTATTGCGCCTACTTAGAGCCAATGCAATGGAAGGGATATATGGGGATGTGGATAGTGAAAGAGATAACAGACCCTTGTTTTATTGCACTTAAATCAAAGCCAATAAATCAAAACTAAAATGGCTGGTTGGAGAATGGGCATTATTGAAAATGAGCAATATCAAAAGAGGTGGTTCCCGGAATTGATACCATAACTACAATGTATAAACCATACATTTACACTACTTATGAAAGGTTAAATATAGATTCATATCACCCTCAAGGTGCCACTGATGTATCACATTTAAGATTTCATGCGATTACAAAACTATTAAAGGACTTCCGACTATATTCATGCCAGCTCTCACACATGCTCAACTGAGAATTTGAGGGAAAGTGAAGACAATTTGGTAATTAATGACTTATGAGATGTCACATCAAATAGTAATTAAAAGTTCTTTGTACAGATAAAGTAAATCCTATCATAACGTTTGCTGTCTTATAACCATAACATGACCTTTTTGTTATTCATGATGGTTTCTAGCATTTCAAGCAGTGTTGGTTCTAGTAATAATAATAATGCAGACATTCATGTGCAACATATCCACCCCAAAAGAGTACTCAAGGAGCTTACAATTAAAGATTAATTTTTTTTAAATACACTGACGGTTGCTTACAATACAATATGTTCAAGAGAAAATATTTGTCATAAGTTTTTCTCTTCCAGTCATTTACAGTCTCACAAACAGTGTAGTCAGCGATTAATTGAAAGAATTTATTATTTATTAATTCAGCAAAAAAAATGTTATCCCACAAAAACTATTACTATACATTATTAGACACTGTCTGTTGAGAACCAGAAGGGCATTAACTGTGTAAAAATCAAAAAGCATAGAGTAAACACCCTTCTGGCTCAAACTGAAAGAATTTATAAGCAACTGATTCTGCAAAAACATGTTTTCCCACAAAAACTACTACTATACATCATTAGACATCATCTCTTGAGAGCCAGAAGAGCATTAACTGTATAAAAGCATAGATTTAACAAATTTCTGGCTCAAACTGAAAAGAATTTATAAGCAAGTGATTCTGCAAAAACATGTTATCCCACAAAAAAACTACTACTATACATCATTAGGCATCATCTGTTGAGAGCCAAAAAGGCATTAACTGTGTAAAAATCGTAGAGTTGATGCCCTGCTGGGTCTCAACAGATTAAGTTTATCATACATGTAGGCCATAGGACCCTTACTGAACAGGATGAACACGTATTGTTGTTTTCATTGATTGAACTTGAAGTGATTGCATGTATGATGATCAAGAAGACAACTATATGACAGGCATCCTACCATAACCCTATCCAGATGGCATTGAGTCTAGACTCATATTATTCTTACCTAAAAATAATTTCCAGCGTGCAACCAGGCAAAGTTAGGGAAGAACGAGACTGAGACATGGAAAAATGAGAGTGAGAGTATTAGAGAGAGAGAGAGAGAGAGAGAGAGATAAAGGGGGGATGAAGAGTATGACAGGGAGAAGGGGGAAAGAGGGAGTGTGAAGGAAGAGAGAGGAAGAGAGAAGAGAGAGAGAGAGGGAGAGCAAGAGAGAGGGAGGGAGAAGATGGGAAGAGAGGGAGAGGATGGGAAGAGAGAAAGAGAGGGGGGGACACAAGAACAGAGCAAAGGAGATAAATTGTGAAATAAGTTGAAGATAGAAAAAGAGGGATAGAAAAAGAGGGATAGAAAAAGAGGGGGCAAAAGCAAGATACTTAAATAGAAAGAGATAGGAGAGGAGGGAGGAGAAACAACTGTATGATAATTGAGTGAAATGGAAAATTTGAAGGAACACTTATGAAAATGGCTGCAAAAAGAGAAAGGGCAATAGTATTAAAGAGAGTGAGATACAGTGATTGAAAGAAAGATAGAAACAACAAAAAAGAGAGTGAGAAAGAGGGTGGGTGAAAAAAAATGGAAATTGAGATAGAGAGAGCAAAAGAGAGATTGAGAGAATGGTTGTGACAGGGAGTTTTAGAGAGAAAGAAAAACAGAATGGTGAGAATGAGAGAGAGAGAGAGAGAGAAAGAAAGCGAAAACAAGGATTGCAATAAAAGCGAAGACTGAAATATTTCCACCCTGTCGATCCCAATTTCCAAGAAGAACGTGACGGCCATCAATAGCGATTACACACAAGTACGAGCCCAGATCTGCCAGCATCATGTTGCCACTATTACTCAATCAATACCTCGCTTATGAAATTCTTCCAATAATCGTCCCTTACCCGTTTAAAGATAAAGTTGAGTTCTGGTCAAGTGAAGAAAAAAAACGGTCTGGAAGCAATTGGGAAAGTTGATTATGTAGTGCATGTACATAAGAATTGGTGTATGCTGTGAGGTTTTTATCAAAATGACAGGAAATTGATTTAATCTTGCTGAAAGTCATGTGCACTGCACACAGAAATGTGTATATGGGACTGCACACACATGTGGCATGAAAAATTGGTCCAAACTTATATCTTTTTTTAAAGAATGAAAAAGCTCACCAAATATTTTTCATATTTTCAACCAAAACCAAAAACATCCCGGAAATCAAGCCCCTTCTCAGAAGATATGCACATGTTACAGGCCACATGACAGGCCAGTAATCGTACATTTGACATGTTCTCTTGCATTCATCATTTTAAGTGGATGGTGATATTTTCATGGGATTAGAAAAGGCAGGATGTTGGTTCATTAGGGAATGAAGCAACAGTGTTTTTCAGAATTTTCAGAAGTCAAGATATTTTAGAAAGATGATGCAATACCGTGCCAATCACATTTAGAAAGATGATATGATAAATACATTTACTTTCTTCTTGAAGCTTTTCATTATTATCATGCATTTCAATCTATCACCAGAGTCTCTTGCTCCTTTTCTTACTTCTCTAACTCCTTTCCCTTCCCATTTTAGCTTCCCATCTCCTGATTTGCGTGGTGGAATTGCTCTCTTACTGGGGTGGGGGGGGGGGGGGGAGGGTATGAAGAAGGATCAGGATGAGGAGTGTAGATTCCTTCTCTCCCTCCTCCCCACCTCACATCTTTCCTCCTCTCCTCCTCATTCTCATTGCCCTCCCCTCCTCCTGCTCCTCCTCTTATTCCTTCTCACATATCTTTCATTATCCTCCTATTTCTATCTTCTACTTTGTGCTCTTCTGCTCCTGCTGCTCCTGCTGCTCCTGCTCCTCTTCTGATTTCTCCTCTTTCTCCTTTTCAGCTTCTCTCTCTCTCTCTCTCTCTGTCTTCCTTAGTCTCCTATATTTTCTCCTCTTCATTTTTCTGTTTCTTTACTTACATATATACTCAACCCTCTCCTCCTTTTTCTCTTCTCTCTCTCTCCCTTTAATCCTTTCTCTATCTTAATCATTAACTCTTCTTCCTTTTCCTCCTCTCTCTCTCTCTTCCTCCTCCTCCCCTCCTCCCTCCTCCTTCTCCCCCTCCTCCTCCTCCTCCTCCTCGTCCTCTCCATCCTCTCACTCCTGCTCCATCCTCTCTCTATCTTAATCATCCACTCTTCTTCCTCCTCTTCCTTTTCCTCCTCCTCCTACTTCCCCCTCCTCCTCCTCCTCCTCCTCGCCCTCCCCCTCCTCCTCGCCCTCCCCCTCCTCTCATCCTCATGCTCCTGCTCCATCCTATCTCTATCTTGATCATCTACTCTTCTTCCTCTTCATCCTTATCCTCCTCTCTCTCTTCCTCCTCATCCTCTCCCTCCTCTCATCCTCATACTCCTGCTCCATCTTCTATCTTAATCATCCACTCTTCCTCCTCTTCTTTTTCCTCCTCCCTCTCCTCCTCGTCCTCTCCATCCTCTCATCCTTATACTCCTACTCCATCTTCTATCTTTAATCATCCACTTTCCTTCCTCCCCTCCCTCCTCCTCCTCCTCCTCCTCCTTCTCCTCCTTCTCCTCCTCCCCCTCCTCCCTCTCGCCCTATCCATCCTCTCATCCTCATACTCCTGCTCCATTCTCTATCTTAATCATCCACTCTTCTTCCTCCTCTTCCTATTCCTCCTCTCTCTCTTCCTCCTCCTCCACCCCTTCGCTTCCACATCTGTCTTCATGAAATGATAAACTATCATTGCAATTCCAGCAAGCATACCAGGTACGCACCTTGCGGTTTGGCATGACATGACAAGTTAATTTCCTGAGTGTGCCCGTCTATTGGAAAACAATTTGTTCAAACAGCTCTTGTGGTGGATGCTTGGGACAGGTGATTACATATTGTGGTTAAAGGTAGTCTCAAGTTCTGGTCATTTCAGATAATGAAATGGCAAACAAGTCACTGAAATTAACATTGAACATTCAAAAATCACAAATAGACAAATTAATATATTGCCAAATTATTTTTGATAGAATATTAATTAATATTTGATATGACAAGAACATAAAGATGAGGGATGCAGGACTGATAAAGACCCCAGAGGAAATTAACATACAAACACGGTCCCATATACCGTACATGCATACATTTTTATCTGCGTTGGCACTTTTCTGTGTGTTGGATTATCTGCAAGTTTCCATAATTTAACTTAATTTTTTTCTTTTTATCCTGGCCCTGGCCCTTACCCTAATGCTAGTTCCAACGCTCCTTTCATACATCAGAATTCTTATTTACGACAGTTCATTATCAGGTAATAAGAATAACAAAACAGTATGTCACAAAATGCAATTGAAGAACCTGATCGTAAGGTTATCTTTAAGGCTTGATATTTTGGTAATTATACCGCTAGACTACTATTATTGCCATATTTCCAAGGCATTGCAATTATAACACTTTAATAATAGCCCTAATGGCAATACCAATATGAGAAAAGAGTCTTTGTGACTGCACGCCACTTATCTCTCTTCATAACATTTCCCCACAATTAACAATAGGGACTACATAACATGATGACAACATATAAAGATAGGAAAATCCCCATTTTTATTTCCTCAGGAGAGTTGAGTTGAAAGTGCTTTAAAGTGTCAATGGGTACGGTAATGTGACAACTGAAGAAAGCAAGTCTGTTGGAAAGGTCCATGAATAAAGATGAATTTTGTCACTTACCTTCTCTTCAGTACAAATATCAAAGTAATGGCCTTAGCAATAGTGGGAATAGATTTTTTTTTTTAAGTGACAGTAAATTGAAGCTCCTAATGGCGCCATCTTTCAACAGGATTTGATAAGTGTCTGTGCCTCTAATTTTCCCATCATGCCCCATTCTAGTTTGTAGAAGCTTAGAATGTATCTGTAGGCAATTTTCCACATATGCAACATCAAAAATAACAGTTTGAAATATAAAATGTGCCTATTGTCTAAACAGCTGTTTGTTGAAATTCAAAATAAAATGCAATTAATTTTCAAATTATAATCTCAATTTGGCGGTTACTGTAAGGTGGCGCTGTTCAAGTTTTGCCAGTTTAATGCCATTTTAAATGCAAACGTAATAAAATTCAATGCTACAATACTGCTTTGTTCTCATTTTTTGCAATGCAACTTCTCCAGGCTTTCCTTGAAAAAATTCCAGCTGTTACATATATAAGATCTCATCTGTTGGCAGATGAAAATATCAAGGGACCAGGGAAGAAAAAAAAATCCTGAAAGATTTGTCATCCAATATCTACAGTAAATGTAGGTCAACAATAAAAATGGGTCACCATAAAAACCAACTTCATGAAATCTGGTGTCCAGAAAAACTCGATAAGAACAAAACATCAGGGCATCTAGGATGCTCGCTATCGGTTAAAACGAGCTCAAGTTTCACAGAATCTTCATGGTCATAACGCTATCTATAACCTGAAATATCAAATGTTATTGTATGAAACGGGATAGATGTCTATGTAGGTCAGTGAAATAGCTTGGAGCAGGTAAAAGAAACTAGATCAAGAAGGGGCTTTAGCAGGATAGCAAGAGCAGGTGTGGTGGTAATGTCCCGGTTTTGAACTGTCGATGTCCTGCTTGTGGGGTGGCAGTGACGGTATTTCTTGCTGGGGGCTTGAGGTGACATCGGCCTAAATGAAGTCTGACATACAGCAGCACAATTCCAATTATTCTCTGACTGCTAACATGATTTTTTAATTTACATTAGCTTATACTAAGAAACGAGGCCTCTTCGGGACCCTTTCATAATATCTCTATCTTCAATAAAATGTGTTTTCTAGCAGTTAGTACATAAACTGACATTAAAACATCATTCTACATAATATTTTGTCTGATCCAATCTGTAGGAGCTATAGGGCTATGAGCACGATACAGTCACTACATAAACTAAAATCTTACAAATGGTCATTAATCAGTGTGGCCAGCGGAAAAAATACTATTCTGCTAGGGAGCAGCGAAAATTCTGCAAAATCAAAAATTTTACTGCCAAATCAAAATTTTACTCGAAAATGCTCTGACAAGCCAAAAAAAAAAAAAAAAAAGTTATCAGCACTTTTGGTGGGACTTTTTACTCAAAAATTCTCTGACAGCAAAAAAAAAAAAAAAAAAAAGAAGGTTATTAGCATTTTTGGTGGACTTTTTACTCAAAATTTCTCTGACAAGCAAAAAAACCAATACACCAAAATTCTGCTAAAATTCTGTTAGATTTTGTCAAATTATGCCTAGCATAATGCTAGATGCTAAAGCAGTCAAAATTCTGCCAGAAAGCAGAATTCTGCCAACTCTGGCAACCTTGTCATTAATGCATGGGACAAAATACATGTGTAGATTGGATATGCCCTGGTATATGTACTAAGTCCAAATTGGTATTTAGTATGAAAATTCTGTGCCTTAAAGGGTACCAATCACCAAAAAATATTTTACTCTGTATGTTACAGGTTCCATGTCATTCTACTATATTCCAAATATGGGCTTCGAACATCACTTCTATAAAGAGATATTACAAGTTTAATTATACCCTCTATGAACATAAAAGCAACTTGTGAGTTAGACTACTCAACACACCTGTACGCGCTCACCAAGATAAGGGCTCTCGGGGAACCCAGCTCTGAGGTTCGGTTCCGCGCGAGCACCTGCATGTTATCCTTTATATCCTTCATACTCCTAAACTGTTGACCTATAGAATTTCAGATAAAGTTCTTTGAGGTTAATTTTATAAGTTACATAGCGGTATACAAATTCTTTTTTCAGGTGGTTGGTACCTTAAGGTCCAACCCAATTCAGCTAGCTTGCTTGCTATAGAACAATGTGTGTAAGTTTATTTTAATCAGACATCAATTTGCTACATTTGTCACTTCATGAATACTTCTAAGGAAGAGAGGATGCAATGCTTCTATTCTGAAATAAATGTGTTTTCAAGAAATTACAATTCTACATGCAGTGTTAATATCTCTTGCTCGAGGTCTGGCCAAATTCTGACTAACTTGACCAATTTGTCTTCTAGTTATTCTCAATCATTACAATGCAGGTAATTTGCTCTTTTACTATAGAAAAGGGAAAAAATAATACAGAGTATATTCTATTCATAACAATAACTGTTTTTAAATGGGTCTTCAGTATTCTTACCCCCCCCCCCCCAAAAAAAAAAAAAAATCTGCTTAAAAATGTATACATGTAATTGGGAAATTTTTCTTGTTATGACTGTAATAACTCTATATAATAAAAAAACAATATGTACTTCCAATTGCAAAAGAATTCAGACTTGAATGAAATGCATTATTTACAATGCTGATACATGTATGTGCAAACATTCAAAACAAATAGATCTTGGAAAAATTCCCAAAATACATACTTCCCTATTGTGTTTGTTTATCTACACAGCTATCACTGGGTAAAATTACATATTTTCCTTTGGCTATCAGGAAGTCAATTCAAAGCTCACATTGAAATTTGATTTTTCTGTTTATACCATACAGGATGGTAGAGGGATCAGGAAAATGGTAATTATTATTAGTTAGTCTCATGCATACTGTTACAAGTCTGATAAAGTACATCAAAAGCAACGTTTTAAAGGATAAATCTATTTCTAATCTTTCCGTGCAATCTGTACTTATAGTTCTCTTACAATAACAAATAGCTTTGCTCCCCTTTACAGCATTTTGCTGTATTTCCCCCTTCCCCCTTCCTCCTCCCCCACCTGGAAAAATGTTTATCATAGATCAGAGTTCTCCTATAAATTGTTGCACAATTTTCCGGGGGGGGGGGGCGTTTCATCAAGTGTCAAGTGTCTTGTCGGTGATTTTTACCGACAAATTTGCTCTCAGCCAATCAGATGCAAGGATTTCAGTAGCTTATAACAGTTTTTGTAAATTGTCAGTGAAAGCAAGTTTCATGAAACAGGGCCCAGGTCTGCATGTTTCCTTCCATCATGAGGTTCAAGAAAAAATAAAAACAAATGTTTAAAATGTTGGCATTGTGTCAAATTGGGATTTCTTTCTTTGTTAATCTTCTTTCCTGTTTGAAATAATTATATACATCACATGATTAGAGAAATAGCCTAGGCAAACATATGACTGGCTAAGACAGTCAAGAAACGTTAAGGTCAGTTAGAGAGGGGACTCTAAAAAAGGAACACTGAGCGGATTTAGAAAAGCCTTCGCTTTTGACTGCAAACTGGGCTTTTTCTGGTACACTCTCTTTTTTGTGGGAAAATATTAATTTTTCTTGTTTATCATTGGAAATAACCATAGTGTATATGCAATTATACATCTAAAAACATTTTCAATGATTTTCTTCAGACGTGTACACTAGCTCAAGGTCAATCTAAAGGTCAGACTTCTACACTCCACCATTGCATAAACAGAGAAGATGTAGGTCAAGTTCATTGGTGTAATTCACCAGGCTGCGGAATCAAGATGAAATTCCGAACAAGCTCTCATTATCCATCTCCCCAGACGCTCTTTTGCACAACTGCTGCAGCCTTCTCAAATTAGAGTTGGAGCAGTGTCCAATAATGGTGTTATGAGTTTCTTTGTAGTGTTTACGACAATGGATGGTGATACATGATCATGTAATCATGATCATTATCATAATCATAATTACTCATAATAATTATTATCAACCTCCTCAAACCAAAGAGCAATACATTTGTTGGTTTCATGACTAGTTTGTACATACTGGACGGGGATACATTCATTGTGTGATCATAATCATAATCATAATCATAATCATAATCATAATCATAATCATAATCAAAACCATAATCTATTGTCATAACTACATGTACCATGATCATAATAATTATAACCAAAACCTAATCATGTAATCACAGTCATCACCATAACCATAACCATAATCATAATCAAATCATAATCATCATAATCTAATCATAGTGTAATCACAATCATAATCACCATCATAATCTAATCATAGTGTAATCATAATCATAATAATAATCATATTCATAATAATAATCATAATCTTATTGTAATCATAATCATAATTATAATCACAACCATCATTATCATCAGCATCATCATCATCATTATCATCTTCACAATCATAAGAATAATCTTTATCTTCATTACGACCATAATCATCATTATAATTATAATCACAATAATACTAATAATGAAGCATATTATCCCGTCACACAATAAGCCTACAACTATGACCACTTTAAAAATGAAGATGAGATCATTTATTCCAGCTAATATGACACGAATTACTGAATGAATACTGTCTGTTGGTTAGGGGGAAGCTATTTAAACCAAAGGCATTCATTATCGGTTGACAGGTGTGAGCATGGCTTACAGACACGTATGACTCAGAAAGACAAGTGCAGTGTACAGTGTATAGTCGAAAAGGGAAAGCTTTTGGGCTATACTCACAGCCTACAGGTAGCAAAAATTGCAGGAATATATCAGAACTATATCAAATATGTTATTATCATGTTCATTTTATTTGTTCAATTCATTTTTATCATTTATTCCCTGTATCTTGTTCAAATGTATTTTCGTCATGTTTTCAAAGATATGTGAAATAAAGTTTAAATCTTGAATCTTGAAACTTGAACTGAAGCTATGAACATTTTGCCACTTTAATATCAAGCAACCCTGCAACACAGGAGAATAAAGGGAGAAATTTGGAACATATATATGACTAAACCTACAAATAATCATTAGATCATGGTAAAGCCTTATATCAAAAGCCCAAGGTAGGCCTACAAGTGTTTAACAAGAATCTGTTTCAATCATCTCTTGTAATGAATAGCTGGGATAGAGATACCTTACAAGTAAGAAGTGTAATGAGAAATTAACTAATGACAAAGGTCAGAATATATCATGACATCTTGTCTAAAAATATCATTCATTTTGGCCTGTATTCTGAACTCCGATCTAACTTAAACTGCTGTCTAAGTGTGGTTTAAACTCAGTCTAAACTTGCCCTTTGATACAACTGCATACAATGTATCACAACAACGTATCAAAACATGTGTATCACAAGAACATCAGTCAGAGCACAGAACACAAAATAATATATCTATTTTGGTAATAAAATATGAATCACTGACATTTAGTATGCCTAGTCTAGATTGCTATATTAATATCTATTCAAAAAAGAGCTTAAATATTCTTGAGATTGTCTGCTGAGAGGCGTGACAGCCATGTAGTTAACTCATACATGCAGTGTAGAACACTGGCTCTCAACTGGCGCTATTTTCCAGTAAATCAACATCGATATTAATATCTAATTCAGTGTAAGATGATTACATGCTTAGATAACTATGAAAGTGCACGAGCAGTGATTTGCTAGAGGTCGCCATTTTGACTCTTGCTTATAATTTGGGACCCCATTTATGGATGTATGAGTACAGCACTCACAGAAAATGAGATAACACATTTCAATGGCAGATAATTTCATCAGTATAATTTTAGCACTTTGACACTGGAATTTTCATTTCTGTCGATGAATAACGACTTCAAATTTGTTGACTTTATTTCGATATCCCCTGAACTTTTGATATGGTATTGAAATGAGAGGAAATATTACTCATGAACAGATGAGTAATTTTGCTGTATAAAGTATAATTTTAGTACTTTGACATTGGAATTTCCATTTTGTAGACATAAAATTTGTTTATTTTATTTTGATGTCCCCTGCACTGTTGATCTGTTCTTGGAAAGGAAAGGAAATTTTATTCAGATGACTTAATTTCTGTACTGACAAATATAAAATTGTACAATTTTAGTACTTTGACATGGGAATTTTAATTTCTGTTTGATGAATATCAAAATAACATTTGTTTCATTTTATTATGATATCCTCACACTTTCAATGTGGTCTTGAAACAAGAGGAAATATTATTCAGAATAAATGAGTTAATCTGCTAGTCATTAAAGTAACGTCACAGTACAGATTTAGTACTTTGACATTGATAATTACCTTTCTGTTGCTGAATATCAGCGTAAAATTTGTTTACTGTATTTCGATATCCCCTGAACTTTTGATGTGGTCTTGAAAAGAGAGGAAACATTATTCAGAACAGATGAGTAATTTCACTACAGGTGTGCACCACATCAAAAAAGGATTACATGACTGATTATGATGACTGATTGGATTGATCGTCATGACTATTTCGTTTATGCCTGCTTAGCTTGTTCTGTAAAACAATTCTTGTCAGGTCCGTACATGATTGCATACACGCACAGGACAAAGAAACAAGTGTAAATACCATCAAATCATTCTCTTTTTTAAAGCAGAAATCACATATTAAGCTAATTCTCACACAAGAAAAAGGGGGAAATTTGAAAATTATTCGTATATTTTGTTGTTTGGACATTTTCATAATGCTGTATACCGGTAATCAATTTCCTCATCTCACAATGACTGAGCGCATTCGAACAAAGTCAAAGACAGCACAGCAAACATCTATGGTTATTCACAAAAATTGTGCTAATAGTGCGATGTTAATCACAATGCAAATTTTACTAATTTGCAAGATTTGGGGGGTTTTCACAAGAGAAAAACATGAAATCCTCACTGACCATGATAAGAACATCAATTTTTAAGTCTCACTAAGTGCTCCGTATGTGAACTGCGCTATTATCTTACAAGTGTAGAGAATCCCTACATAGTTTGAAAGGTGCTAATGCAATTATAAGTTGACTGAAAGGTCACGTCAAATGTGAAGTACAGGCGAGCTTAGATAAGGTGATAGATAACTGTTAACCCTTTCAAGACAATTGACCACATTTTGTGGTTTGGCTCAATAACTTTTGATTCAGAGCTCTAAAAAATATACCAGATGCATGAGTAGAAGGAGCAAAAATTTCTGCACACACTAATGAATTTTTGTTTCATGACCATATTGCGTTTGATGCCAGGAATTTTAAAAAGGAGAATAAGCTATAAAATCCTTAAATTGGCAACACATTGAGAGGTTCAAAATCATTGTTTTTCATCAAAATTGGCATTTTTTCAACTTTTCAACAAAATTTTTAACCATGAATATTATTTTTAAAAAACATCACACCTTATTAGAACCATGTAGCACTAAAAGAAAAATATTATTATTGCCAATTTGAAGAACGAAATGTGATCAATTTAGCCTTTTAATAATTCCTGTCATGAAAGGGTTAACGGATAATTTCATACTATACTCCTGTGAATGTGACAGGTTCATGTAATAGGAAGTGCTCATTGGTTTTTAGAAGGCGAGAATTACAAATATGAAACACTCATCAAACTGGCCAATTTGAAACATGTATACTTAACCTTATCTCGCTGTTCACAGAGAAGAAATGGGTACAATATTCACACAACTCTTGCAATGCAACAGCCTGTACATGAAGATCAGACTCTTACTGTACACTGTTTCATAAAGTCTGTAGGAAATATTACACAAAAAATCTTCGATTTAGGATCTGTACTGGTCCACACTCCAGTCTTTACACTGTATGGCCCTTCAGATTGTCCCTCTACCCAGTGGTGGATTTTTTTTTTTTTTTTTTTTTTTGGGGGGGGCACTTCCGGCTTGTGCCCCCTTTTTAAAATTGTGTCTGCCCCCCCCCCCCTTTGAACCAATAACCTTTTTTTATTTTTCTTATTTTTTTTTTTTTTTGTCAGAGAATTTTGAATGACAACAAAGAAAGCCCAAAACGTGATAACCTCTCTTTTTTTTTTCCTTTTTTTTTTAATTTGTGTTTCACCCCATTCACAAAATCCTTGATTTACCCCTGCCTGTACCCACAGGTTAAAATGTCTTTCGGATTTTGGATGGATAATATTTCTGAAAGCCTGGTCTTCATCAAACCATGTTTAAAAAAAGACCAGAAAATATACATATCAAACTACATATCAAAATTTTGCTCTGTTTTAATATTACAGTGATGATTCTACTTTAAGCTAGATAGCAGTTCCAAGTTTTCCTAAGGTCTAACTTAATCAGCTTTACTTCCTAAAATTGGTACCAATTATTCTTATTTTCCACTTTTACATAGTTTTAAAAATAAAAATGTATATCAAATGAACCAATGTCACTGAAAACTGCAAAATCTAACAGAAAAATTGCCAATCTGTACACAAAACAGTGATATTATATTTTACACTGCTATGCTAACCTAACTTAGAGACTTTAATGATTATTTGCTCTTATTTCTGAATGGCACAAATGTAATGCTGTAGAAATAAACTCAAAATTTCTGTGATTTTTATTCTTTCTGTACTGCTATGGGTTAAAATAAGAATATAATGCCCTTCTTTGCATAGACTCTAGAATGTGCAAAAACATGTACATGTACAAGCAATGTATACAAACAGCTACAAGTGTGCATCATCTGCTGAGAGGAAGAAGGACGTTATATGTAAAATGCTGTATACATAATAGGTTGATGCACTTCTGGCTCTTACCAGACAGTATCGTCAGTTTGGAGCCAGAAGTTAATGCGCTTTTGGCACTGAACAGACAATACCATGTATATGTAGACCACACAGTATGCCAGAGGTCATTCTGTACCAGCAGCCTTCATTTTATAGTTCTAAGTGAAAGAAACTATGCAGGTACATATGTATGAGCTCATAACTATAACAGTACATGTAGGCTGTCAGAAATGAATTCTGTGTGCATATCTACAGTGCCATTTCTTTTTCCCCCTTTATTTATCTTCTTTAATTCTTTTTTTGTGTGTGTGTGGTTCATGAGACAATAAGCACATTCACACACATGAAAAAAAGGGATATTTTGATCGCGATCAGAATCTCACATTTGCTGCAACCATTCACATATGCAGAAAAACTCACTAGCGAATTATAACATCAATATTATTAGTCCCACATTGCGCATGCCCAATGGAAACCCAAGTCTAATGACCCGTCTTGATTTGGCACTCGCGCGATTCTAACTTGTTGATGTTTGTGCCAAGGATACTACTGCAGGATTGCTTGGTGCACTGTGGGATAGAAAATATCGATATTTAAATCTCACTATTGTTCACATGCACAGTGCTCGGTCCTATTAGTGAGATTTTTCTAAAAATCTCACTAACTAGTGATTTTTCTAAAAAATCTCACTAATTAGTGATTTTTTTTTGGATTCACACACATGAAAAAAGTGAGATTCTAATCTCCATTCAAATATTGATATTTAAATCTCACTTATTGTCCTTGGTGTGAATGTCCCTAATAAGGGGGGGGGGGGGTGGGTGGGGGGGACCTAATATATATAGTTAAATTGAGATTATTTTACAGTGCATGTAAGGGCTTTTGCTTAACTCTTTGTTTATATTACCAACCAGGCAAACAAGATGATTGACTATTTAGCCTGCTGAATTCAACTTTTGGTGGTCATTTACAGTGAACTGCACAACATTCACACTAAACGATGAATAATAGTAATGTAAATTCACCACCAATGAAACCATCCCTACGAGGGCCTGTGTCAATTTCAGGGGCAGTCAACCTCAAGTTGAAGATGTGAAAACATCAGAATAATCAGCAAAATTCTGGGAAAATACATGTTTTTATTCATTTTTAGGATATTGATATGATAAAACATCTCATTTCCAGGCAATTCCTTGAATTGGATCACTATACTATCACCCTGATCAAAAGAATTTTTCAGGCTGTTTTTTTTTTTGGCGGGCGATCTTGCTCCTTTGATGCTTTCACATGGGCTTTACATTGCGCCCTCGCCTGTGCGAGGCACAGAGGAACGGAGTGCGAGGTTATCTATAAATAACCTTGCATATATGTGTTTTTCTGAGCCAACTTAATATGGATTCTTACAGAATCTGTAATGTCATTGTACACTTATAATTTCAAAACCCTTTCCTTAGCTCACACACTGCCTTTTATTTTTAATCTATTGACTACTGAATTGGTTATGGTAGATCTATTTATAACTAGAAGTTTCTATAGATAATAGATAAAATATTCTTAAAATAGGGGCACCAAGTCTCTGCCAATTTGATGTAAAATCCTCATTCTTTCTAGTTTTCTCTGAAAACTTTACACATCCCTACCTTCCTGAGACTGAGTCGAGATCTATTGGCATTTGGCAATTATGCCGAGTAGGGGATAAATCGTTGTACAATATGCATTTAAAACAACTGCAGTACAATACATGTTTGACAAAATAAAGCATGGAGCAATTTTTTTGCAGGACTTTATTTCATGAAACATGCCAAATAATTTTTTGCTAACATGGCAGACATCTGATTCTGAACTAGACAGAAAATTCTGTCTCTCGTTCGTTCGCTCTTCACTTAGAGACAGAAATGGTCGTATCACTCAGTTGTGCAAACCAAATACACATTGACTTACACACTAATAAAACAGTTTGAATATGGCTGCAAGATTTTCAAATGGAAAATACCTTGGACCCTGAATTACCTGAAAAAGGAGCTTTAAACGGATTATTCAGTCAAATTGGTAAGTTGAGCCGATTCCTTAAATAGTAGAGCCTAGGCCTAACCAATTCAATAGATCTAGATATACGAGGAAAAATCAAATTATTGCGATTTTTCCAACTACTCATCGGCACATAGTCGGTTTGCACAGCAGAGTGATACGACTGTTTCTGTCTCTAAGTGAAGAGCTAACGAATGAGAGACAGAATTTTTGGTCTAATTCTGAACATGACAAATGAGATCCAGGCATGGCTTAATAATAATAATATTAACTTCCTTAACTTAAGTTAAATCAATTTCGATTGTGCAATAATTTCCCTCCTGTACAGCATAATTGCTTTGATAATGACTCACTTTAGAATCAAAGGAATGCAGTAACTGGTACAAAAAGTCTAATTCTTAAAAATAAAATTAAATCCGATCATCAAGCCGATAGGATCAGGAGCCCACTCTCCAAAACAACGCAGCGGATGACAGTATACCAGTCTGCCGAGTCTGCCCGACTAAAACAAGGCAATGCACCGCTCGACTACAGCCGCACGGCGATCTACAAGCTTGACATACACACACACAAACGGCCATCGGTCACACGTTATCTTAATGGGCATGGCCTACCTTATGTTTGATCTGTTTCGACGTCGAAACTCGCCGATGGAAGGCCTTCGATGATGAGGATTCCACATCTTCTCCCTCGCTGTCCGAGGAATCTTCCAAAGAGCTCGACTGCATTGCCGACTTGGTCCTACGGTGCGGAGAACTGACGGGAGTGGCCGACTCCGATACGGAGAGACTCGTTTCGGCAGCAGCCATATTCCTCCACGTATTCCGCCAAGCCAATACACGCACTGTACTTGGAATTCAATGAGTAACGAACGACCGACCGGCCGCGACGATCGGAGGCCGAGAAAAAATAACGGACCTAGCGAAAGTGGTGCGATATCGTTAGCCGCAATAAGTAGGTGAAACAACGCTTTACTGTGATGCTGTAAAATACAGCACACACAGACACATAGTTGGAAGTGTGTGCGGCGTGAAGCGTAGAAGGCATGCACTGAGATTTTGGAGCAAATGCTGCGCATGTGTGCCCTTATTTTTGTTTACAGATTGTAGACTGGTGTCCTTTTTTAAGCATAGGATATGGTCGAGCGAGTGTTAGCCGAAAGTGGAAAAGGGGTTTATGTCAAGAGTTTCGGGCAAAGCCAGAACAATGTGAAGAGTCCTTGTTGTCATCGGGAAATCCCCGAAATTTGGAGCGCCCACGTTTTCGCCCACACAGGATCCATTACGTAATCAAACCCCTTTCTTCTCAGCTAAGGAGTCTGTGGCCCTTGCTTAATTTGATTTTGTCCAAAAGAAATATAAACACTGCATTTCATGATTTGAAAAATATATAGCATGGAATCTTTTCGTATAATTTAATTGAGTGCATCGATATCTATTTTTAATATAAAGACTTCTAAGATTGAATGACATATTAGCCTCTGTCAGTTCAGAAGTTTGTTGATATTCACACTTATTATTATATACTACTTTTATACATGGTAAGCGGAAATGATATAAGTGGGGATGGCATACTTTTTAGGGGGAAAAAAAGTGGTATTAACAAACCCCTGATGGAAATCAATACCGTCATAAATCGATACATGTATGTTACACCCCTCTTTACAAAATCAATGTGTTAATATCATCTTTCATAATTTTTTTTCTATTATTGTTTGTATGTAACCACGGATAATTCCTCTGTTCTTGCACATTACTAACCGTTTTAAAAATGTGGTCATTTATTTGTGAGTGAGCGAATCGAGGGATCAACTTTTAGGCCTTTCAGATGATCATGATTATCACTGGTGCATTATAGTGATTAGACATATGTTGATTCTTCTTCTTCTTCTTCTTCTTCTTCTTCTTCTTCTTCTTCTTCTTCTTCTTCTTCTTCTTCTTCTTCTTCTTCTTCTTCTTCTTCTTCTTCTTCTTCTTCTTCTTCTTCTTCTTCTTCTTCTTCTTCTTCTTCTTCTTCTTCTTCTTCTTCTTCTTTTTGCACTGTATATCACTGATTTAGCCTTAGACATTACATGCTCACATGTTAAGTCCCCTTTTCTTCAGTTGATTTAAGAACCATTTGAGAAGGACAAAGTCTATATGACCAAAGGAATAAAATCAAATCCACAATAAACTCTTTTTCAATTAGGCTTCATTGAGCCCAAGAACGGATCCAGGGGGAGGGGTTACGAGGGTCCGATCCCCCTTTTTTTTTCGTTTGTTTGTTTGTTTGTTGTGTTGTTGTTGTTGATTTTTTGCTCGTAAGATATTTTCGGGGTGGATTTTTCTCTTTTTTTTTTTTTTTTTTGCTTGTCAGAAATTTGTGGGAATTAGATCCCCTTTCTTTGTTATTTCTAGAAAATCCTGGATCCGCTCCTGAAGCCCCATGAATATCTTCTCTTTATTGAAATAATAGGGAAAGGGAGTTGTCAGTCGTTATTAGGGTGGACTTATTTGTAAGGCTGAAGAAAAAGAAACACACACACACAAAAACAAAAAAACAAACAAACAATCCCTAAATCCTTGTCACGTAATCGGTCGGAGGCAGTCACGCGTGATTCTCTTATTAAAACTATCCCGCGTGATCAAATAGAATATAAAATGAGAAAGTATTGTGTCAATAGATCAGACAAACTTAGGCGCGAGGTGGTGGTGGGGGGGGGGCAGGGGGAAGGGGGGGGGCGTGAGGATTTTTAACTGAGTTCCTATATTCCGGCAGCCATCACTATATTCGTGCAGCGAGGAGTAGAGTCCGAGTATCCTTTTATCCTCGACCCTTATAACAAAGATGATTGTAATTGTTGAAGGAAAAAAAAATCATATAAAATCAACGGTGCATATATGTATTTGAACGCCTGTTTTCAAATGTGTCTATAAAGAGGGATATTTACAGGTTCAGGGGCCCGTTGCACAAAACTTGCGTTTAATCGCAACTCCTAAAAATCAAACGCAAGTCCTTAATGCGCACTTCTGATTGGCTGAAAATAAAGTTGCATTTGATTTTCCTGAGTTGCGTTCAAACGCAAGTTTTGTGCAACGGGCCCCAGATCAGTCCCATGAGAGAGCAGAGCTTTGTTCCATTCGGATTTTATGGGGACAAGAAACCTCATAACCACTGTGGTTTAGGCCAGGTTTGTGGGTAGTTTAGGTTGGAGCCCCTGAAAGAGAAATGCTGAAAACATTTCTTCATATTTTCAGGAAGTCAAGGAAATTGTATGAAATATTCAAGAAACAAGTTTGAATGGTGCCATTGCTAGCATTTATTTTTCATGATTTTTTTTCTTCTCTCTCTCATTTTTAACTCATGAGCCTATGGGGAAATGATTACAGGTGTGTGCCTCTCAGCTCAGAGATGATTTCAGATCTTCAGATTTCATAGATTTACCAGTATTTCATTCATTTTCATTGTTCAAAGTAACAATTGTACGATTAAAAAATAAAATGATAAAGAAACCAAAGTGCAGATACACGTTCCGATCATTACTAGCAAAATGAAGAGGATTAACGTTTAGGTATAATAAGAAAAAACAACAAAATAACAACAGTGAAGATTACGATAAAGTAATTAAATGAAATTGAGAATGAAAACAGAGATCAGCAAAGAATCAGAGCTTGTGGAAACGCTGGTCCCTGACAAAAGGTACATAGTAATTCATGCAATACATAAAAAATTGAACTAAACAATCATTCATATGAGAAAAAAGGAGAGAAGTAAAGAAGAAAAAGAAGACAGATACATTCACATGAAAAACAAGCAATCATAAACAAAACACACAAATATATTTATCAAAAAGGAAAAAAGAGAGATATTGTAAAAACAAAGAGTAATTAGAGGGAAGACAAGGACAGTGTAGCAGGTGGGGCGGATCAGGGGCCGGGGATGGGGTGTTTGGAAGGTTTTATTTAATTTATACATTTCCTTAACAAGCAAATACAATATTATTGTTTATAATGGATAATGCAAAGAAAGTCATTGATTCATTTCCATGTATAAATTGACGTGCAAAATACATAGGAACCCAAACCAGGGACAGGGGGCAGCGCATGCTTACTCGTTCAAATGAGATGCGTCTAGGATTCTAGGACAACTACCCCCCTGGAAAACTACCCCCGGACAACTAATCCCAGACAACTATCCCCTGGACAACTACCCGCTAGGACAATTACCCCCCCCCCGGACAACTACCTCCCCAGGACAATTAACCCCCGGCAAATTACCCCCAAGAAAAAAAATATACCCCCATAAAATGAAAATTAGCACTATACCCCCCCCCCCCGGACAACTACCTCCCCAGGACAATTAACCCCTGGCAATTACCCCCAAGAAAAAAAAATATACCCCCATAAAATGACAATTAGCACTATACCCCCCCCCCCCCGAACAAAATTCCACCCCCGGACAATTACCCCCTCGACAATTACCCCCCCCCCCCCCGGACAACAACCCGAGAATCCGGGGAGGGGGGTTGTTATCCTTGTGGTAGTTGTCCTTGGCCCTCTTGCATAAAAAGTTGCGATTAAACGCAACTCAAAAAATTAAACGCAAGTCCCAAATACGCAATCCTGATTGGTTGAAAATCGAGTTGCGTTTAAATCGCAACTTTTTATGCAAGAGGGCCCGGGGGGGGGGGGGTAATTGTCCTGGGAGGTAGTTGTCCTGGGGGTAGTTGTCCGGGAGGGGGGGTAATTACTAGAGTAAAATCTTTTCTTCTAATATATTTAGCGACCCCATCCGGTAGCTAGCCGGATATGGCCACCGTCAAAAGTTCTTCAAATTTTGTATTTAAGTCAATGTGCAAAAGTTTGTTTAATTTATATACATTATGTATTATTTAATACGAATGGTTAGCATTTTTCAATGAATATAAAGCTGATATTTTGAATGGAAAAGGGTTTTTTGGGGGGGTTATAGTAATATCATTTAAAATTTTAATACTTTTTAAAATAAAGAATTTATGTAAGAACATGTATGTTAACGAGTAATTATAGTATTTTGAAAAAGATTTATCACCTACTTTTTGTTTTCGTTCGAAATTTTCAAATGTAATCGATTATATACTGAAAGCGAGAAAATAGAGGATAACATAAAAACCCTTGGCACGAAAACATTGTTTTTTTTTCCCCCAACTTTAATACCTCTTTACGAAATTAATATTTTTAAACCTTATCATTTTGAATATAATAATAATAATAATATTGTATATTTATATAGCGCTCATATCCACCATGAATAGTGCCCAAGGCGCTCCAATATTACCCCGGCTCTAGCTAGGCTACCGATTTCGGCGCTCACAGCATTAAAGGAATTCATTCCTGCCGGTACCCATTTAACACCTGGGTAGAGAGTGGCAAATGTAGATTAATGTCTTGCCAATAGTAGTGCTGAGCCGGGGTTCGAACCCACGACCTTTCCATCTCCAGTCAAGTGTTTGAACCACTCGACTACGACACCTCTACTATATAGCATAACGGCATAGAAACCCCAAACATAATGAACAAAAAATTTGTGGCTGATGGTACCTTTTTAACAAATTCAAAGGATCAAGAAAGGTTTGATTGTTTTGAGTTTCCTCCTTTTTTTGGGGGGGGGGGGGTTCAGAGGGTGCACTTTTCTTATTCTTTATTTCCTTAAAGTGCCGTGCCATCCAAATGCAAGTTGAGACCTACTGGTGTGCAGTCCTACATACATCTCATATTTTGATATATAAACTTCTAAATATGTTTCATAGATTTTTAAATATTTTTTTGAAATAATTTTCCAAAACCTGCTAAGCCCCAACTACCCTTAAAAAAAAAAAAAAAAAAAAAAAAAAAAAAATCCTCCAGATCATTTCCTTAAGAAGCAA
The DNA here is from genome assembly GCA_025618425.1 of Heliocidaris tuberculata. NCBI lineage: Eukaryota > Metazoa > Echinodermata > Echinoidea > Camarodonta > Echinometridae > Heliocidaris > Heliocidaris tuberculata. Next base: position 15,503,055 of record CM046850.1, on the reverse strand, counting down.
TTAAAAAACATTATTGTTTATAATGGATAATGCGAGAAGAGACATTGATACATGGGAACCCAAACCAAGGCTTGAAAAAAAATAATTCTTACATCAGAAATTAGCGACCATATTCGGGGGCTAACCGAATGCGGCCACACTTAAAAACTTTTCAAGGTCACTACCCTTAACGGAAGGGTAGTAAATTTTGTCATCATCAAATTGTGTGTATAATTCTTATATATAAATATATATATGTAAAGAAGAATGGTTGGCTTTTTTCAATGAATATAAACCTGATATTTAGAATGGAAAAGGGTTTTTTTTAGATTATGGTAATATTTTGTAAAATTTAAAACAAATTTCTAAACAAATGATCTATCCAAGTATGTTAATATGTTATTATAGTATTTTGAAAAAGAATTTCAACCTACTTTTTGTTTTTGTTCGAAATTTTCAAACGTAATCGATTATATATTGAAAGCGAGAAAATAGAGGATAACATAGAAACCCATCGCACGAAAACATTAATTGTTGATTTCTTTAAACTCTAATACCTCTTTACGAAATTAATATTTAAAAACTTATCGTTTTGAATATAGTATTATGGCATAGAAACCCCGAACATAATGAACAAAATATTTGTTTCTGATGGTACCTTATTAACAAATTCAAAGGATCAAAAAAGCATCGATTATTTGGAGTTTTCTCTTCTTTTTTTTTTTTGGGGGGGGGGGGGGCGGGGGGAGTGGGGTTAAGAGAGTGCACTTTTCTTCTTTTTTATTTCCTTAATTTCTATTTTTTATATTAAGATATAAACTTCCAATATATCATATGTGTACGAGTGAGGGGGTGCGCCCCCCCCCCCCCCCCCTCCCTGATGATTTTGAAAATGACAATATTCGGGCAACCACACTACCTCATATTCGGGAAGCGAGGTACCCGAATATTCTGATATTCGAGCAGGAATATACCCAAATATGTACTTTCTGTAGATTTTCACTAGAAAACAATTAAGTAATCAGTGTAGTAAATTGACGCGAAAACGTTATTATGGTTTAGCGTAAAATTTGCTGAAAAAAGGAAGACAGAGAGAAAAAAACAAAGAAATACATAAGGAAAAAAGGAAGACAGAGAGAAAAAAACAAAGAAAAAATATGAAGAAATTAAAAGAAGATAGAGAGAAGAAAAACAAAGAAATACATAAGGAAAAAAGGAAGACAGAGAGAAGAAAATTAAAGAAAAACAAAGGAATGCATAAGAAAAAAAGAGAAGAAAACAAAGAAATACATAAAGAAATTAAAAGAAGATGGCGAGAAGAAAAACAAATAAATACATAAAGAAATAAAAAATAAGATGAGAGAATGAAAAATAAAACAAAGAAATACATAAGAAAAAGACAGATACAAGAAAAACAAAGAAATACATAAGAAAAAGAAAACAGAGAGAAGAAAAACCAAGAAATTCATTAGGAAAGAATGAAGATAGAGAAAAGAAAAACAAAGAAATACTAATACTACAGCCATGACAGCCGTGTTGGTCATCATACATAAATTACGTGAGTATTGGACAAACGATGACTGTCATTAAATCTATCAGGCGTTCTTTTCAGCTACTTGCAATAAATGAATTATGAATTTTATTGATTTATAGCAAAACGGCGAGGTAAAAAAAAATTCGGTGAAGATGGATTGATCAAGTATAAATTTGTCTTTAAAAGTATCGTATTTTGCCGCCGTCCCTTTGCTTTTGAAACCGTCCCTGTGAATTTAAAGATTGAGAACGCATCTTGGAATCGTTCATGCCTTCACCATTCACATAGGATTTGCGTGCAAATTCTCTTGCACAGTGGAGAACGGAGAGTGATCTCCTGGTAATCGATTAAACTATTTTGACGTCGATCTATTACGGGTTTGCGTTATAACGGTTTCGCAATATTTACTACACAGGTAACTCGAAAGTTAATATTTAGGCAATATCATGGGCAAAATACCTCAGCCTCATTCGCAGAAATGTGTCCATACTTCTATGCACTATATAATGCTATGCAAATGACGGGGTCGGGCTAACTCGGCACTATATAGTGAAATCATACCCTTCCCAGGTCCTTTTGCGAGTGAATTAAGCTGAAGGAAAAAGAAAATTTGTCTTTGCATTATGTAATAATTAACATGCATAATTAAGTAATTCTGATGTCACACACGTGACCCCAAAACATGAAAAGTTTATGATATTTGAAAAATACAATTTGGATAATCTATATTTATCCTGTCATAAGCTAACTTGTATGTGTCCTCAATCTCACCAAATATTATTCCAAATATGATTCTCGTTCTTTAAATATTCCCCAACTAACTTTGTCACACACGTGACCTGGGTGCAAATGGTCAAGTGCATATGTACTGGGCAAGTCATGTGTAGAGTCTTTTTCATCTTTTATTGTTAAGTTTCTTGACCTAATAATTCTATTTTCACTTCTTGTAGTCCTCTTGCTTAATCCTCTGAATTGATTGCATAACCCTATACAATTATGATCATGTTATTAGCTATTATAAAACGGATTCAAGAATGTAGCCATCCTGATTGGTCAAATAACACCACGTGACCGTGCAAAAAAAAAGTACTAACGCACAGCGAGGGGACTAACGCACAACTTATCCGGATCAAACACTAAGATTGTAAGAAAACACTAAGATTGTAGACCCGTTTTATAAAACTATTAATACATGCATGGTTGTGAGTTCGTGCGTTAGTGCGATCCAGCAACACGTCCGCAGGTTTTTATCGTGGTGTCTAACACACTCGGCTACGCCTCGTGCGTTAGTACACCACGATAAAAACCTTTGTGTTGCCAGATCGCCCTAACGCACTCCCAACCATGTATTAATAGTATATCGTATAATATATGTAATATTGGCCAATGGAAATGTGGTTCTGAAAATAGTTTATAAAAAAAGCTGAAGATGAATATACATGTATATCAGCATTAAAACTTTGATTCATTCTACTTTGATTCTTTGGTCTGAACATTAACAATAATGATAATAGTAAATATCAATGATAATGATATATAATAATAATAATTACAATAACAATAATAAGAAGAATTAATAATAATAATGTCTTGTTTACCCAGGGTAGCCTCATCAGTACTAATTGTCACAAATTAAGTTCCAATAATTCAACTAGTAAAACTTAAACGTTATTTAATTGCAGTTTTATATAAAATAATTAATACTTTTCCCTTTAGTCTGTGAGTCTGCGCAATTTGCTGTCAACCTCTGACCGACGCGTGATGTTTTGTTTACGCTCGCATGATCTTATTTTAGAGCATTACATTGGTTCGCTGGTTTTGGGAGCTAGCGTCCCTAATTTGCATATTGCAGAGAACCGCGCCTTGCCCAAGGTATACGGGCACTGCACCACCGTCTTTGCTACACGACAGATGTGTTTGTTTGAGCAGGCAGTCAGCTCATAATGGCAGCAGTCAACTTAGCATCTTTAATGTGAGTGAGAGAATGTTGATAGACGAGAAATGGAACCAGTTTTGCTGTTTTCAGGCACATTTTCTTCGTATTTTGCGGAAACCAGATATTTTCCAGTCTCCACGCCTCTACTCTATCTCTCCGAGGTTGCACTAGCTGCCCTGCAATTGTTGTATTCGAGATAACGTAAGTTGTTTTTCTTTTAAGTTGTACATGGTCTTTGGATGCTTATAAAAGAAGAAATCAGTCAAATTGCTTACTATGTAAAATTTATCAAGATCGAACAAATGAAAATGTGAATTTGATAAACTGATAATTCTTTTTTGATATGAAGCGAACGAAGGAGTTGTTTAGTAATGTATATTGTTATTTGACAAGCTCAATCATTTAATTGTCTTATAATCTTACGATACTAAGAAAATGCATATTTTTATGAAAAGAATATGACGGCTAGTTTGCAAGAAATATTGTTTTGTTTGTAATAATAGAGAAGTATAGAGAGGGTATTTATTATACCGAGTAAACATTTATGCAACAAACTGATTGGAAAATGTGAACAAAAGCTTTTCATGGACTTATTGTTTTCGGTGTCAATATTATTAATGACATGCATAATCCATTTTATGAAATTAATGTGATTATTATAAACGCTTCCTAATGGTTTGCATTGTAGGTATATAATGAACAATGTATTATGATTAGGGTGATAATTGTTTTTTAACAGCCCTTTGTCGGGAGTAGACCCACCCTGTGTGTACCCCACCGTGTAATCCATATCCAGAACGATGAAGGTCCAGTGAGCACCCAGCAGTCGACGTCTATACGAGAAGGAAGGATCGACGAATCCAAGGCTACCATTCGCTTGACGATAATACTCCGATGTCGCAAGCCTGTCTCTGTTCCACGCAGGGACTATCAGACAATAGAGGGATAGCTTGAGAACTCTCGCGAGCTATAAATTTATAGGGAAGTTTCCTTTGTCAAAATAATTATTTTAACAACGCTACCACTTAATTGGAAATTGTAATGAGAGTATATTATTGTTCATTTATTTTTTTTCTGTAAACTCAAACAAAGTGAATATTTTTTTTTTGTTCTTTAATCATATATTTGAATCTTGCAATATCGTGAGAACTTAAACCAGTAATAAATATTTGAATTTCTTTTATTATAACGATCACTCGACTGAACAGAATAGTTTGTTTATGTCTTGAATAATTTTATTCGTATATCCTAAGTTTCCGCGACACTAATTACTTTTCTCGATGAGGGCCCTACAAGTATATTATTATACCCTGGTTTCAGCAAGACAACTGTAGCGCTCAGTGCATTCAAGAAATAAATCCTACAGGTACCCACTTACTACACATGGATTGAGCATTGCAAATGCAGATAAATGTCTTGCTAAAGGACGTTAGTGCCATGGCAATCAATTGAACCCCATACCTTGTGATCTGCAACATGGTTACTTATCCACTAGACCAAAACACCTCCACAGTATATCAATAAATATTAATGATATCAATAAATGTATGAAAATGAAAAAAAATAATAATTGCGTGTAATTGTGTGTTCCCTGGGTATTTTTCATTAAGAAAAGACCTTAGAATCACTTTCTACCGCATTGATGATAATTTGTACAGAGCTGTTGCAAAATAAATTAAAAATGCTAAATATTATGATTTTTCAATAGTTCACAAAATCTGTACATATATTACCTATGGCATGTCACACACGTGACCATACACCCTGCATGATACAAAATATTATATAACAAAAATCTTATGCAACTTTCAACAGAATTAATGCTATTTTCTAAAAGATAGTACCATGGAGCCTATAACTCACAAGCGTAGCTTCCTCCTTAGGCTCCTCAATATTTCATTATTATTATAGCCCAGTCTGCTCAATTAATATTGCATGCAAACGCATAGATATGAGGTACTCACCTTCTTTTATTTTCTCTGACAATATACCTTCTTTTATTTTCTCTGACAATATATCTCTTGTTTGTTCGTATCATTTATCTCGTTTGTACCAATAATTGTTTGTACCCATTTACATGTATACTGTAAAAAAACACATTGTAAATGTGAAATATGAAACAATGAAACAATAAACTGAAATATACCTACCATAAATATGCACATTGAAGCTTTTGAAAATTCAGAGGGATTTAAAGATGAAATGTGAGTTCGAAAAACTTGCTTCTGTGCGACGTCACACACGTGACCTGAAATCTTTGACCTCTGACGTAGAACAGGTATTATCATTGACCTTTTTTTTTCTTTCTTTCTTTTTTTTTTCAATCCATGTACCTATATCTGTATTTGCTGTATATACATGAAAAACCCACACACTTGGAAGGTTATTAAAATTATAGCGCTCACAATAGCCCAATTCCCTGTTTTTTGGTCACACACTTACGAATGGCCCTATAGTGATAATTCAGATTCACTTGAGCCAAAATTAATACCTCTAATCTCTGTTGTATTTCTTAAACGTGAGGCCAACATTTCAATCGCAATCAGAAAAAAGGTACGGGGATAGGGGGGTCCCCTTGTCTTACACCTCTCGATAATGGGAAATGCCCCGTAGAAACGCACACACCCCTCGATGTTACAATAGAGTGTTTTAAACTATTTAATGAATATTGGACCTAAGCCTACAGACTCTAGTGCATGCTTTACAAATAAACTCATGTTCTATCGAGTCGAAAGCTTTTCTAAAATCGATCGATATACAATATAACTTTTCATGTTCTCAGTGGTTAAGTAATAGAACATATCCTGTACATTACGAATGGCTTCTGCAATATATCTACTCTTAATGAAAGCATGCTGATCTGGATGAATTACTGAATGTAATACTTTTTGTAAGCGTGTTGAAAGTACCATAGAGCAGATTTTCACATCAACATTTATCAATGAAATAGGTCGATAATTCTCTAAAAATCTTTTATCCTTGTTGGGTTTCAATATTAATGTGATAACACTTTGTTTTTGACTATAGCAGACAATTCAGATTTTACACAAGAATAATTTAAGGCCGATATAACCAAAGGAGCAGCTATATACAATGTCCCAAAATTTGACACAAAATTCTTTTGTGAGGCCATCATTTCCTGGCGATTTTCCGATTGGCATTGCATCAACCACTGCCTGACACTCTGCTGTTGTTAACATGCCTTCACAAACCTCCCGAGATTCTTCTTCCAGGTAATTGACGTTGTCTAAGAAGTTCCTAGCGTATCATCCAATTCAACATGCTGTTTTGAGTACAAAGACTGATAAAAAGATTTTAAAAGATATAAAACTTGTCATCAATAACAAGTTGCAACAACTGTTACAAGCTCCTGAAATAATTGCATTTGATTGACTGGGAGTTAATTATGTTTCGTCATTGAATTTCGATACTTTAAAGGAAAGGGAACTTTATTTATTTATTCAAACAAAATCGGTCACAATCACAATATTTAAAAGAAATTTGAATTTTGAGATTTTGTTATTGATCAGTCCATTGAGAGAGCATGCAGGGATTGGTCCCAGTGTGATTTTAGTGGGCTTTATTAGCATCACAATAAACCTCATAACCACTCACAGCAAAAACTGTGGTGTTAATGGGTGTACATAGAGGACCACACCATGCATTTTACACCGGTGTTAAATTGGTTGTGTTAGTTCAACACTCAGTTGTGTTATTCTAACACGTTTGATTGTTATTTTAACACCCTTTGGTGTTATGTTCCAACTCTATATTTCATAGGGTGTAATTCTAACACCTGAGGGTGTGGTCCTCTATTAACACCGACTGGTGTCAGTTTTAACACCCCAGTTTTTACAGTGCTGTAGCTTAGATCAGGTTTGTGGGTAGTTGCAGCCCCTAATAGAAAAAAATATTAAAAACACCCCTTAATATTTTCAGGAAGTCAAGGAAATTGTGTGAACTATTCAAGGCACAAGTTTGAATGGTGACATTGCTAGCACTTATTTTTTATGATTTTTTTAATTTCTCATTTTTTAATGAGCCTATGAGGAAATGATTACAGGTGTGTGCCTCTCAGAGATGCTTTCAGATTTTCAGATTTCATAGATTTACTATAGAATTTCATTCATTTTCATTTTTCAAAGTAACAATTGTACAATTAGCAATGCGAAAATAATTTGACCCAAAAAACAGACAAACAACAAATAAACAGACAAAGTGCAGAAACGTAACATGTTCCGATCTTTACAAGCATGATGAAGAGCATTAACGTTTGAATAATAAGAAAAAACAACAAAATGGCAACCGTGAAGATTACGCTAAAATGATAATGAAAAAAGAAACCAGCCGCGAAAGAAGCAGAGCTTGTGGAAACGCTGGTCCCTGGCAAAAGGTACATAATAATTCGTGCAATACATAAAAAATTGAACTAAACAATCATTCATATGCGAAAAAATGGAGAGAAATAAAGAAGGTTTTTAGCTAAATATCAATTTAGTAACTCGATCAAAGGACGTCAGCTCCACTTGCGGAAATGTGCCAGTATGCCTATGCACTATGCACATGGCTTTGTTGGTAGAATGTTATGTTGATTTGCCTTATTGTTAATAGTTAATTCATTGTATCAGAAATTGTCATGATTATATTAGTTTTCAGATATCATTCTGGTATATGAATAAACTTGTTTACGTTATCTTACTTTGATTATTGTGAAGATGTCATCTTGAAAAATGTAATGGAAGTTATAAAATAATCTTTTAACAAAAAACGTGCAAGTGCGTGTACCCTTTGAATCGATATACATCTTTTTTGTGTGTGAAATCAGATTTTTCTATTCATTGATGACATATTTATGGCACTGATACATGCATTTACAATCTTTAAAACAAAAAGTTTAATAACTATATTGTTTATTTTAAAACAAATACAGTAATTGATTCTCTTTTACTTTCTTAACACACAAGATGGTTTTACTAACCGTAAATCTTATTTGTCTTTTAGGTATATATAGTTAAACAAGTCACTTCAACGTCTATCGTAGATACTTATTTTTTTAATTAAAAATAGAAATTTTGATTGACTACACGCCTTTCTCTTGTGTAGTCAAAGTTAAAGTAAGAGTACGTAAAAAAGATGTAAAAGCTAATCGAAATATAAAATGTATCTAGCCGGAAACTGTCGTTAAGGTTTTTGTTTTTTTATTGTCAATTTGTGTAGAAATACAAGCTCCGCAAACTATTAATGCCCATTGCATTAATATATCGTTATACTTATATAATTAAGTACTAACGACCATCCGCGGCGCCTCCGCCAGACCCCGTAGCAGGATCTCCGTGAGAACCGACCTGCCGCCCACCATGAAATTCCGCCGCGGAAAATTGGCTAATATCGCCTACCATCTTCGCAAGGAAAAAAACCTATCAACGAAGATCTTCGTCAGAGGTACGGATGTCATTCTCCAGTTCAAGGAGAAAAACCACAGAGAATGGAAAACCTACGCCGATTAGCACAACGAAATAGCGATCGCAAGATCAGAGGCTGATCACCAGATAATTGACGAAATGTTTCCAAAGTGTTTCCAAAACTACGATATGCAAGTAAACAGAACAAGACACCCAAGTAAGATATATTATACCAATTTTATTTTTATGAAAACACCAAACTCTTCTTTCTAGTCATAAAATTATTGGATTTAATTTCTTTATGAGACTCAAGCCATTAATTTCATGATATTAGTATAACCAAGCTATCAAATTTATGTGTGGTTTATATACATTGTATTAATGCATTACATTGACATTCATGTCTATATAATTATTATAAAAGGGAAGAAGAAAGAGAAAATAAGTGCAGTTTATGAGAATTTCTTCGTAATTATTTTTTCTTCAAATCAAGTTATCGTAATTTGGGAAAGCAGTAAAAGAAAAGAGAGGAAGAAAAAAAGGTTATTATGTCATTCAAAGTGACTGTTACTCTTCATTCTCATACATAGAGAAAGAGGTCGAAATAAAACTTTTTATCTTTCTGTCTAAACGAAAAAAAAAAAATGTTTACATGTTTAAATTCTTTAAGTTCAAGTTCTAGTTCAAGATAATTGTCGAAAAGAAGTACAAAAAATGAACATTACTTATGTCATTTGAAATTACTGTTACTCCCAAAGAGGGTGAAACTTCTTATCTTTCAATCAAAAGGAAAATTGGAGAGAGATATCGTTTTTAAAATAAGAAATCATCAGCGTTTTCAACTTTGAATTCCAATCAATTATTTTTTTACGCTTTCACTATGTTTACAATTATCTTACGTCAATATCAAGTCGATTACCCCCCCCCCCCCCCCCCCCCCCCCTCGCCATTTGTCTCCCAAGCTTTAACCACACCATAGAGTGGTTACTGTATGAACATGCATTGGTCTGTTTTGCCTTGCTGGGCCTGATTGCCTGTTTTTTTGCATTTTTTCGGGCACATATATTGTAATATTATTTATGCAAGTGTTTTCAATTTGCCCACGAATACACACTATGCCCCAGACTATTATCGTGAATGGATAGGTTATGTAATGCATGGATTATGTTGTATGGAATACCTATGCAAATGAGGATCGTTATTCATAGAATAATTATTCTACTTCATCTGCATGGCGGAGTTCCCCCAGCTTCTTGGTGAATGTTTGCACATAAAAATCTAATTATTATCACAGTGATGTATTGAGCCATTCATATAAAAACTCCATGTTTTGCCTCCATAGCGTTGAACACGTCACTTTGGCCATTATGATTGTGCCTCTGACATGTAATGAGTGAATATATTGTTACCATATCAAAGCATTTGGTTACATAGCTGCTTGAATTACTTATGTTCTCAAATTGTTACTCTTAATATATTATCATGTTCTGTATGTCAGTAGTGCATACTGGACATAACATTATTCATGTCTGGAGGTACCTTTTTGTTTTGCTATTGGTATGCAACAATGTTATATGCTTTGTTGGCATGGTAGTGAACTATCTCTAAAATTGCTAACAATACATATAAATATATATACTAATGAACTTAATAAGATACGGCAGTATAGGAAACGGACAACCGATTTTGTTTCTATATATTCATACAGCATTGCTAATTATTATATGATCAACCAGGTCTTTCCAGGAGCCCTTGAGAGTTTATGTGAATTTCGTCGTAATTATTTTTACTTTAAATCAAGTTTATCGTAATTTGGGAAATAGATGAAAGGAAAGAGAGGAGAAGGGGGAAAAGATTATTATGCCATTTAAAGTGACAATTACTCTTCAGTCTCAGACATAGAGAAAGAGGTCGAAATAAAACTTTTTATCTTTCTGTCTAAACAACAAAAAAAAATATGTTTACATGTTTAAATTCTTTAAGTTCAAGTTCTAGTTCATGGTAATCTTCGAAAAGAAGTACAAAAATGAACACTATTTATGTCATTTGAAATAACTGTTCCTCCCAAAGAGGGTGATTTTGTTAATTTTTCAATCAAAAGGTAAATAAGAGAGAGATATCATTTTTGAAATAAGAAATCATCTATGTCTTCAACTTTAAATTCCAATCAATTGATTTTTACGCTTTCACCATGTTTATAATTATTCTACGTCAATTTCAGTCGATTATCACCCCCCCCCCCCCCCCCCCCCCCCCCCCCACCCTATCGCCGTTTGTCTCCCAAGCTTTAACCACCTCATAGAGCGGTTACATGCATTGGTCTGTTATAAATTGGATCTTGCCCACGAATACACTTTGTTCCCTAGCCCATTATCGTGGATGGACAAGTTATATAATGCCTTGATATGTTGTATGGAATACCTATGCAAATAAGGATCGTTATTCATAGATAATTATTCAAATTCATCTGCAAGGCTGAGTTCCCCCAGCCTCTTGGTGAATGTTTGCACATATTCATTATCACAGTCACGACAGTGATGTATTGAGCCATTCACATACAAACTCCCCGAATACACTTTGTGCCCTAGCCCATTATCGTGGATGGATAAGTTATATAATGCATTGATATGTTGTATGGAATACCTATGTAAATAAGGATCGTTATACATAAAATAATTATTCAAATTCATCTGCATGGATGAGTTCCCCCAGCTTCTTGGTGAATGTTTGCACATAAAAAGCTAATTATTATCACTGTGTAGTATTGAGCCATTCACAACAAACTCCATGTTTGCCTCCATAGCGCTGAACACGTCAATTTGGCCATTATGTTTGTGCCTCTGACATGTAATGAGTGAATATAATGTTAACCATATATCAAAGCAGTTTGTTTCATAACTATTTAAATTACCTATAATCTCAAATTTTTACTCTTAATGCCTCATTCTTTTGTGTAAGGCAGTAGTGCATACTGGACATAATTATTCATGTCTGGAGGCACTTTGTTGTTTTGCTATTATATGCAACAATGTTATATGCTTTGTTGGCATGCTTGTGAAGTGTCTCCAAAATTGCTGACGATCATATACAAATTAACATAATAAGATACGGCAGTAGGAAACGGACAACCGACTTTTGTTTTAATATATTTGTATAACATTGCCAATTATTAGTATAATTGACCAGGTGTTTTCAGGAGCCTTTGGCCTCGGAACTCATAGTATTGCTACCATGACAATGCTGTCGGTTCTTCGGTTCGGGTCCTCGGAGGCCATCTCCATGGTAGAATGTCTTTGGATGGTTACAAAAATGTGGTTGTCCGAGTCATAGCCTTTGTGTAAGAGCACCGTACGGCCTCGCAAAATATTTCATTAACTTAACTAAATCATTGTAGTAATGTCCAGAAACAAGATTTTTAAACTGTTTTTATAATATTCAAAATTCGATTAAATGTAAATTGTAAACTTAAACAAGGATATAAGAATAGAACATCATTACTGTAAAATGTTATTCTTTATTCATAGCTCACCTGGCAGGAAAGGTGGAATTAAAGTTAGCATGATCACTCAAAGGGAAGTCAAGGGGGGGGGGGGAGATAAATAGTTTACTTAACTGTTATGAAATCATTCATTCATTGCTTTTTGTTAATTATTTCTATAGTAAAGAGCTAATCTCAGCTGCTTTTTTTTTTTCTCATCCCTTGCTCCAATTCGCCTCTCGAGACAGACACATCTGTCTGCACGTTTCTTATTATATGTCTTTTTTTATAGTTAATACCTGAGTCCTGATCAAGATAGGTACGAAATATTTGGATGCTTGAATAATTATCTTAGCGAGTGGTATGTATATATATATGTGTGTATGCTAGGATATAAACCCTTAAAAAGAGCATCCTCTTATTTCAAGACGATTTTGTGATCGAACTTTACCACCAGCTCGGAGTCTGTCTGATCGTCACACACAAGTGAACATGTACCAAGCCCTGATTTTATTTGTCTTTGCCGACACCCAAATAAAATACACATGCACTCCTTCACGCACTTGCACACACTATGTACACCAAATTAACCTATACTGGTCGACACACCAGACATTACTTTTGGATGGATGTAGATGACATATTAAATGATTCAGTCTTTACACCCCAGAATAAATACTATACTGCTAGCGAATTTAATTCAACTTTTAACTTAACAGGCCCAAACAATAAATTTCATTGCTTTAGTTTATTACACATAAATATCCGAAGCTTACCAAAGAACTTTGATACTTTTGATGAATTTTTATCTTCATTAAACCAGTTTCCATTTTCTCTGATAGCGGTTACAGAGACCTGGTTACACCCAAACTCCCCTCCAATATTTAATATGGATAATTATCAATTTAGTCATATAGACCGTAACGATGGAAAGGGAGGAGGTGTCGCTTTTTACATTCGCAATGATCTGCACTATAAGATAAGACATGATATTCAACTTGAAGGAATAGAAACTCTGTTTTTAGAAATTATGGATGATAAACATAAAAATAAAATAGTTGGGGTGATGTATAGACCACCTAATAATGTAGCCAGTATATTTTTGGAAAAATTTGAATCATGTCTCGAACTAGTATCTCGAGAAAACAAAGATATATATATCACGGGAGACTTTAATATAGATCTTTCCTTACCTAATTACACTGTACTAGGCCAACAATTTATCAATTTATTGTCTTCATTTTCTATTAAACCTCTTATTGATAAACCAACTAGGATTACAAACCTAACACATACCATAATCGATAATATTGTCACCAACGTATTAGATGAAAAACATAATGGAATAATATATTATGACATTTCAGATCATTTACCAGTATTCACGATATGTCCAAATGATAAACACATACATAAACCTCCTAATAAAGAACATATAATACGCCGCAAAGAAACCAAACGTAATATAGAATCACTAACGATAGACTTGAGTCAAGAAGGTTGGGGCGATATTTATCCCGAGAGAGATGTGAATATAGCATATGAAAAATTTATAAACAAACTTCTTTTCTATTATGATAAAAATGTACCCCTATCAAGAATTAATTCAAATAAAAAGAAAAATAAACAACCATGGATTACTCAAGGTATAATCAAATCAATATATACCCGAAATCGTTTATACAAAATATCACTAAAATCACCTAGAATTGAAAATCAAAATAGATATAAAAAATACCGTAATAGATTAACATCTGTAATTCGTTTAGCTCGCAAATTATATTTTTCTAATAAAATTGAAAACAATAAAGATAACAATAAAGCATTATGGCAAACAGTTAATGACATTTTAGGTAAGAAAAAGGATACCCTGAATAATATCGAATTTAAAGACAATGGGCGTAACATTCAAGATTCAAGTGATATTGCCGATACATTTAATACATTCTTCACTAATATTGGCCTAAACTTAGCATCAAAAATAGTCACTAATGAAAATGATTTTTCGAAATACTTAAATGACAATGTTGAGCACTCGCTGTTTTTTAATCCAACAAATATTAACGAGATTTTAGACATTGTACGTTCTCTAAAATCCACCAAATCTAGCGGCCATGACGAATTAAGTATTTTTTTAATAAAGCAAATAATTCATTTCATAGCTTTCCCGTTATCACACATTTTCAATTTATCTCTCTCTCAAGGTATTTTTCCAGACTTATTGAAAATTGCAAAAATAATTCCGATATATAAAAAAGATGATCCATCTCAAATTATTAACTACAGACCAATTTCTTTATTACCAAGCATTTCGAAAATACTAGAAAAAATAGTTTATAAACGATTATATGCTTTCTTGAACATGAATAATTTGTTAATTCCTAATCAATATGGATTTAGAGAGAATCACTCAACTGATTATGCAATTTTACAATTATGCGACAAAATAACCGATTCCCTCTCTAAAAGAGAACATACTATCGGGGTTTTTATGGACTTATCGAAAGCCTTCGATACAATGGATCATCGTATATTAATTTGTAAACTAAAGGCATATGGAGTCAGAGGGATTGTACTCTCTTGGTTTGAAGATTATTTGCGTAATAGACGTCAATATGTTGTTTTTAAATCTAAATCGTCTAATATTACTACCATTAAATGCGGAGTACCACAGGGCTCCATTCTAGGTCCCTTATTATTTTTGATATATATGAATGATATTGTAAACGCGTCACCACTCCTAACATACGTTTTGTTTGCAGATGATACTAACATATTTTACTCACATGCAGATCTAAATATCCTTGTTAAAACTCTCAATTCAGAATTAACGAAATTATCCTTTTGGTTCAAATCCAATAAACTCTCCCTAAATATTGACAAGACAAACTACATCTACTTTAAGAATATACATTCTAAACATGTTTTTAACAACAATATTTCCATAGACGATATGCCCATTACAGAAAAGAAAGAAACAAAGTTCTTAGGTGTAACAATCGATTCAAATCTAACTTGGAATAGCCACATTAGTAATATTTGCATGTTAGCTTCGAGAGGCATAGGCATTTTATATAGATTGAAATACCATCTCCAACCAAAGTCACTATTTATGCTCTATAATTCATTCATTCTGTCCTATATATCTTACTGTAACATAGTATGGGGGAATAGTAACAAGATGAAAATTTTGGCAATGTCGCGCCTACAAAAGAAAGCACTCCGTATTTGTACTCATTCACATTACATAGCCCATACTGATCCAATATTTCATCAATTAAAAACATTAAAAATTGCCGATATTCACCTCTTTCAAACTGCAATCTTTATGTACAAATTTTCGACAAATACTATACCATTGCCTTTTCGTAATATTTTTACGTACAATAGAAATATTCATTCTTTTCCTACACGACACTCTTCTGACCTCCATTTAACCAACCCCAAAATAATTCTAGCCCATAAATCGATAAGACACCATGGCCCAGATGTTTGGAACGATTTACCTGACAATATTAAACATTCTGCATCACTTCATTCTTTCAAAGCATTAATGAAAAAATACCTTTTATCCAAATATTTGTAAAGATGACTAGTTTAAGAAGATATACGATTCGCACACTTTTCACCCGCACTCACTCACATGCACGCACTTGCAATTCCTCTTCTTTTTTACACCTTTTCTTTTTTTACCAACTCAGATTCTTATAATTTCTGGAAATATATCTAATTCCTTATACGTGACACCCCATACAATATATCGACTCGTATATTAAGGTATCATGTAGCCCCCATCCCCCGGCTGCTATCCACTCAAGCATTTTTGCTTATGATAGCTGGCCCCTGCATTTATCTCGATTTATTGACTTATCTCCATAATTTCAATATTATTTAAGTATATTCATGTTTGTAATTCAGTTGTCACACATTATTTGTATCAATTCTGATTTGTATCATTATTGTATACAATGTTTGTATTTTATTTCTTAATAAATGCAGAAACTTCTGCTTTAAAAAAAAAAAAAAAAAAAAAAACTTCAACAAATTCTAATATATTAAAAGGGAAGAGGCAGACAGAATTTCAGTCAGGATTGGAGAATCGGCAGGGACTTTGATATCAATACCGCTGCACATAGTCAGGTCTGTTAACAAAATTTGGGGGACAGAATTTACAAAAGCGCATTTAATTTTTTTTTTGCCTGTGAGTAATATTTTTTAGATAGGGTGCCACGAAATCGGTGAATGGCACCCTATTTAAAAATGCTACTTTATGCAAAAAACACAAATTCATTTATTGTCTCGAAATATAAAAACTGGTTTCTTAATTTTCCATATCTAGGTGAATCTGATGAAATCATCGAATTCATTTTGCTTTTTCTTAGTGTTGATTTATTTTGATTTAGGCATAAAACACATATTTTATGATATACTAACAAAATAAATGTGGATGGGCTTCATATTCTACCACATATGTTGGATCGATCAGTTAGATTAAAATAACATTAATAATTCCAATAATGTTGTAATGTTTATTGATTTTAATAGTTATTTATCATACCTGATTCATATTTATGCATAATGCACATTTCCAATGACATATCAAGAAATGACTATACCTCAAAATTTAACATATGAGTGAATAAGGTCAGGTTAATGAAATGACTATGTTAGGTGTGATATTGTGAGTGTATTCCTTGACTTTTAAAACTATTTTATTATAATTTATGCATATTAATGCATAAAACAAAAATTTCAATGGTATATCAATAACCGACTAACCATCACTTCCAATTTAATGCTCACTGCTAAACAAGGTCAGATAAATGAAATGACAATGATAAACTGCAATTTTCAGAGTATATTTCTTGATTTTAATGCAAATATTGTATTGAAGAGCTGAAGCTCTTAAATACGTACAATATGAATGACATTAACACTTTGAATACATGTCATTTGATTTGATTTTGATTTGATTTGATTTTGATTTGATTTGATTTATTTTTCCGTTTCAAAATAATTATACATGATACATATCGATCAAATGATTAAACATAAGACAATGTAATAAGTTTAGTATATCAAACTAACACACAAAGATAAAGGATACTAAGAAGAGTACAAAAAATAATTTACACAAACGGATCATTATTGACCTAACATATACAATGAAACGGAGGGGGCATGCTAAGAAAGCAATGGCCCAAAGACTTAAAATACGTAAAACAATTTTGGTCAAACAAAATTATAATGATTGGATAAATAGTGGCGAAAGTTACGAGAAAAAAGATCAAGGTATGCCAACATAGGTTTCTAGGAAAACAAAGAGGAAGAGTGAAAAGACTGGAAATATAATGGAAGGGAAAATAGGTTGGGAGCAGGAGCAAAAACAAGGTCATTCCATAATTTGCATAAATTTGGGAAATTTTGCATGAAGATGTGAGTTATTTTGATGGGTCCTGTGGGTAAAAATAAATCTGTAGGCACAACAAATACATATGGAAAGTTTAATACATTTTCAAGCACTTTCATCTTTACCTTGTCTAGGTAGATATAGAACAATAATTGGCATATATTAGCAAAATTATGCATGAAGATGAGATTTAATTCGATGGGTCCTGTTGGACAAAATAAAGCCATTGCCACAGTAAATACATCATAGAAAGTTTGGCACATTTTTAAGCCACTGATATATGCAGGGCTCCCTCCCCGACCAAGCTAACACAACCAGGATAGAAAACATTGAATAATAATTATATAAACATGCATAAATATAAGATTATGAAAACGACATAATGAATCCCACATTTGAGCTTTAAAAACTTATAATTATGTGATACAAAGAATATGTAAAGCATTCGACTATTGAGTCTTGTGAATATCACTTAATGAGTAATTAGAATAGAACATGAGAAAATTTAAACATAGAATTGTGCATGCATTGAATGTACTAATCCCTCTTATAATACCTCTGTCGATTTTTTTATAAGTTTTTATTCTTTTCTCTCATAAACAAACAATAAATCTTCAACATAAACAAAATTATCATGAAGTTCCACATTTCATACAAAGTCATTTTTCATACAAACATAATTGCGAACGAAAATTCACATTTCATGAAAAAAATCACAAATAATTATTCACGTAAACAAAATTGCACATAGAGTTTCTCATTTCAGACAAAATTACAAAATACACAATCACAGGTGAAATTTTCACAAGTAATCGCTTGACCTAATTACATGATTCATAATACAGTATTTGGCACAAAAGAAATTAATATATGATCTACTGTATTACATTGTACAAATGAGTCACTTTTGCACTACCTATTTATTTCATTTAAGCATGTTGAGAGAAAAGTTAATAATTTAAAGAAAAAGAAAGAAGAAGAAAAGAAAAAAAAAGGTACTGGGGGAAAAAGGAACCACAAACAAACACCATAACCCTATTCCCCATCACCATAAAAGCATCCCTCCCCCCCCCCCCCCCCCCCCCCCCCCAATTCTAATTCTACACGTGTGAACAGGGGATGCTTCCATATTGGACCGGTCTCAAAAAAGTAGAGAGAAAGAAAGACAAAACAAAATACCATGTCGTCTTAACTCCAGCCCTACCTCGCTCTCCCTGTAACTATCCTTCAAATTATATTTTCCCATTTGCTCAAATGGAGAAAGATTTTGCCTCTCGCCAAAGCCAACCTTTTTTCTTCCCATTCTTAAACTTCCGTTTGTCATATAATTTGTCGTAAAACATGCATTTTTCCTTCAACTCGTATAAATTTGTTGTTAAAAAATATCTCGTTCCCTTTAAATGTTTCATATTTAAGCTGAAAATCTCTTGTATCCATCTAAACTTCTAATAAATTCATATAGAAGTGTGGGAATGTTACCTTCACCAGTCCAAGCAGATAATCGCAAGAGAATATAAATTTTCCTCCCAAGTGTTTTGTAGCATATTTGAATCATTGTTTCCATTTCATTTCCTTATCTTCCATAGTCTTTTAACCCACATAGCCCTCTGTGCATTAATCAGCCATTGTAAATTCATCATATTCAGACCACCAAGCTGGTAATCTAAATACATAGTAATTCTACCACTCCACAAAAATTCATATATATTCATATTCATATTCATATTTTATTTTTTTCATTTCCAACAAAATACAATTTTCATAACAGTACAAAATGTAATACAAAATTTATACAGAAATTACACTGAAGCAATAGATCAACAATGATTAATATCTTTGAAAAAAGAAAAGTAGAATAATTACGTATGAAACTTAATGTGTATTCTGTGGAAATGGAGAGGTCCACTAATTCGAATTCGAAAGCTAAACGATCTAGTTCCTTATATATGCATCTTGGAACTGGTATGAGAGAAGACACATAAATGAATTTGGAGTTCATTGTCGGTTTTTTTTTTTTTTTTTTTTTTTTTGGTGTGTGCGTGTGTTTCAGTAGAAAAAAAATCGATTACAGGATCGTTTGAGCCTTAATCGATACATTCACCAGCTTAAGTCATATCCATTGATGTTCAGACGACTACTGCAATGATAGATTTAGAATATAGAATCTTATATTCTGACTTTTGTTTTTTATGATAATGAAATATAAATATACTTTTTGAGAGAGGAAAAAAAATGCAACATTTTGGTCGATGATACAGTAATTTTATTTATTAACCATCAATTTATTTAATTTTCATTTATATACTCAATAAGAATTCCGTCGGTGAAGACAATGTATTGACATGTAATCGCTCAATGATTCATTTATTTTGATAGTGTGATATTGTAACGCCCTTATGGTATGATTTACTACAAGTAATCCACTGAAAACATGAAATTCATTTTAATTTTGGATAATTTTAAATAAATGTTTGGAGTTTCCTCTGACAAATTTCTGTCCTTTTTATTTCT
Source organism: Heliocidaris tuberculata (assembly GCA_025618425.1). Taxonomy (NCBI): domain Eukaryota; kingdom Metazoa; phylum Echinodermata; class Echinoidea; order Camarodonta; family Echinometridae; genus Heliocidaris; species Heliocidaris tuberculata. Next base: position 15,482,805 of record CM046850.1, on the reverse strand, counting down.
ATCTTTGAAATATTTTATTTATCTATGCAAATTCAAAAATATTAGACCCAATTTTGAATCTTTCAAGAAACAAATGAAAACTCAAAAAGAGACAGAGTATTATGTGGCTAAGAAAAGAGGAAAACTTCATATTCATTTTAAGAAATGGAAATTTGATTTGTAAAATCTTAGTGAAGATTGTAATGAACATAATACTGCATATGTTAGGGTGAAGCCTTCGATATGCTACTAAATACAGTGGAATCTCGATGGTGTAACTCTGTATTGTACATTCTCTAATCTCTATATGAGTGAACTCGTTTACTCAGATAATATTTTCATGCCCCGGCGTGGTGTGGGGGTTATGGGCAGTGCTCTAGGGGGTCAGTTGTATTAGTGGTTCTCATTTAAGTGACTAAATTTATAGTGGCTATCCCTCCTGGAGTATTTCTGGTTACCCCTCACATCGCGCTGGTGCGTCCTCTTATGTACAAAATTGTATAGTGTAAACATATATAAAATTGTCCTCTTCCAGAAAATTTGGTGTGACGTATAGATGCACTGTTTTTATGTTTTTGTAAATACATGTACCACAACGTTTTGTTCATTGAATTAGATGAAACTGCTTTTTTTTTTTCTTATTGCTGATATTATTTCTAATATTTCTGTTATTTTCTTTCTTTTATGTTCCTTATGTGCTTTGTAATTATTTCTTAATTTGCTCTGTTTGTAATCATGAAAATCAATAAAACATATGAATAAAAAAAAAATAATAATTTTGGCGTCTGCGCCCTTTTGGTGGGGCAGACACTTTTCTGCAGCTTTCACTCGACTCTTTCCAGACCCACTGCTCTTTAGCCGAAGCTTGAGAGCATGAAAGTGAAGAATGCTCAGATCCGAAATAAAGCACGCGTACATATTGTGGTACAAGTCGATTGGACGAGAGGAAAAGGTTATAGTTTTTATCCAGACGGTTTGTATTTATTATTTTCTTTTTCTGTACATCGCTTTGGTTAAAGCCGTGAAGGGCATAATGTTGATACTGTCCCTTCAAATACAAACTTATAAAGCACGCGTACATATTGTGGTACAAGTCGATTGGACGAGAGGAAAAGGTTATAGTTTTTATCCAGACGGTTTGTATTTATTATTTTCTTTTTCTGTACATCGCTTTGGTTAAAGCCGTGAAGGGCATAATGTTGATACTGTCCCTTCAAATACAAACTTATGTCCCAAAACAGATAGGATATCAACTCTAACTGCCCCAGGGAGGAGAGGGAGAGAGTTGGGAGGGGAGCTAGGAAAGATGTTTGTATTTTTGTTCAAGTTATTTGCTGTGAAATTCAGTATTTATGTGATGGGGGAGGGGGGGGGGGTCTAATCATGCCCCCTGATAGATTCCTTGCTACATATTATCCCATGGGAGCTGCCATTTTGAAAAACTGTGATGTCATATAGTAGTAGTCCATTTACCTGTACACAATGGATATGATGTTGCATAATGACAGCTATTGAACAACTTAAGCCACCCATGCAAAATGGCTGCCATCTTGTTACCCCCAGCATCTCGCACAGGTGATATCTAGGAGCAGTTGTCAGTTCTATGAAGAATTGACAAACCTTTGTCTGACCAAGCAACAACTTGTACATGCCAAATCCTGCTTAACAAAAGAAACTTGCGTGGCACCTATGAAACAGCTGAACCAAATATCTTGATACAAATAGGTTATATGACGGGATAAAAATCCCTTCATTTGAATGTACATGACTACAAAAATGGTATTATTATGAAAAAATGTGATCAGAGTGTCATCGTAGCTGGCAGGGGCGGATCCAGGATTTTGTAAAAGAGGGGGCACAGAGCTGGAAAAGTACACTATTATAAGGGGGCAATTTTTTTTTCATTGTGTACTTAAGGTATGCCAGGGGGCACGGGCCGGTTTTCCCCCTATATGTAGATCCGTCACTGGTAGCTGGTATACAGGTTAGTGGGTATCTTACAAATAGAACTGCTCTGACATTACCTCGTAAAGAAAATGGCAGCCCCATGGGATATCTAGCAAGGAAACTGCAACTTTTTGAGACATTGTTCTCCTTCTTAAATTATCTAATATGAATAATCATAGTTATTTGTAATAGGCTGGCAATTATCTATCATAGGCTAATGCTTGTTGCCTTTCATTCCCCTTTAAGAGCAAACGCTGCGATATTTGACGGGAATGTCGAGAAATGTAAAAAAAAAAAAAAAAAAAAAAAAAATTATAAAATGCCATCTTTATTTTTCTAAATTAGAATATTTCATTTGATATCATGATTTATGCAAATTATAGACCTATAATGTGAATTCATAGCCCTTAGTTAAAAGTCAAAAGACAGAAAGGGCTTCATTAAAATGAGATTGCGAGCAAGTGATTTCTTGTATATATACATAGGCGTGCCACACGTGCAATGCGTGGTAAAACGAACCAATTAACAGAAGGATACGCTCTGTGCAGGGTAAAAGCTTTGCATGATAGCCCACACCTGGTCTTAATTTCTATTCTGTCATCTTATTATCATTATATTATTAATTGGTTTCCTGATAATCCCTTAATAACCTGTATGTAATGATTTTATGATTTTACAAAAGTATTTTGAGATCGAAAGTATAACGATACATTAAACAGTACCATAATGATATAAGGAAATATATAACATTACACAGTTGATATTGCATAATACCCAAATCATTTTATGAAATGTTCTGAGTGGATGCGTAATTTTACTCGACAAGTTTTTGTTGCTATTGTTGAAATCGTACAAAAAGTATCGATTTCTTTTTTAAAAAGAATGAACTAATGGCTGGAGTTTGTAATCGATACATTCACTAGCTTAAGCCATATCCATTCGTGTTTAGACGGCTACTGCAATTAATAAATTTAGAATTATCAAATTTCAAATTATAATATTTTTTAAGTATGAAAATAAAAGTATACTTTTGAGAGAGGAAAATAGTGCCACATTTTGGTGTACATGAGCTATGATACAGTAATTTTAATTTATTAACCGTTATTTTATATAACTTTAAATTATATTGATATATTTCGATTTTATTACTTTTCAATACTTACTTTTAAATTCAGCTTTAGAATTAAACAAATTTTGTCGTCTGCGCCCTTTTGTTGGGGCAGACATGCCTAGCCTTGCTCTTGATCTTGTTCCTCTTGTATATACGTGTGTATGTTAGTGCCGCATATTTCGAAAGCGTGGCCATATTGCAATGAATAGACCAGGAGCAGGCCTGTCCTGAAATAGTCACCCTATTTTTACCCATAAGGTGCCTTAGACCATCTAAGTCATAGCCGTCAGGTTTAGCCCCCAGATCATGCAGAACCCCCCAAAAGAGACCCCGAAGTCGAGTCTATTCACCCCATCTCCTCCAAACTCCAAACTTTGTCAGTAGGAAGAAGTATGATTGGACATTATCAAAGGAAAAAAAAGAAAAGAAAAAAGAACTAAACAAAAAAACAACAACAACAACCAAAAAAAAAAGCAACAAAAAAAACCCACAAAAAACAACAACAACAAACAAACAAAAAAACCTGACAAAATTTCTGTCGGGTTGGGGTGTCAGACCAAAATATCATTTAATTCTGGTTTTCTCCTGAGCGCATTTTCCCTCGGGGCAGTACTCAAAATACATTGTAGATATCTAAAAGTGTTGTTAATGTTGTTGAATGCAACTTGTGAAACTCATACCGGTACCAGTCTCAAGATATTCAAATTACTTTGTGAAATCTTATGACTGGATGCGTAATTTTTACTTAACAATTTTTTGTTGCTTTTGTTAAAATCGACAAAAAGGGAATGAAAATCTTTTGTTTAAAGAGTAAACTATAAGGCCGAATGAAATCAATTCCTAGTGACTCGTCCCACCCTCTTTCCCTTTTTTTTAATCCAGCCTTAATTTTTTTTTATTCAATTATCTTTTGTTTGTTTGTTGTTTTTTTTTTATTTGATAGTTCTCAAAGGGAATACATAATAATTATAGGACATCTAGACAATAAGGAAACAAGAATGAATAATGTTATTTCACCTTGTTTTTAACATCTTGAGTGCATGTATTAATAAAAGTGAATAAAGAAAATTCATGTTGAATTTGACCTACTACCACATTTATGTAAGGGGAAAATATCAAATATCAAATAACATAGACTCTCCCCCTCCTCCTCCTCATTTTCAAAAAATCTAGACGAGAAACTAGGAATCAATTTTACTTGACCTAATCGTTGAACTCTGTAATCGATATATTCACTGTTCAGGTTCAGATGACTCCCGCACTAAATATGTTTAGAATATGAAAATTTAAAAGTATAATATCTTTCAATAATTTAATATGAATATCGAATCGAACAAAATTCTGATTATTGATAAATAATAAATAATTTTTGAATGAAATTTTAGCGTCTGCGTCCAATTGGCGGGGCAGACATATAATTGGCCATCCTGCTCGCCATCAACGCGCCGTGCCGGCGATCGGGTACCGCGAGGCCCCTATGAGTAAGAGAAACTTAATTTTAAAGCCAATCGGAATCGCGTATAATTTTGGGACTTGTGTTTGTACTTTGACCATGAGTACAAACTGGTATCGCGTGCTACACATGCAAATTGGCATGGTAAAAGAATATGAACTGTGCATGGCAAAAACTTTGCGTGATAGCCCACATCCCGTCTAAAGCTTTGAATTTAGTGCGCCTTTAAGCATTTGATATCAAGTGGCTTCGGTGTTTTACATATCTTATTATCATTATCATTATTATTTGGCTACCTGATAACTGATAATCCCTTGATAATCTGTATGCAATGATTTCATGATTTTACAAAAGTATTTTTAGATTGACGTACCATTATTATATAAGGAGATATTTATTTATACAGCATTATGCACTTGTAATTATAATATTGTGGTTGCTTAGCGAAACGTCCTGGCGCTAAAACCGCGGGAAAGGCTACCCAATTTTTTTTTTTTTAATGTTCTGAGTGGATACGTAATTTCACTTTACAAGTTTTGTTGCTCTTGTTGAAATCGTAATTTTTTTTAATTTTTTTTTTTTTGCTATTGAAAGAATGAACTAATTATTGTTTGAGTCTGTAATCGATACATTCACTAGCTTAAATCATATCCTCTCGTGTTCAGACGACTTCTGCAATGAATAAATTTAGAATATAAAATCTCAAATTTCTTTTCTACAATTATAAATATAAGTTTACATTCGAGAGAGGTAAAATGCAATATTTTGGTCAAAATGAGCTATGCTACAGTAATTTAATTCATTAACCATTATTTTATTTAAATTTGATTTATAATTATAAGAAATTTCACACAATATTTTAAACTTCCACTTGAAAAAAAAAAATATATTTTGGCGTTTACGCTCCCCTCCACGTACGTGCAGCGCGCTGACTTAATGGGTGCTGCCCATAGGTGCTGCCCATGGTGCTGCCGCGCCCATGGCCATAGACAAATTAAAACTGCCATTTTGTTTGCGTGCGCGTCGTTTAAATGCCCATTTTAATTTATTCACGTATAAATATTTTTTTCCCTAAACCCCTTATTGATACGTTGACCAATTAAAAACAGTGTATCTACATAAAAAATGAATATTCATAGATGAATAGACATACGTCTACGGTTCATTTTAATATAAAACTTAAATTTATTTGAAAAACCTAACATTGACTCTCGATTGTTTTCGATACCCTTAAAAATGCTTTTTAATCAAAAAAATGATAGGTAAAAATAAGGTTTTAGCTCAGTTGCCATAGCAACTTGGAAAGAGTTTTCTAACCTTAGCCAAAATATTCTTTGAGTGATTGAGGATATGCTAATTCGTGCAGTTTGTTTACTTTAGCCTTGTCATTTTTTCTGTCATCGTGAATGAGCTCTCAAAATGTGGAATTTGAGGTAAGTTTTTACTTTTTTCGGCCTTTTCCTGACTGATGTAATTTGATGACGTAATTTTGGCTGAATTGTACGAAAACAGTTTGAAATATCAGAAAATCTTGGTAAATGGGACTAGTCACTGTAGAAAAGGAGATAAATAGTATGCATTTGCGAAGGAAACTTTCCTAATCGACATAAGTTTTGGAAGTTTGGAGCCGCATAAATGACTTTTCAGCAGGGCGATGGTACAGTTTCCGCCGAGTGCGTAGGGGCGAAATCTGCTAGCATTCCGTATAGGCGTGAAGGGCGTATGTAGTCCCACGTACTGCGCTAGTAATCTATACCAAAATTGAGTAGATGCAGCGCAGTAAAATCTCTCTTATTGATGACACGTTCATAATATTGACTTTGCACATTAATAGTTCATTAAAGAATATTAATTTGCATCTATTTCATAATAAATTAAAGCCCATTTATTGAATAAAACAAAATAAACAAGTTTTCTGAGGAAGATATCCGAAGTTGTAAACTAGGCTTACTGTGACTGTGGCAGTAAGTGTACGTGTGAGGCCACTGAGGCTGAATGCAATACCCACGGTAAATTGCTCATTTAAAAGTTTTTGCTTCTCACTTCTTGATGCTAAATGTAAGGGACCCAAATAATGGTAGTAAACAATTTTTTGGGGGGGGGGGGGGAGGAGGGGGCGAGGGATCCATTTATCTACCGATTGAAGTGCCCCTGAAGGGCCCTACACTCTACCTTGGCTCATAAAACTGATGAGACAATTCACATTTTGTTTTAATTTCTGTTTATAATTACAGAAAGACTGACTTTGTCCTTGAAAATTGAAAATTGAAGAAATGGAACTGGTGGATCCTACTTACAACAACCAGTTTCATGGGCAGTAATTCACCCGTCAGAAATATTGTGTCATCATGCAGATGATATAAATATCAGACTCAATCAGGTAAGTCAATTTTTTTTTTTTTTTTTTTTTAATGTCTTCCTCCTGCTTTTTGTCTGAGCTGCAGAAGTAGGGTCTAGTAAATCCGTGGGCTTACTATTTTCCAAAATATTAAGGATGATTTTTTTTTATTACCATATAACAGATCATTTTAAATAGAATCTTAAGATATTTGTTATAATGATTTACATTGGAAATATAGAAGAAACTTATTATTATCATTTTTATTATTATTATTATTATGCCAAAAAGTATAATGGTTTGTGTTTTTATTCCAGTACATGTTTAATAAATTTTTATTATTCTTTTTGCCTATCATTCAGAGGCTGATGTTTTGCCCAGCTGACCTCAAAGAGACTGATACCTGTCAGAAGATTGTTGCGGTTGAAGTCGTGATGTCCTTCATCGCTGATGGGTACCTGTGAATACATCTCAAAAGACGTGGGGGGGGGGATGTGAAGAAATTTATTCCTTTTGCAATACCACATTTTGTTATACTTGCCTTATACTCACATTATACTCGCAATTATCATACCATATTTATTTATTGTACAAAAAAAAATATGAAAGCTTTATGACATGTGATAAAAAGGAAACCTGTGTCAGTATAGTTTTGCTCTACCACCAAGATCATATATAGGGTGTACCAGTATTGTACTTATAATTGTTATTCATTTCTTCTAAATAAATTTGTATTAAAAAGATTCATATAAAGGAATGTTATGCACTCTCGAATATATTTGTCTTTCATACTTCTTTTCTGTAAATGGTTTGTTTTTTTAACATCTTTAATCATGTCTGTCATACATGTATTGGCACTTTGCATTTTTTAATGAAAGAATTCTTTGTATGTTTTGATGCATGTGTATCAGTGGCATATCTGAAATGTTTCTTCTGGGGTGGGGAAGGGGCAGTTTATATATGGGATAACCAAAGTCATAAACCTGAAAACTTGTATTTTAAAGATTGGGCATGAGAGTGTTGGAAAAAATCACTGGGGGGGGGGGGGCATGGCTGTGTTGGCACCTTTTGAATATTCCCCCCCCTCCCCCGAAGCAAGCAGTGACTGAGCGTGTGTTTTACTATGAATAAGTGTTCTGTTGATAATGTCCTGATTGATGTGTGTTTATGACCGAATGACGAAAGTAACCAAATTAGTAATGATATAAACATTATATGAAATATATTAAAACAACTGAACAAAAAATACAGAAAATATTAAATAGGTCTATCAACAAAAAAATAAAAATGAATCAACACTTCTGACCATTTTTATGAGTAAAGAGCATAGAAAATATCAAATATGTAAAATACTCATCCAAATATTTTCTGTTCAGTTCAAAGTTCTTTTTTTTTTCAGCAACATGAATAATATATTATAATAACAATAAATAGGTCGACATATGTGAAACATAACAAATTTTATAACCAGTGCAGTACTATTGCATGCAGAACATCAAGATGAAAATGAAGAAAAAGAAACAACAAAAGGAAGGGAAAATCAAACGAGACGATTTTCAAAAAAAATAAATAAAAAAATCCACGATCTATGGGGGGGGGGGGGGTGTTGAACGTTCGTATCACATCGGGTAGGCCTATTGTGCTGACGTCTGTTTATGATTAGGCAGGCCTATAGGATAAAAACCTATTTGTAAATATGTATTAAACAACAAAAAAGTAATGATGATAGTATACGAGGCACCATCCGGATATAATCATTCCAGTTCTAACACATAATGCACACAATAACGTATGTGGATCGTGCGTTATAACTGGTAAGCATTGAAAAGTGACCCCAGTTTGAGAGTAAATAACGATAGATAAAAAAATGACAGGGGTTAGAGAGAACTACTATACAATCGTCACACACCCAGTAAAACACAATTCATCGTCAGATTTTTAAGGAAAACTCCTAAAAAAAAAATATTCAATTTTAAGTGGAAAGTTTAGAAAACAATGATAAAAATGAGAATATTCCGTGGAAAACAACACACCCACGCTACGGAGGCATTCAACTTGCAGTCAGTTTGTATCATGCTCAAAGAACCTATTAGAATTAAGGGTAGGATTTTCTTCATAAACTGGTCGTATTTTGGTCATTCCTACTCAAGTGACTTTTTATTTATTTGGCATTGATTATCATAGTAACAGCATAGCAACCGAAAAACTGAATTATTACGCGAAAACAAAGCGCGCCAACGCGCGTTGAAACAATGAAACTTTGCATCATGGCGCAGCGCATTAAGTTGACGTACGTCTATGGCGCGTGCACGTACGTGCCTCAGGTGGGGTGCGTAGCATAGTGCGTAGACATTGTTCAGCAGCGGAGCGCCACAATGAAAGGATTGGAAATGATTCGGCACTAATATCTCGGACTCGGAGCAAAAAAATTTGCGTCAGCGAAGAGAACGGAAATGATCACAAATATTTATGCGAATTTTTGCACTGAGCAAAATTCATTTTACAAACAAAATTTTTCAAGATGATTTGATGGGAAAGTGCAAAGTAGTTACTGGAGAGATAATGATGAAATATCATGCATGCAACAATTCTACAAAACAAAAAATGTAAGGCGAGCCTTACTCCGTGTCAAAGGTACATATAGCAGTTTGTACAATTGCAGGTGTTTGTAATTCCTAAGCATGTCAGTTTTGTATAGTAGATATGGTTTTCTATACCATGCATTCTTTTGTTAATTCACGGTACAGCGGTTTCCTGCTAGGTTGGAAAGCTAAGGCAAATTAGGGCAGTGTGTGCATGCTGCGCTAGCGCAGCCATTTTGCTTGCAGGTGTTGAACTGCTGAGGTTGCTGCAAGATTTGGCAGCAGCAATATTGCCAGAGAGCCACGCCCAAGATGCCAGGGTAGGCAGCCTGTGGTTCCAGTATGCAGAACTTTCCAAACAGACTATGGCGGAATTTTCTGGATCCTAGAGATAGTAAGGATTCGTGATGTCACGGTTTTGTGGAATGATTGGACACCAGGTTCGTCGGTTTTCAAGGTGCGATGGGACTAGTCGTTCACCCAAGCCATGGACCGCGGAACCAAGGGGGGAGGGGGGGGGGGCTGGAGAGCTGCAGCCCCCCCAAACACACACACACTCTTTTTTTGAGTAGACACGTAAAAAAAAAAAATCATCCCCTAATTTTCAAGGAAGAAATAATCTCTAGTAACTGATAAAATTGATTAATATAAAAGACTGTTTTTGTAGTGAGAATTCCTATAAAATGCAGATAAAATGCTAAAGATATGATTTGAAAGTCCCGATATTTCCAATTTTATATATCAAAATCTCTCATCCATGTCCATTACTAACATGTATTCCATTGCTACAAATGGGCAATACATCCCCGCTTCTTTAATGCACAGTTAATGCAAAATCTAGGCCTAATAAAGCATGGTATTATAAACAAAGTGTAGAAAACAAGCTCAGATATTTTCACGTGACTTCTCGGGACTGTACAGCATTCTCTAAAATGACAGTCTATTTATCACATCTTCTACAAGTTCATGAGTCTTCTTTCAGGATTCAGAATGACGCATCAACTCTTTAGAGAAATTTTAGGATTATTTAAAATCAGGCGCTGTGGGGTGGGGGGAGGGGGTACAGTGTCCCCATTATTTCAGGAATTTGGGTATAGAAATTCCCCCTTTTACATAGATTACTTTAGATAAGTGCTCCCTTTGCTTTATATTCCTGCCCGTTCCACAATCTTAAAATTTGATTTTATTACCATTGATAATTGCCAGAGGCCATATTAAAATCTGAGAGGTGCCCCTTCTTCCTTGACAACTGTCCCTTTTCCTTAGTAAGAAGTGCCCTTTCCCCATTTATAAGTATCCTTTACATTATAATACGTTCCCCTTTTCCAATCTTATAATTGCCCCTATTCTTTCTGATAAGTGCTCCCTTTATTTTATTTGTATATAAACGAGCCTCTTCCCTTTTCATCTATCATAAAACTAATAAAATCTTTCCTTCGACAATTCCCTTTTAAATCATTTGCAGCAAATGTGTAATCTCTTTCAATAACTGCCTTTTTTCCATTCTCACTTTTCAGATACAAGAATTACCCCCCCCCCCCCTTTCCGTCTGATAAGTGCATCTTTACCTGTGGCCATATCCTCTATTCACATTTGAGAGGTGCCCGTTCTAATTCGACAAGTTCCCCTTCCGCCTTCTGTTAAATGACACTTGACATGATGAGTGCCCCTTTACCTCTGATAAGTTTGCCTTAATTCATTTTGAAACGGGCTCCTTTTCTTTGTAAGAAGTGCAATTCCTTCTGATAAGAGCCCCTGTTCCTTTATAACCCCCCCCCCCAAAAAAAAAACACCCCTTTTCCATTCTCAAAAGTGCCCTTTTTACCTCTGGTATAAAGTGCCAATATTCATGTGCGACAAATACCGCATATTTCATCCCTTGATAATGGCTCTTTTTAATATGACATACTCCTGCTCCTTTTCTTTTTTGATAAGTGCCATTATCGTTCTTGATAAGGGCCCCTTTTTTCTTGCTCCATAATTTGTGCCCCTAATTTATAGCGATTTAGAGCAACTTTACTTTAATTTCGTCAAGGCTTGCTCGCTACGCTCGCTCACATTTATATTTGATATAGGCCTAGTTATGTTACTTATTAGAGGTCTTTTCAGTCTCTCATGCCGAGACTGTGTTTAAACACCTTTCAGAACTTTTTTTTCTCTTTATAAGATGTTGTTGATCACCATGCAGCCTCACAGATCTTTAAAAATTGCTCGATGGCTTCGCTCGCTCGCACATTAATGTATAGGTCATCAAACCCAACTGCAAACTTTGATGCTTAAGTAAATTATATTAGAGCATGTAAGAGAGAAACATAATTGAAATCCTTATAAATGTAATCACAATGTAGGGTATATATGACAATGTTTAGATATTGTATATTTTTCCCATTGTAGGTGCCCCTTTTTTTTCCAGAAATAGCCCTTATCAGTGCCCCTAAACTTTGGAAATTTCCCCTCAATGTTGTGATCACACCCCCACTGCTTGAACTGAATTTACGCCGGTGCATTAATGAGTGAAATCAGATCAGCCCCCCCCCCCCCCCCACTTTCAAAAACGCTCCGCGGCCCCTGCAAGCTTAGTATGGCTTCAGGACAACCATGACAACGACGGGCAGGGGCGGCGCTACAGGGGGGCAGAGGGGGCGACCCCCCTATGATTTTTCAAGTAGTGGAAAAAGAAAAAAAAAGAAGAAAAAAGAAGAAAAGGAGGAAGAAAAGGGAAGAAAAGGGAAGAAAGAAGAAAGAGGAGTATTAAAAAGAGAGGTCTTAAACATATAACTCTACATTACCCCTGTTATTTAATGGAGAAAAAAATATGACGTCATCTTTAGGTCGTCTTGCCCCTCCTATCAAAATACCCTGGCGCCGCCCCTGACGACGGGGATCCTTCAGGGAAGGATATCGCAACCTCCACTTCATTGTTTCTTCTGATCATCACGCCCGATGTAGAACTCTTCGTTATTACCCTCCAATCTTCAGGATCGACATAGAAACCACCACATGTCCTTGGGAACATTTATTTTGTGAACAGGCCTATAACGTTTAACCATTTATTAGTATTTAAATGGGAATAATAATTATGCACATGTGCTATTAATATTCATAATATTCAAATTCATATTACTGTTTACTGTTACCCTGATTATTGAACCGATTGTATTATATTCTGATTTCATTTGAAGATTTATATTCCCAGATGGGGATCTTCTCTTATTAAATAGAATATTAACTTTAAATAACTAGCATTCATTTTCTTGATATGTGAGAGTTGGTAAAACAACCTATATCTAGAATAACATGTCAAAGTCCTCTGGACATATCCAGTTGTGACACCCCGTATAATGTGTATGGGTACTACAATGGGGGATGTTGCTTCTAGCATTTCGAGATCGGCAAGAAGAGCTGAAGCTTTTGTATCAGACGAAAAAATGTGTATGAAATATAAAACAGTGAGCTTAAGCCCACCTCACACTATACGATCGGTCTGCGATCCGATTTTGGAAGAAAATGTAAAAATAGCGTCTGATATAAACAGTTTTACACATTAAATATGTTTGATTGAGGTTCTGAATAGTCATATAGATAGTAAAATCGAAATTATGTCCTATTACGAGCTTCTAGTCGGAAGAAAAGCCAAATCGGCTCCTAATCTTAGTGATGTCAGAGCTGTCCTGCGATTGTCTCTGATTTGAAACTGATTTGGCCCTTATTTCGGATATAAGGCTGACATCTCACCAACTTGCTATGTTGAGTATTCATATTACTGAGTATTCATATTGTTTTTCATAACCTGAATTAGGTAGACTTTATCTTTTAAAATGCCTATATTTATTGCTATTGCGATTTATTTCCAAAATCGGATCGTAGTCGATCGTATAGTATGCGGTGGGCTTTAGTCATCAGCGTATTTATTTTCCGGAAAGTAGTATATATGAGAAATTGTTGAAAATACATACCGATATCAAGATTTACAAATCACTTTGTGAGATGTTCTGACTGGATGCGTAATTTTAATTTACAAGTTTGTTGTTTTAGTTGAAACCGTTAAAATAAAGTAATTTTTTTCTAAACAAAGAACATATTTTTGTTTTAATGTTTTTTGTTTTCTTGTTTTGTTTTGTTTTTGTTTTTTTGTTTTTTTGGGGGGGTTCAGTAGTCTTGTATTGATTCCATATGATATCAAACAATACCAATCAACATACATTGTATATATATATATATATATATATATATATATATATATATATATATATATATATATATACATATATAATATATATATATATATATATATATATACATATATTGGGTGGCTGTCGCCAAAGGAAGTCTACCCGAATCTTCTCTTGTTATTATGCTCTTGGATGCGCTCCCCCTCCCCTTCCCCCTCTTGATTAATTTGTCGGGCAGGCCGGAAATATTTCTGAAATTACATGTACATTTCAATGAAGGAGTACATAGGGGCAGTCACATTTTCAACTTTTAATTACACTTCCACTCTGATTAATGAACAGTCATGAATAATTTTACTTTCTTGTTCGTCGTTTGATTTGATTATCAATATTGTTTTTCAAATCAAGCATATGGTAACAGACAACAATGCAAGCGAGCGAGCATTATTTTGATCAGTGATGGCGTATTATGTATCTACCTGAAGCATAAAAGGGGAACTGAACAACTGGTATTACCTTTTTATTTTGTTTTCCGGGTCACATCAAATCGTCTCGCAGGCTGTACATGACCCGTGGGCCGCTCTTTAAGAACCATTTAGGTTGTAGAACTTATCAAACAAACTGGAATAAATAAAATGTACAATTTTTTTTTTCATTTTTTTTTCATATTATTTATTACATCTTAGAGAGCAAGAAAATACATTTACTTTGAAAATAAGAAGAAGAAAAAAAAATCATTAACCTGTTGCTGGTAATTGCAAAATAAATTCAGATCAACTCTAACATTGTCTTAAAATATCTCGGTTAAAGCATTAAATCAGAAGAATGGGTATCAAAGTAACTGATATTTTAATCACAGAGCCTCAAAGTACTGTGTTGGTAGTAGTCAAAAGAGTAATATTATAGATTTCCTTCGTTCTATTTATTCATTTATCTATTATTAAAGTTTTATTTAAGTTATATTATTTTTGGATACACCTATATGATGAGAGTAGCAAAGAACCCATATAAAAGTTTTCTTGAAAGAGTTTGCATTTTCAAGAAATGACTTGTTTTGTGAAGAGAAATTGCAAGTTTAAAGAGAAGGTTGATTTCTGGGAAAGGTGAAAAATAATTTGTGACCCCAAAAATGGTAGGTATGTGCCGCAGGCAAGACAAAAAAAAGGGGCTTTGGAACGAGCATACCATGAACAGGATGGTCTTAAGAACTACTATAGAAACATTTTGGAAAAAGGAGGTCTTTGGAACTGGATTATTGTTATTGGAATATAAGGATCATCGGAACTCGTTTTCAACTTTTCACCAAAAGTGATATTCTTCAAAAGGGGCCGGGGCGGGCCAGAACGGCCGGAACGACGGAATGAAAAAAAAGCGGTGCTTTGGAACGGTTTTCTCTCTTCTTTTTCTCATTAAGAAAAAAATGCTATGCTAAATGGAAAGGAATATGAGTGTAAAAATGGGGGTCTTCTCTGCGGCACATACCCACCACACACTATATACTGAGTGCCCCCCCCCCCTACACTAACCAATTTCAGACTTCAACCCCTGGATCTGGACCAAACACTATTTAACTTTAACTTGAACCTTAAAAAACTGACCTACAACCCAATTATTGCAACCCTAATGCCAAACCTCTATCTTGGACAAAATAAAGCCTGGAGTAATAGACCGCTTCTGTAATGTATACAAATTTATGCAAATAATTCTCTGAGCACCTAGTGACGAGCTATTCCATTAACCTGCTTTTTATAAATGAGCCTCAATGCTTGGAATCCAGTTTGCATACATTATCTGTTGCTATGTCCGGCAAGCCCCCGGCAAGCTTTCAGGTTGTCAAGAACAACTTTGTTTGAAAGGTATGCATAAAATTTGCATACATTACCGAAGCGGTCTATTGCCACTAGAGCAAATGTTGTAGCACCAGGACCCTGTTTCATAAAACTTATTATTAACAAGTTACAATGATTGTTGTAAGCTACTCAAATCCTTGAATCTGATTGGCTGAGAGCAAATTTGTCATAGAAATTGAGCAGTTGTTACTGATAACAAGTTTTATGCAGGGCCCAGAAACCTATCGTTACAAGAGCCAGGAATAATTATTTTCCTGTAAATATCAAAGTTTTAAATCTCTACAGACTGGCAGTGCATTTCAAAGTGATCATCCTAGCAAGATATAAAATACTGATACACAGCTTTACAAAGAGTGAAGAAAAGGAGAAAGGGCAGTGGGGACAGTGGAACACAAAAGGAGAAAGAAAGAGAGAGATTCGACGGTATAAAGATCAGTGTTGTAGTAGAGTACGGCCTCGAGGCCATCTTTTTAGTGGCCTTGGCCCTTGGAGCAAGTCACATGTTCAAAACCTATTGAAGGTAAAATTTTTCAGTGGCCTCAAAACTGCTGGGCTCAACGACATCACTGATAAAGATGAGTGAGAGAGAGAGACGGACAAACAGACATACAGACAGACAGACAGACAAAGACAGGGAAGACAGACAGAGAGAAAGAAAGAGGGGAAAGAGTAAGAGGAAGATACACCTACTGGCAGACAGAGACATGATACAAAATACAAGCAAAGAGATTAATAAATAACACTGATTTTCAGTGCTCTCTATTGAGACAGCTGCAAAATGTTACATACACTAATGTAGACCAAACCTAACACTAATGGACAAAAGATTATGGTCATTGGCTCTAGACCTAGACCAAGATTAATAAACTACATGTACACGCTAGCTCAAAACCTGGTCTCGTAAATACAACACACCACCTCTTACTAAAACGATAAGAGAGGTTTGCAAGATAATAATGAAGTGAGGATATTGTCTACTGAGAGCGAGAAGGGCATTAACACAATTTTAAGGAATATGAGTTAATGCCCTTCTAATGTCCAGCTGAAGACATGATACTTGGCAGTTTGATGCAATACATGAATGAGTGTTTAAAGAGGTAGCAGGCCTTGGATAATGGTTGACATAACATTTCAAAAACCTGATTTAAGATATAACCCATTTTTTTTTTCATTCTCCAAGCTTCAGTCCTCTATGCGTGGGATTGCACGGCACATTAAATGACAAAATCAAATTATTGCAAATAAATAGATAATCACTCTGCACATCTTTGTGCAGATTACAGATCTTTGATCAAGACAAATTTCTTTCACAAATATAATGGAAACTTTTAAAAAGTAATGTACATACACGTAATTGCAGAATGCAATATCTTGTAATGAAAAGTCTAATTTGGCATTTCACAGCAACTTGATAAGTCTCATAAATATTCATATCTTTGCCATGACCAATGGAAAAAAATAAGGAAGAAATTATTGGGGAAAAAAATGAGTAAAAAATTCTAAACAAAATGAGTTGTACAACAACTTTCCAATTACATGTATATATAAATCTTTACAAAATGTTATCAGAAGTGGACACCACTGCTGAGAGCTAGAAGGGTGTTATTTCCATGTAAAAAGATGAGTTAACGCCCTTTTGGCTCTCAGTAGACATCTAATCAGCTCCTGTTATGTTGTTTGTGATGACATGTTATCCATCTGGGCATCAAATATCATGTGATGAATGCGAAACTTGAGCGTTGCCCGAACATCTGCTGGCAACGTCCTGACGACGGCTGCCATGCTCAAGAAAAATCTGTCCTCTTCGTCCTGCTCGTTGTGCCTCCGGAGGTAGGACAGCAGCGCACCACGTACCTCGTCCGAGTCCTTCTCACGCTCCACCTGCCTCTGCGCTTGCGACAAGAGGGTGTCGTGCAAGTCCTCGTTAGAAATGCTACTCCTCCGTTTCTTTGGGGGAAGCATCCCTTCAAGTTCATCGCTCCAAGAGTTGTGACATTCGGTTGAAGATGTAGGTACCGGGAAATGCGGTGTTTCAGAGATGGTGTCCATGACAACATGGTTGGGTAGCACATGATTGTTCATGTGAATAGTGTTAGCTGCAGGAAAAAATTTGGAAAAGAAAAGTAAAATAGGACTGTATTCCATTGTATTCCTTAAACAGCTAACATGAGCTTAAGCAAAAAAAATGAATTTAAGCAAAACTTTTCATTCTCACACTTGTCAAATTCCTTACACCAACTCTGAAACCCACACATCATACCTCACCGAAACTCTGAAACTTGAAACTGAACCCTAAACCTTATTAACAACCGAATCACAAAGCCCAACCTCTACATCTCTTCAGAAATAAAGCTCCCCCCCCCCCAAAAAAAAAAAAAAAAAAAAGAAGAAGAAGAAGCAGATCCACCCATTAATATCACCAAAAATAGTTCCTAAAGATAATGAAAAGAAACAGCAATGAGAAATGAGTCATTACCTGCAAGGTTATTGGTTTCTGGTTTTGGTGACATCAGCTCTTCTGCTTTGACGACCTCTTCTCGCTTCATGGAGTAAGGGTGTCTAATCAGCTTCTTCTTTGACTGATGATATATATTTAACAAGAAAAAAAGATGGAATAAATGAATTCACCTTTTTATCAAAATACTCTCAAATCTTAAAACTCGCTTGAAGTCAAATGCAATAGATTTCGGACATTGCATGTGAAAAGTTATCTTCTAGAAATCTCTACACGTAAAAAAACTTCTATTATAACTTATTAACGACATTACACCATGTAACAAAACAAGTCTCTTGGCAGCCAACATTGAAGTAAATATGTTCTGCTATATGGAAAAAATTTACAAACAGTAATAAATATGAGAATTAAGAATAGACATTGTCAGAAATACAGTTCAAAGTATAGCAATCAAATTTCAAAAGTTCTTGGGAAGTGGAATGGGACATTATATCGTACTGTGATATGTGCTACCGGGTATACAATGAAATATGATTATCATGATTGGATTAATAAAATGACAATATGAAATTAGCAAAGGCATATTAGAGAACTTGTATGAAGGTTGACGTTTGCATGGTAGATTAGATAACTTTGATCAGGTTTACAGATCACCATGTGTGTAAGTCCTGAAAAGGACTGTTGGGTTGGAAAAGGATAGCAGAACAAGGAGAGAAGAGGAGATGTAAAAGAGCGAGAGAGAATAGGAGTACAGAGTATCTTTCTTGATAAAGTGAAGTCCTGAAAAGGACTAGTAAACCAGATGAAAGGAGGTGAAGGAGCGAAGGTGCTTGACGTTCCTGAAGACGTTTCTTCACTGCTGAAGATGGACAGTCAAGCTGGCTGGAACATCCTTTTCAGGACTTACACGCATGGTGAACCGTAAACCTCATCATGTTAGAGACCTCCTAGTCTTTTAAAGGGACCGAAAAGTTGCCAGTCGTGGTGTTCGGTGAACGAGCATGCAATAGCAGTGATATACATTCGACCGAAGAAAGACGAACTGAACAACCCAAATGACAAACTACCTCACCCTCGACGGCAAATTTTGTTTGCTGCTCCAAGATTGTTGTTATGCACTGCCTTGCAATAGAGGCAAGCGAATGAAATTGAACGTACATGGATATCGAGCGGTGGCTCCCTTTAATAATGATATTCATAACAATTGAACACAGTTCTGATTGTATTAGTTATACCTTATGTCTTGAGGAAGGTGTTGGATGAGCCTCGGGATCAAATCTGATGCGAAACCTGCGTGGTAACTGGTCGTATATTTCCTGCAGTATGAAAAGCAAGAAGAAAGAATGATAGACGGATGAGAAAGAAGAAAGAGAGAAAGAAAGAGCAATGAATATATCCATATAGCGCAAATACATTTCATCATCACAGTTGGTGATGTCAGGCAAGTGTACTGGGCAGTACCTCAATGCCACAAAAATACAATTTCAAAACATTTAAATCTGCTTACCACAAATATAAGAATAAAAAAACAAAATTTTGATTAAATTGTTAAATAGCCATGCTGGACAGGACTGGTGTCCAAGCTCTTCATGGCTGCCATATCTTATAAGTAATGATGATCATTATCTGCAGTGACTGGTTTGCACCATTCTATTGCTACATATAACATTGTCATATTATACCATTCTTCTATGTGAATGTACACACCTTTCTTCCTCTTTTTGTGACTGACCTTTGACACAGGATGATTGTGCTCCAGGATGGCCTTGGTGACCCTGAGGTAACGGCCATCTGCATCAGCTCGGAGGGTCATCATGAATGGACATGCCATTTGGTGGGTGCTAAAAAAAAAAAAAAAAATTGAAGTGAATAAGAACAAAACTGTATCGAACAAGGGAGACAATAAATTCCTGTTTGTAAATTGTGAATTTTTAAAGACTTGTTGGCAGATCTAAAAACTAGAGACCTCTGATGATGAATGGAGAATTTGAAAGCATCGGGAGGAGTAGATATCCCCTTTATAGCCTACTGGCCAGCGAAAGTCGAAAGTGAACACATGCTTATCACGAAAAGAAAGATCATAACACCTGAAAATTTATATTCAAGTGGGGCATCCACATTGCAATTCCCTATGGGTAAACTCTCTAGAGGTCTTTCACTGGTCACCCTCAACTGTTGTGGAGCAAAGTAGGACTTTTAAACTTAAAGAGAATGAAAGGTTGTGCAAATTCAATGGAATGCACTATTGTCAATTCAAAAAAAGAATATCCCTTCCTTAGAAAGTTATACATGGAGTGGAACCTTGTTATAACAAACTCCTTGGGACCAAAAGATATTACCTCTTTATATCGAAACCTTGTTATATCAGGGCTAAAAAACAATAGAATACAAAGAAGTGGACTGGCAAAATCACCTTGTAATAATAAGTTTGTTATAACAGTGTTCTTTATAATGAGGTTTCACTGTACATGCCATGAAACTTTTGGATTTGGATAATTACAAGGTCATCTGACGGCAAATACGTAACCATATGAATGTAAATTGACATCAAAAGTATTAATTTTACTTGAAATTTGACTTAGGTCTGATCTAAGCTCTAGTGCCATGCTACCAATAATAGACAGTCATCTGGGCTCTGTTTCATGAAAATTACTATCAATAACAAGCTGCAATAACTGTTATAAGCTAAACTGAAATCCTTACATCTGATAGGCTGAGAGCAATTTTGTCATAGAAATATATGGCAGTTGTTACTGATAAGTTTTATGAAACTGGGCCCTGACATACTAAAATCTTAAATATGGTCGGTAACATAAGGGACAAATTAAATTTGATGTGCCTATTTGTAGCTTACCTCTTGCGATTTTGGGCATCTCCCGTTCTCCCTCCATGTATGCAGCAGTACTGAGGTGAACAGAAAAGAAAAAAAGAATCTAGAAGATTAATTCCATCAAGGTTATTGTAAAATAAGGGAAATGTTTGGAATTAATTGGATATTTCATATCTTATGACATTACAATGGTGGTTAATGAACTGACCTTTAGATGTTAGATTGTTAACTTTGCTTTGTTGATTTCATTGAAATTATATGCTTGTCTGAGGGAAAGGGAAGGAGGTTGTTTTATGAGTGTTATAAGCCAGAAGTAACATTGATTAGACCAAGTATATATATCTTTTCACAAAGTACTTAAAAAAAAAAAATCTGTCTTCTTGTATTCACAAAATTTCTTTTATGGTTTTAAACAATTCTCTGAATAAGAATGCTAGGAAACTAGTTCAAGAATACAGGGTATTTGATTTTAAGTATTCAGCTTAATTCCAATTATAGATTGCTTGCATTTGGCAAGTATATACATGGAAAAGCATGGTGAATAGAACTGTATGATGACTTAAACAAAATTGAAGGTATTGTAGTTGTATTATGTAGACAAAATTATATTCAATACATTTAAAGGTCCACTTTAAATTTACTGTAAACACATGATTTTTATAGATACATGCAGGTATTGTCTATGATAGGTATACTGTAGATCTAGGTCATAACACCAACAAATCAAAAGACCAACAAATCTTCCCATTTACAGTCGGAGAGGAGGAGATCAATTAACTCGCCGTTCAGACCGAAATCGTTTTGAATCTGTAACGGTCAACGAAGCACTCACGTTCAGAAGTTCACCTTTTTACCAAAATTTCCCCCTCTCGTTTCTCCATCGTTTGTGGGCGGATTTCGCTCAGAATTTCAGGAATGATTTGAAAGAGTCATATCAATGTGCACATGAAATAAAAAATAAAATGATGAATTACTTTTCATTTTATCAAACCTTTCATGTTTTGTTGTCCTTCAAAACTACCCTCAGATTATTTACAGACAAATCCTGACGTTTCGCTCAATATTCATTATCAAGTACATGCATATTCTTGAGACTTTTACGGACCTCGTGACGAAATTTTCGCCGTGCCGAAGCCTTACTTTCGGAGATATAATGGAAAATATATTGGGTTATTTTGACAAACTGAAAACTGTGTAGGAACAGTAACCCGAAGAAAAAAAATGACGTCATGGCTAGAAATCAGACTGCGCGCATGCGCACTTCCTCCCCTTCTTCTTCTTCTTCTTCTTCTTCTTCTTTTTCTTCTTCTTCCTCCCCCTCTTCTTTATGATAATAATAATAATAATAATAAGAATAATAATAATAATAATGACAGAATACATGTAATCATTATTATCATTATCATAATTATTTATTTTACTATTATTATCAGTGGTGGATTTAGGGGGGCACATCCAGCCCGTGCCCCACCCCCCTTGAAAGAAAAATGTACATTGTACCCCCCCCCCCCGATTATTAATATAACATTTCTCTTATACTACTGCTACTGCATATTTTATTTTCATGATTGATCAATATCAGTGGACTAGCAATGAAGTCGTAGCAGCAGCAGGAGCAGCAGTAGAAGTAGTAGTAGATTTTATAA
Organism: Heliocidaris tuberculata; assembly: GCA_025618425.1. Classification (NCBI taxonomy): domain Eukaryota; kingdom Metazoa; phylum Echinodermata; class Echinoidea; order Camarodonta; family Echinometridae; genus Heliocidaris; species Heliocidaris tuberculata. Next base: position 15,460,442 of record CM046850.1, on the reverse strand, counting down.
ATAGAATCATCGTGTCAAAGTAGAAGCTCCCCTTCCTCCTGTTCCACACCAGATCGATGACCTCATTGACCTGGCACACACAGCCAAGCAGCACTGGTTCAGCTGCTGCAGCAGACGACATGAGAGTTTACTAAGTACATGTCAGTGCTGTGTCGATGGTAAAGGGTAAAGCCATGAGGTCGATAATTAGTTTATTTCAGGTTTATTTCCGTAAATATATATTTGCTATGAATTTCTGAGGCATTTGGAAGATTATTCAAATCTTCCAAAGATTACATTTCCCCCCACGAAATCAAGTGAAAGCCGTTTTATCTTTTAAACCCAACAAGAATTAGCATAATGTGGGACTGTATTATTGAGAATGACGTCATCGCCACGGAAAGCGACTCGGTAGATCAGCGTTCGGATTCAAGGTACGAAAATGCATTGTATTTGATTTTTTACAGACATTTTCGGATGCATGGTTTTTAGAAAATGATATTTCACACAAAGTATCTTTAATATCTGATTAATGACATACTCCAATATCTCTTTTGTTTTCCGATTAGAAATATGTAATTTTAATACATATTTTGGACTTTTATTTTGTATTTTTAATGTAATGTTTCTTGTACGTTTGTCCCCGTTTTTCCATCGATTTTGAAAAAAAAAATATGATGACTAGTTAATCTGCTGATTCCCATTTTCAAAACCATTAAGATCATTCAGATTCATGGTCATATGCCAAAGTTATAGCAGTTTTGCTTCGACACTTCCCCAGCGGTTTCACCGAAACATCGTGTTCATTCAACAGAAAAGCGAGGTCAAATCAATGCGAATTCTTGGGTTAATTGCACCGTTCGGCACTGCCTGTTTAAACATACTTTTAATTTATTTTATGAAAATTGGCCTTGCCTCTTAAATTCAAATAATTATAATAGGTAACAATAATGATGAAGAAAATAATAATAATAATAATAATAATAATAATAATAATAATAAAATAGTACATGTAGTAGTAGTAGTAGTAGTAGGAGTAGGAGTAGATCTAATAATAAATTTAATTTAAGAACAATAAACATCACTCATCATCAAAACCATACAGATAGGGTCTATTCATAAATATATTAATAACTATGATAAAGAAACATAATAATAATCAACTGATCATCATATTAATGATAGTGATAATAAACCAGTTCTTATATAGATCTCTAAGACATAATGACTTTGATTGGAAAAGGTCTCTAGACCTCTCAATCAGTCAATGTGCATGTGTTAAACATTGACTGTGATTCACGGCCATTAAGGCTATTGAGGGAGAAAAAAATATATACAAGTATATCATATGTAGGAAAAATATGAGCAAAGAATCTTTTTTTTCCGTGTAGGGTATACTATGAGAGAAGACTGTTTAAACTCAAGTTACAATTTGTACACAAGTACATTTCAATGTCATACATTTCAATGTCATTGCCATAAGGCATAACACACAGGTACTAGTGTACATGTCATGCACACTTCAGATAAGCTTCTACATGTAAGTGTGTCATGCATGTACATGTACGATACATATACATATACATAAGTACATGTAAGCTATGTAGGTCTGCGGGCACATACACAGCAACATGTAATTCACATACATGTACGTTATGCCTAACATGAATTAGAGATGGAGGCATCCACCATGCGATATACATACCCTCAGATCGCCGTAAACCAGGCTCTCATTCACGACTTTATTTGGAGCTCGACGTGTGCAAGTGATCTTTCTGGATTCCCTTATGTAGAGTGGAGACCATGAGCTCCTTACAAACCTCTTGATCTTCTCTTCCAGGTCTTTATAAGTTGTAAAACACTCTCCAATTCTAAAATTAACAGCCATTTCGCTCAGATTCGACGAGCTAGCTCGCCTGGCCTAGCTCGCACTTTGTAGATTATGGAACGCTAGTTGTGTACACAGTGAAATTAATTATGTTTTGTGTTGTGTTCAAGAATGGTTTTGGGGTATGTCATGTCCATCGCGGCTATGTCTGACATGGGGGGGGGGGGGGGGTATTCTTTAAAGTGGTATTTTATCTAATACCTGTATCTGTATAAAAAAAAAAAAACCCTGTATATCATAAAACAGGGTGAATTCCACCTAATCTACCAAAGAATTGGTGCCCCGTCTCCATCGCGTGCTATTTATACGCTCGGGGGTGGGGGGGGGGGGGGGGGGTACCGTATGTTTAATTGAGGCCAGTACGGCATCCGCGTCCATGAAAACGAGTAAAAAAGGTTGTTTTTTCACCACCAGTCCGGTAACCTGGGAATCTCGTGTAGGGTATCAAAAACAGGAAAGAATCTACCAATCCTCGAATAGGGTGTACAATATACCATGCAAGATCTAAAAAAATCAATGTGAAGGATCTAAAAATCAGAATTTTTGCGGATTTTCTCTGAATAGGGTATCAAACCCCCCGTCAAAACCTCTCGACTTAAATCCTCGTTTAAGGTGCTTTTCAGAAATTCATGGACGCGGATGCAGTACAGGCCTCAATGAGACATATATAACCCCCCCCCCCCCCCCGGGTCTATGTACCGAACATATAAACTAGTTTTTGTAGTATTCTGCATGCCCCCAAAATAAAAAGCGAGCCAAATGTTTGTTTTGTTTTTGTTTTTGTTTTAAGTTCTACTGGTCTATATGGTCTAAATAAGATAGACCTCTGCCACTATCAACTGGCATCTGTTATGAGGATCTAACTTATCTCTGGTCTGTATGGTAGGCCTATAGGCGCAGGTGATGAGTTCACTCACATCCACGACAAAGTGACCGACGGTTTTGAAACATTTTCATAAAAATGGTGTATTTTCCTTGACATTCTTTCCATCCTCAGCTGACATCCTAAAAAAAAAAAGTAACATGTGCGTTGATGTTGTCTTGCCATGTAGTCGCGCTCCCGCGCTCGAGATCTCGATCGATCGAGTTATAAGATTCTAACAAAAATTTTGGCAAAAAGGATCAAGGAAGTATTGAATGAAATTATTAGGGGAGACCAAGTAGGTTATATGAAGGGGAGGAATATTGGTGAGGCCATACGTATCAGGGGCCGCGGAGCGTTTTTGAGAGGGGGGGGGGGCTGATCTGATTTAACTCATTAATGTCAATTTTCGAGCCCTTTTCCCGAGATTTTTTTAACGTGTCTACTAAGAAAAGTGGGGGGAGGCTGCAGCCCCCCACCCCCACCCCCTGTTCCGCGGCCCATGCGTATTATAGATTATTATTTTTCATACATCCTATTATAATTTACCTGGTTTTCTGCTGGACATAGATTTTGAAAAAGCTTTCAACTCGGTTTCATATCAATTTCTTCAAAAAGTTTTGTTATCTTTTGGATTCGGTCCATCTTTTCAAAAGTGGGTCAAAGTTTTGTACACTTAAGTTGTGTTTTGAACGAAGGAGGTTCCACAGTCTATTTCAAAGTGGAGAGGGGCGTTAGGCAGGGTGATCCGCTGTCGTCTTATTTACATAGGCATAGCCAGGGGGCCCCAGAGGGGCACTGCCCCTCCCCCTATTCAGCCCCTAAAAAAAGGAAAAAAAGAAAAAAGCGAGAGCAAAAAAGCGGGAGAAGTGAGACAAAAAAGCCTAAAATGGCGCTACGAGCCGTTACCTTTCAATCAAAATTTGCTAAAACGTCAAAGTTTTCGCGCTTCGCGCGGGAAGGGTAAAATACCCCCCCCCCTCTCTGCACCCACCCCTGTTACAGTGCATTATTGCGGCCAAATAATTGAAAAGCAGTCCGGGCGTCGAACTAACTTTCCGCCTAAAAAAAGGTGCTGCGAGCCGTTATCTTACTCTCAAATTTGCTATAAAACGTCAACCCACCCCTGTTACATATACATTGCAGTATTGCGTCCAAATAATTAAAAAGTAGTCCGGGCGTCGAACTAACTTTCCGCCTAAAAAAAAGTGCTACGAGCAGTTATCTTTCTCTCAAATTTGCTATAAAACGAGCGGCTTTCGCGCTTCGCGCGGGAGGGGGGAAACTCCCCCCCCCCTCCCTGCACCCCTCCCTGCCCCCCCCCCCCCTGGGGAGCACGCTTCGCGTTCTCACAACCCAACCCCCTAAAATTAAATCCTGGCTACGCGGTTGGATCCTTCACGTCTGCCCCCCCCCTATTGAAAAATCCTGGCTACGCCAGTGCTTATTTATTTATTTTATACATTGAAATAATGGCACATATAAACTACCAACAGACAATTCGGTGGAAGGAATTCATTTTGGAGATAAGAAAATTAAATTAGTTCTTTATGCGGATGATATGACTTTTTTTGTACGCAATGTAAAATCAATAAATAGGCTAAAGGTATTATTAGCAGACTTCGAAAAACTATCGGGACTAAAAAATAAATAGGGATAAGACTAAAATATTATTCAATTCAATTCAATTCAAATTAACATTTATTTTCTTCCATTGATTTTGACAACATTCAACATCTGTTCAAATAATTAAGATTAGGTCGATGTCAATGTTTGGAATTTAATTTTTCTTTTTGTTAAAAAGACTTTGTGAAGATTCTAGGGGTGTTCTTCTCCCAAGATGAAAATACGAAAGAAAATATGAATTATAAGGAAATCTTGAGTAAAATAAAGTCACTTTTAAATTTTTGGAAGCAAAGAGATTTAACCTTACTCGGGGAAAGATTCAACTGCTTAAAGTGCACATATATTCTAAAGTTATATACCGAGCGTCACTCATTCCATTTCCCAGATGGTTTTATGATTCGTTAGATAAATTAGCCTTTGATTTTATAGGGAAAGGAAAGAAAGATAAAATAAATAGAAATACAATGTTCTTAGACTATAAGCAAGGGGGGGGGGGGTAAAAAATGACGAACTTTCCTGCAAAAATGTTGTGTGAGTTAGGGATGAAGATATGAAATGGAAAGAGTAGGCTATTTTAACTTTGTCACTATAGACACATATAGGTGGAGAATTCATATTTTCATGTGATTATTTATCAGTGTTATTAACCCTTTCAAGACAATTGACCACATTTTGTGGTTTGGCTTAATAAGTTTTGATTCAGAGCTCTAAAAAATATACCAGATGTATGAGTAGAAAGAGCAAAAATTTCTGCACATGCTATGTCCATTTTTGTCACATGACCATATTGCGTTTGATGTAAGGAATTTTAAGAAGGAGAATAAACTTCAATATCCTTAACCCTTTCAAGACAATTGACCACATTTTGTGGTTTGGCTTAATAAGTTTTGATTCAGAGCTCTCAAAAATATACCAGATGTATGAGTAGAAAGAGCAAAAATTTCTGCACATGCTATGTCCATTTTTGTCACATGACCATATTGCGTTTCATGTCAGGAATTCTAAAAAGGAGAATAAGCTTCAAAATCCTTAAATTAGCAACACATTGAGAGATTCAAAATCATTGTTTTTCATCAAAATTGGCAATTTTCTCAACGTGTCGATAAAATCACTAACCATGTTTATTGTTCTAAAAGACATTACACCTATTAGAACCATCTAGCACTAAAAGAAAAATATTATTGTTGCCAATTTGAAGAACGAAATGTGATCAATTTAGCCCTCAATATTTTCTTGGGGGGGGGGGCAAACATATCATTTTGCCCCCCCCCCCAATAAATCCGGAGGTGTAAAATAAAATAAGGAAAAACTGATGCAAAACTGGGGAAATGAAACCTTCCAAACAATGAAATACAAAAGGTTTTACACGGTCAGACTTCAATTTCTCCGCGCTCTCCGCACGCAAATTCTCTAATCTTGACTGCGTCATGTAACCGTGGAGAAGAGGCGTTCCAAAAAATCATGACGCCATTAAAAAACGTTCTGAACATACATAATTCAATTCAAAGTTTAAATTTTCATCTTTAATTAGTTTGTTCTCTATTTTTTCATATTTCATTAGTATTTATTTTTTCTATTATCTTCTCTACTCAATTTGCTGTTATGTAACTTATATTTTCCCATCATTTTGTCGTTTTCCATGTGATCTTTAATTCCATTTTCTGTTCATGATATCGATATGCATACTTTACTTAAGTTCAAATTACCATCATATCTTTATCAATGCTGTGATGATCAGAGGCAGCGCTCCGGGGAAGGGGGGGGGCAGAGGGCACAGTGCCCCCTCACTTTTTCAAGTACCCCAAAAGTGCCCCTTTTCATAGCTGATAAGTCCCCTTTTCTTCGTATATAGTGCCCCTTTTTCTTTCTAATAAGTGTCCTTTTTACCTTCTGATGAGTGCGCCTTTTAACCTCAGATATTAGTGCCCCTTTCGTTTTCTGATAAATGCGACATCGGTAGATACTGGTATATATAAAGTATATATATATATATATATATATATATATATATATATATATATATGGGTATGTATGAAGTCCACAAAAGAGCCGCTAGCTCCAAATAATCAGAAAGGCTTCATAATAATACATTCCCCTACTGATATCAGCACAATAGCGAGGCAGTAGAGCAGGGGGTATATAGGAGGGGCCCAATGCCCTAAATTATACAAGAATGAACAGTGCTCCTAAATTATAAAAGAAACGAGGACAATTTTTTTCTAAATTTTTTTCTAAAGCTCACTCGCTATGCTCGTTAGGAAAATCGCTGTATATAATTCAACACCCGTTGCCTTCAGCATTAGAAATAAATCTTAAATTTTTTGCTCGATTGCTCCGCTCGCTCGCAAATGAATAATCAGGCTATTACACTCAACTGCAAAGTAGTTTTTTTTTTTTTTTTTTTTTAAATCTAGAACCATGTTAAGATAGAAACAATAGCGTGTCGAAAATGAATCAATGATCCTCGGTTGTGTATTGATCAGAATGTACCGGTATATACTAATGCCTCTAAGTGGTATTTTCCGCCTTGTTTCCACCCTTTGTAGGTGCCCCTTTTTGTTGGTGCCTCCTCCCCCCCCCCCCCACTTTGAAAGACGCACCGCCGCCCCTGATGATGAATGAATTGAGTGCGAAATGATCATCGTTACGATAGGCTGTCTTGCCCCCCCCCCCCATCCGAAAAACGGATCGACGCCCCTGCTTTAATATGATAACCAACAAGAGCCCGGAGCCCATCGTCCACCGGGGGGGGGGGGGGGGGGGGCTTTAGATAGGGGGATAGAACCACTGAATGGTGCGAACTCAATATATTACATTGCTTGTTTGTTGTTTTTTTTCTTTTTTATAGTTGTTTATACAATGTTTTTTTTTTTTTGTAGAAGTGATGGAAGTTTTCTATAACATAACTTGATTTTATTAATCATTTACTGCTGATTTCCGTTAATCTTTATACACAACGTAGATGTTGATTGTTATGTATTGTATGTATTGTTTGATATCATATGGTACATGGTATCAATAAAAGATTACTGAAAAATAAAAACATTGCAATCGGAATGCTCTCGCGCTAGCTCTAGGCGCGGCGCGGCGCGGCGCGGCGCGTCGATCGAGGCGCTCGCGCTATAGCTAGCGCTGCGCTAGCGCATGCATGGATATGCATGCATACGCTAAAGAAATAGATTTGGTAGAGGTCAGTGCATGGATGCGGTGCATGATGCACGTGACCTTACGGTATTCCAGCTGGGAATTCCCAACAATAGGTATGCAAAACAACCCATTCGGTCTTTTACTTTTAGGATAGGTAAGGGTTTGAATAAAAGAAGCTCGGGTAATAATACTAGCTAAAATCTTTTTTTTAGTTTTAATGGCACCGATCTGATTGAGTGAGATATGCATCTGTTGGTTAATGTCAACCTCGTAACAACAGCAGCCCAGACGGTATGCAGAGCCTCGGCCTAGCCGCGACCGATCGGCTGGGGCAGCGCAGCACGTCTGCATGTATTGCATTGCCAATACTAATAGACCACTTCGGTAATGTTTGCAAATTTTATACATACTTTTCAAACAAAGGTTGTTCTTGACAACCTGAAAGCTTGTCGGACATAGCAACAGATAATGTATGCAAACTGGATTCCAAGCATTGAGGCTCATTTATAAAAAGCAGGTTAATGGAATAGCTCGTCACTAGGTGCTCAGAGAATTATGATGTGCATAAATTTGTATACATTACAGAAGTGGTCTATTGCCATCTGGACAGCTTTGGCCATGTGGTCGAACTCTCGTAGTATTACTGCAACTTAGTCTAGTATTATTAGTCCAGCAGATTGGTGAAATAATTGTGCACTTTTTCATAAAATCATGAAATTTGGAATGTAGGTAGACCTAGAGTCTAATAATTTAAGGCGATATCGTGGTTGAGACTTCAGGATGACGAAACCACTTGTTCACATCGTTTTTAATTGCAACTGCAAGCAGTTCTGACTAGATCTAGATTCTATTTACATTTGTTGTAAAAATGGGCTGTAGCATTATTGTTTTTACTATAAATTAGTCCTTTGCCTGATAACCCAGAACATGCAGAATAACATGGGATATTAGGAGATTGCACAATATAGCCAATCCAGCATGGGGTGTTTCATGAAGCTGTAAAGTTACGCATGACCTTCCAAATCACTTAAATATGACAAGCCAAATAGGATGCTCAATCATTTTTCACTGCATCCACTAAAGTTGAACAGTGGTCAGTGCAGATGTAGATTAACATTCTTATTATAACGTTTTTAATGCAAAGTATATTTTTGCCATAATTTAATTGTGGTTTATTGGAAATACAGTCACACTTTGTTAAAACATCAGGAAAAACTTTAGGCATCCAATCTGGCACTTCATATTCAAGTCATTCGTAAAGTCATGCGTAACTTTACGAACAGCTTTATGAAACACCCCCAGGTTATAGATTGTCAATATATGTGTCAATCTAAGCCTAAGGGACTGGGGGAAGTGTAGTAAAATGTTTATGTAAAATGTTTATAAAATGTTTATAACAAACTTTCGTTTTACTTTACATTTTTAAAGTTAATCTTAACTTAATTTAAAGCTTATAAACTTGAGTGGCATAAAAGTGTTCACTTGGTTAGTACCCGTATGCTGGAAATGTCTAGACAAAATATTCTAACTCTAGCATTTAAAACATGTTTCTCTTGTTATTGTAGAGCTAACGTTATAGGTCTACTAACAGTTAGACCAAAAATTCTGTCTCTCGTTCGTTAGCCTCTTATCTTGGGAGGGTCGTTTCTTCACTTAGAGACAGAAACCGGCCTATTACTCTGCTGTGCAAACCGACTACACACTGACGTGTAGTAGGCATGTAGTTGGAAAAATACGTATATTTTTATTTTTTTATATATTTTTATAAAGTAGGATGGGGGGGTTGCATTTCCGGACAGTTAACAAAAATTGGCCTGTCAATTTTGCCGTCAGATTTTACGAAAAACATGCATCAAGTAACACTAAAACTAGTGAATATTTGCAATTCACATGATTTTCAACCTATCCTGTGAAAGATTTGTGACAATTTGCCTGAAAAGTTGTTCGATTTACAGTTTAAAAATGACCTGTCTGGATTAACAACCTGTCCGGAATTACAACGTCTGGGTATAAATAGATTAGGCCTAGGCTCTACACCTTAATGAATCTGTTCACTTACCAGTTTGACTCTTATTCCTTTTAATGCTCCTTTTTCAGGTATTTCAGGGTCCAAGGTATTCCCCATTTGAAAATCTTGCAGCTGTATTCAAACTGTTATTAGTGTGTAGTCTGTATGTACAATCGGTTTGCAGAGCAGATCGATAGGCCCGCTTCTGTCTCTAAGTGAAGAGCCGACACTACCAAAATAAGAGGCTAACGAACGAGAGACAGAATTTTCAGTCTATATAGGTCTACATGAGGAATGTTTTAAAGGGCAATCCAACCTTGATAATAAGATGATTTGTGTGAAAGCAGAAAAATAAGAAAAACAGGATGGTGAAAGTTTGAAAGAAATCGGACAAGGACTAAGAAAGTTATGGATGTTTGAAAAATGAGATCACTACATCTATGCGAATCTCAAATTGGCAATTTGGTGAGTCGATTGTGACATTTTTGTGGACAACTCTCCCATTTGTCATACACAAAGATATCATCAATTTGCAGTTTTCTTCGAGGCGCTTTTACCGTCGGGGCAGTACTCAAAATATATTGGAGATAGCATATTGTTTAGGTCCTCATGAAAGACAAAGATCCTACTAAGTAATACATTTTGAAAAAAGTGATATTTTAATAATTTTATGTGTTGGAGCGAAGGGAGGAGTTGTCCACAGCTACATCACAGTGACATTACTTATTTGACCAATTTGAAATTCCCATATGTATAGTGATTACAACTTTCAAAAATTTATAACTTTCTTATTGCTTGTCCAATTTCGTTCAAACTTTCACCAATCTACTTCTCTGATTTTTCCTCTTTCTTTCAAAGCAACTTGCTATTAAGGTTGGATTTCCATTTAATCCACCTCCATACTTTCCCACAAATACCATATCCATCAATTGTCTTAAAGGGAAAGTTAACCCTGGTATTAAGTTGATTTGAATACAATGAGAGAAACAGATCAGTGTAAATTTTAGCAAAAGTCTGATAAGAAATAAGAAAGTTATATGAAGTTTTGAAGTTGTAATCAATCAAAAAAAAATTTGTGACTCCATGACGTATCTTGCAAGCTCCTCTCCCATTTGCTCAGTACAGAAAATCTCAAATTTTCATTTTCTTAGTTTTTGATGAAGGAATAGAACCGTTTCATACAGGTTTTGTGTAAAAAAAAATATATATATATGAGCAGTGATTACATCGAAGGTGCATGAATGATTGAATTTTTTTAAAGAGAGAAAATGGAAATTAATGATTTTGGGGGTACAGGGCAAATGGGAGAGGAGCTCGCAAGATACATCACAGAGTTGCTAGTTTGTGTTTGATTGATTACGATTTCAAACATTCATAACTTTCATATTTCTAATCGGATTTTGCTCAAACCTTCATTGATCTATTTCTTTAATTTTTCTGCTTCTTTTAAAACCAACTTAATATCAGGGTGAACTTTGCCTTTAAGTAAACTTATATGTGGAACACTATCAAAGGCCTTAACCCTTTCAGGACAAGAATTATTTCAGGGCTGAATCAGTCACATTTGTTCTTCAAATTGGCAACAGTAATATTTTTATTTTTCTTTTGTCTTTATAGCATCAATCATTCAATCATCCAATCATTTGCAAAAGATCAGATTTTTGTCATTCATTTTTATATAAATTATAACAAAATTCTGGACTAAAAATGGTTCCAACAAAAAGTTAATCGACAAAGAATTTCGGAGATATCGCGATCTCAAAATTTGATGTCGGATCGCAATGCGCTGGAGCTGAAAAAGGGGCATTAACGCCATGAGACCTAATTTCACGCATGTGAGTTTACATCTAAGTTTTCCAACGTAGCAATCCATCAAAGGTAACATACATGTAATTGCATCATTTGCAAGACAAAACATCATACAATCATTTGGTATCCTGTTCTACTTACAAGTTTGATTAAATCTTCTCTCAAAATGAGGATTTCTAGACCCTTGTCGATAACTTTATATTTTTCAGAAACTGACGCAAAAAGTAGCAAAATTTGCCGATCTTTTGTCAATACCTTCATAATTTCTCACCCAATTCAAAATAAAATATTATCCCTAGATAATTTCAGTTTTCTAGCTTTGAGATATTGCCCTATGCGCAAACTTAGGTCACACCACTATACATGTACATGTATAATCAGTATTAATTATTACCACCATCATTTTTATCATCATTTTTATCATTTTTTTTCCTTCTTTTGTGTGCTTTTTTCCAGCAAATTGCTAAACTCGGTAAAGTCACTGAACACATTTAATGAAAATGGAGCCTGTACGAGAAAGAAACTGGCTGTTCCCTACAGCTCTGCTGTGCTGCTATGGCTTCTTGAAGGAAGTGCGTCCCTCGGAACCCTTCCTGACCCCTTATCTTCGCAACGATAAGAACCTCACTGAGCAGCAAGTGGACAACGAAGTCTACCCTGTCTGGACGTACACCTACATGGCCGCTCTGATCTTTGTGTTTGTCCTCACTGACTTACTGCGCTACAAACCAGTCATCGTCTTTGAAGGCTTGGCGTACATCGCCACATGGTCGCTCCTCCTCTGGGCATACGGAGTGACGATGATGAAACTCATGCAGTTCATGTACGCTTTTGCCACGTCAACGGAAGTCGCGTATTATGCATACATCTTTGCAGCCGTGTCGTCGGACCACTACAAGCAGGTGTCCAGCTACACAAGGTCATCCCTGCTGGCGGGAAGATTTATCGCTGCTGTTATTGGACAACTCTTAATCTCTTTAAAAGTCACAACATACAGGGGTCTCAATTACATCAGCTTGACATTTGTTTCTTTGGGCTTTGTAATAAGCTTATTCTTGCCATCTGTTCACAAGAGTACATATTTCCATCGAGACTCGCCAGAAGTAACAAACAGTCCTACCCTAGGCGAGACCAATGAAGACCCATCACAAGTTCCCAGTAGTGGAGATTATGATACCGTATCAAGTAATGCATCTCCTTCTGTGCCATCACAGCCACTCGCACGCTCGATGAAAGAGAGAACACATGCATGTTTTTCGTCTACCAAACAGTTTGGTCAGTGTTTGTGGGCTGACTTCAGGAGTTGCTACAGTAATAGACAGCTTTTAGAGTGGTCAATATGGTAATTACCTGTTCCTTCTGAGCAAGAATTCAGTAGGATTATTGTCATGAAAAGATAGTTTCAGTCAGGGTTGGCATGCTTTAAATTGCCTTGATTTGAAAAAAAAAAATAACTGATTTATATAAAAAACAAAGAAATACATAAGAAATTTTGTTCTTGATTTTGTTGATGCAACAAACAAACAAAAAAACACTCAGAAATCACTTTTTTTTTTGGGGGGGGGGGCTGAAAAATTAATTCCAAGTGACAGTTTTTGTACTAAAATACAATGTAGATATTAGATTTTCAAAAAAATCTGTTTCTGTTCAATATGAGCAACATTTAGGGCTATTTATAACTAAAAAAAAATCATATAAATCGATTCAAATCAAATAAATCCAATTTGGATTGGCAACAAAAACACAATTTGACATGTGCAATGCAAAGTTGAAATTGATGTTGATTTTAATTTTTTTTTAAAAATCTTATTTAGATGAAAGGCTTTTGATCATGATTCAACACATGATTATTATTTTTCTGTGATAGAAAATATGTGTGAAATTACTTTTGAGGTTGGGGACAGTATCTGATGGTGAATTTATTTGATTTTGATCCACAATTTTGCTTGTTGCAAAAATTATCTTGAAGTGATAGTAAAGGTAAACAACTCACTGTATCGTTACAGGTGGGCCTTTGCAACCTGTGGTAATCTTCAAATTGGCAACTACATCCAGAATCTCTGGGATATCATCTTTACAAAGTCTGGCAATGAGAACAGCTCTGATAATGTGTACAATGGAGCAGTGGAAGCTCTGTCAACACTGCTTGGTATAATAATGTAGCGTTAATGGTGTTTAAAAGCTTACTAGGCAGAGGTCCCTTTGTCTCTCTCGTCTCTCTCTCTCTCTCTCTTTCTTTCTTTCTTAGCCCCTCTCTTCAAGTTTTGATGGACAAGAATGATAATTCCTTCAGGCATAAAATAGTGATCCCCCCCCCCCCCCACCATTATCAAATTTGTATGCAGTATTCTGCTGTGAAGCATGTGATACTATGTAGACCTCTCCCCTTTGTTTCCAATGATACTCGTCTCCAGATTTTAGTCCTTCAGTAGTATCACTCTCACTATCACTCTCACTATCATTTTCACTCTATGTTGTCCATATATTCAATTATGTGTATCTTCAAAGTAGTTGAAAAGGGTTTTTGCATTCCCTTGTGTTTAATCCTGTCATAGCAATAATCAAATGGACTCCAGTTACTGGTATGTCTATATCTGAATGCAGTTACATTTTAGATTCTTGTTTAACAAAGGGCAGAATTCATAAAAGCGTACAAACTTTAGTCCAGGTATATGTGGATATGTAGATTTAGTCCACTGATAATGACTTATTTATAATGGAATGCCAAGATCCACCCTCCTCATCCCGTAAAAATGACTGTGATTCTGTAACTAAATGAACAAACAAAAATCTTGTCAACATGAAATCATTTTCTTATTAGTAATTTTATGACTGGATTCCTTTTGTTTATTCATTTGTTACAGAATTACAGCAATTTGTACAGGATAATTAATTTGACACTTGGTGCTCCATAAACAAGTGGTCTAAATTATACCAGTTTTAACTTACCGCTAGTCCATCAATGTGAATCAGTGTGAAAATAAAAATTTCTTTCGCGAGGGCTACTTAGAAGTCCACCTATTGTGTTTAGAGATTTTAATGCACTATGACCCATGGGCAGAAAAATTATTAGACGGTGGATCTTTTTTCTTTTACGATGGCTTTTTCAAGAGTTCTGGGGGCTAATCGCCCTTAGCCCCCGCTTATTTTTTTCACTGTTGTGAATATGAGAAAGAAGGATTATATTAATCAAATATACCTTGCACTGAGAGGCTCCAGTTGAAATTATGGATTCTCTGAGGTGACTGGCATAGCACTATTTTCTGAGGAGCGCAGCCCCGAAGAAAATCCTCAGAAAATAGTAACTACATGTATGCCAGTCACCGAAGAATCCATAATTTCAGTGGGTGCCTCGAAAAGAGTGCATAGTATATTTGATTTATATCCTACATGAGTAAGCCTGGATAGATGAAAATTAAAAAAAATAAATGTAGAATCAGAGTAGACCTACATGTACATCGACGTACATGTACATGTACACTGAGAGGCTCATCATGCACACACATTATCGCGATACATTGCCGAGATATCGATAGCTTCGAAATATCCAGAAAAACAAAAAAAGTGACGTCAAAATATCAGTATAGCGAAAAATATACGGAGGCCTGACGTCATGCGATATTCATTTTTTTCTTCATGGTGAAAGTATTTTATGTCACGTTAGACATTCCTGGCCAATCCTTGCACAAGACTTTTATGATGTAGGATATAATGTTCATTGTCTTTCAGGTGCTCTGTCTGCATTCCTGATCATGTTCCCAAGGGTGAACTGGGATCGGTACGGAGAGCTCCTTCTGGGAGTGGTCTCCATCATTGATGCCATCCTGCTCCTCATCATGGGGTTGACAACCAACATCTGGCTCTGCTACTCCTTCTACATCATCTTTAGATCCTCCTACCAGCTTGTCATCACCATAGCGACGTAAGTACTGGGCAAGGGCCTCGGGGCTACCGCACATCTTTTGATAGTGTTCCAACATTAGCTCTAGCATCAGTTGCTCCGAGCTTTTTTTCATCAAAGATATAGGATTAGGGTTCATTTTTATTCATTTTAGGTTTTGTTAACCCTTTTGTGGCAGGAAATATTCAAGGGCTAAATTGATCACATCTTGTACTTCAAATTGGCAACAATAATATTTTTCTTTTAGTACTACATGTACATGGTTCTAATAAAATGTAATGTCTTTGAAAACAACATACGTAGTAATAAACTTTGTTGAAAAGTTGAAAAATATTGCCAATTTTTATAAAGACAGTGATCTTGAACCTCACAATGTGTTGTCAATTTAAGGATTTTGAAGCTTATTCACCTTTATGAAATTCCTGACATCAAAGGCAGTTATGATCATGCAACAAAAATGGACACAATTTGTGCAGAAATTTGTGCTTGTTGTATTCATGCATCTGGTTTATTTTTTAGAGCTCTGAATCGAAAGTTATTAAACCAAACCACAAAATGTGGTCATTTGTCTCGAAAGGGTTAAGGGTAAGGGTTTGGTTTCGGTCTCGGGTCAAAGTTAGAAATTCATTTATTTAGGATATTGACCATTGAGCAAATGTCAATGGGGCATGTGTCATGGATTTCCTTTGACTGCAACTGTATTGCATTTTAACAGTTTAGAAAAAATTAGAAATGTGAATACTAGGGAAGAAATAGAATATTGATTCTTCGTATTTGCTTAGTGAAATCAAAGTTTGGGGCAGAGTTTGGCATCAGCAGGGATCCGGTGCACAAAAGATCTTTGAACCCTTGAAATGTCAATACATATACTGGCAGGGTACACTGAAGACACCCAAGAAAGCTGCTCTTAATCTGGACAATGTAATGTTGGCTAGTTGCACAAAATATCCCTCATTTGTCGCAGATACATGTAGCAGTAGTATCTACTTTTGATGAATAAATAATTATATTTTCTTTTAGATTCCAGATTGCGAAGCACCTCTCCCTAGAACGCTATGCTTTGGTCTTTGGATGGAACACGTTTGTAGCCCTAGTCCTTGAGACCATACTGACTGTCATTGTGGTGGACTATCGCACTCTGAATCTACCTGCCGACACACAGGTATATCATAACCATGTGTGCTCTGATAATATTTACATATATTCTATTCTACACTTCTGCTTAAAGGGGAAATCCACCCTGATATTAAGGTGGTATTAATAGAAGCAATTAAATAAGAGAAACAGATCAATGAAAGTTTGGGCAAGATTTGATAACAAATGAGAGTTATAGATATTTTATGTAGTAATCGATCAAATCCGAATTGGCAACTCTGTGACATATTTTTCTACTCTTCTATTTAATTCTACACTTAATACTACATGTCTTGACTGTATGCAGTTTTTGAGGAATGCCATTTTTAGTAAGAGATTCAGATCAATTGCAAATCTTGATAAGAAGTGGACCTGATAGAAAAATATCAGTTTCTTTTATATGTTTTTGGTACTTTGACTGTCTCAGATTTTCTCTGCTCTTTGTATAATGTTATGGTGTCGTTGTTTAAAAACTTGAATGGAGATGTGAAGGTCGTGGTTCGATCCCCAGCATGGCACTCGTTTCCTTAAAGGGCAATTCAACCCTGGTAATAAGATGATTTGTGTGAAAGCAGAAAAATAAGAAAAACAGGATGGTGAAAGTTTGAAAGACATCGGACAAGGACTAAAAAAGTTATGGATGTTTGAAAAATGAGATCACTACATCTATGCGAATCTCAAATTGGCAATTTGGTGAGTCAATTGTGAAATTTTTGTGGACAACTCTCCCATTTACACAAAAATATCATTAATTTGCAGTTTTCTTCGAGGCACTTTTACCCTCGGGGCTGTACTCAAAATATAGTGGAGATAGCATATTGTTACAGGTTTTCATGAACAAAAAGATCCTGCCGAGTAATGCATTTTGAAAAAAAGTGACATTTTAGTCATTTTGTGTGTTAGAGCGAATGGGGGAGTTGTCCACAGCTACATCACAGTGACATTACCTATTCGGCCAATTTGAAAGTCCCATATGCATAGTGATTACAACTTTCAAAAATTCATAACTTTCTTACTGATTGTCCGATTTCGTTCACACTTTCACCAATCTGCTTCTCTGATTTTTCCTCTTTCTTTCAAAGCAACTTGACATTAAGGTAGGATTTCCCTTTAAGACATTATATCTACATTGCTTCTCTCCACCCAGATATGGAATAGGTACCCGGTAGGATGCAAAAGTCATCAGGGTTTGATCAGCATTGTGAGCCCCTGTAAAAAACAAAGGCTCCTGGCTGAAGTACTCCAAAAGGAGTGGTGAAGGGCATATGTTGTTTGTCTGTAAAGTGCTTAGAGACATTGTAGATGTTTTAGGTGCTACATCAACCTACTTCATCCTGTGTTATAAATAACATAAATGTTATGTAGTATTATTATTATTAATATTATTATTATTATTTTGGCTGTCTTCTGCTTACATGTACCGTGATCTCACTTGTCTGTCCAGTTCTTGGTATACGGAGGCTACTTCTACGTTCTCGGCACGGCGTTCTGCATCAAGGCAGTCTACCAGGCAGGACAACTCGGATGCAGGCAGACCCTCTCCTGTTGCCATGGCGATGATGGTCCATGCCTGGAGCTTCACAACAGAGTACCAACGCAGGATGAAGTAGGAGGAGGGAGGACTTTTGAAGAGGAGGAACGAGAGAAAGGAGCAAAGGAGATTGATGAGGTGAAGGGAGGGGATGAACTCCAACTGGTGATGTAATTGAAAACAGGGAGGAGGAGTAAAAGATGGAGAGAGGTGGTCTTTAGTTTTTCTGTTTTCTTTTGTTGAGAGAAGTTTTGTTTAGTTTTGTTTTGTTTTGTTTTGTTTTGTTTTTTTGTTGTTTTTTGGGGGAGGGGTCGGTAAGCTAATTTACAAATCAAATGTACATGGGAGGAGGTAAAATATATGAGGCATTAGCTCTTTTTGAATGACTGTCAAACTAACATCACATCATCTCTTGGCTTTGAAAATTATAACTTTGAAAATTATAAGACAGTGTTGATAAATTGATCTCTAAATAATTTCATATTGACATGTCGACCACAAAAAGCAGTGCTGACGACAGCACCAGTGCTTATAAGTCTGCTGCAAATTTGAGTGCAATTTTGGCAAAAGCAGTGAATTTTCAACCAAGATTGTGATTATGAGGAAACGTATTATGGTATTTCCAGAAATAAGGGTCCCAGTTTGTGACCCGCTTGCATATGAAACACCCAGGTTTTTGTGGTTCTTAGTGTAAGATGCCAAATTGTGGAGTAAAACTGCAAAGTGATTCTGAGCATAACATTGCATCTTCACTGTTAGAATAGTACTCAATCTTACTCCACTATTTGTCTCTACCCAGAGCCAAAAAAAACCCCAGTGTGTTTCATACGTAACAGGGACACCAAAAATGTCACAAATTAGGACCCTGCTTGATGGAAATACCCATTAGTGATTGAATGCTGGCTTGAGTGGAGGTACTCATTCAGTGTTAATTGTTTAAGGCCTTTAACGGGTGTCCCAATAAAAGCGGAACGGTGGATTTTCAGTACTTCAGTACTTTGCCTTCAAAAAGTATATACTTTTTTGACATCATTGGGTAAAACATATTCTATCAAAGAGAATGATACCAAGATCATTGAATTTGGTTATTAAAGTTGATTCTATGCCTGTTTCTTAAAACACAGTCATTTTCAAATTTCGCTTGATTTTTGCGACCGATGAGTGTAAGTAATGTATTGGGAATGGGTCTTAGTGAGCTGTAGCTTGGGATAAGTGGAAATGATGCTAATTATTGTACATGCCATATGAAAGGCCATTCCCGACACATTTCTACTCTCATTGGTCGCAAAAAACATGCAAAATTTGAAAATGACTGTATTTTAAGAAACGGGCATAGAATCAAAATTACTTTACCAAATTCAATGATCTTGATGTCATTTTCTTCGATAGAAGAAGCTTTACCCAATGACGTAAAAAATATATATACCTTTCGAAGGCAAAGTACTGAAAATCCGCTGTTTCGCTTTTTTTTGGACACCCTGTATAAGGTACAAGGTAGAAGTCATTATTGTGTCTCCCTTTTATATTTTGTGCAATGTAATTACAGTGAAAGCTGTACATAAAGACTGCTCAAGAGAGACAGAAAAATCAGTCTCTGTAGACAGGTGATCTTTATGTACAGATTACTTTATAACAGGTTCAGTGAGAAACACTGTTAACCCTTTCAGGACAAAAATTATTTAAGGACTAAATCGATCACTTTTCGTTCTTCAAACTGGCAACAATAATAGTTTTCTTTTAGTGCTTCATGGATCTAATAAAATGTAATATCTTTAAAAGAAACATACACGGTTGAGAACTTCGTCGAAAAGTTGAACAAATTGCCAGTTTTGACAAAAAACACTGATTTTAAACCTCGCAATTTGTTGCCAATTTAAGGATTTTAAAGCTTATTCTTTTGAAAATTCCTGGCATCAAATGCAATATGGTCGTGCAACAAAAATGGACATAGTGTGTGCAGAAATTTATGCTCTTTCTACTCATGCATCTAGTATATTTTTTAGTTCTCTGAATCAAAAGTTCTTGAGCCAAACCACAGAATGTGGTCAATTGTCTTGAAAGGGCTAAAGAAAAAAAAGGAAAAAAATGTGTTCCTTGTAGACAGGTAGTCTTTCTCTACACGTAGTCTTTCTATACAGGTATTTGTTATAGCAGGTTTCACTACACATGTATTTTTATTGCATCATCTCAGCAGCTTGTGCCATAGTTTAAGATAGAGTTGCATGTATTTTATATGTACATATAAATAGTTGTAGTCTGTAGCACATATTAGTATAAGCTTTGAAGTATGATAGATGATTATTGCTGCAGATACAAAATATCTGTCTACATGCGTTAGTGCTTTGGACCTTGTGTACTGCTAGCTCAAGTTCAGAAAGTATTCCCTGGTCATTATATTGATGAATATGGAAGTCAGTGGAAGACACAGTTGACCTTTAGACAAATCTTTGAAAATCTGTCTGTGGGTCTTATCCCTTCAAAACTGCCATTAGTTGTCTTAAAATTTGACATCTGTATTCAGTAGTTCAGCTACCACTTATTTGTGATATTAGTTTCATAATTATGTCCTATACCCTCCAGTTTGTGTGACACTATGGATGGCAAGCTTCCCACTATCTCAATTCAATTCAATTCATTTCAATTCAACAAAGGGTTTATTAAAAACATGCAGTACAAAGACTTAATTGAAAATTTTTGAGAGTAATCAAAATACAATATCAATTCAAACCACAACAATAATAAAACATGTAAAATAGAATGTAAAAGCTATAAAATGAGTTAAGGGTGGTTACATTTGTCTGATAACAATAACGATAACAAGATTTTTCATTAAAGGTACACCCTAGAGCTGCCCTACTAAAACAGATACCGGCATACTCATATGTACACACCATATAGTAGGGTGTGCATGTACCTTTAATTGAAAATCTTGTTATTGGACAAATGTGACCAGCCCTTTACGTTGATAAAATTGCCAGTAAAATCCTTTTTCTTTCCAAAGTCACATGGCAACTCATGTTCCTAGAAATCACACCAACTTGTCTTAACAAATGCATTCATCTTCAGAGCTCAAGAATAGGATGGTCTGCCTGTTACGAGATAGCCTTGAAGATTTATTCTGTATTTTGCCACCCTTTGAAGACTATGAAAGGATAGTCCTGTACAACCTCAGGTGTTAGCTTTCTATCTTTCTCCCTGGCACTGTACCTTGTAGGATAGCTTTTTCAATGGCATTTGTCTTGTGTAACATGTCCATATCATTACAGTTCATGTTTCCTATGATTGTGCGACACATGCTCTGGCGACAATTGTTCCGCGGTCAACGTCTTTTACTGACCAAATTCTGAACTCCAACCCTGGACCGAACACTATGTACCTACCCCTTATCCATTTAAAGGAGCATGACACAGGAATGAAGAGATAATGGGTAAATTTACATTGTGTATGCTGTAAACACTGGCACTGGCTAAGGGCTTGAAAGGGGTCTGAGACTGGGCCCTGAGCATTCCTGGAAGGCTCCACACTGGCAAGAGTTTCTTAGCTGGGGGCCACTGAAGGAAGAAGGGGCTCACCAGGTTAATGAATGCTGGTGCATTGGAGATATTGGAACCATCTGGAAACCTTTGTGAATCACCGCCACAGCAGAGCAATAACCCTGGATCATGGGAAGAGAGAGAGAGCCCCTTGTCATATAAGGAAATCGGTCAAGTATTGTACGCGTTGCCATCTCTTCCGCAGATAAAAGTCTTCTCTCTCGAATTTCCCTGGTGGAGGCATCACAAGACCTGATTTCATGGTCAGGACATGATTCGGAGTCAAGGGGAGTAGGCAGTCTACACATTCCAGATCCTCAACGGTCAAAGGCCTACTGTTTATAATCGCCATAGCTTTGTACAAAAATGTTGGAAGAGATGATGTATTGAGTTGAGTTCCTGACTGTTCTAATATCCCATTTAGAACATTTCTGACATTCCTGATCTGCCTCTCCCAGATTCCTCCCATATGACTTGAAGAGGGAGGTTTCATTTTGAATTCACAGTCAGATTTTAGTCATTGGGTAGGAACTTGATCTCCATCCAATCAACAAAAAAAATAGCCCCCCTTAATTATTTTGCGGTGGCTATTTTGGAGCTGAGGGGGACTTTTTATTTTTGGAGGTATTTTTTTACACAATTTTTACCTACTTAACCCTTTCAAGACAATTGACCACATTTTGTGGTTTGGATCAATAACTTTTGATTCAGAGCCTTAAAAAATATACCAGATGCATGAGTAGAATGAGCAAAAATTTCTACACACATTGTGTCCATTTTTGTTGCATGACCATATTGCGTTTGATGCCAGGAATTTCAAAAAGGAGAATAAGCTTCATAATCCTTAAATTGGCAACACATTGAGAGGTTCAAAGTCACTATTTTTTATCTAAATTGGCAATTTTTTTCAACTTTTCGACTAAGTTTCTAATGATGTATATTGTTTTCAAAGACATTGCATTTTGTTAGAACCATGTAGCACTAAAAGAAAAATATTACTGTTGCCAATTTGAAGAACAAAATGTGATCAATTTACCCCTTAAATAATTCCTGTCATGAATGGGTTAACATTCAAGGAAAGGCAAACATACATGTAATGTACATGTAGAGTATTGCAGACATTCAGACACCCATGATTCGTGGCGATCAGCTGCAAACTTGTTTACGTTCCCCGTGCTATTGACGAATGGGTCTGTCTGTACAGCTCCTCTCGTGGTTGTAGTGATGCCTGTCAATCTGCATGCTTTGCACCGAATCACCAGCCCATCTCCCGTCGTCTTGCAAGATACCCAGTCCCTTTTCCATGGTAAGACTGTTTTTTTTCTTTAAACACTTTCTGCCTTTTCTTTTTTGAAGAAGAGTTAGAAGACTGTCCAGAGGCAGGACGTTGATCAACGCTAGACTCTCCCCTAGAGTCTCTGGTTCTTACCACGAAACGATCCATGTCTAACCCCCCAAAAAACAAACCAAACAATACGATAGCCAGCTGGAGCTGCGTATGGTATTCATGCACAAAAAAACACGGGGGCTATATTATGACGCAGCGTGAAAACCCCAGGCACCGGCCAGCTCGTTTCTAGTAATATCATTAAAAATGATGTCATTTGGTCGTTTCCAATGCAGCAATAGCCTTAAATCAGCACACTAAGAATTGCATTGTGCGTGTATTTCACAATTAGGTACAAGCACGATCGAGCGACTGAACACTACGAAACAAGATAGCGCCTTGATGGAAGGATAAATGACGCATGTTTCTGACTATGGTTTCTGAACGTGGGGCGCGCAGGCTGAGCTGCGACTTCTGTGTATTGTGAATGCTCCGAGCATGCCCTACATATCAACTCTTAGCATGCAGGCCCTAACTCTGTAAGAAGTCAAAAGATGGCCTTGATTTTGAAGAGATGTATGGACAGCCTGATAATGCAATGATCTGTTGACTGCCAGAACTGACCTTAAACTAGGAGAAAACTCGGATGCACGGTAATATTTGCAGAGCAAAATGTCACTCATGAACAGGCTCAAAGAGTGCGAGTGGAAGGATGGGTTTCTGGGTTTGTACATGTCCATTTACGGCAGGGCTTTAGCCAGGATTTAAAAATTGGGTGTCCAAATTAAAAAGCAGGGTGTCCAAAAAATTGGGCGAGCGCAGCGAGATGTTCAGGGGGTCCAGGGGGCACTGCGGGGGAAAAAGGGGGCAGCGCCCCCTTTCCGCTGGAAATTTTTCATTATTTCTATCTAAAAAGACACTGTTTCCTTGCTTGTTTACTCCTAGCTTGCTGGAATTATCCCCTCAGTGTTTAAGGTAAAAACATGTTGAAGTTACACATTCTGATGATTTGTTTTCCCTACATGAATGTAAGTTTTCATTATACATACATGTATTAATGTAAGTATTACTTTACCACCAAGTTAACACTGTACCAATGTCGACCCCAAAAAAATTTTCGCCAGCCCTCCAAAAGTCGCTCAGTGGGGGGGGGGGGGGGGGGGGGGTGTTATGGGGTCCAGTTCCCCTCCATAATTCTCAGACAAGCAACAAAAAAAAAGGTTTCCTGGTCGAAAAGGGGGGGGGGCACAATCGCAAATGGGGGGGGGAGGCACAATGCATTGTTTTCCCTCAAAAGGGGGGGGGGGCACGGGCGGGATTGCCCCCCCCTTAAATCCGCGACTGCGTATATGTATGTACGTACGTACATAAATACACTGAATGCGCACAATTCCAGGCGATTTTTCTTTTCCAATTTGTTTTTCGCGGATACCATTTCACTCGATGAGCATCGATCTCGCGCGCGATAAGTAAAAAACCCCGTCATAAATCCACCGATTTCTTGAGTTTTAGCGCGTTTTCGGTGACTCTGTTCCTCACAACCCGACTTAAGCGCCGCGTGACTTTAAAAAATGGCACTAATTCTGTATTTTTGAGGCAGGCTTTGGCTTTACAGATTGATTTTTTGAGGTGACTATGGACTTAATGTGGTAAGGAACAATTTCTCTGTGTGGTGTATCCGGTCGTAGATCTAGCGATAGTCTCATTACACGGATGATGATAATTTTTAGACCTCTCATTGTAACAGTGATAATGCGTTTCGGAAAGAAAATTTTCACAAAAGGTGTCGCGCAAAGACTAAGTAGCTACAGCCTAGACCCGTACGCACGTACGGTACTTGTTTGCGGGAGCGTTTACGACTTCGACTTCTGCTGAGAAGCTGAGAAGCCGAGGATATAAATTATCGTGAATACAAAACATCTTTACAAAAACTGAAAGGGCGTCCATCAAATGATTTTGATCAAGGCGTCTTGCAAATTTTGCTGGGCGTCTTCCAGAAGAAATGGGCGTCCAAAAGACGCCCAGACACCTCGCTGGCTAAACCACTGTCCATTTACGGGGAAGATTAAAACCTAGAGGAAGCAGCACTTATGGAAATTCCATGTTGTGTCAAGCCCTCTGCAAATGCTCTTCATTCCTTCTCTTCAAAATATACCATGCTGAATACATTGCATTACATGTGTGGTAGATGGTATTTGAGAGAGTGAGTTATACTCCAAACAGCTGTATGCTATGCTTCAATAGGAATCGCCTGAAGCCAGATATCTGTCGAAGAGCGATAGACATGAAAGATAAGGTGGAATAATATCCAGTTTCAGTCACATGCTTCTTATAATAATTTGCCACATGGACCTATTCAGCAAAAATGATGTGAATATGTTGGATTAAAAAAGTGCTGTTGCTTCAATCTTTAAAAAGTGTTTCAGTGATATGGGGTTCTGAAGTCTAGTTTGGGTGTGCATTCATTCTCTGTCTTTCTCTGGCATACACACTCGCATACATGTTCTTTTCCTTTTTATCTGTTTCATTACCTTCCTGGGCCCTGTCTTATAAAGAGTTGCGACTGATGCAAATCGATCACAAGTCCTCCAATCAATCACAAATTTCCAGTCTCCTATCTCTTAAGTACAGACTAGGATTAAGTTTTCAAATTTAACTCAACCTTCAACATCGCATTGCAACCAATGCACGTTTCAACAAATGAATTTGAATTCACTAAGCCAACATGTGTCCAAAAGACCAATGTACTCGTAATTGACAACCAATATTCAACATATAGTATACTAATACTATTTTATGCCTACCTTACTCCTTCCTGTAACCGACACCTTCCCATCACTTTCCGCAACAATGCAATTCTTGACCCCAAAGTAGGTCATTGGAGATAGTGATTCTGTCTTGGTCAACTCCTCTAGTGAAAAGGCATTTAAATCGTTGACATACACATCAAATAGCTGGTTTCTGTAATCTTCTACTGCAGCATATGCTTTCAGAAATTCTCTCCCTCCTGATTTCACTCTTTTTCAAACTTTTTCTAGCAAGTAAAATTTCACGATCTTGCTAAAAGTACGATGACTAGATCCAGAACTTGAAGACGCCAAATGTGCTTACTGACACTGTATTTATCGTATTCTAATTCTTGCAACTGTGGACATTCACCCAATTCACGCGATAACCAGGCCATGCATGTCCGTGCATGCCAGGCATATACAGGTACTAATTAGCCCGACCCCATAGCCCACATGGCTAAATAACACATTCTGCCCGCAATCTCCCTAACTCAAACCCAAGGACAACTCAGCCCTGCTGCAAAGTTCTCTACGTATGATTTAATTTTTCATAGTTTTTTAAAGGTTAGGGTAAAAGTTTAGGGTGAAGATCAGGTTTTAGGGTTAGGGTTACAGTTAAGCTTTAGGGTTAGGGTTAAGGTTAGAATAGGGTTTTGCATATACAGTTAGCTATATATGCACAGACAACTCGGCCCGGGGCCAACTTGTCCAAATTGTCTCCCGGTCCAAGTTACCCAGAACCCAGGATCTATACTCCCCCATACCAAATCGGACCAGAGACAACCCGGCCCCACTGCAAAATTTACACGGCATGCATGACTGTATTTTTTCATATATTTCCTTTTTTAAAGTTAGTTTTTATAGTTAAGGTTAAGTTTCACATTAAGAATTACGACAACTAACCCAACGTCCAAGTTAGCCACAAACCTTTTTTGTGCAGATGATTAAAAAAAAAAAATAAAAAAAAAAAAAATAAATCATAAATCGATGGTTATCATCTTTGCTTATCAGAAAATGCCATGATAAGCACATTTTTGTAAATCACGTAACAACAACATATAATTTCATAACGGAATTATTTCTTATACAAATCAGTCGTATAGATCTCCACTTCCCCAGTATGGTTGTGCATTCTTCAATACAATAATAATGAAATATTATTGCCGTTCATAATATAAGTTTTCCTGTTCAATTTCTCAATTTCTTCAATATATTTCATTTTTCAAGCAATTGAATTTCAAAAAAATATCATCCCCATGGTAGCCTACATGTAAATTCAATTGTTTGAGCAATTCAGACCAAAGCAACACCTTCGACCTGCAGCTCCCAACCGCAGCTTTCCACGTAATGCCACGAGACTCAAGTTTTACCTACCCATAGCCCCTACCCGTATCAAAACGTCATTATGGTTTGATCAGCATTGTGTGCACCTAAAGCAAAGAATATTATCACACACTCATAAATATGTATACATCAGCATATAATACAATGACAGGATACATACATGTCTTTGGCAAGTTTCCTCCATCAAGTTAAGACTAGGATATATGTAAATGTACATACCTGAATAATGAAAAGAACAGTTTAAATACTTAAGATAACTGACAGATATATGCAAATATCATGTCATAGTACCTGTGACAATAGAGGTAAGACATTTTCTTCATAAAAAAAATGCTGAAAGTAAACAAGACTATAATCACACACTCATAAACATGTATACATCAGCATATAATACAATGACAGGATACATATATGATTATGTCTTTGGCAAGTTTTCTCCATCAAGTTAAGACTAGGATATATGTAAATGTACATACCCGAATAATGAAAAGAACAGTTTAAATGCTTAAGATAACTGACAGATATATGCAAATATATTTTCGAACACCCACATCCCCAAGTTAAATATAATAAATTGTTTCCTACTGTACCTTCTGTAAATTTTCATCGGTATCCCAGATAATGTCTACGATCTGCTTTCCATCATCGTGTATGACAGAATAACCATACCTATTAATATCCGGGTACTGAAAATTTGGAATAGTACAGCTGTTCCATACCTGACTAACCCAACATGCCCTCAACCAGTGAAAATGCAATGCTGAGTCAGAAGGCATTAACTGGTCTTCATAAGAACCAGTCCAAGATGCCTTTCTTAGTGCCTAGTGCTTTCTGATGCTGTTCTATGGGTGACGTTGCAGTGACACTGTTAAAAGGTTCAAAAGGAGATTCAAAATTGTGCAAAGAAGCTCTATTAGCCTTGTAATATACACACAAGACAAATCAATAAAATGAAAGTAACCCTTTGTCAATATCTTTTTCAAGATCAGTACATGTTAAATTTCCAACTGTATTTCTTGTTGTTTCTCCACAAATAAATGAGTACTGCATAAATGCTTTGAAAAAGGCACTCTTCCCCAAACGAGCAAAATAAGAAACAAAGTCACATCCTGTACATATATACAACATCTGCAAACATCGTCCAAGATCTGTTTGTTTTTTCTACTAATGGAGACATGTCAGAATCTGACAAAATAGCATCCTGCAAAGCATTCAAATTCAAATATTTTTCCTCTCCTACTCTAGCTTTATACTGGATGCATATTAGTTTACCATTGAACTTTAAGGGTAACCCTATTAAACCTACATCTCTGTCAATGGAATATATGAGAATACTTGTACACACAGTATCAAATACATGCAGCCATATCTGCGTATCAGACTCTTAATGGTTGTGCTTTAGGTGCTGTTCAATGCCAGAAGATGTTACTTTTGCTCCTGACCAATTTGGACATGTATTAAGACCTACATGAAATCCACCAGAGGTGACAAATATCTGTCCCTCTTTTAAGTGAGGCTTTACCAAGTCTAAGAATTTTCTTGAGATATACCTGATTAGTGTATGTTTATTCTTTCGACATTTCAAAAACTTTGACCAGTTCGATGGGAGTGGTGTATTGTCATCTATATGCTCATACAAATTATCAATGCTTTCTTCATCACGTCTGGACCGCTCTATTCCTTTTGGAGATAAACCTTGTGTATTTACCTGATCAAAAAGAATACGTACTTCCTTGAAGCCTTTCTTGTAATATGACAAAATCCATCTTGAAACAATGAATGAAACGTATTCCTCAAAAACCCTGGAATGGGGAAGGGGAGTTGAATATATTATATTCATTCCCTCCCCTATGAAACACGACTCAGAAAATTCAATAGATGGAGCATTATTTATGACCTTATGCTTATCAACAGAACGCTTGTCAAAAATATCATAGATTATGTATTTGCTACCTTTGTAAGGCGAATTGTCATGTCCACACAAAGCCTGAGGTTTTTCAATGAACTGGCATAAGGCACTCACCGGTTGGCTCTTTTTTGCAGAATATGCAATAGTTCTTTTATAACAAAGGGTTATCAATTTTTTTCCCTTCTCAAGTCTTGTTATTTTTTTTCCGAGAAACTTTTGGTTTGGAAAAGGTTTTCAAGGTATGCTTATGAAGTGTGGCTTTTGCAATACTGTTATCCTTGAGTACCTGAGATTTGCAAAAGAAAGTGTAGGCCTCTGTGCCAATTCTCCGATATGAAAGAAGATGATTTTGTTGAATGCTTGACGTAGAGGCACCAGTAAAAGTATGGTGCAACACAGCATTCTGCTCTGGTAAAAACATGTCACTCTCTCCTACTTTCTTGTAGTAACACAGGACATTGGAAAACTCTGATTTAATTACTGACAATGATAAATCTCTATGAACTGGTGTCAAAACCTCAGAAAACTGCAACTGTGCATCAAAGTTTTGAATTAGTTTAGCTTGATACCGTATAGTACTTGCAACTTTCTGCATATTCTTAGGCAAACCTCTACTTAAAGCTAACTTACATTTCATGAGTCTCATCTAGTGCAACTGATGAAAATTCAACTCCTTTTATGCTACCTACAAAAGCCCCTTTCTTAAAATGGTCCAGTACACTTATTAAAGTGTGCATAATTTCTAAACTTAACTCTATGCATAGCAGTATTATACGACATGTTTTCAAAAAATGCAAACACTGGAAAATGGTCCGACAAGTCCGATAATATTGTACCTGCACTATTACCACATCCGTTCAAATTCGTATAGACATGATCAATCAAAGTTTCAGAAGAATTTGTTATTCGAGTTGAAGATGTAATTACCTGTTCGAGGCTTAAGCATTGTAGAGTTGTTAAGAACTCATTGCCCACAAAATTATGGTCATTGCTTAAATCAATATTGAAGTCTCCCATTAATATACAGTGACGTTTGTCGATCTTAAGACTATGTAATGTATCTACCAAACTGTCCCGGAATTCAGTAACATTCAGATTCAGATTCTTTTTATTGATCCATATTTTTAAAAAACATAGAAATATGCCCTCCACTGGCAGTACATAAACAAAGTATTACAATAGAGTTACAATATAATAAATACACACTTATGACATATAAATAGCATCCAAATTAAACATAAAAAAAAAGAAATATAAACATCTGATAAATAAACATGTAATGCAATAAATTATATGATACAGAATTAACAAACTGTGAGCAGAGAGAGGAGAGAAGAGACAATGCGGGGCGGGAGAGGTGGAAAGAGAATATAAACAGAAAGTGGGCATGATGAATGAGGGGAAAAGAAAGAAAGAGAATTTGAGATAGAAAGGGATTTAGACAAAATAAGATTGACATAAGTACAAAGCAATACCTGCATTAAAAACAATAATAATGATGAATACATCTAAAACATCTAAAACAGACAGGCTTTGTGGTGCGTGGCATACAGGAAAGGACAGAGGCAAGAATGGCCGGAGCACGAGGACGGAATATAAGATATGAAATTTGAAGTTTGAGTTGAACTCATACAGTGACAAGACACATTAATGGGTTATTATCATCAACATTATTATTATTATTATTATTATTATTATTAATATTATTAATTATTAATTATTAATTATTAATTATTATTATTATTATTATCATTATCATTAGTTATTATCATTAATATTATTATCATTATAATTATGATGATTGTTATTATTATTATAATTATTATTATAATAATCATCATCATCATCATTATAATTATCATCACTATGATGATGATGATTAATATTATTACTATTATTTTAATTATTATTACTGAATTTAATAACACTTTTCATGATTTTCCAGACAACTCATTCAGTGTTGGGTTTCCTGTAAATGATGCCAACGACGACAGATTTAGAATTCAACTGGATATCAAGCTCAGAATGGCTAACCTCCTCATTTATTGTATTATATCTTAAACTGGATTTTATGAAAGCAGCAACGCCGCCACCTCTACCCGTTTCACGTACCCTGTACTCCATTCTGTAATCATCAATTTGAAATGCACTGTCTCTGCTAATTTGCCATATTTCAGACACCCCAATTACACTAAAATTGTTTTTTATCACATCATTATAAAAGAGACAGAATGAATCCTTATTTTTATTCAATGACCGAATATTTATGTGTGAAACACTGAATGAGTTGTCTGGAAAATCATGAAAAGTGTTATTAAATTCATCTGGATTTAAACAAAAAGATTGAAATTCAGTTGTTTCTGAATTTATGTCAAACATTAAATGTAAAGTTCAACAAAAGTAAATCACAGCTTGGACATAATCGTGGAAATCACTTAATCTTGGCGATGTCCGCTTCAGATGTGATTACAATGGCAGGGGAGTCGTGTTTTTCTTCACAAGAACGCGTCCATTGCTGGTCCAGAGGTATCGATGATTTTTAGCTTTCCTTGCTAAATTTGCCTTGTAGAGAAGTTCCTTGGTTGATGGTAGCAAGTTTTCATTTATGAAAAAATTGCCATCTCCCCGCATCCCAACAACTAAGTCCTTTACCTTCAAATCCTTGAGTGACTTTCGCCTCTCGTAGATTTTATCTCTTGCTCTCCTTGATTTGAATTTAACGATAATGGGACGAGGCTTTGGCTTTGTCTCGGAAGATTGGCCAATACGATGTGTAACATCGACGTCGTTTGGTGTTATATTCCACATTTTTTGCAGTCTATGGTAGACTTGCCACCGTCACGAAATTCACGGCGATCGCAAGTTGTCGACTGACAATCTGAGCACATATGACAACACTCATGGAACCTGGGATCGCGGTAAGTTTCATGGCATTGGTCACAAAGATACATTGCACACAGAAACGCTTCAGGATTCGTGATGACGTTGTAATGATTCTTTGACAGATATAAGAAAAGAGGTGTCCCCGTTGTAGGTCCCGCACATATCAGAGCTTCACTACATCTACCGCGATATATCATCAAACGGTACTTCGGAGACAACACTCTCTGAAAGGCATCGTAGTGAGTAGAATCCACGATCCCTGGCTGTACTCCCGCTTGTTCATGAAGTTCACGCGCTTTTTTAAGCAATTGCCTGCACGGAGGTTCTTGTTTATTTTTTGTCCATGTACGGTATCGCGCGTCTCTTTCCGCATGCAATTGTGCAATTACCACTGCCTTTGCAAAGCATAGATTATCGTTGGCAGGTGGAATGGTTATGATTGAACGCTTTTTCAAAGCGGCAATTTTTGCTTCCAACCCATCAAATTTTCGGGCACGTCCTCCAGCGGGGTTGACTACATGATGTACACGGATCGTAAACCCTAAGTCTAGGAAAAAATTTTGGTTGCTGTTCAAGACCTCTTCAATCCTCGCTAGAATGGCTTCAATGTCAAAATCTTTCACCAAGGCCCAAGGGAATGCTATGGGTATGTTAAGCTGTTGAGAGGCAAGAACGAGACGCATGTAATCTCGGGGTTCTGTATCTATCAAAACCGTCCGTTTTAGTTCTTCGAGAGATGACCTAATGTAATCCAGGACTTTGTGGATGGAGGTGTTTTTTTCTAGATCACTTTTAAAATCATACCATACCTCCCTGACACCGAATCTTTTTGAGATTCGCTGGTCTACAACTTCCCAATGAGGGGTTGAGGAAAGTTCAAGGAGGGGTAGCAAAAACTTTGTCAAACGAAGAGTCATAAATCTCTTTTTCAGATTCCGACAACGTTTGACTTTTCCTTTCAGTATTTTTGGTTTTTGCTTTCCTTTTACCTCCTGATTTATGACCTGTATCGGATAACCTGGACGTAGATTTGAATACTTTATTTTTCCCAACAGTGTCTACATTTTCACTATCATGACTTTGCTTTCTCTTTTGTCCTCCAATCTGATGCTTTTTTGGATGAGGTGGTGAAAATTCTTCGTCGTCGGAGGACGAATAGTAATTCACATGAGGTGGTGGAGGATAATTTGGTACATAGCTACTCCCTGGACCTTGGTAATGAGATGGACCGGAAACTTGGCAAGGAATGGCTGAGGTATCTTCATTTGGTACATTGTCAATATTACCCACATCTCTTGAATTATCTCTAACATTAGATAGAGAATTAATATCACGCTCACTTACCCCATCTCTGTTGTCACCATGACGGTTGGAAGATGATGATACTGCCTGCCGTACTTGTAGGTCTTGCACATTGTTCACTGCTCTTTCCACGGTGGATTGCAATTGAGAAGACGACAGAGGGTAGAAACTTGCCAAGAGATTTTGTAAATTATGGCGAAAATCTCTCGAACGTTGTGACCCTGAATTTGGTTCTTGCGAAGACATATTGGTTAAAAATGATAGATCATCCTAAAATAACATGACAGCGGTCTATAATACACAATCCTAAAATAACATGACAGCTGACTATAACACTGCAAGACCATACCGTGAAATGACAGTCGGTGAGAAGCACTTTGATCTTTCTACGAGAAGACGAAAGACGATTCGATTGACAAGTCCATACATGAATGATCAGTCATGACTTCTAAACAAAGGCACAATAAGACTTACAGTGCGTATAAACCTCCCACCGAAAATTGTTACACAATAACGTCGGAAGTTCAAGTGTGTGATGGTGACATCTGTTTTCTGTTCAGGATATTGCATAAGGCCTTATCGGTGGAAGAAGATTATCCTTCAGAGGATTATATCGACTTTAATGATTAAACTTACAAAGGGATTACATTGTCGATGGATTTATGAAGGAAGAGAAAATAATGACGATTTTTGGGACTCTAATTACTACCGATCTTCGAGCTCTTCTCTCTCCTCTTCCTCGTGTCCCTCTGCTACCTGGTATACTTCTTCCTCCTCCCTCTCTTCTTCCTCGTATCTCTCTTCTTCCTCCTCTCTCTCTTTTTCCTCGTCTTCCTCGTATCTCTCTCCTTCATCATTGTCCTCATCTTCCATGGCTGTCGCCTCCTCGTCATCAGAATCCTCGTCCATTTCCGCTTGCTTTATTTGTCGCATCAATTTTTTAAAAAGATGGCGCGGGAAAATGGATGAGTGAACCGGTGACCCCCGTTATTGGGTCCATCGTACAGCCCCTTCTGTAATAGTACCAGGTCATAATATCCAGCACGATAAATGTCCTCTAATTCCGGTGAATCCGCACGCAATTTATTATAACGATGATGTTGCTTAATAGAACAGTCGTACATGTCATCCTTTTGAGAGTACAGTTTTTTCCATGCATCCAAGTGTAACGTCACTCCAGTGGCGTTCAAGGGGGCCACCGTCTTCGTGTACATGTAAATGTTCCCGAATGTCCACAGTTAGTTTACCTCCTACGGTTTGTAGTTTTATTTTTCTGTATGTTCTGCTGAAATTGTTGAGAAAACATGGAGGTAGCAGGGGCGGATCTAGCTTTTTATAAAGGGGGGGGGGGTTGGGGGCGGTATGCGAGGGAGCGGAGCGAGCGAGGGGGGGAGGGTGTGGGAGGGGGGTGTCCCCCCTCCCACAGTAGGGAGAATTTTTGAAAATCTGTGTGTGAAAATGGCGTTTTCTTGCATCTAAAACACCACTATTTTTGGTATAGAGGTCATTGCCAAATTAACCCCCCCATGAAAATTTGTAAAATTTAGTTGCATTTTCCTGCAATGTAAGGCCAGTTGACAACACAGATACAAAGAATTGGGGACCTTGGAATAAGCACTGTCAGCCTAATACTTTTATTATGAACAGCTTGTCACTGATACTCACTGGCAAATCTCAGTCGAATATGATGGACTGGCAGAAGAGACGTCGTGGATGTTTCCAAGGGACTCCGTGACATTTGTTCGCCCACCCCCCCTCCCTTCCCCCCCCCCAAAAAAAAAAGAAGAAATAATAATAATAATAATAATAATAAAAAATAAAATAAATACATAAATAGAATAAAATAAAATTACAAGTTTAAAAAAAAAGATAAGATTAAAAAAAAAAATGGTCCCCGGATTTTTTTTTGGGGGGGTTGCAACCCCCCCAACCCCCCCTCTAGATCCACTTCTGGGTAGTGACTCCAGCTCAGGATTGAAATCAACAAATTCCCATCGGTCTCCACCTTCAAAGACATGCCCACGGACATCTATGTTAATATCATTAAAATTGTCCATGAGTTGTGCAAAATCATCTTGTGGTAAGAAAATAGAAGACCCACTGTGCACTATCTGTCCTCCGAATCTATTGAATGATCTAAATGACCAAACAATCCGTACTGATAGTCAAGTATTGAAAATACTTGCATAGCCTGTTGACCTGTGATGACTTTCCCTTCCATGTGTCTGCCTTGATCGGTCTGTTTTCCAGGTTGTAGATTTGATTTAGGTCTACCCTCCTCTATGAATAGGGGTTCAGATGATGATAAACCCGTGTGTTCATTTTCACGAAGTACATCTTCCCACTCGTCGCTCGTAGCTTTAACGTTGTGGCTATCATAATAACTGTACATGTTGATGATCGTTTGATATTCCAAGTCTGAAATTATGTTCTTTGGGCCTCGACCATGCTGATTTATACATTTCAGCGTTTCTATTTATGGTAGCATGACGTGTTTATTTTATATTTAAAAAATGACGCTTATCTTATATTCAGACTATGACGTGATGATGACGTACATGCTAAACATAACATCATATTCATATTTTTTACCTATAATTATACATTCTTTTGTGTGTACTCGGACATGTCTTAGACAAGTTTTCTATTTCTTTACTTTTGCTTTGTTGCGAGGATTATTGATTTTTCAAAGATGGATTATTGCATCACAAGACGATGACGTCATTTGTTTTCGTTCCTTTCATCTATGACGTCATTCAAATTTACGTCATGGCCTACGTCACGATGTCACGGTTTATAATCTCCATTGTTTTAAATCCTAATCCATAAATCACCGCATTGTTATAATCCCATCATAAATAATCCAATCATTTATGATCCCATCATTCTTAATCCATCCATTTATAATCCATCCTTTCAACGGTGGTGATTTATATTTTTTATATCTCTATTGTCTCACGTCACCATTCCATTGTTTTAAGGTTATTAACCCTTCATCTATATTTTAATCATTCATCTCCCAGATTTCATTCATACCTATTGATATTTTATAATCACTGATTGATATTTCATAATTAGTGATTCATCTTTCATATTCCTTAATTATTGATTCATCTTTCATATTTCATAATTATTGATTCATCTTTCATATTTCATAATTATTGATTCATCTTTTATATTTCATATTTATTGATCCATATTTATCGATTCATAAATTTATGAATATGATATTAATTTCAGACTATACGTACCACTTTACTACTGAGGATTTGTATGACCACGAAAGTCAGAATTACAGATTGTTCTTATTACTCTCTTTTGAATCAAGAACAGTTTATCTATCTGCGTTTTAAGAGATTTGCCCCAAGCAAGCCCACCATAATTAATGTAAGGTAGAATTAAGGTTGAATACAAGATAAGTAAAATGCTTTAAGGGAGAGCAGACTTTAACCTACGAATTACACCAGTGTTCCTTGACAATATTTTGCATAGATTATTTATATGAGTTTTCCATGTCAGTTTTTCATCAATATGGAGACCTAGGAATTTAGTTGATGCTACCCTGTCTATCAAAACACCATTGAAAACAATATCACATGGCAACATCTTGAGCGTATTGCTATATATCATATAATTAGTTTTTTTCAGAGAGGAGACAAATGCCTGGCTGCTTTTGTGAGTTTTGCTAGGTGAATGTCACTTTCACAAGAGGACCCTTCCTTGATGCTGACATTACACCTGTTCCTTTCCATGCATTTTTCACAGATAGGGAATTGGGTGTCACCTATTTTACATGTACGACACCCATCACCTGGGTATCATCACTGCAGCCCAAAAATGCATAAAATGTGACCAGTCCTGTTGATTCCAGTAGTCATGGATGTTCCCCTTCCTGACAAGCCCCATTCATGATGTAAACATACTTGGTCCGAAATCAGATCCCTCTTGCATGAGAACATGTAATGCTAGTGAGATTTAACCACCTTTGAATTCTATCCCATCAATCATACTTTAAAAAAAGAGAAAATATATAAGGCAAAAAGCATGACATTTCATACAAATGTATTTGTTGGTTTTTTTTGTAAATATATACCACAATACTCATCAAATCATGCATAACGACATAATTGGTTGGTTCTAAAATTTGAGAAAGACTGACCATCAGAGTGTAAATGAACACTGTGTCATTAGTGTTTCTAGATGGATAATTTCAACAAAGGAACAAAATGTGGCTTTTAAAATTTCAAGGTGGATGTAGAATTTTGATAAGATCAAAGTGCTTGAAACATTTATGGTTTAAAGCGTCTATATCACTTAGCCAGGAGTTCTTCCACAGGGGGCCTAGGCACTGGTGCGATGTTCTGGGGCAAGTCTGGAAGTGGAACTTCCTGTATCTTTACACTTCCATTCTGCATTTGCAGAAGATGTACCTGCATGTCATTTATGTAATCGTATTTCTTTTTCACTTTCTTGTCTGTCGTTGTCCAGACCTTAGAATTTCTTGGAAAACTTGTGGGATACTTGTTGTTCCCCTTTGTTACTAACCCCTGGTTGTGGGTGTTTTAATGTGGCATACTCCCTTTCTACGTTATTATTGTGGTCAAGCACTACCAACTGTAGGCATACAAGTAAACCCAAAAGTCAAACTCCTGTCTCTTTGGAACGTATTTCAAGCACATGCTATGATATGACTCCAACTCTCCGGTTCTGCAAGCTTTTGTGAGGTGCTTTAGGTCCTTCACAAGAATTTTGTCAAACAGCACCTCTTGGAGTGCTATGTGGGCAGGTGAATCTGGGGTCAGCCACTTGATTTTTCACTCTTTTATGGAAGTGATGGGGGCATGAGCACACTCGTGATACATCTCACCAGAATTCCATGTGTGCATGTTGCAGATGTGATGGGTAATTGACTGCCACATTTCTACTAACAATTCACCATTGCCCTTACAATTGGGGGCAGACCACCACAGATGGTTAGAGATTGTTAGAGAGAGAGATGATACATGTCAGGTGACTGCATACTTTTTCCAATTATGGTCATGATGGTCTCAGGATCCACTGAATTATCTAGATGTTCCTAATAGAAAATGACATTTATAATTATAACAATGAAAAAAAAAGTAATTAAGAGTAAAAAGAATATTGAGGAATTATACCACTTTCTAATAATATAACATTTTCTTTATTTAAAGGGTATCAATCACCAAAAAATATCTTTCTCTCTTTGTTAGAGGTTCCATCTAAGCTACTCGTAAGTACACTACTTAACGCACCCGTACGCGTTCGCCAAGATAAGGGCTCGTGCGGAACCCAACTCGTAGGTTCGTAGGCGCGAGCACCTTCATATTATCCTTTATTTCCTTCATACTCCTATACTGTTGACCTATAGAATTTCAGATAAAGTTCTTTGAGGTTAATTTTATACTTCCTAGCAGTATACAAATTCTTTTTTCAGGTGGTTGGTACACTTTAAATACAATTGTAGGTTTAAATTTCATATTAATTTTAAAAGAAACTTTCAATTCATCTCAGTACACATTTACATAATTTCTCTAAAGTTGAAAGTGACATTATAAACTTCAATTATTTTGTGAACACATTATATGGTCTCATATTAAAGATCTTTAAAATACTTTGAACACTAGTCTAGTGCAACAGGTAAATGCTATACTGTAAAACCATTGAGTATTATTGATATTGTACCTTATGTCTGCCGTAAATAGGAGACATCCAAAGAAGAAGAAAATAGGGTTATGCAGTGAATAAATATGTTGATATGTCTTTCCTGAATAAGTCTTTTTTAGCATACTTGAAGCCACCAAGTGATGGTTACTTAAGAATGAAATGGATCACCAAAAGTTAAATTGTTATACATCACTTTCCTCCAAACTCGCCTCCTCTTGAGATCCAAGAATTCCTTCTGTGACTTCTGGTGCCAAGACCTCCATCACCCTCTCGAATGTCTCATCCCTCATTGGTGGTGGACCTCCTAATACAATCAACAAAATTTTCACTTGCAAAAAGAGATTACAACACTTCATGACACATAACTAGAAAACATCCCCCTTGAGGTTCTGGAAAACTTCTACTGGCAGAGAAGCAGAGGGATGGTGCAACTTTTACCTCCACAGACAATGCTCTTCCATTTTGCTGCACTTAGGCAAGGCTAGGATCATCTCTCAGCATGTCGCACAGCCATTCAAACTCTCCATATTCTTATCGGTAATTCTTGAGGAACTCGTCTCTTTTCATGTCTTCAAAAAGGGAACCTTTCGCAGGCATAACGATGCCGATACACGTTCTGGTGATGTTCCTTATCAAGGAATGGTGCAGCCATCACTTAACGTAGCCAAGGGGCAGTGTTGACTGTTATCTTTTGGCATAAATGAACATCAGCATAGTTTTCAGAATACCCAAAACTATGTTGACTATTATGTTAAGTCCGTGTAGGAAACTAGTGTGAGGTTATGCATATTGCACACTGCATCTTCCCGCCAAAAAACTCTGTTAACATAGTTTTCAGAATACCCATTATGTTAGCTAAGATACTTTTCATACTAACGTCATTTTCAGAATACCACCCCTGGTGTTGGGCATATTCCATTTTCAGAACATTGTTTATTGCAGCCTGGTTTATCCTGTCACCTTCTGATGCTGATTGCACAAGAGAGAGAGAGAGAGAGAGAGCATGGGGCTTTCTCCTAGAGCTATTCCATATTTGATGCTGAATACTGAATCTGGTATTGGACAAATTCCATTTCAGGAGCTCTTCCACATTATTACTAGTAGTTGCAGGAGGATGTGATGTCATTGTCGATGATACTGATGTCATAGTGGACTCCAATGTAGACATGGTCGTTCCATCACTTGTTGGAGTGATTCAGCTGAATAGTATCAAATCCAAATTGGGTTCTAAAATGTCGCTAAGGGCCCTGCAACCCTGTCGGATAAAGCGGTACTTGCGTTCTATATCTCTGTCGCTGAATTCTAGGGGTTGGGTGCGATCCCGACAAACCCTCGGAATTTTCTTCCTCCTCTCCTCGTCTTGCTCAACAAAAAGCAGCAAGGGTGAAGGCAGCCATGATGCTGATTGATTGGCAGTACCATGGCAACCCAAGCATATATGTGATTGATTTTTGATATCCTGCGATTGACTCTTAATCGCAACTTTCCATATACTCTGCGGTTGATACTATCCATAAAGTTGCTACAATTGATGCCCATCTCAACTTTTTATAAGATGGAAACTTAATGACTTGTCGCGTACCCTTTTTGTCCCAAATTTTCCTGTGTACCCCATAAGCCAAATTCAGGGGTTTTTGTCTAAGGCATGTTGCTCACTCTTGCACTCTCTGTATTGCTTACTGTTGCATTCTCTTTGTTTTTCTTCCTTGAATTCCATGACAGGTCTTGTTCTTTTATTCCATAGTCATAGAGTATCTCTTCTCCTGTTTCGATGCTCCTCAGAGCGAAATAAGCAAAGGTAGGTTGAGTCACCATTGTTCACTTTCGAACTTGTCTTACGGTGGCTTCATTGCTTTTGGAGGTCAACGTAGTTCTATGACAGTGCACCTATCCAATACTGTTGGGCTCCCCTCCCCATGAATGGCCACTTCTGTTACATAAAATTGACAAAGTGTCCAATCTTCCATGTGTAGGATCTTTGATAAATACCTGTACGCTTCATGGTAGAGGCTTAAACCATGGTTTGAATTCAAACCTCTTTTGTGGATTTGAGCCCAATATGTTA
The DNA here is from genome assembly GCA_025618425.1 of Heliocidaris tuberculata. Classification (NCBI taxonomy): domain Eukaryota; kingdom Metazoa; phylum Echinodermata; class Echinoidea; order Camarodonta; family Echinometridae; genus Heliocidaris; species Heliocidaris tuberculata. The sequence goes on along the minus strand of CM046850.1, from coordinate 15,419,720 downwards.
GGTCATGGTCTTTCCAATCCAAGTCATGATCCAGTTTTCATCTCTTTATGGAACAAAGGGGAAACTTGTCTGATGTGGCTTCTTTATGATGTTGCTGTCTTTGTTTTGTGTTAAACCCAGGCAAATTGTTAAATTGACTTCTTTCATTTTTTTCATATTTTATTTTTTCATTTCCAACAAAATACAAATACAAAATACAATTTTCATAATACAAAGTACAATGCAAAATCTATACAGAACATTACATTTGAAGCTAAGAAAGATCAGTACAGTGGTATTTGAAAAGAAAAGTATAATAAATATGTATGAAACTTGATTTATATTCTGTGGACATGGAGAGGTTAGCTAAAAAAGCAAAGCTTGTAAATCGTGGAACCCTCAGATAATAATAACCCCAAAAAGTAAAGTACATTAAGACTTCTTTATAAAGTTGCTGTCTTTGTTTTCTACTAAAGGGAAATCCAACCTTGATGGCAAGTTGTTCTGAAAAGAAAGAGGAAAAATCAGAGAAGCAGACTGGTGAAAGTTTGAACGAAATCTGACAAGCAAAAAGGAAGTTAGGAATTTTGGAAAGTTGTAATCACTATATATGCAGGAATTTCAAATTGGCAGAATCTGTAATGTCACTGTGATATAGTGGTGGACAAATCCCCATTTGCTCCAAATTACAAAATGACTAAAATGTCATTTTTTTTCAAAATGTATTACTGAGTAGGATCTTTTTCTTTTATGAGGACATATAACAATATGCTATCTACATTATATTTTGAGTACTGCCCTCGAGGGAAAGGCACTTAGGAGAAAACTGCAAATTAATGATATTTTAGTGTACGGCAAACGGGAGAGTTGACCGCCTATATGTCAGAATCGATCACCAAATTGCCAATTTGAGATTCACATCTAGATTAATTTTAGTGATCTCATTTTTCAAACATCCATAACTTTTTTATTCTTTGTCCAATTTCTTTCAAACTTTCACCATCCTGTTTTTATTTTTCTGCTTTCACACAAATCATATTACCAAGGTTGGATTGCCCTTTATAACCAGGCGAATATGTAAATTGGACTTGAGCTAGTATTCGGTGCATACTTCTACAGATGCCATTGTATTCTTTATTCATTGTGAACGATTGTGGATACATGTTTGAGAAATTTATACAGTAATATATACTTTTTTAAAAAATGTGTAGTTTGTATATTTTTTACAATCGAAAATCAAAATTATATCCTGTATTTGCAGATTTAGGCCGGTATTCTCGAAAGTGGCCTAAGTTAAGCCTGGCTTAACTTAGGCCACTGCTTTATGGAAGGCCATTCGTCAACCCCTAAGTCCCGTATGAATTACCATATTTATGTAACAAAATAAAGAAACAAAATTATTTTTTGGCACGAAATGAGCATCAGAATTCATTTCTGTCATGTCGGTTTTTGTATTTGCATTTAGTCCCAGAATTATGGTGATTTTGTAGGATTAAAAGAGGGTGACATTTGGCTCTCCATAATTTGGTGGCCTAAATCTACACACTTAGGCGGTGGCTTAAGTTAGGCGCCTTTCGAGAATACGGGCCATTGATTCTTCATTATGTTTTGTTGATTCTTACCTGTATATTTATATGGTATACACATATTTTTAACATTGAGAAAATGAATTGTATACTGCTCTTTGGTTCTAAATTCCATGAATAAAAAGGAATGATGTGAATAATTATTTGAAAAAATGTTTATCAATAGCTGCCTGATTTTTATGATTAATGTACGGCAAAAGTAGTGCAATTTGCTTCTGTGTATTGTATAATGTATTTGTGTATTTTTGTATGGAGTCGGTGCTAGTACAGAAATGTATAGAAGGAAAATATATTTGGTTTATTGTGCCCAACTATTTTGTAGTTGCCAAATGAAGACATCTGGAATATTTAGAATAATAGATTTCAGTTTTTATTTTTGTATTTTTATAGAATATCTTCACGTCATTGTAGAAGTATTATTTTAAAACACATGTACATTCCAGTAAGTAGTAAGATGTGATTATCATAGCATATTTCCTTTTTTATGGATACTGGGAATATATTATGTTCTCGGGCATTGTTTATATGTGCATTAGATTTTGATATGATCAAACTATATGGTTGTTGTAGAAATATATAGGAAATATATTGTATTTTTGTGAAATATGCCTTAAATTGATTCAATTAAAAGAAACAAATGATTAAACTGCAAAGAGTGTTTTGGTATAAAAAATGTTTTTTTTTGCAAAATTTAAGGAGAGATTTTGAGAGGGAGTTTGTACTTGTAATAGAGAATTACAGAGCTGATGGCACTAATTGATATAACACAATATATGACTTAAGGAGATAGTATGAGTGTATGGAAGGAATGGCAATAGAGAGAGCATGAGGAGAGTGAAAAAAAACAACTTACAAATGAGAAAAAAAATTGTGTTTGTGTGTTGTGTATGTGTGTGAGAGAGAGAGACAGAGAGAAAGAGAAAGAGAGAAACACAAAGAGAGTCATGGGGGGGGGGGGGGAACCTCAAACATAATCAAGTAGAATGACCGGTAGGAGATAAACATATTGGAAATTGGAGGGTCAGAGAGGAGGAGGAGATGGAGAGAGGGGGGGGGGGGTGAGAAACAGAACAGAGAGAGAGAGAAGGAGTTTAGAGAGCAAAGAGCTGAAACAGAGATACAAAATGGAAATAGATATACAATTAAATGGAAAGGAAACAGGTAATCTAATTTCTTTCTTTTTTTCAAGACACAAGAGATAAATACAAATTAGAAACTACAAACTAAATTTGTTTTCAGCCAATATTTATTATCTTGGATTCTGAATTTACAAAGCATAGCACATAGCCCATTTTACCATTTCAAAAAGATTTATTCATTCGACATGTTAAGAAACTGCATAGTACAAGAAACTACAGGTGAAAATATGGATTTATGCAAACATTCATTATCTTGGTACAAAAGTATATTGTTATATTTTCTAAGTTATTTTTACCCTTGTAGATATAGATACTTGTATAATTTAAAGAATCGATCTCTTTACCCTGCGTTGTAATAATGCTGGGATTTACTTTGAAAATATTTCAGACATACATACACAGAGGAATATACATAAAATGGCATAGAAATAGACTAACAAACAAGACTTGGCATCTTTCTTGTAAATCCCCTTTTATTAATCAAGAATGGGAATACAATAAACAGGGCAACATAAAATGGATACAGTTAACAAAACATTTAAGTAAAAAAGAAAGATGCACATGTCAAACGAATAATTTCAAATCAAGAAATAGAGATGTTGACAAATAATCACAATGAAAACATCATTAAACGTATGACATGTGCGGTAAAAATACATCACGCTAAATATCCACTATGGAAAAAACATCACAAACAGATGAAATGCACAGATATCCAATCAAATTTGACAAAGAAATGCAATTTTGCAGAGGTGAATTCTCTTTTTGTCTCCTTCGATCAGTAATAAATGGCAAATATGATATACAATCCAAACCCACAAAGATATGTTTCACAAATCCAAGATTCCAGTCACATGAAAACTATACATTCATAGTGATCCAGTCAGAATGTAGGTTTCATTATAATACACTTGTCCATTACAATTGGGAAAGGCAATACATGTAACATTTACAACAAAATGCATTTCAGATAAAAAATAAATATTCATGTGACGACCTTGTAATATGAATGACCATGGTTTTTTAAGTTCAAAAGGGCTAATTTCACATGTACAAAAAACATATTTCAGTCAAATAGAAGAAAGTTATGTACATTCAGTCGGCATAAATGATTGGTCTCTTCTTGTGCAAGAATAAACACCATGGCCCCGTTGCATAAAACTTACCATTAATGGTAACTCTGCTATCAATGGTAACTAACATGGTAACATCACTCAACAGCCAATCAAAATCAAGGTTTCCATGGGAGTTACCATTGATGGCAAAGTTACCGTTAATGGTAAGTTTTATGCAACGGGGCCCATATCCTCTGCTGAGAGCAAGAAGGATGTTTACTCATAGATTTTTACACAGAGTTAAAGATAAAGTTGAGTACTGGGGGCGTTTCATGAAAGGACTTGTCAGATATTTTATCCGACAAATTTGCTCTCAGCCAATCAGATGCAAGGATTTCAGTAGCTAACAGTTGTCGGATGAAATATCCGACAACTTCCTTTCATGAAACGCTCCCCTGGTCATGTGGTTACATTGTATAAGAAAAACTGTGTCAAAGCAATTGAAAAAGGTTGATCACATCTACATACGAATTGGTGTATACTGTGAGGTTTTGGAATCATCAAAATGATAAGAAATTGACCCACACATGCAGTGCACACCGAAATAGGTATGTGGCATGGCTGTTCGGCCAGAGCACCTCAGCTGTTTCTTGTCATCATTTCGAATTTGAGAGCATTTGAGGAGCAATCCTTTCCAGGGGACATTTCTACTATGGTGTTCTTCCAAACTGACATAAAAGGAATGAGAAAGCTCACATGTTATTTTTCACCTTACCCACAACTCAACCTTCTATTTAATGCCCTTCTAGCTCTCAACAGACCATATATACTGTAAAACATACTTCACATATTATAGAAAAGAACATTATTCTTGTCCCAGCTCTTAAATGTGAATTATAGGTCTTCAATTATTCTGGATTAATTTTCATATGCAACAAAACCTATTACAGATATATAATTTAAAAAAGGTTATTCTTGTCCCAGCTTTAAAATTTGAATTATTGGTCTTCAATTATTCAGAATTAATTTTCATATGCAACAAAACATATTACAGATAAATTATTTTTAAAAGATTATTCAAAGATTATTCAATATCTATCAGCCTTGTACTATGAATGATGATTGGTCTCCAGTTATTTAGGAATACAACAAAACATACATGTCAGATGTAGGAAAAATGGGCATTAACTGATTTATGACTGATTGGTCTTCATGGAAAACACATGAAAACTCATGCAGGAACACATCTGCATTTACATGTATATTCTTGTTTTATTATATTCATTATTGTACACAATTTTGTTTTCATTTGTTTTCCAAATAAAATAAGAATAACTAGAAATTTAATTCGTCACTGAAGACGAATTAGGTGGTCTGTCGGTCATTTTGATAACGATGAATGACATTTTGTCATGTTGATAATGATGTATTTGAATGGGGTAAGCACATCTCGTTAGATTTAACATGTTTAAAGCACCACACTGCCATGTTATAGGCCATCGTTACTTTCAAATTTACCCTTGTATATAACAGTGCATAATCCATTCTTTGCAAAAATACGCCATGATGCATTTGTCACAATGAAAAATGGTGGAACTCTTCTTGTAGAGAATTGTCTCAGCTACAACATATCAAAATTTGGAAGAAAATCGACAACCTATTAGTGAAATATTGTCAAATGAATATAAAAAAATATAATGCCATTTTTTAGTTGATATGCAATTTGATGACGTCACATAATTCGATTGGCCGAAATTATGCATGAATTCGAATCTACAACTTACAGGTTTTCAGAATATGTAGAAAAATTGGGAGTCACCGACCATTCTGACGAGCTATGGCGGATTCTAGATAGACATGTTTTGACGACTTTTTACATTATATTGCCCATTGACGCGCGCCCGAATTTGAAAGTTTGATGCGCGCGTGTGGCATTATGGTAGGTCGACACTGACTGTAAATAGCTGCAAATTGTCAAAAATAGTGTCAGGAACCTAAACCATGTGAGAAACGGCATTTCTACATTCTGTGCGTGTTGCTCATGTGCAAAACGCAGGCACGGGTGCGTAAGCACGGAAATTTTTGAAATGCTTAAAACGGCCTGAAACGTGTGCAAAAGAAATGTGAGACAATTTGGAGCATTTTAAATTTTTGTGCGCGCAATGACGCGCGGACGTACACGTACGCGCGCGTATAAGTATATGAAATTGACTGGACTGATATTGCCTTTGATCATGCCAAATATGAATGAAAAATGATTTTTTGTTATAAAGATATCATCTGATGAGCTTGTGATTTTTACTTCCAAATTTTCTTACCAAGTATCATGTTTGTGCCAAATTTCAAAAAGATTTAACGTTTCGTTTTCAAGTAATCAGCCCAGGAAAAAAAATGGGGTTGGGTGGTGGTCGGTTTATTAGTATGAGATTTTGCATTTCTTCATCTGTCAACAGGAGGAAAAAGGCAAGAATTTGAAGAATCTTAAGAAATGGAAGTAAAATAGACATGCATTTACTTCAAGTTTCAACCATTGGTTTCGTTGTAGAAGGCAGGATGGACAAGAAATTAAAGAAAAAAAAGGACGAGAAAACGACGTCTACACTTAAAAAAAAAAAAAAAAAAAAATGAATTGAGCTACGAATCTGATTTTTTGTGTGCATGATGTTTAGTCAAGATGTGATGACTGTGGCAAGATTTGGAAAGATTTATGGTTTGATTTGGGAGTTATCGGGGGTGGAAGTTTTCATTTTCGGGGGAGTGTGGATGACGTCACAATGACCTGATGAATTTGAAAAGTTTACGGGAACTTGACCTTATTATAACTGATGTCTGACGAAATTTTGGAGAAAATTGGCTGAGCCGATTTGGAGTAATCATGGTCACAAAAAGTGGGCGGAAAAAAGTCAAAATCTGTATCAATCTAGTTGGGAGTTTGAAATTGGCAACCTGCACATGTACATGTATGTTATGATGTAACTGTGTTCAAGTCTCTTATTGCCCTATATGCATAATTGTATAAAATTTCACTTTTACTGAATGTTTCTTAGGAGGTTTGTTTGATGTGGTTTGGGGAACATACATGAGTATATTCCTTTCACTATGCTTTAGGTACAATAGTGAAAATTTAATTTTCATTGCCTGAAAGTTGAAATATATGAAAATTTTTGTACATAACACATGGAGAGTTGAGCACAATGACATCATTCATTTGCCAATTTCAGGTCAGTCATCGGCCAATTTGAGGTTCCCATGCATTTAGCAATTTATAAAGATTTCAACTAATGATAACCTTTTTATTGCTTGTTCAATTTTTATCAAACTTTCACCAAATTGTTTCACTCATTTCCTGCTTGGCTTTAAATGCATTTATCATTAGTTGAAATCTTTATATATCTCTAATAGTGAAAATTTCATTTTCATTGCCTGAAAGTTGAAATATATGACAATTTTTGTACATAACACATGGAGAGTTGAGCACAATGACATCATTCATTTGCCAATTTCAGGTCAGTCATCGGCCAATCAATGGTCATTCACTGAGTATGACACAATCCAGATGAAAGGGTTCTTTCACATTATGCCCCATTGATAGTAAAAGGCATATTGTTATTATCAACACACACACATAACTTTAACAGGGGCTACATTAACATGGGACTTTAATAAATTCCAGTTAAAAGTATGGATTGTTGAGTTAATTAGGACAGTGCTTTTTTGTTTTTTGTTTTGTTGATAGGCACATCTTTGAAGAAAAATAGCATCGCGCCAGTTATTAAAGAGTAAATATTCTTTCACTAGTGTTTTTCAAATGCTTTGTCAGTTTGGAGTTACTTAACAAGTTTAATTACATGTGTAAAATTATGTTATTATGTACAGGTGGGAACAGGACCCCGAGACTTTAAGAGCGTGAGACTTGAAGAAGTCCACAGTACCAGGGAGGTGACAGTGAATCTGTGGGGAAAGGCCTCACACACTGAGTTGGCCAGAAATGACCCAATTAAAGTGACAGCTGTTGAGGTTCTGAGTGAGAAGACACTGACGAGTTGTCCTTCCACACATATCAGTGTAAGTAATTAATTTATGTATTATAAATGTATGAATGATTTAAAAAGTTAAAGGTAATCTGGAGTGGTTCTAGTGTACATTACAGGTAATTACATTTTGAATTTGCATAAATTTGATGATGTCATAAAACGCAAAATGGAAATTTTGAGTTCCGATGCCATTTTAATGACATCATGATAACTGAGGGTCAATGGAGACATGAAATGATATCTAGGATTCATACTCTATCCAAATATGAAAAAAAAATTGGGGGTCCCCATTCATTCTGAAGAGCTATGATGAATTTTGTATAGGCATGTTTTTGCCCATATATAACCTATTATGGGAGCTTGCGAGCGTGCGTGCTGCAAACTTTGATGAACGCTCATTCCCTTATTAATGGTCGTAGAGAGTTGAACAAGGTATCAAATTGCTCAGAATTATATGCTTAATGTAATTACAGAAAAAAAACGGCGATTCTACGTTGCGTAATGGCGTTACGCGCGAAAACGCGCGCGCAAATTTTTGAAATGCTTAAAATGACCTGAAACGTACTCTGGTTTGGTCCCTAGGTGATTTTGAGCAATTTTAAATTTTGACGCGCGCGTACGCCCGCGTTTTGACCTTTTGATGACCTTTGATGACATGACCTGTTGACCCTTGACCTGAAGTTAATGTGTTGTAAATATGGTTGATTTTTGATGATCCGTTGTGATGATAACATCGATAATGGGATTTCACAAAATGGCGCCTGGATGACGTCATGATGATCTGATGACCTTGAAAAGTTTTGTGTGACATCTTCGTTATAGGCTTTATAACTGGTATGAAAATCACGGAAATTGATCTTGTCAATTTTGAGATATCGTGCGCACAAAATTTGAGGATAAAAATAAAAATAATAAATAGTAATAATAATAAATAAAAAAATTCTGACGAAATTAAGAGGTGATCTGTCTATGACAGACCACCTAATAATCATCATTTGTGTGGAATAATTCCATACAAATACAGTTATCCATACAAAAGAAAGTTATTCACATCCCTTGTAACATAAATAATGATTGAGCTTCATTTATTCTGTCACTACATCAGTATGTTGTGATGTAATATGCTTTATTTACTAGTTTTCAAGCTGTTTTAAGACTACCAGCAACTTAGGGCCTATATATGTTTACTTTGAGATTATATACCCAGAGTCGGGAAGGCAGGAAGTTCTTTGTTTTCCCCGAGCATGTGCTCTGGGAAGAGAAGACACCAGTCGTTCTGAACATTGAAGTGATGCTGAAAGTCTGAGTTACATAATATTGTGGCAAGAAGTTTTAAAGTTATTTGTGGAACAACTACAAAGGCCCGATTCGTAAAGAATATAATATCTATTTCCATATATGGGTTTTAGCAATCGTTTTCCAGCATTGATTTCATCGGTGTGCCTTGTGAATACCAATAGTTGGACAAAATAGTTAGACGAAACTCCTTCATATATTTTTATGAAGGCAGCCACAATAACAATCGAAGGACTATCAAAAGACTTTCAAAGCAGTTTGAACTCGTAAGCAGACCAAGGTGTACGAAGGCCTGAAGTCATGTCTTCGTCAGAGCCAGCATTGCGAGGTATAGCATCAGCAGAGAGGACTTCCACATCAAAGGCTAAAAGTTTAGCCGGTGAAAAAGTACACAGGAGTGGTGTGGAAGCTGGACAGTATGATACAGTTATGAGGGCTGAAAGCAAGGCAAGCTCGAGGATGTCTCGTAAGAGAGCGAGGTTAGCAGAAGCCTTCCAAGCGGAACTGGAATTCATGGACCAGGAGGACAGGCTTTCTGCAATAAAGGTAGAGCATGAGCACGCTATGAAAGTAAAAGAGGAGGAACTTAAAGTTTCAATGCCTGAAGCTCAGAAAGGAGCTGGCGGATAAGATGAAAAAACCAGGAGAGGAGGAGAGTGACATCCCCGAACCTGAGGTGGCTGACATAGAGCTGCCAAAGGAATGGCCTGAAGACTCTGTGAAACGATTTTTCAACTCCCAGCAGGAATTAGGGAACAGAGACTTCACCATCTCAAGGGCAAGTCTGAAAGAGACCCTGATTACCATCAAAGGTACACACACAGGATTGATGCACTGTTAGAGAAGGAGTATGCAGAACCAGCACCTGGTGTGAAGAAGGACAATTATCCTGTTTGGTATATCCCACATCATGGAGTGACCCAGCTAAATATAATTTCGGATTGTTTTTAACTGCAGTGCAAAGTACAAGTACATTAAAACTCAAGTTCATGATCATGACATAAACAAGAACTTTGTAGACTTGCAACTTGGAGAAAATAAGTTTCAACTACTCCTTTTAATTTTTTTTTTATAGATTCTTGATCTAGATCTATTTCATCCTTATTTTTTGAAAATTATTTGTTAATAACTATATTAAAAAAAAATCTTTGCTATTATATTTCAGGTTTTTCGAACCACTGATGCAAGTTGTGTTAATAGGAGATTCTATTTTAAGGAACATTGGTGAGCATTTTACATCGGCTTTTGATACCTCTGTGCACTGTCTCCCTGGAGCAACTTTTAAGCGGATCAGAGAATATATTCGTAATACCAACAATTTCTGTTCAGATGTCCAGTCTGTTTTTATTCACGTTGGAACAAATAACCTAGAAGGAGGAATTTGGGAAAAGGACCAAGCCTATTTCATTAATTTGATTTCTACAATAAAGGAGAAGTTTCCATCTTGTGATATTTTTGTTTCTCCCATCCCACCTCACTGGGACAGTGAATCATTAAATGAACAAAGCAAATATTATAATAAAAAAATTTGTGAACTGTCCTTAAAATGTAATTTCCGTGTGTTTGACAGTGACAAAGATTTTGATGCTTCAGATAAATTTTATGCAAGAAATGGCCTTCACCTAAACACTGTAGGGAAGATCGTTTCTGGCCCAAAATATTGAAATCTACATAAATAAGGGATACAGCCCAGGCCCTAAACCAAGATCCTGGATACCCCCTGAACCCAGTACCGACAAAGAAAAAGCAGAAACTTCTCCCTTGAAGTGAAACAGATCTTTATCTAATTATCTACAGGAAGAGAGAAAAATACGGCCAAACTGAAAATGCAGAAAAAAGAAAGAGAAATCCTCGGTGTAATCGAAACATAAAAAAAAAAGACTACATGGACTGATGGCTTCCACTGCCCCATAAAACAGTATCACCCCCCTCCACCTCCACTACTCCCACCTAACAGGCATATTCCGGAACCACTACCAGCCACAATCCCATACATTAGTGTTCAAACACATTATGCATCATCCACATCTGTTCGAATTCCTGCCCAGCCAAGCCCATATGTCCATCGAAAGAAGCTTGGGCAACAGAAGAGCTGCAGAAGAAAATGCAAGAAGGTAAATGTTCTTCACTATTGATGAATATATCAATTTTTCATGATAATGAAATGCATTGCATACACATTCAGGGGTACCCTACTAATGAATGTGGTTTTGGTTACATAGCATACAATGTAATTATCAGTATTCAAGTTTTTTGATGAAGTACCTCTCTAATTTTCATTTATCCCTTCAGCGACATCACTCCACATTTTGTGGTTTTGCTAAACAACTTTTGATTCAGCGCCCTCAAAAATATAACAGATGCATGAGCAGAAAGAGCAAAAAGTTCTGCACTGTGTCGATTTTCGTTGCAGAACTATATTGCGATTGATGCCAGGGATTTTTAAAAGGAGAATAAGCTTTGAAATCCTTAAATTGGCAACACATTGAGAAGTTCAAAATCATTGTTTTTTAAGTAAAAATTTTGAATTTTTTCAACTTTTCGACAAAGCTCCTAACCATGTATATTGTTCTCAAAGACATTACACCTTTTTAGAACCATGTAGCACTAAAATAAAAATACTACTGTTGCCACTTTGAGGAATGAAAAGTGATCAATTTAGCCATATATAATTTCTGTCCTGAAAGGGTTATGAAAGTGTTGATCACTGAAGAGAAAGTAAGTTACAAAATTACAAAGTCAAAGCGTTTGTACTTATATTCGATGAAAAGGCAGACTGCCCTCCAACACTTAAGCACTCTTTAGGTATATTGTATGACTCCTTTAAAGTAAAATATGAAATTAATCATCATGTCATTGCTGGAGATAGTGCCACTGTAAAGCTCCTTATGGATATCAAAAAAGAGTATGGGCAATCCCTTGATTGGGCTACCCTATTTAGGATGTCAACTTAACCCCCTATGGATGAGGAGACTGATTGCTGATCCACATCAGAGAGATCGACTGATATCTGAGAGAGAAGCTGTAAGCCGGTGGACCATCGTGGACCTTTGTTTTCTGATATGATCAGAACTGGTGGTATTCAGCGACAAGGACAGAACTGTTGGCCGATCGTCGGGACAGCCATCTGAAGTGGGACCAAGGGCCAGCTCAGCTCTCATCAACGGACTGATCAGATGCAGCACAAGTGGATGCAGCAGGACGGTTAATGGCAACGTCAAGAGCGAATGATTATTGAAAGGACTCTAAAGGACTATACTATGATATGATTATGGAATCTGGTTCTGTTATTTTATGTATTTACACTTTCTCGCTTACCTTGGTTGGTAGGAATCTATGTTAAACAATATATTGTTTTATGCAAAGGTTTCTATTCCTTCTGTGCATCTAAATTCGTAGGGACAGCATGGATGAACTGAAAAAGGAGATCGACATCCTGAGGGCAGCCTTGAAGGAGGCCACGGAGCTAAAAGAAGAGGCTGGGAGTGGTGCAGCGAATGTCACCAGGCCAGTCTACGTAGCTCCCGGGAGGCGTCTAGATGTATTCTCCAGAAGACCCAACCAAACGGTGCGTGACTGGGTTGCTAGTGTTAAAGGTCCAGCTGGAGCTACGCGGTCTCAAGGGAAAGGAGGCAGCAGCCTTCATTATGGAGTACCTTGAGGGAGATGCCCGAAGGGAGGTAAGCGGGAGAGGGGACAAGGTCCGGGACGACCATGAGGCGATATTTACCGTGCTGGTTAGAGTCTTTGGGGATGGTAACACCCTTCCCCAACTGCAACAGCGGTTTTACTCATACCAGCAGGGAGCCTCACAGGACCTGTTGGGCTGCGCTTTGCAGCTGGTGGATCTGTTCGACAGAATGGTGGAGCTGGACTCTACCTTGAAGAGTCAACGAGATCTGTCATTAAAGAACAGGTTCGCAGAAGCGGTAAGGGACGAATCCTTGAGGCGGGAGTTGCGGCGTCTAAACACCGAATCCCCAAAGCTATCCTTTTTCGATCTCCGAGACAGGGCTGTGGAATGGCTTGGGCCAGCACCAACCAAACTGAAGGATGCTACAGTTAGGAGCATTTCTGCCGACAAGGACCGAAGGGAGGTAAGCGGGAGAGGGGACAAGGTCCGGGACGACCATGAGGCGATATTTACCGTGCTGGTTAGAGTCTTTGGGGATGGTAACACCCTTCCCCAACTGCAACAGCGGTTTTACTCATACCAGCAGGGAGCCTCACAGGACCTGTTGGGCTGCGCTTTGCAGCTGGTGGATCTGTTCGACAGAATGGTGGAGCTGGACTCTACCTTGAAGAGTCAACGAGATCTGTCATTAAAGAACAGGTTCGCAGAAGCGGTAAGGGACGAATCCTTGAGGCGGGAGTTGCGGCATCTAAACACCGAATCCCCAAAGCTATCCTTTTTCGATCTCCGAGACAGGGCTGTGGAATGGCTTGGGCCAGCACCAACCAAACCGAAGGATGCTACAGTTAGGAGCATTTCTGCCGACAAGGACCTTATGGACCTATTGAAGAAACGGGCTGAGCAGATGGAGTGTCAGCAGAAACAGCTCGATCACCTCCAGTCTCTTCTATCAGGATGGCGACAACAGACCCCTTCAGGAGACGGGAAGTGCTTCAACTGTGGTGAGAAGGGCCACATTAGAAGGAATTGTCCTAAGCCAGTCAAGGAGGGCAAGCCAAGGCAGGAGCGAAACCCTGGTGAGTCCACAAGACCCTCACAAGATTTAAACGAATAACTCCCACCGTCAAGAGCCTGATGGTGGGTGGATCATTCGACGGCTCAACACTCATCAAGAGAGCAGTAGGAGATTGCCCTGAGGTCAACCTTGACCTTGGATCCGCACGATGTGTCAGATGCTTGATAGACATGGGAGCACAGGTATCGACTGTGACTGAGGGGTTTTATAGGAAACATCTCAGTCACGAGTTGATGATAGACGTGTCTAGCATCCTCAGCATCAGCGGAGCCCAAGGACTTAAAATCCCCTACTGTGGATACGTCGAACTGACAGTTCGGGTTCTTGGTAGGTATTTTCATAACATGGGCTTCCTTGTTGTGAGAGACCCTCCCGAAGCACTGGGAGCGAGAAAGAGGAGAGTCCCTGGAGTAATAGGGTTCAATGTTCTGCGGGACATGAGGAATGCCCTTCACAACAAACTTGGAGGAGACTTCCTTGAGGGGTTCAAGGACGGGAAGGACACCACGTTGGCAAGCGTCTTGGCCTTGTACGAGGAAGTCAGCGTAGACACTACATCCAAGCTTGAAGGACTGGGTAGAGTGGCTGGCATTGCACCCATATTACTCCAAAAGAGATCTCTGCAGACTATACAGGTCTCTGTTAGACCTGCAAGGAAGGGGGAGGTACGCACTGTGATCGTCGAGGAACTTCAAGGAGAACATCTCCAGCCGGACATCAAAGTAGTACCATCCTTGCTTCGAATAACAGACAGTGGCTTAGTGAATGTCCCTGTAACGAACCTATCAAACAGAGACATTTACATTCAGCCCAGGACACTGATAGGGATCATCCATGATGCTTCAGAGGTCGACCGACAGGAAAAGCCACAAACAGCCTGGGTCGAAGAGCATCGGCAGTCCCCATTCCCTGATGTTGGACAGATTCTTCAAAGGATGCAGCTGGGAGATATCTCCCTGGAGCAGCGTAGAGCCCTGGAGGTGCTCATAGGGAAGTATCTGGACGTCTTCAGTCAAGATGAGGACGACATAGGCCTGTGTAGAGACGTGGACTACCCTTCTAACCCAGCAGGAAGAACAAAATAGGACACTGAATAGGCTACTGGACCAACAGAGTTGCCCACTGGTCCCCAGGATGTTTTCAATGTGGAGCCACTGACTACTTCAAGAGGAATTGCCCCCAAATTCAAAGCAATTTAAACGAGTTGAGTAGAGCCCGCTACTGGCCAGGAAGTAGCAGGCCAGACACCATTGTTTAGTACTCGGCCCGCTCCTGTTTCTTGCATACATAAACGACTTACCAGATCATGTAGTGTCTAATGTAAGGCTGTTTGGGGATGATGTAATCTTGTATAGATCAATTACTTCTCCTGAAGATTGTGACATACTACAGAGTGACATTAATCAATTTCATGATTGGGAGAAAACGTGGCAGATGAAATATAATACATCTAAATCTTTCATATTGCAATATGGTTACCCATCAGAAGAAAATTGCTACTCTGAATGTGGTCAATAACCATGATTCTTACTTGGGTGTTGAGCTATGCAACAGCATATCTGGGACAAATCATATTAACATAACTGTTAATAAAGCATCATATTCTAAGCTCGTTTTAAGCTTGCCGCAAGGGTGCCGCAAGCTTATTTTGTCAAAAACACGCTTATTAAGGGTGCCGCAAGCTTAAATTTGTATAGGGGATGGAACTGCAGTACTTGTACTAAAGAAATAGTTTATAAGACACTTGTGATCCCTACCAGAAAGTTCATCGGGATAGCCTTGAAAAAGTACAAATAAGAGCTGCTAGATTTGTAACGAATGAATTCAGGCACTGTAGTAGTGTCACTACAATGTGACAAAACTTAGGATGTGAAACCCTACAAGACAGGAGAGCAAAAAGTTGGCTTATAACTTTATTCAAGGGACTCACAATTTTACGGAAGCGTTAAAGTGCCATTCAACTTGTTGACATGGTGAGATATTCTATCTTGTCAAGTCGACTTAATATCCATATTTTGTCAACATGTAAAGATATTTAACTAGCCATGTCGACTTATTAACTTTTATAAGTTGACATGGCGGAATACATTATACTGACAAGTCGACTTCCCCCAAAATATGTCGTCATGGCGACATAAATTATCTTGACAAGTCGACTTCCCGAAAAGTATGTCATCATGGCGACATGAATTATCATGTCAAGTCGACTTCCCAAAAAGTATATGTCGTCATGGCGAAATATATTATCTTGCCAAGTTGACTTCACAAAAATTATATGTTTTGATCTTATGTCCACCATGTGGATGCATGTAGAAAGAGTGGCTGGACATGACGATCTTACGTATAACTGTAGAGGTCTAATTTTTGTTACAAGGCCTACGCTGTTAGAGGTCTACACCATCATGACCATGGCGTCTGACAGTGAGAGTAGTCTGGATCAATGTGATTTGGTTCCTATCTTTTTAAGTATTTGAGTCATGCCAAAAAGAAAATGATACCAAAAGGAGCAAGTAAGACTACACTAGTAGCAAGCTGTGAAGAGGTACGTACTGCCGCAGTATACTCTAGATCAAGACCTAGACTCTAGATCTATAGCTAGACTAAAAAGTTAAAGTAACATAATAACAGTAACGAGTATTATTAACGTTATTGAAATCGGCGAGAATAATAAAGAAAGCGAATTTCCACTAAAAAGCAGAGCTCTCACAGGCCTGTGGAACTAAGTAGAGAACAACTGGACAGAGCAAGAAAGATGATCAATTCCACTGAAAAAGGTTCACAAGATATGTCAGATGGAAAAAGAAAAGTGTATAAGCAAGCATGGTACCATGCTAGGTTCACAAGATATGTCAGATGGAAAAAGAAAAATGTATAAGCAAGCATGGTACCATTTAATTAGTAAAACAGGAAGAAGGATTTTATTATGAAACCTGAACATGACTTTTGACCAAATACAGATAATTCAATTGAGACAGAACTTAAGATATCAGATTAAAGATAATCTTGATATTACTTTGAGACATTTAAAGGAATGATTAATCTGTTATAATATTTATAGTTCCTTGATAATACCAGATTTAATACTAATTCAGAAATAGTTCAGATTTATATGTTTGTTAGAGTGAAAGGGAATATTTGAATAGATTATAGAATTAACTTGAAAGTCTTTGTAAGTTTAAACAAAAGAATCATCAAGGATATTAACCATTGTGAATATTATTGTGTTACCTCTGCATTTATTCCAAGGATATTACATGATTATGTATATTGAATAAAATTGGAATAAATGATCAATTTACTTGTTATACTTCTCCTAACAACAACGTGTGTGCAGACTCCTCCTTGTTACTTCTTTAACAGATTTGATTGGACACCTTCCTACCTTTGAGGCAGGTTAACACTAACATATTGTATTACTACTCTTGCATTTTATATAGATTTCCAACCAGGTCCCTCTTCTGGAGGTGTTTGAATGGATCCCCCAACCACCCCCCCCAGTGAAAACAACACAAGCCCAAGGCTGGATGAAAAAGAAGTTTGATACATGTAGGATGGGAGACTTCATGCCAGACTCCAACAAGGTATGTTAGCATCTATACATGTACTACATTTCAATGAAAGAAGAAAATATAGTATAAACAGTTTTCTCTGAATATCTCTTTAGGTGTAAGTTACAAGTGTAGGTTATTTTGCCTAGGATGAGAGTTAACTTTTTAGTGTAATGTGTGGAATAGTAGAAGTGATTAGTTTTAAAAAAATAGGATCCTGAGTTATGTTTGATCGATGTAAAGCCTAATGCTACTGTAAACCCTTCTATGATCACAAACAATGAACTGATTGTCGTTTTCGGCTATCAGCCAGCGCTCTCTGGAGGTCCCTCTTCTGGAGGTGTTCGAATGGATCCCCGGACATCCAACACGTAGAGGGGTTTTCCCCCATTCTCCAAGGCTGAAGAAGATTAAGAGATTCCAGTATTTCCCTGAACCTACAGAGCTGATGAAGATGGAATGCTGCAGAAATGAATGCACTAAGAAGCTTACCTATCTTGAGATTCAGGAATCTCAAAAAGAATATAGACACTTTAACGAGGGAAGCATGAAGAAACAGGTCTTTCAAGTGATAACTCGCCACATAAAACTAGTGCAACTGTTGAAAGATGTGGTGGAAGCTAATTACCACTTTGTAATAAGAGGAAAGTATGTATGTTAAGAGGCATGGAGGCAATGCTTCAAGTGCTTCTAAATTCAATGATTGCACTCAGAAACTCAAAAGGGGACATAGGAATATTTGTCATGGCAACAGAGGATCCAGAAGAAATGCAGTGAAAACAACACAAGCCCAAGGCTGGATGAAAAAGAAGTTTGATAGGATGGGAGACTTCATGCCAGACTCCAACAAGGTATGTTAGCATCTATACATGCACTACATTTCAATGAAAGAAGAAAATATAGTATAAACAGTTTTCTCTGAAGATCTCTTTCGGTGTAAGTTATAAGTGTAGGTTATTTCAGCTAGGATGAGAGTTAACTTTTAAGTGTAATGTGTGAAATAGTAGAAGTGATTAGTTTGAAAAATGATGAATATTTCAAGGATTTACTTATGTGGGCAAAAAAATAGGATCCTGAGTTATGTTTGATCGATGTAAAGCCTAATGCTACTGTAAACCCTTCTATGATCACAAACAATGAACTGATTGTCGTTTTCGGCTATCAGCCAGCGCTCTCTGGAGGTCCCTCTTCTGGAGGTGTTCGAATGGATCCCCGGATATCCAACACGTTGAGGGGTTTTCCCCCCATTCTCCAAGGCTGAAGAAGATGAAGAGATTCCAGTATTTCCCTGAACCTATAGAGCTGATGAAGATGGAATGCTGCAGACATTAATGCACTAAGAAGCTTACTTATCTCAAGATTGAGGAATCTCAAAAAGAATATAGACACTTTAACGAGGGAAGCATGAAGAAACAGGTCTTTCAAGTGATAACTCGCCACATAAAACTAGTGCAACTGTGGAAAGATGTGGTGGAAGCTGATTACCACTTTGTAATAAGAGGAAAGTATGTATGTTAAGAGGCATGGAGGCAATGCTTCAAGTGCTTCTAAATTCAATGATTGCACTCAGAAACTCAAAAGGGGACATAGGAATATTTGTCATGGCAACAGAGGATCCAGAAGAAATGCAGTGAAAACAACACAAGCCCAAGGCTGGATGAAAAAGAAGTTTGATAGGATGGGAGACTTCATGCCAGACTCCAACAAGGTATGTTAGCATCTATACATGCACTACATTTCAATGAAAGAAGAAAATATAGTATAAACAGTTTTCTCTGAAGATCTCTTTCGGTGTAAGTTACAAGTGTAGGTTATTTTGCCTAGGATGAGAGTTAACTTTTTAGCGTAATGTGTGAAATAGTAGAAGTGATTAGTTTTAAAAATGATGAATATTTCAAGGATTTACTTATGTGGGCAAAAAAATAGGATCCTGAGTTATGTTTGATCGATGTAAAGCCTAATGCTACTGTAAACCCTTCTATGATCACAAACAATGAACTGATTGTCGTTTTCGGCTATCAGCCAGCGCTCTCTGGAGGTCCCTCTTCTGGAGGTGTTCGAATGGATCCCCGGACATCCAACACGTTGAGGGGTTTTCCCCCAGTCTCCAAGACTGAAGAATACGAAGAGATTCCAGTATTTCCCTGAACCTATAGAGCTGATGAAGATGGAATGCTGCAGACATTAATGCACTAAGAAGCTTACTTATCTCAAGATTCAGGAATCTCAAAAAGAATATAGACACTTTAACGAGGGAAGCATGAAGAAACAGGTCTTTCAAGTGATAACTCGCCACATAAAACTAGTGCAACTGTTGAAAGATGTGGTGGAAGCTAATTACCACTTTGTAATAAGAGGAAAGTATGTATGTTAAGAGGCATGGAGGCAATGCTTCAAGTGCTTCTAAATTCAATGATTGCACTCAGAAACTCAAAAGGGGACATAGGAATATTTGTCATGGCAACAGAGGATCCAGAAGAAATGCAGTGAAAACAACACAAGCCCAAGGCTGGATGAAAAAGAAGTTTGATAGGATGGGAGACTTCATGCCAGACTCCAACAAGGTATGTTAGCATCTATACATGCACTACATTTCAACGAAAGAAGAAAATATAGTATAAACAGTTTTCTCTGAAGATCTCTTTCGGTGTAAGTTATAAGTGTAGGTTATTTCAGCTAGGATGAGAGTTAACTTTTAAGTGTAATGTGTGAAATAGTAGAAGTGATTAGTTTGAAAAATGATGAATATTTCAAGGATTTACTTATGTGGGCAAAAAAATAGGATCCTGAGTTATGTTTGATCGATGTAAAGCCTAATGCTACTGTAAACCCTTCTATGATCACAAACAATGAACTGATTGTCGTTTTCGGCTATCAGCCAGCGCTCTCTGGAGGTCCCTCTTCTGGAGGTGTTCGAATGGATCCCCGGATATCCAACACGTTGAGGGGTTTTCCCCCCATTCTCCAAGGCTGAAGAAGATGAAGAGATTCCAGTATTTCCCTGAACCTATAGAGCTGATGAAGATGGAATGCTGCAGACATTAATGCACTAAGAAGCTTACTTATCTCAAGATTGAGGAATCTCAAAAAGAATATAGACACTTTAACGAGGGAAGCATGAAGAAACAGGTCTTTCAAGTGATAACTCGCCACATAAAACTAGTGCAACTGTGGAAAGATGTGGTGGAAGCTGATTACCACTTTGTAATAAGAGGAAAGTATGTATGTTAAGAGGCATGGAGGCAATGCTTCAAGTGCTTCTAAATTCAATGATTGCACTCAGAAACTCAAAAGGGGACATAGGAATATTTGTCATGGCAACAGAGGATCCAGAAGAAATGCAGTGAAAACAACACAAGCCCAAGGCTGGATGAAAAAGAAGTTTGATAGGATGGGAGACTTCATGCCAGACTCCAACAAGGTATGTTAGCATCTATACATGCACTACATTTCAATGAAAGAAGAAAATATAGTATAAACAGTTTTCTCTGAAGATCTCTTTCGGTGTAAGTTACAAGTGTAGGTTATTTTGCCTAGGATGAGAGTTAACTTTTTAGCGTAATGTGTGAAATAGTAGAAGTGATTAGTTTTAAAAATGATGAATATTTCAAGGATTTACTTATGTGGGCAAAAAAATAGGATCCTGAGTTATGTTTGATCGATGTAAAGCCTAATGCTACTGTAGACCCTTCTGTGATCACAAACAATGAACTGATTGTTGTTTTCGGCTATCAGCCAGCGCTCTCTGGAGGTCCCTCTTCTGGAGGTGTTCGAATGGATCCCCGGACATCCAACACGTTGAGGGGTTTTCCCCAGTCTCCAAGACTGAAGAATACGAAGAGATTCCAGTATTTCCCTGAACCTATAGAGCTGATGAAGATGGAATGCTGCAGACATTAATGCACTAAGAAGCTTACTTATCTCAAGATTGAGGAATCTCAAAAAGAATATAGACACTTTAACGAGGGAAGCATGAAGAAACAGGTCTTTCAAGTGATAACTCGCCACATAAAACTAGTGCAACTGTGGAAAGATGTGGTGGAAGCTGATTACCACTTTGTAATAAGAGGAAAGTATGTATGTCAAGAGGCATGGAGGCAATGCTGCAAGTGCTTCTAAATTCAATGATTGCACTCAGAAACTCAAAAGGGGACATAGGAATATTTGTCATGGCAACAGAGGATCCAGAAGAAATGCAGTGAAAACAACACAAGCCCAAGGCTGGATGAAAAAGAAGTTTGATAGGATGGGAGACTTCATGCCAGACTCCAACAAGGTATGTTAGCATCTATACATGCACTACATTTCAACGAAAGAAGAAAATATAGTATAAACAGTTTTCTCTGAAGATCTCTTTCGGTGTAAGTTATAAGTGTAGGTTATTTCAGCTAGGATGAGAGTTAACTTTTAAGTGTAATGTGTGAAATAGTAGAAGTGATTAGTTTGAAAAATGATGAATATTTCAAGGATTTACTTATGTGGGCAAAAAATAGGATCCTGAGTTATGTTTAATCGATGTAAAGCCTAATGCTACTGTAAACCCTTCTATGATCACAAACAATGAACTGATTGTCGTTTTCGGCTATCAGCCAGCGCTCTCTGGAGGTCCCTCTTCTGGAGGTGTTCGAATGGATCCCCGGATATCCAACACGTTGAGGGGTTTTCCCCCCATTCTCCAAGGCTGAAGAAGATTAAGAGATTCCAGTATTTCCCTGAACCTATAGAGCTGATGAAGATGGAATGCTGCAGAAATGAATGCACTAAGAAGCTTACTTATCTCGAGATTGAGGAATCTCAAAAAGAATATAGACACTTTAACGAGGGAAGCATGAAGAAACAGGTCTTTCAAGTGATAACTCGCCACATAAAACTAGTGCAACTGTGGAAAGATGTGGTGGAAGCTGATTACCACTTTGTAATAAGAGGAAAGTATGTATGTTAAGAGGCATGGAGGCAATGCTGCAAGTGCTTCTAAATTCAATGATTGCACTCAGAAACTCAAAAGAGGACATAGGAATATTTGTCATGGCAACAGAGGATCCAGAAGAAATGCAGTGAAAACAACACAAGCCCAAGGCTGGATGAAAAAGAAGTTTGATAGGATGGGAGACTTCATGCCAGACTCCAACAAGGTATGTTAGCATCTATACATGCACTACATTTCAATGAAAGAAGAAAATATAGTATTAACAGTTTTCTCTGAATATCTCTTTAGGTGTAAGTTACAAGTGTAGGTTATTTCGGCTAGGATGAGAGTTAACTTTTTAGTGCAATGTGTGAAATAGTAGAAGTGATTAGTTTTAAAAATGATGAATATTTCAAGGATTTACTTATGTGGGCAAGAAATAGGCTCCTGAGTTATGTTTAATCGATGTAAAGCCTAATGCTACTGTAAACCCTTCTATGATCACAAACAATGAACTGATTGTCGTTTTCGGCTATCAGCCAGCGCTCTCTGGAGGTCCCTCTTCTGGACGTGTTCGAATGGATCCCCAGACATCCAACACGTGGAGGGGTTTTCCTCCAGTCTCCAAGCCTCCAAGGCTGAAGAAGATAAGAAATTCCAGTATTTCCCTGAACCTACAGAGCTGATGAAGATGGAATGCTACAGAAATGAAATCACTAAGAAGCTTACTTCTCTCGAGATTGAGGAATCTCAAAAAGAATATAGACACTTAAACGAGGGAAGCATGAAGAAACAGGTCTTTCAAGTGATAACTCGCCACACAAAACTAGTGCAACTGTCGAAAGATGTGGGGGAAGCTGATTACCACTTTGTAATAGGAAAGTATGTATGTCAGGAGGCATGGAGGCAATGCTTCAAGTGCTTCTAAATTCAATTCAGAAACTCAAAAGTGGACATAGGAATATTCGTCATGGCAACAGAGGATCCAGAAGAAATGCAGTGAAAACAACACAAGCCCAAGGCTGGATGAAAAAGAAGTTTGATAGGATGGGAGACTTCATGCCAGTATTAACTGTTTTCTCTGAATATCTCTTTAGGTGTAAGTTACAAGTGTTGGTTATTTCGGCTAGGATGAGAGTTAACTTTTTAGTGTAATGTGTGAAATAGTAGAAGTGATTAGTTTTAAAAATGATGAATATTTCAAGGACTTACTTATGTGGGCAAAATATAGGATCCTGAGTTATGTTTGATCGATGTAAAGCCTAATGCTAGCGTAAACCCTTCTATGATCACAGACAATGAACTGATTGTCGTTTTTGCCTATCAGCCAGCACTATAGTGTAAGGAGTCTATGAATGATTATGACAAAGAAATGAGATTTTCATTAGAAATTGGATCAACCTTTCTATCAGTTCAGGTAAGTGTATTATAATGAAGTGTAAATATCTGCTTAGAAGAAAGAATTAAAATCCATACATTCTAATAGGCTTCTCACACTCACACAATCTTGCTTAGTCCATAACTATTATTGGGGTTTACGGCTAACACTTCAAAATTTTGCTGAGTCCAGTTTGTTTTCACTCTCCATTTTACCAAAGTGGTCTAGCCCAACACATAATACAAGACAAATTGGCCCTGCGCTAAGAAAAAAATAAAAAGATTGTTGAGATATGGTGATAACAAAGGTAAAAAAACATTAATTTCACATACACCTGTATAATGACCTCTATGACCTGTCACTTTTGACCTACGTATCCCAAAATCTAACCAGATCGTCTTTCTATGGTGATACATACTAGTACCAAGTTTGAAGTTCATACCTCAAATGGTTCTTGAGATATCGCTAGAACGAGGATAACACCTAAAATTTCAGAAATTGGCCTCTGTGACCTTGACCTTTGACTAACGTAGCCCAAAATCTAATCAGATCGTCTTCCTATAGTAATACATACGACCACTAAGTTTGAAGTTCATACCTCAAATGGTTCTTGAGTTATCGCTAGAATGAGGCTAACACATGAAATTTCAGAAATTGGCCTCTGTGACCTTGACCTTTGAACTACGTACCCCAAAATTTAATCAGATCGTCTTCCTATGGTGATACATACTAGCACCAAGTTTGAAGTTCATACCTCATGTGGTTCTTGAGTTATCGCTAGAACAAGAAAGCGGGATGAACGGACGGACGGACAACCCGAAAACATAATGCCTCCGGCACCACCTTCGGTGGGCGGGGGCATAAAAATTAATATCCATGGTTTATTTAATATGATTTTTGTTGTAATTAATTTTTGGTCTTTAATCTTCATCTCGTCCGAGGAATCCCAGGAAGGAAAAAGGAAGAGGAATAGGGGGAAGAAATTTGCAAAGAAAGAGACAGATGAGAGTGGATCTCCCGACCCTCAACAAATCCATGGCAGCCAGTGAAAAACGTAAGGTGGAGCTACTAGAAGGAATTCTTGTTACTCTGCACGGAATTCGTTCTGCCAGAGATTCATGGGAAGGACGCTGTTGCTTTGGAAGTGAGATATCACTTAAGCTCTACCAGAACTACGCAAGATTCCTCACAAGGAAGGACAGAGAAGAAAGCTGTAAGAAGAACTTGTATGAGAAGTCACTCAATTGTAGAAGTAAGAGTGATGAAGGGCCATGAAGTGTTAAGATTACAGAAATTACTTGCATTGTTCTAGAAGTGTGTAAAGGAGGTAGAGGGTAAAGAAATTATGTGGAAGAGGATGTTGTGTGTCCATTTTTACGAGTACAGAGGAGACTGAAGAGGATAATGACTGTGATTTTCATCAAACTGATGTAATTCTCGCTACTCTTCAATTGATTTAAAGCGAAGGCTTCAGAAGGCTTCAGCAGAGCTGCCAAATAGTATGATTTTATCCTATTTCATAGGATTTTTCAGTGACAATAGGACACTAGGATTTTTCTCAATAAAATACGATTTATCAAAAAAATAACTATGTGTCTCTGTGTGTTTATGTATCTCTTATTGACATTGTACATGATTGCGTATGTAAGACATAGTTTAGGTCCAGTTTGAGTACTGCAACATTAAGTGATATTCTCACTCAGAAGGCAACATGCCAGTCTAAAGGACAAAACTGCTATCATACACTTTAATCGCCTCACTAAATAAGACGAGCAAATAAATCAAATGGATGTAAGTGAACACTTTTCAGTAATTATCTGAATTAACTTGTTCGTAGTTCCTAGTGAATTTGTTGTATCAGCCAAAGCTGCAAAGACTAGTGTCAGTATAGTAGTCTTATCTTCTGTTTAACAGTCCTTTGGTTCTGCTGTTGTTCTAATTGAAGGGTTTCTTTTCCATATTGAATTATTTTAGGTTCACCTAGGTCCTAAACAGAGGCGGCTTCTACAACCAGTTTTAAAACTGAGAGACATGGTTGGAGTGTACTTAGAAGAATTCAACAAAGAGTGGCCGCAGGTTGGCAGGGTGGTTGAAATGACTGGAGACTGTGTGACTCTGCACTGGTACTCGGGGTCAACAACATCCACCTGGTCGTCACTCACCACATCAGTGAATGGACAAAGAGGTCAACCGTACATTGGGGAAGTCTCTCTTCAGGATGTTATAACTGTGCCATTCGCCCTAACAAAAGGAAACAAATTACCAATGGAAATTCAGCGTCATTTAAAGGAGAAACATGAAGAGTATTATGCCCAGTAGGCGTATTCGAATATTCATTCATTGCTCCTTGATGTGTGACGTACAGTGTGATCTTACAGGAGCAACAATCTGACACGTTCCTTTACATTTACACTGTTATTCTTTGAATGACAACATCGCACCTTTGTCTCCTGTGTGGTATGATGAGGTGTGTATAAAAATATGTACTCACATGTTTATTTTCAGGACATTGTGTCCATGTCTCATGGACTAAAGTAATGACATGTGGCTGAAAGAATGCTTTATATGGAAGACATATTTTATACTGAGATTTTTGAAGTATCCTGAGCAACCTGCCATATAACCATAGAAAATTAATGTCAATTTGTTTGCAGTTGTGACCAAGTATCACAAACTGAAGTAGACAGATGCCAGATGGTAACTGCTATGGCTTATCCTTCCTTATCAGGATAAAGTGGAGCATAAAGCACTTTCTTTAATGTCACCAGTATATTTGTAGCTACATGATTTTTTGTGTGAGCATGTACAGCTTGATGATGTTTTCAGATACTGTATCTTTAATTTGTAGAAAATCTGAGTACCAGGACACTTACATGTACAGGACACCCAGGACAATTGTGTTAAAAATATTGAAACAGATTTAGTAATTTCATCTTATTTGATGTGAAAGGAAATATGCCAAGTATCTGTCCTGTTACATGTATAACAGAAATTGCCCAACAAAGGTGCATTAAACGGGTTAATTTTTGCTGTATGGAATATGGAAATTAATTTGGCCTTCTCTGGGCAGGTCCAAAATACGTTACCGAGTATTATGGAATTATATTTCAGAATTGTGAATACGAATTGACATAATAATATGATTTTACTTGATATTTTGTCTGATCCAAACTGTAGTAGGGCTGTCAGCTTGATACCATAATCAGATATATACTAAAATCTTAGTAGCCCATCTATAAAAACTTGGAAAGGCATAGCATTTGCTTTCTCTAACCTTTTGCTTGCAGCTTGAAAATTTTCAGTGTAGTGTATATATATATATATATATATATATATATATATATATATATATATATATATATATAGGCAAAATAAATAAAACTAGCATTTACTTACTTATGCCATAAGTAAAAGATCAGGCATGCAGCTTGGCCGCCGGTATTGTTTGAAAATTAACAGTAGGTTTATGTAACTCCAATGTAAGCTTAAACTGCCTGGAGGAAAATACTACAAAAGCTGTTTGTGCGCTGAGGTGTAAGCACAATCAAGACATTTTCTCCCTGCTCAAAAAAAGCTCAAAGAGTTATTTGACCTACAGCTGTCAAAAGTGACAAAAATTGTTCTTAAATATGACAAGAAAGGGTTATGGCTAATTAAATTCAAGCTTTTGCTTCTTCTGGCTAGCACATAGTTGGAATATTTGAAGATACAAGCAATTTTTTTTCTTAAAGCAATTGCTGAGCTTTTTAGTAGTTTTTTATATAGACAGCCTCAGAGCCCCCCACCCCCCCCCCCCCTCGAAGAGGAACTCAAAATAGCCTAGTGCAGTAAGAGTTAGGTTATCCATTATTGCACTGCTGTTTTTATGAATTCATACATGATGAGGAATTCAAGTCAAATATTGAGAAGTCGATTTTGATCAAAACTCTAGGCCTGATCATGATCTTACCTTTTCTAGAGAATTCCACGAGCAATATTTATAGTCTTGACAAGTGAAAGAATATTTACCTAGTAATTGTTGGCTTTGCTTTGAAGCGATATCATACTTTGTAACCTGCTCTAGAATTAGTTTGCCTTTTCTAATTACGACAAGGGTGAAATGACCATGTAAAGAGTAATACAATCATTTGCAAAAGTTTAAGACCAACCACACCAAATGCATATAATAGAAGAAAAAATGAAACGTTAAATGATTAATCATAGCAACTTATTCACAGCTCAAATGGCAAGAGATTTTTCTTACACCAACATGTGTCCGAGCTGCTTTGATCTTTCAATGATACCATCTCTGAATTGCATCATCATCACAGGAGGGTAAGGATCATAGTTTTTAATGGACCACTGCACCTATCCTGGTCAGAAAATAAGGCACCTTCCTAAACCCTTTGAAATGGAATTGTTCACACCACTCTTGCAGCAACCAATCCTTTTTGATAATTTGAAGTGCAGAATTTCAGAGTAGCCCTCTTAATTAATGGAGGGTCAGTCTGGGTCCCTTTGAACCCGGCTGCTTTTTTTTTTCTCTTAGCTGCATGAAAAATAAAATATCATACATGACCTGCCTTTGCAGAGGAATCTCATTCATTAAGGATCATAGCACAAAAAATTGTGATGAAAATATATGGATCACTCTAATATTCAATGAGACACTGTAATACAGCTCCAGTGACTGGAAATCAACAAAAGTCCATGTGGTCTTAAACTTTTGTAAATGACTCTATGTGTATATTCAATATTGCCTAAAAGCAGAGCCAGAAAATATTATTGTCATTATCAGGCATTGGTCGTTTGTTTTACACATTACAATTAAGTTTGCCTATGTGTTCCTCTTAGGAATAGGGAAGAAGAATATGTATAGTATTAATGAGGAAGATGAATTAATCTTGGAGTAACGATGGGGAAGATGATTTAATCTTCAAGTATAGGTGGGGAAGATAATTTAATCTTCGAGGAGGGATTTAGGAGATGAATTAATTTTCGAGTAAGAATGGGGAAGATGATTTACTGTTTGAGTAAGGATGAGGAAGAGGAATAATCCTTAATATTAGTAGGGATGAGGACGATGATTTAAACTTTTCAGTAGAGGTGGGGAAGATGAATTAATCTTCAAGTAGGAATGGGGAAGATGAATTAATCTTCAAGTAGGAATGGGGAAGATGATTTAATCTTCAAGTAGGAATGAGAAAGATGAATTAATCTTCAAGTAGGAATGGGGAAGATGAATTAATCTTCAAGTAGGAATGGGGAAGATGAATTAATCTTCAAGTAGGAATGGGGAAGATGATTTAATCTTCAAGTAGGAATGGGGAAGATGAATTAATCTTCAAGTAGGAATGGGGAAGATGATTTAATCTTCAAGTAGGAATGGGGAAGATGAATTAATCTTCAAGTAGGAATGGGGAAGATGAATTAATCTTCAAGTAGGAATAGGGAAGATGAATTAATCTTCAAGTAGGAATGGGGAAGATGATTTAATCTTCAAGTAGCGATAGGGAAGATGAATATATCTTCAAGTAGGAATGGGGAAGATGATTTAAAGGGATCAGAAAGTCGCTAATCGTGGTGGTTTCGAGCTTGGCCCGGCTCGAGCAGTAATCGGGATTCTCCGTATATAATCGGTAAAACGAACACGCAATGTAAAGATACGGACGGGCCTCGCTCTCGAAAAGTATCGAATAGAAACGATCACCCACGATCGTCTGGAGGCCTGTGATGGGCGGTTGCAATGCGCTAGCCTAGAAAAAAGCCCAAATTCCGCCCTGCATTAGAAAAAGCAAGTTTTCCCTGCTATCATTCAAAAAGTTTCATCGAATTGTTGTTTTTTGTCCATATTATTACCGGTAATGGAGAAAAGAAAATCGTCATGGGACAATTCAAGGATTAGACTTCGGACTGCCCATGAAATATGGATGAAGCAAAGGACAATTTTTGTCCACAAGAAAGGAATACGGAGCAACTTTGACGAAGAATTCGCACACCATCTTTTGTTGCAACATGGTGCGATGTGCACCGATGCCAACGAACCGTGTGCCAGCTCCCCCGAGCAGTCGGCACGGACAAGTGGCACCACCGGTGTCAGTGAGGGTGGTGCGACCAGTTCAGCCTCTGGTGTGCGAGCTCGAGTGCAACCTCAAGTTGCAAAGCAACCCCAGTCTCAGGTTATTAGGGATCCTCCTCGACTCACCCCTATAAAGTTCAGGTAAAAATATTTTTGCATATGTTTACTAAATTCTATGTGCTATTTGAAAAATGAACTCTCATTTATTTCTGTGTGGAGAATGCAAAGTCTACCGGAGTAATTTAGATCCATCATCCACCATGCATGTTAGATCCATCATTCAATGTCAATGAAATCTATTTAGAGTAAACTTAGACCAATTTCATTCAAAGTTATTTTTAAAATTTCATTTTATTTGATCTGGGGGCCATTGCTGAAAGAGTTTCAATCAAACGCAACTCCAAAAATCAAACACACCTTGGTTTCGAGCCAATCAGACTTGAATAGTTGCGTTTGAATTGAACTTTTTCTGAAATCAGGACACTGTGCATTTGGTCATGCTGGTCATGATTGTAATGTCAGGATATGTCCTGCAGAGCCTGCCGCTGCTTGCGAGCTTCACTGAATCCCTTGTGATCCCCTTCCAATGTAGCAAAAGGGAGTATGATATTAGAAATCCCTTCAGGCTTTAGACATGTCCTAAGAATCATTTAGGCAATAACTTCTTAGTCTAAAAGTTAGGTGTTCAGGGTTGTTTGTGAAGGCAAAAAAACAAACAAACAAAAACACTACACAAAAAGTGAAGTAATTTTCTGCAAAAATCAGATTTTGAATAACAATGAAATATAGTCACATTGTCCTATTTTTTTTTGGAGGGGGGGGGTCCTGACTGAAAAATGCTGTTTGTTATCATGAGCTCATGACGGCAATGACGATGGGTACAAGTACAAATTACGAAATTTTCCTGGCTTGTTTGGTTGTTAAACTTTAGTGTGCTTTTTTTTATAATGTGTATTATTTATAGTTTATCAATCACCACAATTACTACATGTATAGATTTTTTTTAATGTTGAAAGGGGCATAAATAATGAAGAAGACCATACAAAAATGGCAAGATGGTTACACAGAATGCAAGAGAGGTTTCTTCAGAACTACCATTTTTGCTCTGACTTGAGGCATGTACAAGGATTAAGGACAAGAGACTCAATAATTGCACATTGAATAATGAATAATAGATGAAAGGCAAGAAATATTATGCAATCGTTCTTTATTGAATAATTTTGAATTGTCATTTCTCTTTTCAGGAGTGGACTAACCCATCCGTTACAAGGTGCTATTGAAACTGAAGAACCAGCCGGTCCTTCAATTCCTTTTGGTATGTGCAATCTCCGAATTTGTGAAGATATTTTCTTATTTATGAGAAAAAAAGCCCCCTCTGCTGAAAGAAAAAAAAAAATTCAATCCAAATTATTTTAAGTTTATTTCCACAATTCAATAGAGATGTTTATTATATAATCTCGAAGCCCCAATTCCATGTTTGTTCTGTTTTGTTTTGCTTTGTCTTTTACCTTTTTTCGGGGGGGGGGGGGGAGGGTTGTTTGGGCTTTTTTTAAAGGCTAGATTTCCTGGCAGTGGCGTACCTCAGTATTAATTATTGTGCTTGAGCCAGACAGTAAAAAAATTTTGTGCACACTTTTCTAATTCCTAGATGTAGAGGCGTGAGCTGGGCCGGGTGAGAGTGGATTCTTATTCTTTGCTACACTGCACTCGCACTGCTGAACCACCCTGTCTGTAGAGAATCTATGCAGCACACAACCCTTACTAAGAAAAACCCTTACTATGATTACTGTCACACACACAAATAATCTCATTCATGAATAATGCATCCTTCATTTGCTGTTATGTTGTTTTTTATTCACCAGAGAGCTCTTATCTCTAATTTTGAGCATATTTTTGTGAGGCCCTCTAGGACTAGGTTATTGGCAAGGTTTTTTCCATGTCCGAATTGTAGAGGGCCTTGCAAGAATGTGCTTAGAATAACAGATTTGAGCACTCTTGTGAACAAGAGTGAACAAGAAACAACCTAACAGCCAAGATTATAAATGAAAGACACATCATTCATGAATGAGATTTTTTTTGTAACAAAAATCAGTTTAAAGATTTTTTAAGTATGGGTTGTGTGCTTCATAGATTCTCTACAGACAGGGTGGTGCAGCAGCACGATGATATTGTGCATTGTATGAGTGCTACAATGCATGCATTCAAATAATCCTTCTCTTCTTAGCCAAAAATGTTTCAGTTACGAACTGATTTTAACCATAAAAATGTCATTTATTTCATTATAAATAATGACCTAGCATGGCTAATATAAAATAATAATGGTATTTCGACAATAAAACACATGATTGACGAGATAAATTGGTCAAGCAGCTGAGCATACCAACCACAGGCCACATTAGCTACAGTACATGTATAAGATCATAATGATAATGTTGAAATTTTTTTATTTTCATCATGTCATGATGAAAATATCAAAATTTCATCATTATCTTGACGCTCTTATAGCTAGGCCACATTGGCTGCATCAATGCATTATTGCAGAAAATAAATATTTCATCATTTATGAATCATGCATGAACCATACATTATGAATGAATCTAAAGTTAGGCCTCAGCCTAAGGCTAAACTGAGTTGTTTCAGAATCAAGTTCAATCGCATGCCCACGCCACGGCATCATGCAAGATGAAAATTCTGTTCTGGTCTGGAATAAGTAACTTGCCAGAACTTGCATTTCCCAAACAAAAATCATGAATGTGTATAAAGTTCAAAATTATGACTAGGCATCAAATTTTCGAGGCAACAAATGGTACTTACAGACGTTGATACATCTGGTGCCTTGTTTCGACACGGTCGTTTTTTTCCACACGTACAGGCTCTGGTGCAGTTTTTGCCCCCGCTCTTGCAGGGGCAACATCTCTTCCCAGTTCCGTAGAAGCACGACCCCGCACATTTGCAGCTAACAGGGTCATCGAGTTCTATTTCAGCGTCGGCCAATGATAAATCGGCAAGGGAAATATCCTCTAGGTCTATTTCCATATCTTAATTTGATGTACGAGCACAAAAATAAAGGTTGGATTTGCAGTTACTTCCAAGATAGCCCAAATCATGAAAACAAATTGATCAATTACGAATCCGCAATTGCATAACTCGATAGTATAGTATAGTTTGTACATGGAGCTATAGCTCCATGGTTTGTACATAATTCCCTATGCAGCTCGCATTCACACGAAGAATAACGAACATGAAAGCATCTCATTGATAACCCACCCCACCCTCAGCGCTAATTTTTCGCTGCTTCAAAATGATTGCTCCGCATTTGCGTGCAATATAGGACAAGCGAATGACATTCAACACGCATGGATTTCCAGCGGCCCATCCCTTTAATCTTCAAGTAGCGATAGGGAAGATGATTTTAATCTCCAAGTAGGAATGGGGAAGATGAATTAATCTTTTGAGGAGGAATGGGGAAGATGAATTAATCTGCCAGAAGGAATGAGGAAGATGAATTAATCTTCAAGTAGGAATGGGGAAGATGATTTAATCTTCAAGTAGGAATGGGGAAGATGAATTAATCTTCAAGTAGGAATGGGAAAGATGAATTAATCTTCGAGTAGGAATGGGGAAGATGAATCAATCTCCAAGTAGAGGTGGGGAAGATGAAATAATCTTCAGGTAGGAATGGGGAAGATGAATTAATTTCCAAGTAGAGGTGGGGAAGATAAAATAATCTTCGAGTAAGAATGGGGAAGATGAATTAATCTTCGAGTAGAGGTCGCGAAGATGAATTAATCTTCAAGTAGGAATGGGAAGATGAATTAATCTTCAAGTAGGAATGGGGAAGATGATTTAATCTTCGAGTAGAGGTCGCGAAGATGAATTAATCTTCAAGTAGGAATGGGGAAGATGAATTAATCTTCAAGTAGGAATGGGGAAGATGAT
Source organism: Heliocidaris tuberculata (assembly GCA_025618425.1). Taxonomy (NCBI): domain Eukaryota; kingdom Metazoa; phylum Echinodermata; class Echinoidea; order Camarodonta; family Echinometridae; genus Heliocidaris; species Heliocidaris tuberculata. The sequence continues at coordinate 15,386,093 of CM046850.1, read as the reverse complement.
TTAATCTTCGAGTAGAGGTCGCGAAGATGAATTAATCTTCAAGTACAGGTGGGGAAGATGAATTAATCTTCGAGTAGGAATGGGGAAGATGAATTAATCTTCGAGTAGAGGTGGGGAAGATGAATTAATCTTCGAGTAGAGGTGGGAAAGATGATTTAATCTTTGAGTAGAGGTCGCGAAGATGATTTAATCTTCAAGTAGGGATGGGGAAGATGAATTAATCTTCAAGTAGGAATGGGGAAGATGATTTAATCTTCAAGTAGGAATGGGGAAGATGAATTAATCTCCAAGTAGAGGTGGGGAAGATGAATTAATCTTCGAGTAGAGGTGGGGAAGATGAAATAATCTTCGAGTAGGAATGGGGAAGATGAAATAATCTTCGAGTAGGAATGGGGAAGATGAACTAATCTCCAAGCAGAGATGGGGAAGATGATTTTAATCTTCAAGTAGAGATGGGGAAGATGAATTCATCCTCAAGTACAGGTGGGGAAGATGAATTAATCTCCAAGTAGAGGTGGGGAAGATGAAATAATCTTCGAGTAGGAATGGGGAAGATGAATTAATCTCCAAGTAGACGTGGGGAAGATGAATTAATCTTCAAGTAGAGGTGGGGAAGATGAAATAATCTTCGAGTAGGAATGGGGAAGATGAATTAATCTCCAAGTAGAGATGGGGAAGATGATTTAATCTTCAAGTAGAGATGGGGAAGATGAATTCATCCTCAAGAACAGGTGGGGAAGATGAATTAATCTCCAAGTAGAGGTGGGGAAGATGAAATAATCTTCGAGTAGGAATGGGGAAGATGAATTAATCTCCAAGTAGACGTGGGGAAGATGAATTAATCTTCAAGTAGGAATGGGGAAGATGAATTAATCTCCAGGTAAAGGTGGGGAAGATGAAATAATCTTCGAATTGGAATGGGGAAGATGATTTAATCTTCGAGTAGGAATGGGGAAGATGAATTCATCCTCAAGTTTGATGTCTCTATACATGTAGATGAAGATTAATCCTCACAATTGATTTGATCTGTACATATATTTATTTGTATTTGTTCTTATTAAAGAATACATTTATACTCAAATTATATCTTGTGTATATGTGCTTCCATGATTGATTTTGATTGATATTTTAGTGAGTACTGAGCAAGAGAAAGAGGTTGAAGCGCTTGTGTATATGCCATAAACTATTCGGTTCCATGGCAGACATACAAATTCAACCAAAAAAAATCAACGAATAGTTTGATGAAATTCAGTAGGAAAATGAACAAAGATTTGTTCATTTTGAAATGATATGTTGTTAACAGCGGCAGCAGCGGCATCAGGGTCTCCAAAGTAAATGAGGTAATTGTTAAGTGAAGTTCCCTTATTAGAATAGGATCATTCATCATCAATAACATGTACACTGTACATGTAGTTAAGTCACTAAATAAATTACATACATGTACTTGTATAAATTACTACAAAATAAACAAAATTCGCAATCCTTGAGATATTGTGTAGGAAAGTACACGACAATTAAGAATAGGATTTTTTTTCTGAAAATAGGATTTTTATGGTAAAATCATAGGATTTTTGGTCAAGTGAGGTTGGCAGCTCTGCTTCAGAAGACATTTCCTTATCTGAAATTTCTTAGGTCTTCTAACAGAAATGCAAATGATTCATCTATGGATGAGGGTGCATAGGATGTTGTTCATATATTTTTATTTGGATACGAGTACAGATGAGACCGACGGGGATACTGACTACGATTTTCATCAAACTGAAAGGGCTCCTCAAGTGACCGCAGCATCTGATTTGAGAAGACTCTATCATGAAGCACAATCACTCTGAAGAGCTTACAGAAAGAGGATCTAATGCCATTCCTCAGACTCCATAGCCATCAACATAGAGAGACTTAAGCAGATTGGGCTTGGGAATAGTACCACATGAACTGTACCTATATGAACTTTAAATCAATTAAAGAGTAGCAAGAATTACATCAGTTTGATGAAAATCAGAGTCATTATCCACTTCAGTCTCCTTTGTACTCGTAAAAATGGACACACAACCATCCTCTTCCACATAATTTCTTTTCCCACTACCTCCTTTACACACTTCTAGAACAATGCAAGTAATTTCTGTAATCTTAACACTTCATGGCCCTTCATTACTCTTACTTCTACAGTTGATCATGGCATGGACTATAGGCGCAGCAAGTGAAAATCCTCCACATAATTCAAGAGTGCAGTTGAAGGATGCAGAGAAATGTAGGGGAAGAAAAGAGACAGATAAGCAGGTCTTCATAACCCTTAACAAAGCCACAGCAGTAAAAGAGAAGCAACAAGCTCGGGGTACTTGAAAGAATGCTAGTTACTCTACAAGGAATACATGGATTCCCATAAAGATTGTCTGCCATACTGCAAGCTACGGTCATAGATCTTCTAACTCGGATGCAGACTGAACAGTAGATACATGCTTTATACATAACAAAATGGCAGAGGCATTTGTAAAACATGCTCAAAATGTTTATACCTTGGAAATCTGCTACATAAAGACATTTCTGAGATCATGGCCTTGAAAATATTCAAAGTATGAAACCAGTTGATTTCACAGTGGAAATAGATGAAAATGGCCTGATGTTCATATTAAAGAGAGATGACTTCACAAAGATCAAGAGAGAAGATGAGGATGACTCTTCTAATTGTGGTGTGATGTATGAAATACCAGCATCTGAAAGATGTCCTGTAAAATCCTACCTACAGAACATATCCAAACTAAACTCAAAAAGCCCATTTCTGGAAAAGAAGTTGGCATTGCCACTAGTATGAGTGAAGAGCGAAGTTGTCAATTTCCAGTTCACCACTTAGCGAAGAAATCTGTGAATACCACTTTCAGTGTGTACCGGTTCAAACCCAAAGACAAAAATCACCTCGCAACCGTGAAATAAGTCCATTTCACTTTAGTAACTGCAAGGTACACATTTATAACAATCTAGTGTCTTAAACTTGTACAGAACTATAAATGTGTATCTGTTAAACCTTCCACTTTTTTTCTGGTTTTGGATGTATTTCAACATTTTAAGCTTTGTCAGACAAATTTGTAACTATAGACAGATCTAGATCTTTTGTACATTCACTAAATTACAACTATGGATTTGATTTGGGAAACTGCAAAGTGCTTACTTTCTCGGAGACAGCCATGCACTTTTGTCCACATTTTTAAGGTGAGTGAAAACTCTTACACCTAGATCTGTCTTATAAAATAAATAATAAACAATTTTTTTTTAGTTCACAACGTTGAGGCGATAGTGTTTACAATGGTGCAAAATGCACCACATTACGTCATTGTGTGCTACATCACCACAATGCACTCGCAACTGTGTATTATTTGTATATCATTCTTAGTGTAGATAATGTTTTGTCTTTGATCTTCATTCCAGTCCCGAGTCCCAGAAAGAAAGTTCCAAAGAAAGACACCGATGAGGTGGATTTCCTGACCCTTAACAAATCCATGGCACCAAATGAGAAGTGCAAGGCACTTGAAGGAATTCTTGCTACTATACAGAGAATACACCGATGCCTGCAAAGACTGACAGCTACAGCCATACATGTACATGTAGATCTGCTAACTCGAATGCAGGCTGAGCAGTACTGTGGGTACATGCTGTACACATGATAATAAGATATTGAGGGGTCATCCCGCGGCAACCCCACAGCTCCCGTACCATGAGACAGGCCAAAAAATTTTCAGATAAATATATTGGTCATGTCCCAGCAGTTCTTCATCATTTGTCTTGGCTCTTTAGTCAAGTAAAAAAAGTCAAAGAAGAAAAAGATGCCGTTGATACTACAAGTACCTCTCGGGCTCAGAGCTGCGTACCTTCAGTTGCAGTTGAGGCAGATCAGAAGAAGGGAGCAGCAGGCGATCATTGCAGCCCTGGTCGTCCTGGAAGAGCAACAGGCCCGACAGGGGCGCAGGGAGAGGACAGTGTGGGTGAAGCCGTGGCTGATGAGACGGGTCACACTGGGACACTACAACAACCCGGTAAAAGGATTTGATGCAGGACCAGGACCAAGACCCTCTCTGCTTGCAGATTGACACATCTTTACCATCAACAAGCAGCCCTGCTACATTATCAGTGCATGCATCACCACCGAACTTTGACTCTACGAAACGTACGACCGGAAAGCCTCTCGCTATGCTCCTGAAATCGATGCAAGACAATGACGATGACGATGAACAAGAAGAACCCATTGTAACAGCAGCAACAGCAAGCCCAAATTCACCAACCCCGCATCTACTAACCACATGTACATCCAACGATGACACGGCAACCATCACCGAGAATCCTGTGATCCACCCTCAACCTGCTAGTGAACACCAGATCCTTGTGTCAGTCGTCAAGAAGAAAGTCCTGAAATACTACTCAAAGGGACGATTAATCCGACAGATGGACTCTACAGAAAAATACCTGCAACACGTACCTGCATCTTGGGATCGAGATCTGGAATGCCATCACGTACTTAAGAAGTAACCGAACGTACAGAAATCCTACTTTCATGGTATATTTATACGTGTATTACTAGGTATGACTAATTTGTTAGTTTGTCATTTATTTGTTTCTGGTAAGCAACCTGCATACACACAAAAAATCAGAACTCGATGTTTCGAGTAAAACCCTTAAAAAACTCATATAGGCGGGTAAAATGCACTTCTACAAGGTGTATTTTTACACCTAAACATGAGTATGCGGCAAGCATCACATTCGTTACCGCATTGATGAGTTTAATTTTACTCAATGTTAAATAAATAAAATCACTTAAACGAGTATTCTCAACCGATGAAGAAAAAAAGTGAGTAAGGAAGCTCAGTTCTCGATGAAAATCATGTTAAATGAGTAAATCTACATGTCATTTACGCATCACTGAGTTTTCATTTAAAATTTGACATTTACTCATTGACTAGTTGTCTCGTTCTTCGATAACTTTCCATGCAGTTTACTTGTCCAGTGAGTGAAATTATCTACGAAACTTAGTTTGACGTCCACGGTCACACGTCATTTATGCATCACTGAGTTTTCATTAATATGTGACATTTACTCATTGACTCGTTGTCTCGTTTCGGTCGATTACTTTCAACACCATTTACTTGTCCAGTGAGTGAAATTATCCACGAAACTTAGTTTGACGGCCACGGTGCACGCGCGCACGTGTTACAGACGTTCGCGAGAAGATGGGCTGCATGCGATGGAGTCAGAGTTTGATTAAATTATTCAGTCTTCACCGGTCAGTTTGTTTTATGTTTAAGTTTTTATATGGAAATTTTACTTAAATCTGCTGTTGTTATTAATATTAACATCACCATGGTGAATATAAGTTAGAACTGAAGACAAATTGATGCGCATAGTGTGGTTTGTGTTTTCTTCCTAAACTTTTTGTTGTAGTCCCACTCGAGTAACTTTGTGTTATCAATTATACCTAACATTGCTAAGTCAGCATCATGCATGCATGAATGATGATGATGATGATGATGATGATAATGTCGGTAATAATAATGGTAATGACCATGATGATGGTGGTGATGATGATAATGTCGGTGATGATTATGATGATGATGATGATGTGGTCGCATGGTCGACATCAAGACACCCATTCACAGCTACAGCTATAGCCCACACCACGTAATACTATAGTGGTCATATTGAACACTCCGCGGGACGAATGCAAAAATACTAGTCATTTTCTATCGCATGTACTTAAGGTATGGGGGGAAAAAATTAGATAAACATTTAAAATACTTCCTGTCAAATTCAACTCTTTAAAATCCCAGCCCTACCTTAAATGGCCGTTAGGAAGAACTTCTGATATTTCCAGCAAAATCCAAAGTCAAAATCATGTCCAAAACCTAAGAAATCCCCGCCAATTTTTTTCGCGATCGCATGTTGTTTTCCTGCTGCCGATGTTTTTAGACTAAATCGGCCAAAATTTTTTTGTCCACAACGAAACTCGGTATCGCGTGCACATCGATCTCTACGATCGCACACACGGAAAATCGGGACTTACGTGTGCGCGATAGGAACCGAACTTTTAACGACCGAATTTTTTAGCGGGAGATGTCAGCGCTCGCGGCGATCAGGAAATGTACACGATGACTTGCGATACCCCGTTTCGCCAGAAGTGACAGTAAATTACGGATTTCATTTTTGAAATTATCTTTTCCAACATCGGTGAGTTAAATTTATTGTATTTCAAGAATATGTTGGTGTCGTTTTTTGTAAATTAAATGCCGATTATGAGTGAATGTTGGTGACTTTTGTGCAGTGGTGTTTTGAAAGTGTCGAGGTGGATGACTGCCTAGAGTCTACACACTAAGTATAGTAAAGTCGCTATGAGTGCTATAGCCCACTCCTGGGGACTTTGCGACACCCTGCAGTGGTGTCAATTTAAAAAATATGTGGGACTGAAATAATTCATTGTTAAAAAAAATAAGTTGAATTTACTCACCATTAGTAGATTTTCGAAGGTATCGTTCCTCATTCACTGTAATTCCTTGACTCTTGATTCCAAATGCTGAAAATGATACTTTGTAGCTCGTTTTCCCGCTCCTCGCGTTTACGGTGCCGATACATTTGCATCGGCAAGAATCAAAATGGCGCATGCGCAATGGCAGATTCTCGCCATCGACAATGAATTATTCATAGGCTAGTCATAGCGGGACGAGACATGTTTGCGATAAGTACGAGTGCACACTCGAAGGTCAATTATGAAGATCCGTGAATTGGTGCTCCATGAATTGACCTGTGAACGAGCGCGCGTCCGCATATCACAACCGTTTCTCCCCGGCCCAGCGAATTGTGCTTTATATTGTGTTTCATGTTGTGATAGATAGTTTTGTCCCGCAAGCGTTTTTGCGTTGTCAAATTCTTCCATCTGCTTTCATATTTTAATTTATCTCCACGAACTAACATATTTTGTATTTTTGTAAAAAAAATAATAATCATGAAATAAAACTGCATTATATTGGGCTAGATGCGGTCAAATTTGAAGAAAATCGTATACGAAAATATTTTTGTAAGAATTAGTATTAAGTATAAGGGACTGAATATAGACTAGACTACGATATTGCGCAATGCGTGTTTGTCCGTGTGAGCTCGATCGGTGGGAGTCCAGGACGGGAAACCGGTGAGTTTTTTGCCTTTTTATCCTTAAATATGCCATCAAAAAATTAATGCAGGAAAATTGGGGGTAATTTTTAGGAACATTGAAAAGGTAGGGGACTTCAGGAAGATGGGAAAAATCCTACAAATAACATGAGGGAGGTTCAAAGATGGTAGGCACTGAAATCTCCCGGCATAAGGTGTTTGGTGTACGAGGTTATCTTAAGATAACCTCGTATGTTGTATGAGTGGCTATAGCCTATATTATAACCTTGTACATTATACTATAACCTTGTACATTGGATAAGTGGCCTATACTGTCCATTGACAATGAATATATATGTCATCAATGAACCTAACAGAATTTAACTTAGCCATTGACATGGGACACTGGCTCTATCTCTGACACATCTTTTAATTTCCCATTTGAACGTCTCTTTAAAACATATTATGTAAGACCATGGACCCTACTACAGATGGACATTGCTCGGTACCATAATGAATTCATGCACCTAACTCTGTCAAAAGTATCACAATGAAAATTCCAAACATGCTTCTCAGCTTTGATCTTAATCACGACCGCCGCCAGTCAGCTATAAAAGAACCAGCACTGTGCCTTGAGAAATCTACAAAATGCATGCGCAGAAGAAAATAAATGGCTTAAACTCGTGGAAATGAATGTGCAGTTGTGGCGGACAAGTAATAATTATCGTCTTTTGCATTTTTCAGTAGAAATTAGAATTTACAAGAGAGACGTGTGAATTTGGCTGTAACATAATGATTTTAAACTTCATTTTGAAACTTATTCATTCAATTTTCCAGGAATATGAGGTAATAGCATCGTAGAGGATATGTATTTTTCAAAGTAAGGCAAAGTCAGATGCATGTCCACAAGTGTCCACTTCTGTAATAATCAATTTCATATCATACAAATTGTCATAATTTGGTGTTCGCTGCTCCTGTAATTGGTCTTAAATCACGATATATTTCCTGAAATTACACTTCAGCGAAATGAATTTGAAGTAAGGTAAAAGACAGACGATTCGTGAGTACGTAATCAACATTGTTGCAACAAATGAACATGCTCATCAACATAAACATTATCAGGTGGCGGCGGTCATGATGTGATCAAAGAAAGACTCCCGTTATAAGTCCATCTGTAGTAGGGTCCATGGTAAGACAGTACAAAAATGTCCCCATTTAGGTCCTGGATTTGGTTTTATATTTACATCAAACTTGACATTTTGTCATTCACTGACTGGTGCCATGGCAAGAGTGTTTCACAGCCAATCAAAATCAAGAATATCACTGTACTTGTCAGTGCTGACAGGTTTCACAAAATAATTTGTTCACCTAAAACCTAAATTCAGCCATTCCGCATAACTTTGTCACACGAGTCACACATTTTTTATGTCAATATGTGTTTTGTCATGCAAATGAGATGAAAATAAAAATTATGTTGATCTTCAGGGGTGCCATTCCATGTAAAATGTCACGCAAGTTCTGTAAGGCCAAGTAAAAAATATTTCTAGTTTCTCGTCCCCGCCCGCTTCCTTTTTTACGGCCGCCTCCTTTTTTTTTTTTATATTTGATATTTTTCCAAAAAAAAAAAAAGAAAAATGCAATTAAAAAGGAGAAAAAATGGGTAAGATGCATTTCATGTTTGTGTATTTGCTTGAAGCCTTTTTTTTTTTTTTGCTACAACAGAAGCTTCTTACTTACCAAATGTTTCATTTTTTAAATTTTTGTTTGCAGAGGCCTGTAGTTGTCAAGGGAGCGCTTGTATGGGATGTACTATCAGTGTCCACGATGCAAATACCAAGGCTACCGACTCCGTAAACTTGTCAATCATATCCGCAGCTTACACAGCCATGAGCCAGATTTCTTTATAGTGTGTGGCATTGATGGCTGCCAGTCATCGTATAGAGTTTTTTCATCTTATCTTACCCATCTTAATCGTCATCATTTTGCAGAGTTTTCTTCTGTTGAAAATCAAGTGCATCAGACGAACTTAACAGATACAAGAGAAGTACCAGAACTGGAACAAGTGGATAGAGAGCTGAATGAAGCACTCGTTAATGAGGATTTACAAGGTGATAACGATATTCCAGATGTTCGACAGTCTGTAGCTTTGCTTATTTTGTCCCTCAGAGAGAAACATAAATTACCTATATCTACAACAAATGAGATTCTTCGTGAAGTTTCAGATTTATGTCTTGTTCATGAAAGGGAACTTGCCTCCAAATTGAAAGATGTTTTAGGGCGTCATGGTGTCGGTACCCAGGTGACAATATCTAGTGATATTTTGCACCATCTGTCATCTTTATCTTCTGAGAGGCAGCAGATCAACTACTTCAGAAGAGCTTTGGGTTTAATTGAGCCACTTAGTGTTAAATTAGGAACAGGTGAAAAAGATGTATTTCAGTATGTGCCAATTATTGAATCACTAAAATGTCAATTAAAACACAGAGATGTCTTAGCCCATTTGCTAAATTTTAGGTATAGTTTCCAAGAAGTAGAAAATCACAAACTTTTAACAGACTTTTGTGATGGAACACTATACAAGCAAAATTGTTTATTTAAGAGAAATGAGCCCACTATTCAGATAATCTTCTATCATGATGATTTTCAAATCACCAATCCATTAGGATCCAGACCTATAAAAATAAGTGCATTTTATTATGTTTTGGGCAATTTGGACACTCGATTTCGTTCAACAATCAATGTCATTCAACTAGCTGCTTTATGCAGAACTGAACTTGTAAAGAAGTATGGGTATGAAATTGTACTGAAACCAATTCTTAATGACCTTAAAGTCTTAGAGAAGGATGGCATTTATGTAAATATTGGTGGTGTTGAGCACAGATTCAGGGGTACAATTAGCTTTGTTGCAAGTGACAACTTAGCAGCCCATTCTATTGGTGGGTTTGTAGAAAATTTTACTGCAAATCGCTTTTGTAGGTTTTGCATGTGCACAAGATACATTCTAAAGACTGACCACTGTGCATGTCGGTTGTCAGAAGTTAGGGACAGGTGCATTGACGGATATGACAGGCAAACAGATCTTGTGAAAAATAATAAAGGTTTAATACCTGTTTATGGAGTTAAAAACAGATCACCATTAAATGATCTTCAGTATTTTCATGTTATTAATGGACTTCCGCCTGATCCTGCCCATGATTTGTTGGAAGGTTTGTGTCCATGGCTCATGCAAAAGATACTTACTAGGCTTAAAGAAGAGAAGGTAATAGATCTCCCTCTCATTAATGATGTTCTTGGCAATTTTAAGTACCAGGGGAGTGATAAGGTAAACCGACCTTCTAAACTCCTGTCAACTACAAATGTCAAGCAGACTGCATCCCAGATGTGGAATTTCCTCAGATTTTTTCCTTTGCAGTTTTCACCATTTGTACCAGCAGATGAACCTTTGTGGGAATTAGTCATTTTGCTTGTTTGCATTGTGGATGTTGTAATGTCACCATGTCAGTGCCCAGAAAGCATTGCTCTTATGCATACTCATATCCAGGATTTTAATGACATTGTGAGAGAAACATTTGGCTCAGATTCTCTTACCCCTAAGATGCATTTCTTAACCCATTATCCCTCTCTCACAAGTAAATTTGGGCCTCTGTATCATTGTTCCACGTTGAGATTTGAAGCCAAACATAGTTATTTCAAAAGCATTGCAAGACAAACAAAAAATACAAAGAACATCTGTTTCACCCTTGCAAAGCGTCACCAATTGCTACAATGCTATCAAAGCTGCAGCACCAACTTGCTTGCTAATGAAATGATTGCAGGTCAAGTCTGTGAAACTAAAGTAGACGAGTTGCCAGAAGATATCCAGCTTCTCATTGCACCACTTTATGTGCCGGGAAGCCACTATCAGAAAGCATCAAAGGTTACCATCAATGGAACTAAATATTGTAAGGACATGTGCCTGTGTGTTGCTGTGAAGGGAGGATTGTGCCAGTTTGCACAGATAAATATGATATTTATCAAGGAGTGTGAAGCTTACTTTGTTTGCAATGACTACACAACCATTTCTTATGACAAGAAGCGTCATGCATACATTCTTTCGGTCGATCCTGATGTTAAAAGTTTGAGGAAGCAAAGCAGTTTCCTCAGCTACTACCCTCTGCACATCTACAATAATGACGGACATAAGTTTGTAGTGCTGAAACATACTATCATTGAGGAACTGCTTCAATAACTAAAGCAAGTCATCTGAGAATATATTATCAATGTAGGATTTACATAAACTTTCTGTTTTCTCCATAGGTTTGAGATTGCGTGAACTCTTGTCATCAATGAATGTGTTTGCAGTGTCATTTGAAGTCAAGGACCATTTCACAGAAATGCTTGAAAGTTGCAGTAAGCTAAATTACGATGTAACTGATACATGCCTAATGGATGAACATACTGTAGTTTTCTTCAGTGTAGAGGGATTCTTGTTTTGTATAAACACTGTCATCACAAACAAAATTCCCTGTAAAGTTCATTTCATTAATTCATGATGGAGTTCCAGTATAGATATTTGGTGAATTATGGCTCCGAAAAGAAGATCATAACCTCTCATTCAAATGATGTACTGGATATTACTGATGTTATCAGAAAGAAGTTTGACATTAACTCAAGTTTGGATTTGTCACTTCAAAGATATTCAGCGGAATTCGGTGAATATGTTGACATTGATGAAATGACAATAGAGAACAAGGCCAAACTGAATGCTATCACAAAAACTTCTCTGTCTCTGCCTAATTGGTTCTCTCCTATGTCGGAGTCGTCTTCTGCTGAACTATTTACCACAGTATCATGCTTCGAAACTGACGAGGATGAGGATATAGAGAGAGAAACAAATGTAAGTGACATCAGTGAACCTCAATGGAAGATAGATAGCTCTGGCTCTCAGACCAGTACTGGTCTTTCAACACTTACTGGTGCTGGTGCTTCAACGAGTGCTGGTGCTTCAACAAGTGCTGGTGCTTCAACAAGTGCTGGCCCCTCAACAAGTGCTGGCCCCCCAAAGCCTGCTGGCCTTCGAAAGCGTGCTGGTCTCTCAACAAGTGCTGGTGCTCCAACAAGCGCTGGTCCCTCAAAAAGCGCTGGTCCCTCTACAAGTGCTGGTGCTTCAACAAGTGCTGGTGCTTCAACAAGTGCTGGTGCTTCAACAAATGCTGGCCCCCCAAAGCCTGCTGGCCTTCGAAAGCGTGCTGGTCCCTCAACAAGTGCTGGTGCTCCAACAAGCGCTGGTCCCTCAAAAAGCGCTGGTCCCTCTACAAGTGCTGGTGCTTCAACAAGTGCTGGTGCTTCAACAAGTGCTGGTGCTTCAACAAGTGCTGGTTCCTCAGCAGGCGCTGGCCCCTCGACAAGTGTTGGCTCCTGTGAAGTCAGTGAAATCCATTCATCAGTGATCGAGAGTTCAGCACCATGGCCAACTGTTTTTCAGCTTCCTACATGTATGTTCCCGAGGGATTTGCAGTTAGCCCTGAACCAGCAGCATCCACTTGATGTTTCTCTACGCCGGAAATTGGTGCAAGCCATATTTGACGAGATGAGACGATACACATGGTATGATCAAAATTTTAGCTTTCTTGAAAAATAGCAGGAGAACGAGTTGAAGAAAAAAAAAAAGATATTGTACAGTAAATCAGTGGCAGTACCAGAAAAAATCTTCGGGAAGGGTGGGTAAAGATTGTCCTAACATTTGTGAACAACACAATTAAAAATAATTTGATTTTTGGAATTCTTGAAAATATCAGGAGGGTGCCCCTCCATGTCGCCTGTTGCTGGGAGGGGATGGCAATTATTTGTGACATAATTATGGCTATATGAGTGAACATTATTTAAAAATAAAGCAATTAGAATTTCAGTATAAAGGGTAATAATTAATCAGTGAATGATTATGAATCATTAAATACCACTGCTTCTACTACTACGGTCACTGCTACTACTATTGCTAATAAATAACTACTGTAACGACGACGAGGACTACTACTACTACTACTATTACGACTACTACTACTACTGCTGCTACTACTACAACTACTACTATTACGACTATTTTTACTACTACTAGCTACTACTATACCACTTCTGCTACTACTATATTTACTACTTCAAGTTATATACAGTACTGATAAATAAAATATTGAGCTTTGTAAAGTGTAGGACCAACTATCATGTTTACTACATTTGTGTTTTCATGATTAGGTCTCCTTATCCATACATGTATGATGACGCAGCACGTGCCATCATCTCGGCATATCCTTACCTCGCCGACAAGGTACCATTCTGCTAACCATACGTGAGTACAAAATTGTTGATAATACCAAAAACTCCAAAAATATTTATTTTATTGCAGTTATTTGCAACAATACATTGTGGAAGAAAAATATAAATATCTTTAATACTATACATGCATATAACAATTGTAAAGATGTTTCCTTAACATTTTCTGAAAGTGTATGTTTTTCTAATTTTCTGTATCTGAAAATATCTGAATAAATCAATTCATACACTTCACAATACTCTTCCAATGAACTAAATACTTTAGGTACTTTTGAAGCAATTTTAGTACCTTATGCATGTGATATAAGTCTTCTAGTTTTTATGCATACTGTTTTTCCCCCAACTACCTTTGCTACAATATTTGTTGTGCAGTAAGCAGAGAAAAGTGCATTTTTAATTTAATATAGTTTATCCCCCACAGTCATTAGACATCACTCAGCAGATTTATGTGTTTTTTTTGTCTCGCATGAACGATGTTCTGGAGGAGATCTAATGATCACAATTCTGGTACAAGTCTGGTTGGTTATCTGTCTGTTAGTCCATTACAAAAATTTAAAAGTTTTTCTTTAGTTTGCTCTCATTTCTCTATTTCTGCATCAATTTTGTTGAAACTTGGTACAAATGATCCTTAGGTAATACCTGATGTGAGGTGATGACGATGGTGAGGTCAAAGGTCAAAAGGTTAAGTGATATATTAAAGGCTACATGCATCATTTTGTAATTTTTTGCATCTACAAAGGTCCTTTACATGTTTTATCGATCACAAAAGCAGGCGAGACTCATGGTCAGTGAACCACTTTGTTTGTTTGTTGTTTTTTTGTAGGAGTGTTGGAAGAGAAGACTCTCAGACAAATTCAGGAATGAGAGAAAAGTTGTACGGCAGAAAGGGGAACATGATACTGTTGGGATACCTGCAAAGAAAGCAAAGAAAACGCAGCCTCAAGGTGACTTTGAAGTGGATCCATTTCTCCCTGGAGAGGATGAAGCATCAATTGCAGCACATATTAAGTAAGAACACATTACTCACTCTAGGTGTTTACCAAGCAATGGTTTGCTTTCATTTCATTATACCCCAGCATACACTAGTGTATAAGGGGTTATATTGGAATCACCGTGTGGTTGATCGGTCCGTTATTTGGTCCTTTGCAGAATCTTGCGTCGCGAACTACTTTTTCAGATTTTGAGCTAGCAACTTGAAATTTGGTACATGTATCCTTTGTTACAGTATATGTAGATGTGCAAGACATATTTTTCGTTATTCCATATCTCCGAGTTGCCATGGCAACCAAATTACTCTGGAAAATCTTGCGTGTTGAACTACTTTGTCATTTTTTAGCTATTAATAGATTTTAAACTTGGCACATGTGTTCATGATAGTATGCCAAAGTGCAAGACGCATGACTTAGGTGAATGCATGTCCGTGATGCCATGGCAACCTGGTGAGAAGTATGAAAAATCATTTTAGATTGCATAACTTTCTCAGTTTTTTAGTTTGGCTCATATGTTTATGATAATAAGCCGGTGTGAATTACATGTATTTTGATAGTAGGTGTTTCCGTGTTGCGGTGGCAACCAGTTGAAAATCAATATTTTTGTTAAAAGTTCAACGATCTCTCCCAATTTTTGAGTCGTTTACTTGAAATTTTGCACATGTTTATGATAGTATGAGAGTGCACGACTATGTTTCGCCAGCGTACACATCCGTGTTGCCATGGCAATGGGTAAAATTGTTTCAGGTTAAATTACTTTCCAAGTTTTTGTGATGTATCCAACTTTTTTGTCAATATATTTACTTGAAATTTATGACATTTATTTCGCCAGTGTGCAACTCCATGTTGTCATGGCAACCATTTTATCCCATACCAGATCATATATCCATTGGAGCAGTGGTATTATTCACCTTCAGTGATATTCTAGTTTTCATTGTTTAATTTAATTTATTTTCATTTTCTAATTAGTTCTCAAATTGAAAAGTCTTTATCCACATGTATGTAACTGAAGGGGTTACATATATTTCCCTCTGCTCCTTTCCCTCATTTTTTTAGTGAATGTCATACTTTCTGTGCCTTTTTTTATTATCAAGTGAGCTAAAACAGAACTGTTGCCAATTTGCCATTTTCCTACAGTGTTTACAAGGAATGAATCAACATGTTAAGCATGCCTCATGTGATGTTCAAGCTTCTAGGTCATGATAATATAAAGCATGTTTGTCAAGAATATTTCAACAGCTTCTAATATGCTATTTATTGTTTTACATGTACTCAAGTGGCAGTCACAACCACCTCTGTAGATATTGCAATCTACTGTATATTTTGTGCGTCAAATGCTAGTGCTACCATTTTTGTCTGACATAATGGTATTTTATGATTCTTTTTAGAACAATGAAAGCAGAGTACAAGAAAAGGGAGCCAGATGTGGAGAAAGTTGGTAAACTAATGGAGATTACCTTCCCTTCAAGGCGTCAGCTGTTGAGGGATGGAATTCCAATCAAGGACCTTGTAGAGCAGTATCCCTGTCTTATGCTGAAGAATGAGGTTTGACTTTATTTTGTTTTGAGACATTCTTTGCTATAGACTTCTTTTAAAAATGGTCAAAATGATCTGAAATGGATATATATATGTATATTATTGACACAGAATGAAAGTAACCACATCAAGAGAGCTCAACTTTATCTTTTATTTTTGTGTGGGGGAGCATTCTAAGATGCTCACTGGATCACTACAGCCATAAAAAATGAGGGTGGAGTTGGGGTCAGACCATAGAAGTAACATATAAATTACCAGAAGCCAATGACGTGCACGTCGCGTGTCATGTCCTATTGAAAATACGCATCATTGCAATATGTGTATAAGGAATATGACTGGTGAGCTTACGGAGATATGCTTTTTTTCAAATTTTCTGCTTTGTTCTACTGTTGCAACAAATGTACATGTACTAATGTAAATGTACTAATGCTATACCCCGGTAGGGTCGTGATCATTGTTGTTGGCATCCGGCGTCATCTGCGTCCCTAGACACTTTTCAAAAACTTGATATATCTTATGATCTTTCATTCTGGACCATGACCTTGAACTTTGACCTTCTTTTGAAAAACTTCAACCTGGGCTATATCTTTTGATTTTTGAGGGGTGTGGCTTTGATATTTCATAATAGATTTGCATTCCAGAACAACCTTTCAGCATTTACATAGTTAAAACTAGTCAATAGATAAGAGATCATTATATTATCCATGTTCCTTTCAGAATCAGTGTCCAGACCCTTAGATCACCCTCTACAGAAAAATGCTCTCTCATTGAAATATACATGTACATGTACAGTGTAACCTCAATTCTAATGATCATCCTTCAGAATGATTGATTTTCAGAGTCTATGTAAAATGAATAAATATTTGTGTTTCTTATGGCAAAAGTTCTTTAGATGGCTCATGAGATGGATCAGCCTCCTTGCTGATGAATATTTTTGCAGTAACAGATGAAAATGTATCTTCTTAATTTCATTTCTAACAAATTTGTTTTTCTAATGCCTACTCCTGTGCTAACCAAGAATCTTGTACAAATTGCAGGTGGCATGTGGTTCCTTTGCAGATGTCTGAAATTTAATTTAATTTACAGGTAAAGTGTACCAATTATATTACGATAACAATGTTTCATATATTTGCTTGCATTTCAGTCTGATCGAGAGCAAGTTCAGGCTGCTAAGGTCAAACCGATGATGCACCCACACATTCAAGTGAAATGTGCCAATGATGGATATTCAATCATGTGTGAACAAATTCAAGTCGCTGTGGCAACAGATGTTCCCGAGGCATGGTGCCTTCTCATTGTGGCATATTTTGTATACGATATGAAATATCCTAAAGAGTTGCAAAACACACTGTCTTTCTTGGAGGTTATGATGTTTGACTTAAAAAGAAAGTTGCAACTTTCAAGACCAACTATGAGGCTTATCAATCAACTCAAGTAGGCATGTCAACAAATTGGACAAAATGGACATTTTGCCAGAGTGAGATCTGCCATAGATATCTTCTAAGAAGGGCAAATGCCCATTGGTGTATCCATATATTGAACTAAGGGATGAAGGACATTCCGTCATGTATGAACAAATTCAAGTCACTGTGCCAACAGATGTTCCTGAGGCGTGGTGCCTTTTCATTGTGGCGTATATTGTAAAGAGTTGCAAAACACACTGTCTTTCTTGGAGGTTATGATGTTTGACTTAAAAAGAAAGTTGAAACTTTCAAGACCAACTATGAGGCTTATCAATCAACTCAAGAAGGCATGTCAACAAACTGGATGAAATTGACATTTTGCCTGAGTGAGATCTGCCATAGATATCTTCTAAGAAGGGTAAATGCCCATTGCTTTATGCATACATTGAACTAAGGGACGAAGGACATTCCGTCATGTATGGACAATTCAAGTCGCTGAGACATGGTGCCTTATCATGTTTTATTTTATATGCATGGAATATCTGTAGTGTGTTTCTATGTAGGGGAGTTATATAATTTTGTTGTTGCTTATTTTTATTTTAACTGAAGAGGAATGAACAGTTTTATGTTACAACCCTACAGAAAGCTTGGGCTTCACAAAAACAGTGAAGTTCAAAATGTGTGAACAGCAAAGTCGCTAAATTGAACTTACAACTTACAAGTAGATTTTAAATAGGAATAATGTTTAATGATGTCAGGTAGATGCTAGCCAAATATACATACATTCGATCAGATATGTGGTCACTCTGTGGTACTTTTTTCATTTAAATAGATCTGGGATCAAATATAAGTTTTCCCGCCAAATTTGACCCATTCAAATTCAAATTTTTCGCTTGAAATTAGCAAAAACGAGATTCATTTTCGCCTTGAAAATATGGGGATCGGTAAATCAAAAGTTCAATTTAGCGACTTTGCTGTTCAATTTCACATATTGTGCATTCAATTTAACATATTTTCGATTCATGGTAGTCATTTGGCAATCGAATTTGCCCAGATTAGCTCGGGGCTGTCAAATGTGAAATTCAGTTTGATTATTTTGGCAAACAAATTTTTTTTTTTGTTCAAATTCACCGGATAAAATTTTGAGGTTCCCCCTTTTCAAGTTCTATATTTATGATTGTATTTACCATTATAATCATTCCCAAATTCAAACTTTACATTCCATGATGCAGACAAGCATTTCAAACCTAACAATGAAAAAAATGCATAAAGTTAACACTATCGTAATTGTCATCGCTATCACAGTCTTCGTCAGCGTCACGTCACTGTCGTCATAACCACCACCATCATCATCATCACCATCATCATCATCATTACCATGATGATGACGATTATGGAGATGATTGTGATAATTGTGATGATGGTGATGATGGTGTTGATGACGATGATGGTGATGATGATGATGATGATGATGGTAATGATAATGATGGTGATGATGATTGTGATGATGGTGGTGTTGATGGTGATGGTGGTGCTGATGATGACAGTAACGATGATGATGATGATGATGATGGTGATTACGACGCTGTTGACTGACGCTGTTGATGACGAAGGTGATAGCGATGACGATGATGGTGTCAACTTTACGCATTTGTTTTGTTTTTTATTGTTAGGTTCGAAAATGCTTGTGTCTGCATCATGGAATGTAATTTTTGAATTGGTGAATTAGCATAATGGAAAATACAATCATAAATATAGAACTTGAAAAACAAGGAAACTTGAAATATTATCCGGCGAATTTGAACGAAAAACAAATCAATTTGTTTGCCAAATTAATTTTATTGAATTTCACATTTGATGGCCGTGAGTTAATCTGTGCGAATTGGATTGCCAACTGGCTAATTTGAATTAAAAATTCGCTAAATTGAACTTATGATTTGACGGTTCCTGGATTTATGATGCAAAAATGGATCTCACTTTATGCTAATTTGAGTAGAAAAAGTGCTAATTTAGGTGGGAAAACCTCTATTTGAGGAAAAAAAAATCACCTGACTGATTTGAGACAATTGTATGAGTTAACTGTTATTCTAGTGCATTCAAGTAAAAAAATATAGGATCCATGATATCTGCCATAAGTATAAATTAATCAACAGAATTAGACATTTTTTAGAGTATTTAGACACCTATTCTTCTATTTGTTAATAGAATCACTTTCTGAATATTAAGATATGCTTTTTATTTTCAGCAGTGGTCAAGATATTTTATATTCTGATGCATGGTAATGATATCTAACATCTTGCAGTGTTTTATTGCACAATATTAAGATATGCTTTTTATTTTCAGCAGTGGTCAAGATATTTTATATTCCGATGCATGGTAATGATATCTAACATCTTGCAGTGTTTTATTGCACAATAGAACTTTGGCTTTATAAGTGGATTTATTCTCTGTGCCACAGAAACATTATCTGCTTTGAAAAATGTGCAGCTCACAACGACTTGGCAAGTGAGTCAGATATCCTTACTATGCATCAGAATATGAAATATCTTGAC
The DNA here is from genome assembly GCA_025618425.1 of Heliocidaris tuberculata. Taxonomy (NCBI): domain Eukaryota; kingdom Metazoa; phylum Echinodermata; class Echinoidea; order Camarodonta; family Echinometridae; genus Heliocidaris; species Heliocidaris tuberculata. Next base: position 15,366,188 of record CM046850.1, on the reverse strand, counting down.
GACTGATGGGAAAACATTTTTTTCTTGATATTCTGAATGGGATATGTGCTATACATATCTAGAAAACAGGTGTCCAAATACCTTAAAATGGGACGTTCCATTAATCATTCTACTATAATGATACATATTTTCAAACTTCTTGGTTGTTTGTTTAAATTATATAGGCATACAACAAACTCCAAACACTCATGAATCTCAACTTTGATGCAAAACTTGAGAACCCCAGATCCATTTGAAATTAAAATATTAGGGTTTCAAAATACTTATTTGGCCTACTGTCATGTATATACCATTGTTTATGTCTTTTAAGAAAATCAAGGTGGTCTTTTTCCATTTTTATGCCTTGGAGTTGTACGTTGGTTCTTTTGTCTCAGAAAGGAATGGGCATAATTACCTTTTACTTGTTTTGATTTTTCAAAAAAATTATAAGATTAACAAAAATTGTGTACTCAAATATATGTGTTACTTTTGAGTGTATTTTTATTTGGAGTATAAGTAGTTCACTATACTTCAATAGATGCTGACCACGATTGGCATATTTACCAATGTTCATGATGAAGGATATTTCATTGTGTGTAAACAAATCAAGTTGCTACAACATGATGCCTTCGCATTGTGTAATAATTTGTATATGATATGAAATATCCTATAGAGTTGTAGATTATGATGTATTGTTGATATCTTCTGAGAAGAGCAAATGCCCATTGGTGTATCCATACATTGAACTAAGGGATGAAGGACATTCCGTCGTGTATGAACAAATTCAAGTCGCTGTGCCAACAGATGTTTCTGAGGCATGGTGCCTACTCATTGTGGCGTATTTTGTAAAGAGTTGCAAAACACGCTGTCTTTATTGGAGGTTATGATGTTGGACTTAAAAAGAAAGTTTAAACTTTCAAGACCAACTATGAGGCTTATCCATCAACTCAAGTATAGGCATTTCTTCATGTGTAAAAAAAAAAACTTGTTTCAAAGGCATACATGATGCCTTCTCATTTTGTAATTATTTTGTGTATTGTGATATATCTTAAAGTGTTGCAATTTCTTTTTTTTAGTTCATGATGTTGATATCAGGGGTGGATCCAGGATTTTAAAAAGGAGGGCCGTGACTTTGAAAACGGGAGGGGGGGGCATCGTTTTGAAAACCGAGGTGGGGGTGTGAAATACTGCGAGCACTGCAAGTGCCACTACAGACGGGAGGGGGCATCTTCTATAAGACAATTTTGAATTGGTAAGATTCAGTTTCCTGCAATTTGGTGCATATTTTTTTTTTCAATTTCTGTTAATTTTTTTATATCTCTTTGGACTGAAAGGGGGTGAGGGTGTACGACCCCCCACGCCCCCCTCTGGATCCCCCTGGATTTAAAAAGAATAGTAATCTTTCTAGACCAACTATATGAGAACTATGTGGCCATCAATGATCCCATTTCATCTTTTTCATCATTGTATGCTGTTTTCAGAATATTTTTCCATCTCTTTTGATTCTTCAAATTATATGCTGATTTGAGTAGATTTTGAATCTGATTAATGATTTATTAACAAACTTCAAGTAGATGATACCCATAATAAGCACGGTGCCAGTGTTTATGTCTTGAAAAATCATGTGGGTATGAAAGAAAGGAGGTGGTATGCATTTTTCAGAATAGAGTATCATGATTGGTAAAGAAGAGAAGACATTGGAGTATTCAAAAGTTTGTTTTGTTTCTTTCTAAAGGTTAATTGTTAAATTACAGATAAGGAGGCAGGGCATCATGAATGGTTAATGCATGCATGCATGCCTGTCTATATACTAAAACGTAGATATATCATCTAAAGCAATGAACGTTTTCTTGTCTGTATAAAATTCTTTCCTGACATCCCTGTATTTAGCTTTGATTAAACCTTTGTCAAGTCGTTATAGTTGTTTTGATTGTTGTTTTCAAACATATTTGCTGCACACTTGCCAGTTGTTGTTGTTGTTGTTACCTTTGTAAGTTTTGTAAGTTTTAAGTAAACAATAAAAAAGCTCAGTCGTTGGAGCAGTTTTATCACTAATGATGATAAAAGATTTGTTGATTTTGTTCATTTTCTTGAGTATTCTTCAAAATACTCATGATTGTGAATATTATTACATGTAGTTTATTCACTCGTAATCGTGCGTAAATAATATTCGCAATCATGAGTATTTTGAAGAATACTCATTAATAGTACTCACCAGTGTGTCATTATAGTGTCAATCACAAAAACTCACTTATCTGCATTACATCGGGAACTCACAAGATGAGTACTACAGAAGAAACTCAATTTGATGAGTAAACTTTACTCATTTGGTGTGTCATTATAGTGTCAAAAGTTTACACCTGTTTATGAGTAAAGTTACACGATTTTGTTTTTGTGTGTACCTACATTTGTATAGTAGTATTTCATTTACATTCTTTTACTAGACATAAGCAGACCAAAATTCATTTCTTGGAATAGTCTGAAATGACACATTTTATAATATTTTGTTTGTTCTTTTTAAAAGTTAATGTGTATTTTGAAGGATAGTAATGCTAGTATATCAGGACTTAAGTAAGTATACAATTTTGCTATAATCTGTGTTTATTTGATGTGGTTATTCTACATGTATGTTTGTACCCCATTGGTACAACAAGAGAATCTTCAATTACAGAGTAGATAATCTCCCATGCATACTCATCCATCAATCAAGACGACATAGACGCAGACGATCGTTCAACAGCCTCCACCCCAGTCATCACCTTGAACACTGATGGAAAACATGCCCTTCCTAAAGTGGGAAATTGCCATAATCTTGATATTTTTTCTGCCTTATGTGACCTTTCTACGTTGTATTTTCAATTGAAGACAATGAAAAGTGTCACTTACTTTACTTTTATGAAATATATCACCTTCCTGTCCGCTTTGTTCTTAAAAGAAATTTCTGTTCAGAAAAATGCAAAAATTGCTTTTCATTTTGATTGCACATACAATTTCAATGCAAAACATGCCCTTTCTTCACCCCCAACATTGACCATCTTTTATATTATGATAAGGGCATTATCCTTAACCTCATTATTGAAAGAAAGAGATTAAAACAGTCTTCTCATAGGGTTTTAAAAGTCATGTTGTATTTGGGTCATGATCGCATGTGATCCTAATGTTTTCATGGTTTTACCAAAATCTGGCACAAGTGAGTTTTTACACACATGCCATTTTCAAAATGCTGCTGCTCGGTAAAGCATGTACGGATGGATGCCATTAAGGTATCATTTAAAAGCATAATACTCCTTGTTTATGGGAAACTCGACTACGAATTGGGTTCCAATATCACCAAGTTTGACTTTATTTAACTGAGTGATTAGAAACCACGTCGTTTGGAAAAAAAACCAAAAAAAAACTCTTGTATGTGTAAGCTGAAATATTTTTGAGTGGACATTTATGATTGTGACATTTTAAATATAATTAATGAAGAAGCCTATCTCACACCCAATTTCCACAAGAGTCATCAGAGTGATTGTGGCAGAAGTGGGGAGAAGAAAGGTAAAAATATTTTATTTTGATGACTGAATGATTCTTGCCCTTCCCAACAAGCTCTATGCAAATATGCAAATACGTGTACACCTGAAGGGAAGTCTCGAGATGCCTATTCAGCTTTGTCTGCAGCCAAGGTGTGTCAGTATGACATTGTCAAGACTGCTATTTTGCAGGCATGTGCACTTGTTCCTGAGGCGTACAGAAAAAATCCAGAAATTCACAGAAAGTTGAAACACAGTCCAACACGATCATCTCCTCATGTTCAAACAACATCTGTTTCAACAACATGAGGGGTCCATGAACCATGACCAAACACTTGATCAAATGGACTAGACCCAAGAGACTCTTGAACTGACTCTCTCACAGCGAACAGCAACACACAAACTCCTTGTGTATTACAATCTTCCTGGTTCCAAGACTAGGATTTCTTATCAACAAGTCCAAATTAAGTCCTATACAGAATCAGGATTTCCTTGGAGCTTCCTTAACATCCTTTGGTAAATGACAGCAACACTACCCAAGAATATTCCAAGGACAAGGGAAGTGGCAGAGAGGCTCCTAGTAAGCCAGTGGTCAAAAGTAAAAGCATGACAATTTTTTTCTGGGTCTCCTTGCGAGTCTGGTAGACATAGTCCCACAATGCAGGCTGAAAATGAGGATTCTCCTATTCCGCTAAGTACTAAAATGGCACCAACCCTGTATGGATTTTGTGCACACATTGCCAACACTCCGCTATGTGTCATTGGCACCTTTTGAACTTACTTTTATTGTTCTAGGCCTAAAAATAATAGGAAATGAGTGAAAATTACCATATATTTAACCGGCCTTATATCAAGCATAATTCCTCCTCTTTTTTTTGTTGTTGTTGTTGTTGTTGTTGTTGTTGTTGCAGATCTAAAAAGTTAAAATCATCCTGGTTATGTGCTCATAACATACACTGCTGTGTTTGCCACAGTATTTATACCCCCCTAGTGCTCAGCTTCTATCACACCCCCTAAAATCATACTGCTACTCCATGAATGGGCATTAGTCTCCATCTACAGACCTTTCTCCTTAAAGAGATTTTTTCTGGTGTACTCAAGAAGGGCAAATAAAAATTCTTGGTATGGATAAGCATGACTACTTCGTAGATTGAATAAATATTGAATAAATATGCAGACATAGAAGAAAAAATAATCGTTAATGTACGACACCTGCAAATATAATGATGACTAGTTTCCATTTGTGCAGGAATAATTTATAAATACACCAAAACAGAAGAAGCAAGACTTGAGGTGAAACGTAATTTGTGAGCTTTCTCATTCCTTTTATGTCAGTTTGGAAGAACATCATAGTAGAAATGTCCCCTGAAAAGGATTGCTCCTCAAATGCCCACAAATTTGAAATATGACCAGAAATAGCCAAGTGTTCTTGCCGAACATCCATGCCACATGTGTGTGCAGTCCCGTATACCTATTTCTGTGTGCAGTGCAGGTGCTTTTCAGCAAAATTGTGTGAATTTCTTGTCATTGTGTAGTCCACCCCCTGGACTGTTGTCCACGATTTCGCTAGATCGTCTGATTGATTGTACACCCCATGGCACACATATGCACATGCAGAATAGTCGTACTCCCACAACAGTCCAGTGAATCTTGGCAACTTCCCCGTCAGATTCGAGGGAACTGATATTCCGCCCACTAATCGAGTCTCCCTCGCTCTCGTTCCTGATTGGTCGACAATTCCTGTCAATCAGAGCAGCGTACCACTCGGTGCATGTACTTGCGTAATAATATGCATGCGAGAGGCGTTCGTAACCTGGGGTCAGATAAAGGTCACTGCCTCATTATCGTTCGTCTCGCTGTCGAGATGACCTGGACGATTTTTTTCAGGGTTAGTGAATCACTGGGGTTAGTGAATCACTGGAGTAAGTGAGAGCGGTCAGAGAGATCGAGAGTGGTAAGATGATTGCGCCATCTGTTGGTTATGTGAATTGGGGTTGCGCATCAATAAAAATCGTCCAGGGCGTGGACTAGTCATTGTGATGATTCCAAAACCTCACAGAATACACCAATTCTTATTAAGACATGATCATCCTTTCTCGGTTGCTTTGAGACAGTTTCTTACACAGTGTAATCACATGACCAGAACTCAACTTTATCTTTAAAATGATAGCCGAGATTGGTTGAATCTGATAAGACCTTTGCCTCTGTAACACCAATTAACCTACTATTACTTAACTATGACAACTTGAACTCATTATCAAACAGTGTTCAGTTTTCCTACAGTACTGCCATTTTCCTAGAGTACTGCACTTCAGTTCTGTTTGTGACAACATAAACATTTCAATATCAAACAAGCTCTGAATAACTGACCTATGTATAATGCAGATAGTTATGTTCACTGAAATTATAATTCTCACAATATGCAAACTGTCCAAAGATTACCATAAGAGGCTTAACATATCAGCAGCACTTTTTACATTCCATCATATAACCAGCTCAACGAGTAGTACTTTGCAAAATTAATCATACATGTAGCACTACAAAGATAATGATCACCATTACAGGCCAGGAGTACATCAGAGATTTGTACATATCACCTCTTAAAGTACACCTCGAACACCATCTTCATGCAGTTTCTGGCAAGTTTCCATCCTTTTGCTCCAATAAATCCTCCTTTGGTGACTCCTAAGGAAAGACAAGAAGTGAATAGAAAACAGAGATGCCCATTTGAAACAAAATAATGATATGTCAGAAGTGAAAAGTGTAAAGTAGTACATGTACATCCGGTGCCAAATAGCAACTTCTTTAATAGCAAATATGGCAGTACCATCATTAATAAAGTTAGAAAAGTATAATTATCTTTCATGTAATTTCTAAGAATGGGGATTAATAATTATAGCAAGATTCTGCATTTCTAGACTTTTTGAAAATTAAGGAATATGCAAGTCCAAACTATTTTGGTATCCAGCCATATCAAAAATCACCATAAAAATGATGCCCTTTCCTCTTTTTCTTCCATTTGTTGGTTCACTTGCTCATATCATTTCCTCTTCCTCTTTTCTTGTCTCCTCTTCTTTCCTTGTTTTCCCCCTCTATTTTTTCTTTCTCAATTCTCTTCCTTCTTCCTTCATATTCCCCTTTTTTTCCTTCTCTCTGTCATCTCCTTGCCTCTCTTCATTCTCTCCCACACATGATCCTGTCCCTCCTACTCTACATTCTCTCCCACACACCATCCTGTCCCTCCCACACACCTTCCTGTCCCTCCCACTCTAGATTCTCTCCCACACACCATCCTGTCCCTCCCACTCTACATTCTCTCCCACACACCATCCTATCCCTCACACTCTACATTCTCTCCCACTCACCATCCTGTCCCTCCTACTCTACATTCTCTCCCACACACCATCTTGTCCCTCCCACTCTACATTCTCTCCCACACACCATCCTGTCCCTCACACTCTACATTCTCTCCCACACACCATCCTGTCCCTCCCACTCTACATTCTCTCCCACACACCATCCTGTCCCTCACACTCTACATTCTCTCCCACACACCATCTTGTCCCTCCCACTCTACATTCTCTCCCACACACCATCCCATCCCTCCCACTCTACATTCTCTCCCACACACCATCCCGTCCCTCCCACTCTACATTCTCTCCCACACACCATCCTGTCCCTCCTACTCTACATTCTCTCCCACACACCATCCTGTCCCTCCTACTCTACATTCTCTCCCCCACACCACCTTGTCCCTCCTACTCTACATTCTCTCCCTCCTCTCCTTCATTTCATTCCTTCCCTCTCCTCAGTCTCTCCCTCCCTCTCTCCCTCTATACTTTGCCCTCCCTCTCTCCCTCCCTCTCTCCCTCCCTCTTAACTTTCCCCTCCCTCTAATCACTCTGTTCCTTCTCTCCTTTCCCATCCTGTACCTCTTGCGTATTCTGTTTCAGCCGATCCAGAGACTCGCTGGTTGCCTGGAGACTATCCTTTGCAGCGTTCCTCATCATCAGCTGGAGCCGGATCCTGCTCACCACCTCAAAGGCCCTCCTGCTGACCAGCCACTCGAGGTAGGAGGAGCCAAGACGAAGGAGAAGGTGTCGGGAGGGCTGAATTATCCGATGTGGAAGGATGTTAGCCTCTGGTATACCCTGTATGGGTGAATAATGATACCTTGTATGAAACTGTCATGCATTTGACAACTAAAGCTGTCAATCCTAAATTTCTATTTTACTATTTTTAGAGATCGGTGGCACCCCTCCACCTCCTCCTCGCAAGATCCTTCACGGAGATCTTTGTATTTTGTATGGAGAACTGACAGTCGTCGCAGTGGATTTTCATAGCGCATGTGGTGTGCACGTTAGATAGACCTCCTAGGTCATGTCCTAGGTCACGGCAAAGACATGTTTCAGCATGCAAATCGTTGTGATTCCGTTTTCATTTTCCTCTTCGAAACCATCATGCTGTATGTATTTTTCTGTCTTTGAAAATCACTTGACGACTTTTTAGAGTGGTGGAAACATTTCCTTTCTGATTTCATTTGTGATTGTGCCTCAATTTGCGAGTTGGATTCACGGTTGCGGCGGGGCGGCCTTTAAGCAGGAAAATAAGGTAAACAAAGAAAAATTATGTTTGAGAGCCAGAAGGGCATTCACTCTGTGTGTTAACACCCTTTTTGGATCTGTGCAGACAAAATGGACCTACCTCCAGCTGAATATGAACAAACTCGTCTAGTTCTTCCTTCTGTTCTGACCAATCTTCTCCTGTTTCTTCCATCTTTTCTTTCATCTCAATCTCCACCATCTAAAACAGTACAAAGAAAAATTGTAATTTCACTTGGCAGATTAATAACTCACTTTTCTTTCTGTTACTTTCCTTTATGAGTATTGTGCTTGAAAAATACTTTCACATGTGTTTGATGTGATTTTCAATGACTTCGAAATAAAACTGATTTAAATTCTGAGTCAGAGGCTCAGCAAAAGCATTTGGATCAAAATCTCTAAAAACAAATCTTTATAAATAATAATCCTTTAAAAAGAAAAATACCCTGTAGTACTTTTAAAGTGAATTGGTAACTTTGTAGAGGCTTGATAAAATCTGAGCTGCCTGGCCTTACATGCTATCACTGTATATAATATGGTGGAAAAATGAAGCCAAGGAAAAAAAAAATGCACTTCAAAATCATCATGTGCTTCACAAAAGTAAACATATAAAAGTGACCGGAAATGCCAGACTCATTTCCCCCTTAGACTGTAGTGTTAGACTATAGCGTACCCCCGTACGGTTTCGTAAATGGCAGTATTCAGTCATAGATATCTTAATAATAACATTGAATATTTGAAAACCTTTCTATGCCAGACTATTTATTTATCCTTCTGAACATCATTATACAAGACAGATAGCAAAATTCAACAATCTATTAAATCAAGCCACCACAAAGTTACCGATTCCCTTTAATATGAATGAGAACGATGAAATGTTTTTTTGATTTTAAAAAAAATATTATCTCAAATTCAGGTTTACATGAAAATATAAGAAATAAAGCTTTGAAAGTCAAACTTTGAACTTCTCACATCTGCTGTTTCCTTGATAATGAGAGGGACATCAATGTTAAGATTGTGTGTCTCACAGAGATATCTGCATTCCTCTTCAAGCTGGTTCAGCGATGCACATGCAGAATTCAAAGCCTGAAGTCAGAAAGGTCACAATGTATATACTGATATATTACTACGTCTTTGTATTTACAAAATAATCATAGTTCTGTTTTTCATAACAAATAGTTCTTATTTTGATTTCATAGAATATCAGTTGTTAAATTATTCAACTCTCTCACATCATTAATGTTAATACTGATAAGTTTTTTTTTTTTTCAATTTATTACACTCTAAAATAATGGAAATAATAATAGTAATAATAATTATAATTATAGTTGGAGTCTGAAAGCGCTTTTTCCTCTAGATACAAAGAATGGAATACTTTTATTATCCTGGCTGTAACAGAGCTAGCCTGATCAGGCACTCAAGCATTCACAGATTTTTTCCTACCTAATTAATAAGCATATCAATAACAGGAAAATATCAGTGATGACAATTTGAAAAAGAACAATTTATTAATTCAGCCCTTTATTAAAGTCCCTGCCTTTGATAGGGAAAGGGTATCACTCAGAAATGGCACAAGTTTGAAAGAGATAACTCTAGCTCACCTCGGTCTCTAGTAGATCCATGATTTCTCGATGTAGAGTCTTTGGAGTGACTTGTTTGAGTTGAGCCTGTAGCTGTTTGAACTGTTTATTCATTTCCATGTAGTAACCTTGTTGACACTGATAATGGATTATAAAAAAAGAAACATAAATTACCTGATAAAGCAATAATAACAAATTATAGAACTTCATAAGATTTCAAAATTTGTCAATTTATTTATTGATCTATTCAAACATGTTTATTCAGGATAACAAGATCAGTTGTAGGACTGTTTTACATTTTGGTCCTGGTACTTAAAAATGACAAATTTCAAATGCAAATTTTCTGGATATTCAAAGTGTTTAGTGTGAGTTGAGCTAGCAGCTGTTTGAACTTTGTTCTCTTTATCATATCATAACTTTAAGACACTGACAATACAGTATGAAAAAATATGGGTTGTATAAGCTGATGAATCAACACCAACAACAAACATGCAAGTTAATGTTGTTTAAAAAAAGATTAATTTCAAATAATTCCTTGACACACAGTTTTAGGAGCGAATATCTCTCCCTTTCCTACCTCGTTCTCCTGCTCCCTCTCCCTTCCCTCCCCCTTATAATTTCCTCTCCCCTTTCTCTTTCCCCTCCCTTCCCCATCCCTTCCCCATCCCTTCCCCCTCCCCCTTCCTCACATGAATTCACACACTTGAGCAATTTGACCTAGCCTTAGGCTTGTGGAATGAGTTCTTCGAGGTGAGATATGACTGCATCAAAGAGGGACAGAAGATGGAACATCTATTCCCAACCCTCCCCTTCCCCCTCCCCTTTCTTCACAAGAATAGCCTTATATTAATGATGTTCTTGGGTCATTTTTACCTTTGCTTAAGTTTGAGAGAAGATGTCTTTCAATCCAGATATGACAGCCACAAAACAGGAACAGACAGTAGGATATCCACCCCTCCCCTTTCCCCATCTCCCTCCCCTCCCCCCCCCCCCCCCCCATCTCCCTCCTCCTCTTTCCTCTCCCCCATTGCTTCAAAAGAATCCACATACCTTAATAATGTTCTTGAGTAATTTGACTTGGCCTTGGGTTTGTGGGCGTAGTTCTTTGAGGCGAGATATGACAGCAACCAACACAGAGAGATGATGGGATATCTCACTCTGCAAAAGCAAACAAATAAAACATATAAACGTACAAAAAACACAATTAGAGCTCCTCATATCAGCAGTATTCACATTATAAGAGCCAGTCTTACAAAATTCTTAATTTTTCAACAGCAATACCTTTATTTCCGAACACTAAGCCCCAAATTCACATAAGAGGTTTATCTTATCTCACAATTTGAACCTCCATAAGGGTAGTACACACACTTGCATGTTCTCATGTCCAAAGGGAGGGCAATAATACGCTTATATACGCTTATCTATGTTTATTTTAGTCCAAGGTGGAGGTACATGTATAAACCACAATTTAGACCATGGGTTGAATTTAAACCTCCTTTCTGAATTTGGGCCATGATCTCAATCAATGGAATTCAAAATCTGGTAATCATATCTAATGATTTATATTGGCATCTGTTTACTTTAAGATGGATGATAGAATTTGTCATTGAAAGTCATACCTGATATTTAGTCAGCTGTTCTTTGTTGTCCGAGTCTGGCTCAACTTTGACCTCTGGAGATCTGGTCTTGACCTCCACCTTAGCAACGGCCTTCTGGAACTGTAAATGTGAGAAGGTGGGGTTTGGGTTTTTTTTTTTTTTTAATGTCAACAAAGACCCTACAAGTTACTCACATGTCTGGGTGTTCTAAGATTTTTTTTAAATGTGCAACATACTACTTTTACAACATTTTTTCTCCTACAGCTTTGTTAAATGTGGTTCAATGCTTCATGTGTGAGTAAGCTTTGAAGAGAAGGTTAAATTCTGGGAAAGGTGAAAAATAATTTGTGAGCTTTCTCATTCCTTTTGTGTCAGTTTGGAAGAACATCATAGTAAAAATGTCCCCTGAAAAGGATTGCTCTTAAAATGCCCTCATATTCAAAATATGACGAGAAATAGCTGAGGTGCTCGGGCAGAACATTCATGCCACATTTGTGTGCAGTCCCATATACCCATTTCTGTGTGCAGTGCATATGCTTTTCAGCGAGATTGGGTCCATTTCTTAGCATTTTGATGATTCCAAATCCTCACAGTATACACCGATTCTTACATAGACATGATCAACCATTCCCAATTGCTCTGAAACAGTTTCTTTCACAATTTAATCACATGACCTGAACTCAACTTTATCTTTAATGCCCACCAATCAACTAACCTCTGGTAGCTGGTGATCAATCTTTAGCCTGATCCTCATGATATCTTGGTAGATGACCACCATCTGTTGCCAGCACAGACTGACCAGTCCCTGTCCCTGGGTCAGCCTGTGGTAGTCTTCTACCTGGATGACCTGGAGGTGATCTCGACAGGGCTGGCAAACTCGCAGGTAGAGACGATGGTCTGGTTCCACTTCAGGGCTCTGCAGAGTTTGGGATTGTTCATGCAGATATTTGATTGAACGACATACATGTACAACCGGCATGCTTTGGCAAAAATTTGCCCCTCTGTCAACGCTACTCAAATTCCTATCTTCAGTCCTGGACCCAATGCTTTATTTACCCCAACCATAACCCTAACCCTAGATGAAACCCCATCATCAATGGTGATCTATCAAGTGACAGGTTTAGTGACCCAATGAATTTCTAGAGCAAAAGCCTTTCCATCTACTACGATCTTGACCCATCTGTTTCATATATCCATACCCTACTACTCCACAGTCTGCAATGATATTATCAAAGAAACCTCTGCAAGGTCTTCCTTTTGACTTCTTTCCAAGGAGCCAACCTTCTATAACTCTAATCATGAGGCCATCATGTCTAGTACATGTATATGTCTTATCATTACTTCCGTCTTTCTCTAATAGTATTCAGCAGGACATGCCCTTCTTGAATGCGGTGCAGCACCTCTTCATTTGTGACCCTATCCCTCCAAGACACACCTATCAATTTACGCCAGCACAACCATTTCAGTGGCCTCTATTCTAAGTGTCTTTCCTGGCGAGCGTCCATGTCTTTGCCCCATACAAAAGTACACTCCAGACGAGGGACTTAACTAGCCGTTTTCAAAATGTCTCATCGTTAAATGAAGGTAGCTTTCGCCTGTGTGTATGCTGACCTCTTTATCAGACCTGCTGTCCTCAGTCACCACACTGCCTAAATGAAATCTATAAAAGTAAAACTAAATCTGTGATCCAAGCCCTAACACCACATCTTTGATGAAACAAATCCCAGTGCAAAACATTTAACATGGATATTATGCTTAGGACTTGAAGACTCCACCTATATTAATGAACCCTGACGTATCAAAAGAATGTTAAAGTCACTATGTTATACCATTCCTTTATAAAAGAACTTTGTAAAGAAAGACAGGTGCTATTAACAATGCATTGTTGTGTTCTTAATTAAAGTGTACCAATCACCAAAAAACATTTTGCTCTGTATGCTAGAGGTTTCATGTCGTTATACTCTATTCAAAATATGGGCTTTAATATTACTTCTATAAAGAGATATTGCAAGTTTAATTACACTCTCTATAAGCGTAAAAGCGACTCATGAGTAGACTCCTCGACGCGACGGTACGCGCTCGCCAACATAAGGACTTTTGTGGAACCCAACTCAGAGTTCGGTTCTACGCAAGCATCTTCATGTTATCCTTTTACTCTTGACCTTTAGAATGTCAGATAAAGTTCTTTGAGCTTGATTGTATACTTTCTAGCTGTACATAAATGATTTTTTCAGGTAATTGGTACACTTTAATTAATTACTAATACACAGAGTATGGCCTTGATTTTGTCACAGACTGAAAATTTAAGTAAAACTTCAGAGCAATATTTCATCAAGATTTTTGGAAGAAATATCAAACTCAATCCAAATAAATATGACATCCTTCTAACTTACAATGTGAAAACTTTAGTCTGATATGACTTTCAATTGCATGTTTTTAGTTATTAATTATCAAAAGTATTTTAAAAAAATTTCTACACCAAATAGGTTCACAGAATGGCAGAGAACTCACCCCAACTATTCTGATGAGGGCCCAGCGAGCATGAGACCCTGCCAGTGCTTGGTCTACTAGGTCTGGTTTATAGAGGAGCAGGTCCAGGCTGGACTGGGCCTTGCATACCAGCTTTCCACAGACGCGGCAGTTGTGACGCTGCTCCAGGGCTGGGTAGGGACGATCACAGCACTGGCATGAGGCTCCCTCACTCTTTGAAATGGTGGAAAATAGAGCAAGAGACAAATAAAAAGAAAATTAAAAAAGAATGGGGTCCAAAACAAAAGAAAAAAAGAGATTAACATATAGTGAGAAGAGGCCATATGAAAGTGAAATTAACAGAAAGAGAGAAGAGACAAGGAGAAGGAGAAAGAGAGAAAAGAGAATGACATTTGATTGAATGAAAGAGAGGGAGAAATAGCATATCCCCATCCACATTAGCACCATGATAGTTAAAAAGGAGTGAAAAGAGCAATTGAAAAATAGACACCATTGCAGTGTATCAGTAATGTTAAGGGGCTTTAAATCAATTTTAGGGCCAGAAGGGCATTAACTTAATGTAAAGCACTATTAGTTACTGCCCTTCTGACTTTCAGCAGATGCTGTGCTAGAATAAACAAGTAGGTATGATACATATCATTTACATGTTTGTTTGTAATATAAATGATTGAGTTCATCTGATGTCAAACTTTCTGACTACATATAAACAGTTCATGTTCACTGATGTTTAAGTTCCTGCAGATGATCTGAAAGAAAAGGGTGAAAATTTGGAACTCATCATGACTCTGATCGGAGTATATTTTCAAGCATTACATATTTACATGTTAAATTCACTATCAAACAGAATAATTTTATAGGCAAAGAAAGAACTTAGGACACCTACTGTCAACACTTACACAGTGAAACCTGTATACGAAGACTACTCACAAGAGACAAGAAAAGAGGTCTTTATAGATAGGTGGTCTTTCTTACAGTTGGTTGTTCTATAAGAGCAGGTTTGACTGAATGACAAGACAGTATTTCTATACATGATTATAGCCATCAGAATTCTGACTTACCACCCATGTGGGGGGCTTCTGCCATTCCGGGACCACTCTTTTCACCCACGTCTCTGCCTTCTGGAGGTCTGTCACACCCTGCTTGACCCGTCCTGGTACCTCTGACACACCCTTGGCAACCCATCCTGGAGCCTTGTGGAGATCCGTCACGCTCTGTTTCATCCATCTTGGGGCGTTCTGTATCCCGCTCACCCCCTGGCGCATTGCTAACACACCCTTGAAGAGCGACGAAGCCAGCAATGCCCGATGCTTGCGAACTTGGGGTGGGGTGGCCACGGGTGGATCATCAGTGGTAGGAGATTGGTTGGGGGGTGCTTTGGTGGGTGGGGTTGGGGGAGCAGGGGGCGGAGGCTTGTAATTGACTTCAAACCCCTCTACTAGGTTTTTCAGATTGCGAAGGATAGCTGGTCTACAGAAGGAATAGAAGAATACTTTCAGTTTGCATTGGAACAAAGGTAGCATCTGTCAACCTTTTAAAGATTCAAACAAACAAAGAATTTTAGAGAATCTATGCGAAAACTAAATTGTAGCTTTCCATCATGGTCCAGTCTCTATGCATACATTACTGCGCAGCAAAACTGTCTTCAAACTACTTCCGTCACACTCCCCTTCTTCGTAAAGCTTCATACACTTCCTATACCTGCTGCTAATGCTGCTAATGCTATTCAAAATATAATACTGTCTGCTGAGAGTCAAAACAGCATAGCAGTTCAGAGTTTTCTTATGGTCAAACTTAATCATTTTCCCCTCCTCAAATTGGCAACAATTATTTTTGTTTTTCACTCCTAAACAGATTGAAAACAATAAAAATGTTTATCAAATGAACCAATGTGAATGAAAATTGTAAAATTTAACAGACAAATTGCCAATTTGTACACGAAAATAGTGATTACATGTTTTACACAGTGTTGCCAATTTAGAGACTTTAATGATTAATTACAATTAAATTGCTCTTATTCATGAATGGCATAATGTACTGCACTGGAAAGAGACTTAAAACTTTACAGTGATTTTTGCTCTTTCTGCTCATGTGTAATGTGTAATTCCTAGCATTTTGGATCCAAAATAATGCAAAAACGTCACTAAAAGGAAGACGAGTGAATTCCTTTCTTGCTCTTCGCAACCAATATGACAAGCTTAACCCTGTTCATAGGAATACCTGGTGAGGACTTTGCTTTCCAGGTGCTTAGCTGCCCTCCATCCTTCAAAGTAATCGGTTTGGGTTCGACTGAATCCAACTGTTTGAGGTTCATAGTAGTAGCACTTCTCACACACCTATTCATACAAATGTCAAAGAGGAGTTACAAGATTACAAATGAGTACATGTACTTCAAAAACAATTTTAATTGTCACTGCAACAGGAATATTCACTGTAACCAGCAACGAACCTAAATTGGTTTCACAGAAATGCTCAACAGAAAAGCTAAACTGTAGTGCATTGAGAGCCCTCATTATACATGTAAGTAACAAATGTATTATGTATTATTTTCAACAACAAAATATCCTCAAAACAAACACATACATCTACATATATACATGTAAATTCCTGAGCAGGTGTTTACATTTTGTTGCATTGTTTGCTAACTTGATAGACTAGACTGTTAAAAATATTCTTATTCATAACATTTTTAAAAATCCCTACTTGAATACATTCTATAATAATGCAAATCGTCATTGATCCGTATATATCATTCAATATGTGCAATGTACTATGGAGGAAGTTTTCACTTCATTCTGGTAGCGGCATGTGTGGGTGTACATACCTCCAGGCAATTGTTGTATTTCACTTTTGTACACCCTGACCTACTTGTTGCTTTCACTCCCTTTCGGGTCATTCCTTGTCAAATCACCTAATTTTCATAATTATATATCTCTATTTGAGCAATTATAAATAGAACAGATACAACATTGTTGCAAGAGACAAGTACATGATAAGAATTTAAAAAAAGTAAATAAATAAAATAACCCATTTCATGTTATCTACATATTCTTATCATGTACTTGTCTCTTGCCACAATATATTTTATCTTTTAGATTAATAATTTCTCAAATAGAGATATATAATTATGATGATGATGATGATAATGGTGATGGTGATGACATTGAAGATGATGATGATGATGAAGACGATGATGGCGATGATGATGATGATGATGATAATAAGGATGAGGATAACATGCTACAACAAGGATAACAACAAAAACTAACAATGACAATAACAATGATAACATCTAACCTTAAAAGGCCAGCCGTTGGGGTCATACGCAGCATTCGGAGAAAGACGTCGCTCAAATTGGGTGCACTTTGCACAAAATATATTCCCACATCTGCAATAAGAAGACAGAAGACACATAAAATGAGTGTTAATGCCTTGACAGTAAACAGAACCTTGATATCCCATTGCTTAGGAGTGAAATTTTATAAATATCCCCTGTAGCGTGTATTTAAGATAAATTGCGCTATCATGGCTAAAATGTTCATCCATGTCATAAAGCAAATCAGTTCCATCATAAACACTGAGAAAAGAGCATTTTTGAGGAGTTTTCTGATACAAATAAATGGATAATACAAGTAGGCCTTTTCATGACATCACAGCTGCATGACTAAGTTGCCAAAATGTGAAAATCCCATGAAATTTCCCTAGTGTTAAGAAGCAAGTTTTCCTCCATTAATTGTCCTAAATTTACTAGTCACTTGTGTTCTCCTTTCACTTATGATTAAAGAGTTATTTTTCAGCCCAACTTCAAAAGTACAAGATTTTCAAAAGCTTAATAAAACTTAGCATTATGTTTTCAAATATGAAGGAAATACAATTCATGCAAAGCAGTTTGCTTAGCCTGTTTTAACCGCCTTTTGTTATTTTGGTTAATATAATCATATCATATTAAATGCTAGTGCCCTTAACATGCAGTGTTGGTGAAGCAAAATGAAAATTGAATATTCTTTTTAAGGTGTTCACTTAGAAATTAAACTACAATTGAGATGAAAATGAAAAAGTTTGCCCTGTGAAATACCTTGAACTCAAGAAGTTATTCAGGAATAACATGATTGGAGTTGGAAATTTCAGAAAGCTCATTTCATTACATGTCCTTAAAGGAAACCAAAACCCAAGGAGAGAATCAATATTATTGGAAAGTGAAAATTCAGAGAAGCACTTTACAAAAAGTTTCATTAAAATTGGTTTAAAAATGAGAGAGTTATGGAAGTTTGAGAAGTCTCGTTTTACTTTCTATGGGGATCCTCAAATTGGCAAAATTGCTTCAAAATGGCTGATTTTGTGAACAACTCTCCATTTGTTTTGTATGCAGATTTTCAGATTTTCCCCATTATCTTTCAAGGTGCAGTTAATCTCCTTCTGAGCTCAACATATATAATGGGAAAATGTATTTTACACCACATATGTCGAGTTCAGGAGGAGACAAGGAGCACCCTGAGAGATAATGGGGAAAATCTGAAAATCTGTGTACAAAACAAATGGAGAGTTGTTCACAAAATCAGCCATTTTGAAGCAATTTTGCCAATTTGAGGATCCCCATAGAAAGTAAAACGAGACTTTTCAAACTTCCATAACTCTCATTTTTTAACCAATTTTAATGAAACTTTTTGTAAAGTGCTTCTCTGAATTTTCACTTTCCAATAACATTGATTCTCTCCTTGGGTTTTGGTTTCCTTTAATGCATGCATTGATTTTATTTCATCAAATCCCCATTCACGAAAAATAAAAATGAGGGATGGCAATAAAGAGGAGAGAGTTGCTGACAAATAGGTATATACCTTAAAGGCACAATTTAACAGTTTTGGGCAAAGAAAAAAAATCATTCCATAGCTTTGGGGTCATCAAGTTCACCAACAGAACAAACAATATATGACATACTGTCTCAATAATAACATTTTAGAGCAACACTAATACAGTATTTCCTGCCAAAGTGCTTTTAAAAAGGAAAGTCAGAAAACAGAAAAATGCCCAAGAGGCATAAAACTCGAAAATAATGCTTCCTCATGTAATTTTCAAACACTTTAAGACAGATCTATGCACAACTGAACCTCTTTCATATCGTACTAAAAGAATTTAAATGTCACTGTTGTAAAAAGTTCATTAACTTCCCACTATTTGACATGCAGTTCAAAGTGAAATCAAAATCAAATTTTAACTGTTAAAAAATCAATTTACAACACAATGTTATACCATATTTTTTGTTCAAGATGACATTATTTTATGCTCTGCATCTACCAGTGATTTTTTTTTCCTTGGACATATAAGTTTTCTTTAATGTGCAAGGGTGATTAATAAAATAATTAGCATACCGATAATTAAAATATTTATTGGATGATTTACATGAATACCCACCACCTACACCTGTTCCAGCCATTGATGATTTAAATGATGATGAGAAGCATGATCTTACAATAACCTGTAAATATTAATAGATTAGATTACACATTAAAATATCTTTGAAAATTGAAGAATAGATTTAAATACAGACATACAGCACAGACATATTCAATGATATTGCATTCATCATCAGGTTCTTGCATTCAACTCTGATCAGCTCAAGACAAAAAGTTTCAGTATAGATCTATCTGGATTTAAAGCTAATCTTCCATTTTCTAGTACCAATCATCCCTTTATATTAGAAAAGAGGTTTTAGAGAAAAAGAAAGAAAGAAGCAAATGCTAATGGGCAAGTCCAAGTTACTTGTGAAATCACTAAGACATGTCATGATAATCCTATTATGGCATAAGGACTATATTTAGCATTGAAATTATAATTTCCTTGAAAATGTGGTTTGTCCTGCTCTGGTAGAGCTTCCAACATGCAGTTTTCAAAAATACTCAAATCCCTCATGTAAATCAGTAATGTATTTACCATATGAACAAAACAATTTGGACTAAGCCTGGGTGTCGGGCCGATCAACCCGTACGGAACCCGGCGGGTTGGGGGTTTTTGCCGGGATCGGGTCGGGTCCGGGTTGCTGAGTGAAATGTCTGAACCCGGTAAAAATAACCCGGTAAATAATTGGTGCTGTAAAGCCGTTATGAGTATTAATTATGACTTTTTAATAAAAACTTGATAGTGGTAAATAATGGTGGAACCCGTTGCCGATGTTTATTTTTGCCAGAAAAGACCTACGGATGTTTCACAGTCGGCGCCAGTTTCATACAAAAAATAAGAATTTCCAAGCTGAGCGAGAAGTACTGTACATGTACGTACAAACGTTAAACTCGCTTGTATGAACTGCAGGTTTGTCAATGTGTGTTTGTGTAATGTGACCATTTTGACGCTTGATTGGGCGCAAAAATTACCGTGGGGTGAGCGGGTCTGTTTATATTTTCCTTATGTTTTTATTTTAGTACTAATTACTGCACAAATATGGTGTTTCATATTTAGCTTCCTAAGCGAGGAAGACGCAAGTTGAAGATCATTTACTTGTGACAACAAATTTTGGATTTATATTTTTTATTTTATTTTGCGCGCCTCCAAGATATAAATCCAAAATTTGTTATCACAAGTAAATGATCCTCAACTTGTGTCTCCCTCGCTCAGGAAGCTAAATAGGAAACACCATATTTGCGCAATAACGTACTAAAATAAAAACACAAGGAAAATATAAACAAACATAAAATTTACTAGGTTTCGGGCCGTGCCGGGACCCAGTAAAAATTCTGACATCTTTACCGGTCCGGGCCGTTCCGGGTAATTTTCTACCGGGCCCCAGGCTTAATTTGGACTTGCTTCATTACGATTAGGAGGTTCAAAGAAAGTATCCATTTTACAGCAAAAGTGTTAAAAGGAATACAGAGATTGAGATCCCAAACCAAGGGCAAACAAAGAGCAAACAGATCGTGGGATAGGTGTGGATGGGACTCATGGGAGAAAGAAGAAACTGGTATTACAGGACATAAAAATGAGAGAGAGAGGGGGAGAATGGAAGAGAGAGCGAGAGAGAGAAACTGTGAGATAGCCAAGAGAATATTGAGAAGAAAAAAAAAAAAGAAATTGAAAAAGTTCCAAGCATTGAAGTAAATGATCCAATGATTTTAGATGTACAAGTATGGAAAGCAAATGAATGTAAAATGAATCAATTCATTATTTTTTTTTCCTGATCCACCACTGAAACTAAAATTTATGTACAGAAGACTACTCAAAAGAAACAAATATTTAAAACACACTGATCAAAAAAGCAGAAGCAAATGAGTAAAACACTTTTTTACTGACATACATGTAACTTAATGGGTGGTCTTCATACATAGAGGGTCTTTACATTACAGTTGTTAGATACAGCACATTACATGTAGCTGAAAATGACAGCTGCAGGGGAATTACATGTAGAGTAAACTTTAAATACCTGTTCAAGCAGCGTAAAAAAATTACCTTTTTGCTTGATGAAGCTCTTTTTGGATTTTCTGTAAAAGCATTTTCATGTATTCTGTACTTTCTTACAGAGCTCTTTTGGAGCTCTCAAGAGCTAAATCACTCATCACTCCCATGTATCTTATTTTGCTGTGCCTCAGGCTACATTAATGACATACCTTCGACAATGGTGTTTTGACGTAGCCCACAAGCCTCTCTTACACGCTGCATTACTACAAACACTACACTCAGAACTCTTCTTCCAGTGAAGCCGAGCTGTAAAAAGAATTTAATTTCACCCATAGCAGTACAGTTGTTTTTTTTAACCCTTTCATGACAGGAATTATTTAAGGGGTAAATTGATCACATTTTTTTCTTCAAATTGGCAACAATCATATTTTTCTTTTAGTGCTACATGGTTCTAACAAAATGTAATGTCTTTGCAAACAATATGCATCAGTAGAAACTTAATCGAAAGTTGAAAAAAATTGCCAATTTTGATAAAAACAGTGATTTTGAACCTCTCAATGTGTTGCCGATTTAAGGATTTTCAAGCTTATTCTCCTTTTTAAAATTGCTGGCATCAAACGCAATATGGTCATGCAACAAAAATGGAAACAATGTGTGTAGAAATTTTTGCTCTTTCTACTCATGCATCTGGTTATATTTTTTAGAGCTCTGAATCAAAAGTTATTGAGCCAAACCACAAAATGTGGTCAATTGTCTCGAAAGGGTTAAGTGACGTTTTTGCATTATCTATTAATCCAGAATGCTAGGAATTTCAAATCATACATGAGCAAAAAAAGGAAAATTCACAGATAATTTTGAGTCGAATTCCAATGCAATGCTATTTACGAATACGAGTGATTTCATTGTAACTAGTCATTAAAGTCTCTAAATTGACGATGCGGTGTAAATCACTATTTTCGTGTACAAATTGGCAAAAATTTTCTGTTGAATTTTTCAATTTTCATTCACATTGGTTCATTTAATAAACATTTTTTATTCCATCTATGTAGGAGTGGAAATTAAGAATAATTTTTGCCAATTTGAGGAGGGAGGACTGATTAAATTAGACCATAAGAAAATGCTGAACTGGTATGGGTTAAAGGTACTCGAGTCTTACTGGTACTCTTTAAGATACTTTGAAAATATATAAGTAGAAAATTAATTTATAAATCAGGTTATAATGAGAGGTACACTGTATGTGTGGTTTTTGGTCAATTCTTAGTAAATAATACTTATACATATATACAAGTTTATCTGAAGATAACCTTGTACTCCACAATAGCTTTTATGGGTGAATAGGCTTCAATGGGTTTTGTGCGTATTAGCGGGAATTGGTCCAGTCTAGATCATCCATACACGAGAGGAAAGTAATTATTTAAAATTTCTCTTTCAACTCTGCAACCCCTAATGTGTAGCATATTAAGAGTTGAAAGTCCCTGAATCGTGTAATCTAGTAAATTTAAGAAAATTAAATCTTGCTAGAGCAATGTTATTGTCTGTTTTTCACTACTGCAACAGTGAATTTTTTCACAGTCCCACATAGGTAAGGGCCTATGAGTGAGTAAATACCTTTGATACTAATCCTGTGGTTAGAGCAATAGCTATGATTTTGAAATTATTCACAAAACTAACAATGTTTTTCTTTGTACAATAAACCCCTCATCGATAAACTTAGGTATTTTAACTTTCCATTATAATTGTAAATTGAAAAATTCTTTACTTACTAATACTCTTCACACCGGATGAAGGTATCTCGGACTCGGGACACTCCTCAAATTTCTCAAGATCTGCCTGGATTTCATCCCACTCATCACTGACCTCTGCCGAAGTAGCCTTTGTCCCCTTGTGACTTTCCAAGAGTCGGGTGAGTGCTGGGAAATCGAACATTTTCCAGCTTGACTTCAGTCCTTCTACGAGTCTCTAATGTAAAGAGAAACACGGTAAAAATGTATAAATTTAGACATTCATTCTCACCGAACTATTTGTATGTGAGGCTGTACCAATGATGCTCACATTCACAGTCAACCTCAGTTGCACAGGTAACTGTGCCAATATATTAGTAACAAATGAATACAGGCACTGTAGTAGTGTCACTACAATGTTACAAACCTTAGGATGGAGACCACTCACACTTATGCGAGGTTATTGGAGATGGAGACCTACAATTTAACCCCATCTAACATCAGTAATATAGCTCAAAAATCTTTCTTGAAACCAAGAACTAGACAATCACACAAGTTAAGACTGTCAAAAATACTCCTTGCACCCTAGAACTAGCTGTACGAGCTCCGTGGCTTATCAATCTGGTACTGGTCCACAGAGCTGTACAGGGGATGCATTATGCATATATGGTGTATGGAGAAGGATATCACCCAAAAAATCTATATCTAAATATCACCCATTCCTACATACGGCCATTTGAGGTAGGAGTAAGATTTTTAAGAGCTGAATTTGAAAGGAACTATTTGAAATATTTATCTTATTTCCCCCCCCCCCCCTACCTTTAGTACATGCGATAGAAAATGAGTAGTATTTTTGCATTCCTCCCGCTTAGTGGTCAGTATGACCACTATTACTTGGAGTGAGCGAGATTAAAAACCAGGCACTGTGAAGAGTAGTGTCGGCTTTTTTTTTTTACTCTTCAAAGAGCCTCCCAGGCTAATCGCAAGACCCACTTCTGTCTTTAACAGTAGAGGCGCACGGCCGACATCAGAGACTCTCTCCCATTTGGGAGACTGTCTCTCATATTGGAGACTTAGCTTACAAAAGGATAAAAGAAACAACACCAACAACAATGCGGTTTATCCCAGCCAAATTTTGGCTGTCAGAAACCCATTTGTTTTGTGTGTGGGTCATAACAAAAATTGTTATGAAAACAAAAGTAGACAGTGAATCTTTGAAGTAGAAGGTCAAAAGAGGTAATTTTTCACGAGGAATCTGCTTATCACATTTTCATTTTGCAGGGAAGTAATCCCTTTGCCGCAAATGTACACAAAGAAAATTGATCTCCCAAATGGTAGACTGTCTCCCACATCGGCCACTCACACTTATGCGGCTACCAAAAATATTTACAAAAGTCTCTGATAACAGAGACAATCTCCCAAATGGGAGAGAGTCTCTACTAAGTGAAGAGCCAACCCTACCAAAATAAGAGGCTAACGAACGAGAGACAGAATTTTCGGTCTAACCTTGCACATGTAGTCCTTATTATAGAAGTTACACGTGCAAAAATAACCTGAAAATTTCACTTGATAAAGGTGATATACTGATACACTCACACTTATGCGAGGTTATTGGAGATAACTGATAATTAATAAAGATACTGATAAGGATCCTAATGAAAAATTTTGCATGAAATCATGTTTCTTATCAATATCATCCTAAAATGTAGAAGGAAATATTTTCTCAAAATTTTGCCTATTATATAGGTGATTTCCCCTCTTCATCTTGGACATGTTAGGCGTCGCGACCGTTGCTGAAATAGACACAGCCCCTGACACACTCGCGGAACCATCACTATATGGAGCTGTGTCAATTTCAGCCTGTCACGACCTCAAAGTTGAAGAGGTAAAAACACCAATATAATCAGCAAAATTTTGAGAAAATACTTCCTTCTACATTTTAGACTTACATGTATATCTAATGTCATGCCAGATCCTTTGATAGGATCTTTATTATCTTAATCAAGTGAAATTTTCAGGCTATTTTTGGTCGGTGATCTTGCTCCTCTGCCGCACACATATGTGCAAGATATCACACACTTGCTATGGGAGGCAATTGCTCACGGTATGAAGGTACAGAGTGCGAGGCTATCTCCAATAACCTCGCGTAAACTGTGAGTGCCCCACTCATAGGCCCTTGCCTATGTGGGACTGTGTCCAACATTCACTGTTGCAAGCATTCAAAAACAGACAACAAAATTGCTCTAGGCACGATTTAATTTTCTTAAATTTGCTAGAATACCTGATTCAGAGACTCTTCAACTCTTGTATGTTGACTTCTGATTCCAAAAGTGGAAAGCAGTACTTTAAAGGGCTTTTTCTCACTCCTCGTGTATACAGCAGCGGGGACTGGGCCAAGGTAAAATCATCTACAGTACGCTTATATGCCTCGACCTGAAGCGAAGAGTATAAATGCGAAGAGTGCTCAACCCGCTACTAAGCACGTGTGCATATTGTGGTGCACTCATAAGGCGAGTCTCGCTTGAACACGGCAATATACACCTGCCGAATGTACTACGGAAATAAGAGAGAGTAATTTGTCTTAACACTATTAAAGGTCTTTGCGAAGTTTGCCTGACCCCGGAAGCACCTGATCTCTAAGGAAAAGTGCCCCGGAAGCTTGATTCGGAATCTGGCTTTGTTCTCCAGACGTTTGGGGAAAAACATTTTTGCATTGCATAATTCTTCCACAGGATCGTATATTTCTATATAGCGCCATCAGCGTTAGTATATATCGAAACGACTGTAATTCTAGGCTAGCGCATCAAAACAACTACGACAACGCCGCCATAGCCAAACATCTTCTACGAGAACTCCGCTGAATGGAAAGCAAACTGGTAAGTTTTTGTCTTTTTGTAGTTAAAATATTATTAGTTTAATACAAGTTTAAAAATCAAATTCATTTACATACATAGACATCATACAACATAAATACAGCAAAAATAGGGAACAAACCCTTGGAATTGCAAGGGAGGTGATATTGTAAAGTATACATTCAAATCTGCCATTAAAACACGTATGGAGTACGAGGTTATCTTACGATAACCTCGTATGTGTATGAGTGAGTGCCCCTGACATAGTGATGGTTACATATGTGGGCATTATCGTGAAATCTGTCACTGGTCCATTCACTACCGTTTATTTCGTCAGTGCTGGTGACAGCATTCCACTCTCATAGACTTTGTACACAATGCGAGCGCACACGCGGGAAGAGAGGTGACAGATTTCACGATTAGGCCCATATGTGTGAGTGGGTTACATGAGTAATATCAAGATTTGTCGGGGGACCGCTGGCGTGGAGTTCACCGACACACCGGACACCCTGCGTAGCTGGCTGAGCTGGAACACGCACGTTCACAATCATTTAGGACAGTTACACGTACTGATTGTCTTCATATTTAAGCGATGTAAAATGAGAAATTCTGCAAGTTTTGGTTCACAGGCAAACTTGCACTTACAACTAGATAAAAGGTAAAGTTATGAGCATTTACTTACAAAGGCAAAGCTGATCAAGAGGAACACTCGATCCCAGCTGGCACCGTTTCCTGTTTATATTTACTGGTTGTTTCGTAGCACAAGAGGGCGTATGAATAATAAAATCAGAGCTTTCAACGCGCTCTGAATAAAATTATTTATCATGAAGATTCTTAATTCCATAGAGATCCTATGTTCATTTCTTATATTGCCCTCACTTTACAAAACAAATTAGGACGTTTCGTATAAGGAGTCTTATTGACACGCCATTCTTTGTGCAGACGGCAAAAGAATATGTTTACACAAGTTTCATGTTCATGTAGATGAAGAGAAATAGATGCAGCAAGACAAAAATGTGGAGGCATGAAGGAAAAGGGGGACGGAAGGAAATTTCTTAAAATGAGGGGAAAGGGAAACTCTTTGGAGGGAAAGGTCAATCCCGGCCCCCGGCTCGAGAAAAAAATTACCAGCAGAAATATCAGAGAAACGGATAGAAAGAACTCCGAGTTTAATCAAACAAGTAACAATTATTATATTTTTAATGATGTGAAAATCTCAAAATAATTCCCCACATGGCATTTTGGGGTACTCTATTTATATAAAGCCATCATGGGGGCATCATTCTTTTGAATTTGCTCTAGGCCTTATGCATTTGAACTTTGGAAGGAAATGACAACTATAAGTAAATGCATATATTACAGTAAATTGATGCGTTGTTTCTTCTGTTCGTACTCAAATAGTCCTAGTACGTCTAAACTAAATCATAGAAGATACTTGTTCCTCATCTGCACCTATGAATAGGACATGGCATGCATGATTTATCATACATGCATCTTTTATCATGCTTTATTTTGTGAAAACAGACAGCCTCTCTCTCTCTCTCTCTCTCACTACCCCCCCCCTATAATTATCATTTGCACCTTAAGCAAGTTCCTTTCTTTCTATCTGACTCTCTAACTATCTCCCCCCTCTCTCTCTCTCTCTCTCTCTCTCTCACTCCGCCCATCCCCTTTCCTTTCTCGTGCCTCTCTCTCTCTCTCTCTTATTGTATCTTGCCTGCATTCGTCTTCTAGATATGTATCTTTTATTTTCTTTAGCCTTGATATATAGCAATATTTGTAACAAGTCGATTTCATTGGTTTGTTGTGACCTGGTTCCACAGTATTCACGCAAAGTAATGTTACTCAGTGGCTCTTATGACTGCTATATACTACTCATGATATGCCCATAGTCTTCCTAAGAAAACTGTGGGAATGAAACGGAGATCAAAAATAGTCGACCTTCGAATTTGAACTCAAAGCTTTGATATATTCTGCCCCATAAAAAAAATATGATATTCACAAAAGCTCATCGGGGATCCCGCGCGATTTTATTGAAATTCACAGTGGGAAGAATTCGGGGAATGTGAACATGAACAATGCCCAATTCACCTGGCATAAACCATCCCCCGCTATTGCTCTGCATGACAATAAATACAAATTTCCCCATTTTGATCGAGCTACATGGCATGCATACCATGCCGGTGAAGCGGCGTGACTATATACTGGCGTGAATGTGGAATGCTTTTGAATTATGATAAATTATTTTTTTTAAATGAAAAAAAAGTGAGTGATTTTCTCGTAGCCGATTTTCTCCGAAATTTCTGGTAAAAGGGGCACAAATTGAATATCACCGGGTCTTTGTGTTTGATAAATGATATAGCGATTACTGATTCTTTGGCCGGGGGCACAAGGATATATAAATATCTGAAAGCTTTAAGAAAAAATGAGAAAGAGAGAGAAGAAAGTGGAGAAGAAGAAGAAGAAGAAGGAGAAGAAGAAGAAGAAGAAGAAGAAGAAGAAGAAGGAGAAGAAGAAGAAGAAGAAGAAGAAAAGGAAGAAGAATAAGAAGAAGAAGAAGAAGAAAAGGAAGAAGAAGAAGAAGAAGAAGAAGAAGAAGAAGAAGAAGAAGAAGAAGAAGAAGAAGAAGAAGAAGAAAAGGAGGAAGAGGAGGAAAAAAGAAAGAAAAGAACAGAAAAGAAAAGAAAAGAAAAAAGAAAAGATACAGGCATACAAGTTAATATCAATTTCAAAGGCAGACTATATTGTATACCCTCTTAACCTGGCAAGCAAATAAAAGAGAGAGAATAAAAAATCACAAAGCAGAAAAAAAAGCAGTGAAATTTGACGGGTGTGTATGTGCCCCACTGATCTTCATATACAGAAAAAAAATTTCCGTAGAGATCAGTGATGTGCCCTCTACAGTAATAGGAAAGGAAACCGATTATCTCATTCGCTCTCCTCTCTCTCTCTCTCTCTCTCTCTCTCTCTCTCTCTCTTTTGAATAAATCTGCATCTATTTTGACCACAGCGTCTCTTCTCTGTAATAGGGTGAACAAAAGATTTATTTCAAAAGTTAATTCATGCATGAAACGGACGATATTTACAGATAGCAGAAATATGAAGAGATTCTTTTCACGGTTGTTGTGGTTTTGAGGGAGACTTTATCACATTGCAGAAAAGCATTTAGAATTGGGCAGTACCCTGTTGAATGAAACGAGGTAATGGTACAACATGTATTAAATGTATGTAACAGTATGCCCTTGGCTACTTTGAAGCATTTTAAGCATACTACAAAAATGAAAATAATAAAAATTTGTTGTATCATTACTATTGGGTACAATATATAAGTTTGAAACATTGATCAGGGGCAGATACAACAGGGTATTTTTTTTTAAAGAAGGGGAGGGGTAGTATTAAAGAAAAGAACACAATTACAATGCACATCTATGTTTAAATGATTAGAAAAGGGAGATTTATGTCACAATATCTCTGCCCATTTATTCATCCAATAAGTAGACAAACATACTCAAATGTACTGGTGGAAAAGTGTACTCACAAAATTAACACTAACTGATTCAATTCATAGTGGAGAAAATACAAACATAACTGCTTCAATGACAACCTGTATATAAAGACCACACTTACCTTTCAACAGTGTTTCTAACCAAATTCTGTATGACAGGAAACCAGAATAGAAAGACCATCTGGGCCCATTGCATAATACTTACCATTAATGGTAACTTTGCCATCAATGGTAACTCCCATGGAAACCTTGATTTTGATTGGCTGTTGAGTGATGTTACCATGGTAGTTACCATTGATAGCAGAGTTACCATTAATGGTAAGTTTTATACAACAGGCCCCAGGACTATTCTTAACTCCCTTGAGTGTTCTTATACAGATTTTTCTACACATACAAAATTAGCCTATTGCTGTTACTTGCAATGTGTCTTGCAGTGGGTGTGTCTTTTATCTATTCATTTCATCAAAGCATGAAAACCTCTTGACATGAACGGTGTTACGACAGTTGCTCCTGCGACATTTGCTCCTCCGTCTATATCTCGAAAGGTCAAAGTTAAGGTCAAGTTCATGATTTGTTTTTTTTTGCTAGGGACAATGTGAAGATTAGGATTAGGGTTAGGGTTAGGGTTAGATTTAGGTTTAGGATTAACATGGCAAAGTTAGACCGGAGCAATTGTCGCAGGAGCAAATGTCATGGAACCGACATGAACATTTCTGGCAGTACTACCTTTTTTTTTTTCATTTTTGAATGAAATAAACAGATGACAGACTGAAATCACATAAGACATACATGTATTTCGCCAAATTGCCTGTTTCAGTTTTAAAATAACATTTTAAAAATCACAAATGTATCTAACCTGACTTATGCCAATTGGCCAATTGATTAATTTGTATTTTTGAAAGGAAGCTACATGTGTAATCATATGATGAACAGAAACTCAAATTTCATAAATGATAAGTGATGACCTATGTGGTATAACAATCGAAAGACAATGGACACTTTCTATTTTAAAACAAAACCCATTATCTGTTGCCTAATTTGAATCAGAATTAATTGATCAGAAAAAATGTAGTGCATTCACAGACATCTGCAGATTTCCTGTGATTCTACACTGAATCAGGCATAAAAATTCTCTCCTCTAATTTCATGCAACATTGGAACATAATAAATACAATGTGTATAAATGTATCCATTATCAAGGAATGTATTTATGCCCTTAAATATATTATTCACCTCATTAATCAAGTTACTGCCCACTTTTCTCTCCCTCTGCTACTTTTTCTCAACAGGTAAGAAATATTTTAAACCCATATACAAAGAACAGAGTGGTTTAAAAAATAAACACAGTGCAAATTAAAAAAAAAAATCATACATGGTGGAGGGATAAAAAGAGATACTGCAAATAAAAATAAATGATGAAAACCAAAATGACTGAGCAACCTTGTCAGCATATATATATATATATATATATATATATATATATATATATATATATATACACTTTGTTATATGTCTACGAACAGAACATTGATATATCAATGATGTTTAATAAAATTCAATTCAATTTACTTGAGGAACTGTGAGGGAATAAACATAGAAAGCTTCCCAAGTTCAAGGTCAAAATATTAAATATACAAAAGAATGTGCATGATAAAGGATTTCAGAGAATTACTTGAAAAGGAGAGATCATCCATAAATATTAGCTGTTTAAGCTTCGTTTCGATAGGATTTTCAAATTTTGTGGAGGGATCAAAAAAACATACTGACATAGTCACTAATGCGTTTATCCAAGTGTGAGCGTAGGTGAACTGTTTAGTGAATAGGCTTAGAATGTAAGAAAATACATGTATATCTCTGAATGTTTAAAAAATCGTCAACTGTAGTAAGGGAAAAACTAATGTTTATTTTCAATAATAACAACAAGAGTTGAATGTGGTTGTGCAAGTGTGAAAGTATGTTTATTCATCAGGCTTAGAACAGAAGAAAACCCTATCTCTTAAAGTTTAAAAACTATCAACTTTTGGCAAGGGAAAATTGATGTTTATATTCAATAATAACAATAAACTTTGAATGTGGTTGTGCAAATGTGAAAATAGGTGAACTGTTTATCAATTATGCTTAGAACGTAAAAGAAAAATGATCAACTTTTAATAAGGAAAAAAAAATTTTGTTCATATGCAATAATAACAATACGTGTTCTATAAAAACTATGATACAAATAACACTGAGAAAAATTTTCAAGCTCAAAACATTTAGAAAATGAATTTTGCACAATTGAGTACTTCATAGAATTACTGGAAAAGCAGAGATCATTCATGAATACCAGCTGTTTATGCTGTATTTCACATGAGTTTCAGATTTTGTGGAGCGATCAAAAAGAAAGATTAACAGATAGAGATACTATTTTAAAATTTAGACATGGTCATAGACATGGTCATAGACATGGTCATAGACATGGTCATAGACATGGTCTTAGACATGGTCATGAAAGTAACCTAACTGACCAAGACTTAGAATTTTTTAAAGTTAAAAATAACAAACCCAACTAGTCTAATATCAATGTCGTCACATTTCTAGGATTGAAGATCATGAAAGCATTTCTTTGTGTCATATCATACAGAGAAAAATAAATGTATGTCCCCAGACAACTGAGGATCGTTAGAACCCTCTTTACACAGACAGTTCAAAGATGATAATAACCTGAGCAAAGCCATGCACACTATTACACACAACATTTTTCACGAAGTATGAAGGAAAAGAATATAATATATCAAAATTTCAATCTGCTGTATCAATTCAAAACCATCAATCAAATGACATTCCTTGGATTAATTATCATGTAACCATCATTCAAAGTGAGAGAAATGCAAAATATATATATGAATTTCATATTTTATCAAAGCTACCAAAACCATTGCATTTCCAAAATTGAACATTGAAAAAAAACATGTGTCATAAATATGTATTTTTTCTCTAGTTTGAAATTGAAGATAAAATGCAGAATTCAATAATTCATGCTTTGTTTTGTGTCAACTTGTGAACTTCAAATCCCAGTTGGGACATAAGAAAGATAAAGATCCAAAATTGAATCTCCTCTTGTGTACAATAGGCCTACTGAAAATTTCATTGGCCTTGTGATTGTGAAAATGAGGACACAATAAATAAATTATGATACTATAATTCATGATTCACACCCAGTGACACCGAAAAGGCTGACAACATGCCAAAGGGCAAAGAATCCGTCAGTCTGGAGTCAGTTTGGCAGAGTGAATGAGGTATTGACAGAAAGCTGGAAACAGAGTTACCTAATTTACTTTACAAACACATTACACTATACTGACTTTTTTTCTGAAATTTGTGACTGCTTTGTAAAAATGTGGAAAAATGACGATTCTTTGTATGCAATGAATTCTGTTGTTCGTAACCAGTTTGTTGGCAGTTCTTGCAGTGCCAAAGAGCCAGTTACGAACAACCCGGTTTCTAATTTTGTCTACACAGTTCAAAAAACGCAGATTTACAGTGACCGAGTAGAAGCTATCAAGCCAAGCCTGCAGAATGAAGGAACTGTTGCCTTTGAGCAGTGTATATGGACTGTCACTTTTTTTCTGCATTCTGTCCCAAAACAAACAAAGATCGGTCAAATTGTTCATCCCAAGATGAAGCTTCAGGGCCTTTCACATATTAGTAGTGCTAACAATATTCTCTGTAAGAAGCTTGTTTCCAGATTTAGCCACATTTATCAATCGGAGCCTGCGGAAGGTATGAACAGTTGCCTTTGAGAAGTTTATGTGGGGTATCCTGGCTTCCTGCATTCAATACAAAAACAAACATAACTTGTTCAAATAGTTCATCCAAAGATTGGACACCATGTTCCTTTTCAGCTAACCCACTGCTGGTAGCGAGGTTTGTCCTTGCCTTGCGTAAGCTGCTTGAGGGCAGCCTTGCCATAACCACCTCGCCCACTGTCGTAGTCGGTTCTGTATTCATCCCTGACCTGGAAAAAGGAACCGAAATATTCTATCACAGTTATGGAGTGAGAATTTAGGTAAGATGTAAAATAAACACAACACATACATGTGGTCTATAAGTGGTGAATGTGCCCCACCAATGAGGATAGGGTTTAAAGCAGGTAGCCCTCAAAAATAAATTTGATTTTTTTTTTCCTGCACAAAAAATATTTTCTCCCCTCTTTTCCCTCTACCATACTGCCTCCCTTCCCTGACAAATATTGATTTGCACTCTTTTTCATATTATTTTCATTCTTTTTGAATAAATTTTGTTCCTTATCAAATATCCAACATAAACTCCTGTGACCTTTCCCCAGGCTTTATTTCATCAAATTTGGGGTTAGGGTTAGGGCTGCCAATGGGTTTAGGTTCAAAGGTTTATGGTTAGGGTTAGGATAAGGTATAGTTTTTGGTCCAGGAATGAAATTAAAGGGCAATCCAATCTTGGTAATAAAATGATTTGTGTGAAAGCAGAAAAATAAGAAAAACAACAGGATGGTGACAGTTTGAAAGAAGTTGGACAAGGAATAAGAAAGTTATAGATGTTTGAAAAATGAGATCACTACATCTATGAGAATATCAAATTGGGAGATTTGTTGTACACAAAAATATCATTAATTTGTGGTTTTCTCTGAGGTGCCTTTACCCTCAGGGCAGCACTCACAATATATTGTAGCTAGCATATTTTAATAGGTCCTCATGAAAGAAGAGATCCTACTGAGTAATACATTTTGAAAAAAAAAAATATGACAATTTAGTTATTTTGTGTGTTGGAGCAAATGGGGGAGTTGTCTGCCACTACATCACAGTGACATTACCTATTCGGCCAATTTGAAATTCCAATATGTAATATGATTGCAACTTTTAAAAATTCAAACTTTCTCATTGCTTGTCCAATTTCGTTCAAACTTTCACCAATCTGCTTCTCTGATTTATCTCTTTCTTTCAGAGCTACTTGTCATTAAGGTTGGATTTCCCTTTAATGATTAATTTGTGTAGGATATTGACCATGGAGTTGAAGCACGTGTCATAGAGTGTGATACAACCACCAGAATACGATGTGGTTGATCTTACCTGTCCTCCGCTCTTCCCGCGGCCGTATTGCCTCCCTTCTTGGAAGCCTACATCCCAGTCTGTCCTAATGATCCTATCATCCAGACGTGTTCCGCTCACATACCTCATGCAGTTAGCTGCATCCTCACGATTATAGTATCTGATTTGGCAGTCAAGATCAAATATCCATTTCCACACATGTGCTTTTTATTAACCCTTTCATGACAGGAATTATTTAAGGGCTAAATTGATCACATTTTGTTCTTCAAATTGGCAATAATAATATTTTTCTTTTAGTGCCACATGGTTCTAATAAGGTGTAATATGTCTTGAAAACAATATATGGTTAGGAATTTATCGAAAAGTTGAAAAAATTGCCAATTTTGATTAAAAAAAACAATGATTTTGAACCTCTCAAAGTGTTGCCAATTTAAGGATTTTCGACCTTATTCTCGTTTCTAAAATTCTAGCATCAAACGCAATAATGGTCATGCAACAAAAAGGACATAGTTTGTACAGAAATTTTTGCTCTTTCTACTCATGTATCTGGTATATTTTTTAGAGCTCTGAATCAATAGTTATCGAGCTAAACCACAAAATGTGGTCGATTGTCTCGAAAGGGTTAATCAAAATGGTAATGACTGATTGAATCAATAGTGGATCCATAATTCTCTGGCCGGGGAGGCGCAATGAAAAAGAGCAATTTGAATTTTGGGATGCTCTTTTCCCCC
The DNA here is from genome assembly GCA_025618425.1 of Heliocidaris tuberculata. Lineage (NCBI taxonomy): Eukaryota > Metazoa > Echinodermata > Echinoidea > Camarodonta > Echinometridae > Heliocidaris > Heliocidaris tuberculata. The sequence goes on along the minus strand of CM046850.1, from coordinate 15,331,176 downwards.
CAAATTCTCTGACAAGCAAAAAAGAAGAGTATTTTTTTTTTCACATATCTAGGTGCATTTTTATGTCTGTACAATAACTGATGGGTTGACGAGGTGATGGGGGATGGGGGATGGGCGACGGGGAACAAAATTTGGGGGGGGGGACATATTTGATTTTGGAACTTGATGCGTACTTAAGATATACAAGATTTGATTGTGCTTAAGATATACAAGATTTGATTGTGCTGGAGGGCAAGTTGAACTGTGTGAAAGGATAAAATCAGAAAAACAGGAGGTGTGAAGATTTGAAATATATTGGACAAATAATAAGAAAGTTATGAATGTTTGAAAGCTGAGGTCACTAAAAATCTCAGTCTCAAATTGTGATAATTCTCCTATTTGATGTACACTAAATTGACTCTGACAAAATAAACATCCAATTTCTCTTCTCAGTACCTTTTTATCTTTGGGCTGTACTCAACACATATATGAATAGCAAATATGCTCTTCAAGTGTGTTTAGGAACACACTCCAAAAACAGAGAAATACAACAAAGTGTGTTCCTTACAAACATATTTTTTCACAAGAACTGAAAAAGTTTTTTACTGTAGATTTACCTCCTGATATGCACAATTAAAAAAAAAAAAATGAATATTACATTTCAATGCTATCCAAGACACTTATCCAAGGGACCCCAAGTAGTTAATTGCAGATAACTACCCCAAAGGCATTTACCAGGACTTCAAGATTAAGATCACAATTTCATTGACATTGTGTACATGTATTATACACACACTTGACTCAAATGTTGTCTACCACGTAATATAAACCCTGTTCTCTAAGTTTTACATCATGTTGACCAATTTTGTAAAAGGATACTCGACGAAGCAAAAACCACACGGCGTTCTTTTGATCTTGTCTAGTCCCATGACGACACGCTTGATGTCACCGCACTTTGAAAAGACCTCGTAGATCTGTTCTTCTGTGGTGTAAAATGAGAGGTTTCCTACATACATGGTAGTAGCTTCTTTCAGCTTCCGCTCTTGTTGGTCCATAGACCCCTAAACAAGGGAAAAAAGCCAATTTATCAAGATTTTAAAAATGACAGAGGAGTACCTGAGCCTCCTGAGGATATTATTTGAGGAAAGTCGAAGTGGGAAATGCTGCAAAGCGAGGCCTGGCATGACTGGAATGAATCATTGGCAAAATGATCAGAGCTAGATGCCAATGCAAAATAGCTCTGGTCAAGATTTAGATCTTTATAAAGGAGAATGAAACCCTGGGGAAAAAAAATAAATTTCGGCTATCCTCAAAACTGCAGTACTATGGAATAACTGGAGATACACTCATGTGGATTAAGTCCTTCCTAGCAGATTGTCAGCAGGCTGTCATCGTAAATGGCTCCCAGTCAAGTTGGAGAAAGGTAACATCTGGTGTCCCACAGGGATCTGTCATTGGCCCAACCCTGTTCTTGATTTTCATCAATGATATCAAGGACAACCTGCAATCACCAATATGCCTGTTTGCTGATGATTGTGTCATTCGCAGAGAAGTCCTGTCAGAACTTGACCACCAAATCTTACAGCAAGATCTCCAGAAGCTTTCATCCTGGGCAGAAACATGGCTAATGACATTTAATATCAAGAAATGTGCAGTTCTCTTGATTACCCAAAAACGCTATCCCAACATCTATCAGTATTATCTCTGCAATGAGGAAATTCCTCACTCCACGGAGTACAAGTACGTTGGCATTACCATAACAGCTGATCTTCGCTGGAACAGGCATTGCCAGACCATCAGGCAAGATGCCAGTAAAACCCTAGGGCTTATCCTAAGGATTCTACACCCTTGCTCGAGGGAAGTGAAGGCTCAAGCTTATTCCAGTTTGGTCAGACCAAAACTGGAATATGGCTCCCAAGCGTGGAATCCATGTACTCACTCGAATATCAACAACCTTGAACAAGTTCAGAGAACAGCCGCTCGGTTCGTTATGTATGACTACAGGAGATCAACATCTTCTACACATCTGATATCCCAGCTGGCATGGGATAATCTTCATACCCGTCGGCTCTTGGACCAGTGTGCACTTTTCTTTAAAATTCACCATCATCTAGTCTTTATGCCAATGCCACCTGGAATCAGTCTTGCTACCTACCACGGGCGACATGACTACGCTCTTAAGTACTAGTACTCAGGCCCCAAGGCAACGATTGACGTCTACAAATACTCTATCCCCGTACGATCTGGATATGGAATCATCTTCCCAGCCAAGTTGTTCTATGCACCGGACTTGCTTCATTCAAGGAAGCTACCTACCTTCTCTGAGGACAATGCGGCCTCCTGTTTTTTCATCCCTGCTGTAAAGCCACTTGATGATAGTTTTTACTTGCATGGTTCACGCTAAATTTTTATTGTATATATGAGCATTTTGCACACACACCTCTTTCTGGCACATTGTACGTCATCATCCCAGTATAGCATCCAGTGTGAGCTGCAACAGGGATTATTTCAACAAGTAATTTTAATGAAAAGAGAGGATAGAGGGAAGCAATTTTTAAAAAGTTCCATCAAAATTGGTTACAGAAGGAGAAAGTTATGAAAGTTTTAAAAGTCTCAATTTACTTTCTATGGCGATCCTCAAATCGGCAATATTGCTGCAAAGTGACAGGTTTAGTAGTACAACTCTCCATATGTTTTGTACACAAAATTTCTCCATTATCTAAAAGATGCTGCTTGTCTTTTTGTGAACTCAACATATATGTCGTGTCAAATACATTTTCCCATGATATATCTTGAGCTAAGAAGGAGACAAGCTGCACCTTGAGAGATAATGGGGAAAATATGAAATTTTGTGTACAAAACATATGGAGAGTTGTACTACTAAAGCTGTAACTTTGAAGCAACATTGCCAATTTGAGGATCGCCGTAGAAAGTAAATTGAAACTTTTCAAACTTTCATAACTTTCTCCTTTCGTAACCGATTTTGATGGAACTTTTTAAAAATTCCTTGTCTCTATCCTCTCTTTTCATTAAAATTAATTTTCCCCAGGGTTTCATTCTCCTTTAAGATGTCACAATAAAATGAACAGAGGTACAGAATTTTATACAAGTCTAAATCAATATTATGAATCAGCTTTGCCTTTGCATCCTCAACATATTAATAATTCGCACCATAATCTATCTTATTATTCACTTTCACTCTCAATGACAAATCATATTGCGGTTCTATACCAAATGAACCTATGTGAAATGGTGAATGAGAATTAAAATGCATATAAAAACTGAAGACCTAACGTTAGATCCATGTTGACATGTCGATCTTTGTTGTATACCCACATGTTGTGTGTCCAGACAGGTTGGTTATCTAGACAGATCACTTTTAAACAGATTTTAGTATTACTTGATACATATTTTTCGTAAAATCCGGCAAAAAAATCGACAAATTAACTTTTGTTAAGTGTCCGGAAACACCCCCCGCCCCCCCAATCATACATGAAAATGACACTTGTACCCCACAATAGCTTGAATAGGTTGAATAGGCTTCCATAGGTTTTGAGTGTATTAGCAAGGATGGGTCCAGTCTAGATCATACACAAGAGGAAAGTAATTATTCAAAATTTCACTTTCAAGTCTGAAACCCCAAAGTTGTAGCCATAGTAAGAGTTAAATAGTCCATGAATCAGGTAATTTAGCAAATTTAAGAAAATCAAATCTTACTTAGAGTGATTTTTTGTCTGTTTTAACACTAGTGCAACAGTGAATTCGCGACACAGCCCCACAAAGGTTTGGTCCCATGCACACATAGCAACTTTTCTATATTTTGTGTGTACATGCTCGGATGGTCATACACCTCAACACTTTCAAATACCTTTGCACAAAAGTCACTAACATTCACTCAAAATTGGCATCGCTTAATTTTGGCAGGTAAGATGAAAATTTACATTACCAAACTTACATTTCAGGATAAATACCATAACTATCAGTCTGGCATTTAGATTTCATGATTTGACGATTATTTCGATGAAAGATCGAGTCATTTGAATCGACGATACAGTACGGGGGAAGATCGGCTCGGCGAGGAAATTCCATTTTTTTTCATCAAAATAATCGTCAAATCGAAATGCTAGACTGATAGTTATGGTATTTCTCCTGAAATGTAAGTACAAATTTTTATCTTACCTGCCAAAATTAAGCGATGCGACTGACCAAACTAATGGGCGAGGAAGATTTTGGTTATTTGTATAGATCTGGAGCTCCACCGCCTAACGGTGGTGGCGGTGGCAGTGGAGCTCCCTGGAGTTAGTACATGCTGACATGTATAAGTGCTGAAAGCCAAAAATAAAGGTAAGATTGAGATTTTTTAGAGCTTAATTTGAAAGGAAGTATTTTTTATTTGAAATATTCATCTTATTTTTCCCCCGTACATGACATGCGATAGAAAGTATGTAGTATTAATTATTGGCATTGATCGCTCCTAGTGGTCAATACGACCACTACTACTTGGGTAGACCGAAAATTCTGTCTCTCGTTCGTTAGCCTCTTATTTTGGTTAGGGTCGGCCCTCACTTAGAGACAGAAACGGGCCTATCACTCTGCTGTGCAAACTTACTAACCGCCGACGTCCAGTCAGCATGTAGTAGGAAAAATCAATATTTTTTATATTTTCATATATTTTTATAATCAAATAGATTAGGCCTAGGCTCTATATGTTACAACGGATCCGTTCACTTACCAATTTGACTGTTTTATTCCTTTTAATGCTCATTTTTCAGGTAATTCAGGGTCCAAGTTATTCTCCGTTTAAAAATCTTACAGCCGTATTCATACTGTCTCGTAATGCGCAGGAATGAAGATGGCATCTGAATTTTGCTACCAATTTCGCTTTCGTTCTAGTCTACTTACAAGTGAAAATGATAATGAAGGGAAAATGATTATGAAGGGAAAATGTATCGATTTCAAAGCGGTTATTTCTTTAGATTTAGTCTTCATTTTTTAGCACTAAAATAAAAATATTCATTGTATCAAAAAGGAAATGCATGAAAATCAATGTGCACAAGCTACAAGTTCTTATTGAATTTATGACATTTTCCCCTCATAATCATTTTCCCTTATACGTATACTAGAATGAAAGCGACATTGGTAGCAAAATTCAGATGCCATCTTCATTCCTGCGCATTACAAGACAGTTTGAATACGGCTGTAAGATTTTCAAACGGAGAAGAACTTGGACCTTGAATTACCTGAAAAATGAGCATTAAAAGGAATAAAACAGTCAAATTGGTAGTGTAAGTGAACAGATCTGTTATAACATATAGAGCCTAGGCCTAATCTATTTGAGTTATAAAAATATATGAAATTATAAAAAATATTGATTTTTCCAACTACATCCAACTGGACATCAGTGGTAAGTTTGCACAGCAGAGTGATAGGCCCGTTTCTTTCTCTACAGTCTAAGCATGCTAAGTGAGGGCTAACTCCAGGGAGCTCGAACGCTACGCGTTCGAGCTCCAGGTACAAATAACCGACGTCTGCATCGCCATGAGTTTGGTTAAATTCATTTGTTAGTTTTTGAAGGTAAGATGAAAATTTGTACTTACATGTCAGGATAATTACTTTATATATGCAGTAGGCTTTCAGATTTCACGATTTGACGATCATTTCGATGAAAAAAAGATAAATTTCCTCTCCGAGCCGATCTTTCCCCGTGTTGTATCGTCGATGCAAATGACTCGTAATCACGGTGCGCATGCAATTCAGCGCATGCGCATTGCGAATGCGAGTCATTTGCATCGACGATACAACACAGGGAAAGATCGGCTCGGAGAGGAAATTTATCTTTTTTTCATCGAAATGATCGTCAAATCGTGAAATCTGAAAGCCTACTGCATATATAAAGTAATTATCCTGACATGTAAGTACAAATTTTCATCTTACCTTCAAAAACTAACAAATGAATTTAACCAAACTCATGGCGATGCAGACGTCGGTTATTTGTACCTGGAGCTCGAACGCGTAGCGTTCGAGCTCCCTGGAGTTAAGTGAGGGCCAACCCTAACCAAAATAAGAGGATAGGGAACAAGGGACAAAATTTTCAGTCTACTACTTGGGGTGTTGTCCATGAATGGAAAATGACTAACTTCCATTCCCTCTAGCTCTGCGTTGCCAATTTAGAGACTTAAAATTACAGTCACACTGTCAGTGTCACTACAACAGAAAAGAACTCAAACATGTCAAAGTCAAAATATTCTGTGATTATTGTTCTTTCTGCTCATGTATCATGTGTAATTCATAGCATTCTGTATCAAAAGATAATACGGTCCAAAGCATCACTAAAATTAAAGTCAGATGATCATGAGACTGAACTGCTTTTCACTCAGTTTCCTGTCAGCACGGTCCGTGTCAACAATAAGACCGAACTGAACTGCTTTCCACTGACGCAACATAAAGATAAGCATGTGGGACCGGGTAGTCGGAAATGAAAAATATGAACTACTGAGTCGAGTCGATTTTCGCTATACAATAACACTTATTACAAAATTTATCACACCAAAAACAATCTTTAAAATACACAGAAGCTCATACCCTAAAATGCTGGTCTCTATAGGCACTAAGCTCTGTCATACGATCCGATTTCAACGCCATCTTTGGTGTTTTCGTTGTCTCCAATAAATACGTTTTGTTCGCCTTGTTTTCTAATCGTAGGACGAGGAAGTACGTATGAAACCGGCTTTGCTATTTCGAGCTCGATGCGAGCCTTGTGGCGTATCCACCGCATCGATGATCCCGCGTTATACTGAATGTAGTAAAAAAAAACAAACAAACAAACAAACAAACCCAGAAAATACTACATACAATGTGTTTATATATAGGTCAACATGCGATGATCCATTTATGCTTGTCTGAGAGTTTTTGATTAGAAAGGAACCTGCGAAAATTGATGCACTTTTTTCTCCTTTTCTCCTGGCTTGTCTCATATTTTTCGTGATAGTAGTGCCCCCGGCCAGAGAATCATGGATCCGCAAAGCCATCCTCCTTCGTTTATTGATTTCTGAATAGTAATCAAACCAATGTAGGCCTAATCCATGAAATTAGAATTTGAGAATTATACAGATCCGTACATACTGTGGCGTATCTAGGGATTATAAGGCGCACATCCGCCTCCCCCCCCCCCCCTTGCCCAATCTATGTTACTGTACAAGCGAAGGAACAAAGTAACCGAGCGGTAGATTTTTTTGCATTTTTAACACCCCCCCCAAAAAAAAAAAAAACAAAAACAAAAACAAAACACGTAATTTATCATATATTTTACGCAGAAAAAAAATGTAATTGAAGTTGATAAAAAGAATTTGCGCCCCCCCCCCCCCCCCCCATCTGCTCAATTTACGTTATTGTAGAAGCGAGGGAGCCTATTTCATTTTCGGAATTATGAAATCCCTGCTATGGGAAATTTGTGTTTCGGAATTATGAACCTTCGGTAAAACGAGTTCCCCCCCCCCCCCCCTCCGGAAAAAAAAAGATCCCTCACTGGTCATGACTTTCTTCGCCGCCTTCTTCTTTTCTTAAAATCATTATTTTCTCGTCTATATACCTTACACCGTCATAATAGTTTCCAAGAAACTTGCGTGGATGTCACCACCTCTTGTTCTCAAAGATTTTTTCCGTTTAATTCGCAGACCGACAGCCTACGAGATCGACAATTTCGATCTCATGGGACTTTTTTGAGGGTCCACTATAGACTGGTGGCCCATGAGACTGATACCCCACGAAACCGACAATAGTCGTCTCGTGGGCCTTCTAGCCCCTTTTCAGAGGGTTCATTAGACCGACAGCCCACGAAACGGGCATTTTTCCATCTTCCCTCATGTATTTCTTTGTTTTGTTGATCTCGTGGGCTGTCGGTCTCGTTGAATTTTGGAATTTCTTTTCTTCTTATGTTTTTTCCTTTTTGTCGGTCTCATCAAGGATTTAAAACTGAAGCTTAGGTGATAACTCCTTGGTCTCATGGGCTGTCGGTCTAGAGCATCTCTTGTGTTGTAAAATAATGTCGGTCTCGTGGGCTGTCGGTCTACTATAGATGATCCTGTATAATTCCCGGCTATTATCTCCAATGTTTAATCTGAAAAAGAACATATAGGCTATATATACAGAGGTAGGACGGGAGGGTGTGTGTGTGTGGGGGGGGGGGATGTAACTATATTTGTATTGCGGGAGATCATTATGGCAGCCCCTGGTAAAAACAGTGCCCATGGCATCAACGTATAATTTTGTTAAAGTTTTAATAAGAATGTTAAGTAAAGTAAACGCTGTTGAATGGAGTTGTTAGTAATGAAAAAAAATAAATAAAAGTGTAAAGATTTGATTAAAAAAATGTTCATTCACTGCACAGATGTGTCCAAAGCAAAAATCAATATTTATATTTTCATAATGTGAATTAAATTCCGAAATGCTGTACCTTTCAGCTGATAGATTGTTCATTGACCAGGATTTACATTAACTTTTGCAAAATTTGATGATCTGATTTAATTATCGAACTTGAAATAGCTTTCAAATTTAGTTAACATCAGATAATAAGAGAATAATGAATAACATAAAACTTTAATGAGCAAATATAATTCATACTCCACTGAAAAAATATGAGTATAATTTTATTTCGTTTCATGCCTTCATTTTCTACATAAGAAAATGAATAGCATATATCCATATAATTTTGCGTTGTTAGTAAAGAAAGAAAATATCCTATAGAGGATTAAAACAGATTTAAAGTTAGCTTGGCTCAAAACAAATGAAATTATCACATTTCAATCACTAATTATTGCACATCATTGTTGTCATAAACGTCGTTTTCATTTTGTCAATATATACTCAATATATATATATATATATATATATATATATATATATATATATATATATATATTTATTTATATATATATGTGTGTGTGTGTGTGTGTGTGTGCGTGCGTGTGTGTGTGTGTGTGTGTGTGTGTGGAAGACAATATTAATTTGTTTGATTGAAATGAGCAAAAGAGTGTGAGAAAGGAAAAATAGCGGATTAGCAGCAACAGTGATTTCGCTTGGCGACAGTGATATGAAATGGTTGTATTACTTGTGAGATAATTCATTGTGAAAGCAAATAAGTGTAGTATCTAAATTGGCAGCGATTAGACATCAATGGTCAACAGCCAAAATAGATAGAGGTGAAGAAAAAGAGATGAAAGAATGGAATGCTGCAAGGAAGCAAAACACTGTGATGTATACTATTGTAGAAGGGAGTACTTCGAGTTTCATATAAATCTGCAACGACAAAACATCAACACTGCTTGTCATATCAACGGTGAAAGTGAATAATTTTAATGAATAATTTGACATAAAATCTCTAACAACATGTCAGCGGTCAACGGCCACTCATTGGAAGGGAGAGATGAAAAAGAAGATAAAATCATAGAGTGTTATTAAGGAGACAGGTGAAACAAAACATGTATTAATAAGATGGCAAGAATGTTTTCAAATTGAAAGTTTATTTTACTTTTTTGTACATATTTAATCAAACTGTCAAATGTGCACAATAAGAATGTCAACTATTATATGTATACTGAAAAGCAGTAGATCCATACATATTTTTGAATTTTATTGTATGACTTATTCATAGAAAAAGAATAGGTTTCAAAAGAAATTGACAAGTGCAGAGTTTAAAGAAGGAAAAATCAAGGTCTTTTGGTGCTTTTTTTTCTTCTTTCTTTCTTTCTTTTTTAATATACATGCATTTTTGTATGTCTTGGCAATTGGTTTGATCACAATAAGCAATGAGACAAAAACAAAATGGAACCAGGATGTGTTACACCAGTATATTAGGTAAATCTGTGTTATTCAGCGAGTGAAATTATGTTTCCATTACAAGAATAAGATGATTAATTTTCACAGTTATGTGGTTATCCTTGATCATGTATTTTGAAGCTGGTATAAAGCTCTCAGTTTTGTGAAACAAGGAAAAGGAAAAATAAAAACAAAAAGATGGCAAGATTCAAAGTGAGTAAGTTCCCTTTTTTTTTCGATATCATATTTTGGAATTAAGCAACAGGCAAATACTTGAAACACGAGCCATTTTGAGTGAGGTTATATACAGGACCAGGCTGTATTGCTGTGTATATAGAGTTAAAACTGTGAAAATGATATATCAAGACTGTGATACGATGAAGTTTTCAAACAAGAGGTAAAATCAAGAAGACAAAAATTGTATAAGTGTGGATTATAGTTCCATGCAGATCGTAGATGTGTAATGAAAAACAAATATGATATATCAGAATGCTGGGGTTTTTTTTTTTGTTTGTTTGTTTGTTTGTTTGTTTTTGATTGTTTTTCTCCCTATCTCTCATGGCAGTTACAAAAAAAAAGTGATAGAGATTATTTGAGGTACAGGATGATACATTGAATTTAGTTTTTGCCCTGTCTCATCGAACAAGGAGTTCATTCTGTGAGAAAAAAAAAATGTACATGTTACTTTTAAGCATTTCCCCAGCTCTTTTATTCATTTTTTCCCTTTTCTACAAAATTTCCAGTCCAAAATCCATAGTTGAGGACTTCTCCTTGGTCAGGGGACAACTCTCTTTACAATTTTAAAAGAGGAAAGAAAGGAGAAAAGGACTTTACTTTTGAATGTGTTTGCAGTGGATAGTATTGAGAATTGATTTTTTCCCGGTTTTTTTTTTCTTTTTTTTGAATTTTTTATTAAAGTAAATCAACAGAATCACATATTTACATGATTGACAGGATTCAATATAAGACAAGAATGAAAAAAAAAAAAATAATAATAATAATAAAAACATTATGATACAGGTATCATGTCGCCTACTTGAAGACATTTCTCTATTCACAGACTTCTCTTCTGAGGTCTGACTATGACTTTGAGTGCCAGTGCAGGCAGGGTAACTAGTTGCGAAAAATGTATACGCATGGCAGCTCTTAATTCTTTTACCAATATTGGAAGCTTTTGTAATGTCCGGTGCAAGATCCAAAAGGAATGTCATTGAGGTTGAATTGTGAATTTCCCTTTTTTATGTGCATCTAATCAAGATGTAATGGTAGTGGTCCACGGATTGATAAGGTTTTTCTTTTTATGCACATCTGATTAAGGCCCAAGGATGGATTGATAATGTTTTCCTTGTATGTACATCTAATTAAGGCGTAAAGATGGCCGTATATGGATTGATGTTTTCTTTTTTATGTGCATGTAATCAAAGCTTATTGACTATGTGGGTTAATAATATATTTTTTTTAATGTGCATCTAATCAAGGTGCAATGACAGTGGTACATGGATTAATCATGATTTTTTTTTTCTAATCAAGCATAATGATTATGATACAAAGCATGTTTTTTTTTTTTCTTTCTTTCTTTCTTTCCTTCCCTCTCACAATAACAGCATACATAATATAGGAAAGGTGTTTCATACAATGTAAAAAAAAAAAAAAAGAATCATAATATAGTGTTATGACAGGAACAAGATTTGGAAGGAGGGAGTAAAAGAAAATGTATCTGAAGATAGAGTTATTTACCCCCTTTTGTGTGTGATTTCATCAAGGTGCATTGGATATGGTACAGACGAATTTAAGCTTATTGTTATATTTTGTTTCTTTCATATCTTTTCTTTATTGATAAAGTAAGAAAGGTGTTGCATATACAATGTACCAAAGGGAGGTTGCATACAATTTACCAAACACCATTTTGGATGCTAGTACTGTAATTATTGATGATTATTCGAATTTGAGTAAGGCGCATTTAACAGGATGCAAACCGTTTTGGCTTGTTTGGAGGGGGGGGGGGGGAATTTCACATTAAAGGAAAAATTCGTAACTTCTAAGGTTAGGGATAATTAGTTATAGTGATAGAATATTTACATGTAATAATTTTGGTGCAATCATGGCTCAGACGAGCTGAAAGCACTTTTTGATAATTTAAAAAAAAATATATTTTCAAGAAAGGGAAATTGTGCTATTCATCAATTAGGTTTAGATATTTCCTAACGGTTTTGTTAAGTATTAAACAGAAGGGAGTTCCATTGGGTTCAGGCTGTAAGGTGTTATGTTAGGTATGAGTGCTAGTTGCATGGGTGGATGCTGTGGTGCGAATAATTGTGTATATGTACAGCGTTATGTGTGTTCGGGGAATCTATGGAGTGTTTGGTGTGAATGTGAGTGTAATGTTTGGTGTGGTTTTGTTTGGCTGGTGTGTTGTGATGCCTGTTCACATTCAGATCTGTTACTCGTTGATGTTCATTTGCATTGTGGGGATATGACAAAAAGATATGGATAGGAGGTCATATTTTACTCTACTCACTCTAAATGTGAGAGGACTAAGAGATAAGACTAAAAGGATAAACATTTTTGAATTTTGTAGAAATAAAGGTAGTAACATTACATTTTTACAAGAAACTTACAGCACGGAAGAGGTAGAAGAAAAATGGAAATCAGAATGGAATGGTCCAATGTTGTTTAGTCATGGGACAAACCACAGTAAAGGTGTTTTAGTATTGATTTCTCCAAACTTAAATCTGAAAATTGAAAATGTTGTTATAGATGAAAATGGAAGATACATTGTTATGAAACTAGAATTTCAACGATCCAAGCTTCTTTTAGTTAATTGCTATTTTCCCACGAGAGATAAAGAGAAGATGCAAATTGAATTTTTAGAAGAACTGGATAACCATATTTCAAAGCTTTATAGCGCTGGAGATATACTTCTTTTAGGAGGAGATTTTAATATAATAATGGACGGAAAATTGGATTATATGGGACCAAGGAACTTTTCTAAAAATAGATTTAATGGTAAATTTGAAGACCTTCTTGATAAATATGGTTTAGAAGATATATGGAGAAAGAGGAATCCAGATAAGAAACAATTTACATTTAGACAAAAGTGGCCCGTTGTCCTAATTAGGTTAGACTACTGGTTTGGCTCGTCTATATTACAAAATTCTGTTAATTGTTGTGATATTTTGACATCCATTACACCAGATCATTCTGGTGTTCTGCTTCAGTTAAGGAGCTTTGTAGACACGCCCCACTTCGGTAACTCTTACTGGAAATTTAATAATAGCTTGTGCGCAGATCAAGAATTTGTGAGTGTATTTAGAGATAAAGTAGTCGAATTAAAAAATGAGTTGATTCCTAAAATAAAAGATAAATTATTGTTGTGGGATTTTCTTAAAATGAAAATGAGAGAGTTTATTAATAGTTATACAAAGAAAAAAGCAAAACTCAGGAAACTTGAAATTGAAAAAGTAGAAGAGGAAATCAGATGCTTAGAAAATCAACTTTTAGCACAACCATCCAGAAATATAATTGATGAAATTGAGGGGAAAAAATCCAATTTGAACAAATTGTATGATTATACTCGACAAGGTTTAAAGATTCGATCAAGGGCCGTTTGGTTTGAGGAAGGAGAACAGAAGACACAATATTTTGAACAGTTACTTAAGTTTAATAAACGGAAAAGTGTGATTGGAGAATTATATGATCAAGATGAACAGGTTATTAAGGATAGGAAGAAAATATTGAAGATGATTGGATCATATTATAAAAACTTGTATTCGTTGAGTAAAACGCTTGTTGATCAAAACTCCTTATTCTTTGATGACATTCCTAAATTATGCAAAGAAAATCGAGATATTTGCGAAGGTAGAGTAACTAGTAATGAATGTTTAAGTGTTTTAAAAGAAATGAAATTTAATAAATCCCCTGGGAATGATGGTTTCACGGTTGAATTCTATTATACTTTTTGGACCTTATTGGGGGGACTCTTGGTTGAAGTTTTAAATGAAGCATATGATAGGGGTACATTAGCAACTTCACAAAAGCAAGGTGTAATTACGTTATTAGAAAAAGAAGGTAAAAATCCATTATATGTCCAAAATTATAGACCAATCACGCTTTTAAATGTTGATTATAAAATACTCTCAAAGGTATTAGCAAAAAGATTGAAAGATGTACTAAATGAGACAATTCACAATGATCAAGTAGGTTACGTCAAAAATAGGAATATAGGAGAAGGTGTGAGATTGATGGACGATATTTTATTTCAAGCCTCTCATGAAAATATTGGATATTTGATCACGGTGGATTTCGAAAAGGCTTTTGACTCTATTTCTCATGACTTTTTATTCAAGGTTCTTAAATTATTTGGATTTGGTCATTCATTTTGTTCGTGGGTTCGTGTATTATACACAGATATTACCAGTTGTATTATGAATGGGGGGTATTCCACTGGTTATTTCAACATAAAACGAGGAGTAAGACAGGGGGATCCCCTTTCCCCATATTTGTTTTTGCTTTGTATAGAAACACTTGCTTTGGCAATAAGGAGAGACATTACCATTGAAGGAGTTCAGTTTGGAAAACATGCAATTAAACAAATATTATATGCAGATGATGTATCCCTGTTTGTGAAAAATACAAATTCTATAAAACGGCTTCAATATCTTTTTGAAGAATTCGAGAAAGTAAGTGGTCTTAAGGTGAACAAAGGGAAAACGAACTTTTTGTGGATGGGCAAAGATAGTGATAGACCCCAAATTCCCTTGTTCGGAAATTTAGTCCAGCAAATTAAAATTTTAGGTGTTTATTTCTCTATGAATGTGATTATAAAAGAGGATTTGAATTTCAAAGAAATACTTAGTAAAATAAAAAGAATCTTGGGATGGTGGAAACAAAGGGATCTCACACTTATGGGTAAAATACACTTGTTAAAAACATATGCATTATCAAAATTAAATTATGTCTCGTCACTTATAGTGGTTCCGCAGTGGTTGTTTGCTGAGGTGGAAAAAATTACTTTTGAATTTTTGTGGTCAGGTAAAGACCGCATAAAAAGAAGTACAATGTATCAGACTACTCGCATGGAGGGTTAAGAATGATGAATTTTAAATTGTTTGTAAAGGCACAGCGTTTGATGTGGCTGAAACATTTATTATATGGAGAAAGGGATGCTGGATGGAAATTGTATTTTGACTTTTGTTTCAGAACAGTTGGTGGGAGATTTCTGTTCTTATGCGACTTTGACACTTCTAAATTAACATTAAAAATACCACAATTTTATTCAGAAATGCTGAAGGCTTGGCAAGATATGAGGAAATATAGATACTCTGAAGGGGAGGTTAATCCGGTTATATTTAATAATCATAATATTTGTATAAGAGGTAAAATGATCTGTGATATTGATCTATTTAATAAAGGCATACGCACTGTAAATCACATTTTTGACAATGGGCATATAAAGCCTGTGGTTTATTTTCAAAATCTTGGGATTAATGCAAATCAATTGCTCCAGATAATTGATATTGCTCATGCCATACCAACTAGTTGGAAAAATGCTACTCCTTCGGTCAAATTTATGAAAATTGATTTTGTTGACTTTAATATAAACATGAATATTGCTGGGCAGGAAACAACTTTTCAGGTAGTTAAATCTAGAACTATTTATAACTGTTTTATCAACAATTTACGTGAATCGTATAACTTAACAGTAAAGGATGGTCACAGCAATTTCAACTTTACAGATAAAGAAATATGTACTTTTTTCATCCGAGCAAGGAACACAACTCTCATTAGAAAACAAAGGGAATTTCAATTTATACTTTTACATGGAGCTATATATACAAAAGAACATTTGATGAGGTTTGGGTTTGTGAGGGACAATTATTGCTCATTTTGTTATAAGGAGATTGAGTCTTACTTTCATATATTTCTGAACTGTGCGAAAGTGAAACCGTTATGGCAATTTTGTATTGAATATTTTGGCTTGGCTGAATTAAAAGATATGAATTGGGGGGATATATACATGGGATTACCTGGTAATTCAAATAGAAATAAATGTGTAAATTCTTTGGTCATGTTTATTAAATATGCAATTTTCCATTCTAGGGCTCAAGGCCAGGTTCCTTCATCTACAAAAATATAAAAATATATAGCTGATTGTATAGAGGAAGAAAAAAATCTAGCAACGAAGGCAGGGAAGTTACATTTACACTTACAGAAATGGGAAGAACTGAAAGTGAATAAGGATGTGAATGTGAGCAGGTATGATGTGTCTAGTGTTGTGCGTGTGTAAACCTTGGTATGATTGTTGGATGTTAGTGAGTGTGAATGTGAATGTTGTGAAGGGGGGGGGGGGGGCGGGGGTTAAGTAGTGAAAGGGGTAACAAGGTATACCGATGAAGGGTTTATATAAAAATATGCATTATGTTACTTTTCATGAATGATCATTTTCCCCTTCTCTTGGGTAAATTGTTAAATGCACATCTTATTATTTATGATATGAATATAACATGAAGAATTGTATTTCATTTAATTATACCGTAATTATACACTTTTGTTTACCCCTTTATTCATTTAAA
Organism: Heliocidaris tuberculata; assembly: GCA_025618425.1. Taxonomy (NCBI): domain Eukaryota; kingdom Metazoa; phylum Echinodermata; class Echinoidea; order Camarodonta; family Echinometridae; genus Heliocidaris; species Heliocidaris tuberculata. The sequence goes on along the minus strand of CM046850.1, from coordinate 15,314,812 downwards.
GGAGATCTTTATATGAACTAGGAAAATAACAAAAAAGAAAAGAACATTAACATATTTTGAATGAAAGATCATTTGCATTGAATATTATACATTGTGGGACATAGGGAGGGGGTATAGGGCGTACGTTAGTGTTTGTCAATATATTATTTACTTAGTGATTTCATTCCAACATTCTTCCATGCTTGTCTTGTGAATAATTTAACACTATGGTATGAAAACGAAATGAAGATTTGTATTTGTTTGAAATTATTTACATTTATTTTATGTAATGATCTATTTTGAATGAAATCTCTAATAAAATATTTTGAAAAAAAAAAAAAAAGTGTGTATAGTGAAATCATTGAGATGAAAACAAATCAAGATGACGTAGGATACTCGGAGTAATTTAAGCTTTCGTCTTTCGACTTCCTCAGAAACTTATTCTGTCGTTGAGAGATGTCAAGATCCATAAATTACTCCGAGTATCCTGCGTCATCTTGATTTGTATTCATATCACTATGTTCTTCAGTGTTACTCAAACTAAAGCGAATGGTATATAGAAGTAAATTCATCATCATTACATTTTATATATGTATATATGATATAAACAATTGTAAGGAAATAACATATAAAACAGCTTTGGCAACTCTTGTGGAAATAATATAAGTTGCGTAGCTTAAATCAAAGTTCCCCATTTCCCCAAGTTGTAAAAATTTCAAAAAGGGAGGACAGCTCTGGGGAACTTTGATTTAAGCTACGCAACCATTATTCTCTCAATTTTATTTCTCACGATTGTATATATGATATATATATATATATATATATATATATCTTTTCATTTCTCACAATTATAATTATTTCCACGAGAGTTGCCAAAGCTGTTGTATATGTTATTTCCTTACAATTGTTTATAATTATTTTAATGTATACATGTATCTCAAAGTATTCGCTTGGATCCAGCTGAGGCATGCGGCTTGTCATTGTTCAAAACTCACCTGCCCCTGACTAAAGAATTAATTAAAGAGGTTGAAGATTTGTCAATCTGTCGGTCAATTGAATCTGGTGTCGCCGAAATCACTGGCCGGTCTTCGTGGTCTAGTGGTTAAGGCATTGGCGTTCTAAGTCAACGACCCGGGTTCGATTCCCGGCGGAGACATTTTTTCAACCTTTGCAAAAATTTCAAAAAGGGAGGACAACTCTGAGGAACTTTGAATTAAGCTACGCGCCCATTATATATATACATGTATATATAGCAAGAGAGGTGTGGATGTGTGTACCGTTCGGTTGAACCATGTTAAATTTAGATATGTGAACAGAGAATGATGGAACAGAATGAAGCAGGTCAGTGAGGTCACTCGGTGTATTTACAAGCTTTCGGCTCCTGGTCTTCTTCAAGTTTATTTGCTAAATCAAACAGAATGAAACAAATAATAATAATAAGCAACTTAACAAAACTAAAGACAAAAGAACAGAATTATCATAAAGCTGGCAACATAAATCAACAGGAGTAAGTGAATTGAAAAGATGTTTCTCGCCAAAAGAAAACTAAAGACAGCAGAACAGAATTGCCATAAAGCTGGCAACATAAATCAACAGGAGTAAGTGGAATATATATATATATATATATATCTGTCGTATTTAAAAATGTAAGACATATACCGTGGATGAGACTTTTATTTTACTGCTTTCTTTCATCGATATATATATATATATATATATATATATATATATATATATATAATTATATACATGCATTTAATCAAAAAATGTTCAGAGGAACAAATATATACCTACGTGTTTGTGTGCGTGTGTGTGTATGTGTAATACAAATACCAAACTTTATCTGTTGTGCCTAAAAGACAGTATAAAAAGTATAAGTTATATATTACTTAGTATACGAAAAGCAAAATCATTCGAAAATCATTCGAAAGTGCTTCCTGTACTAAAAGCATTTGCACCTCGACATTAACTTCAGGCCACAATGTTTGGGTAAGCCTAAAGTTATGGTGAAAAGATTTTGGGTTAAATTTTTATCAACCTTGCATGTATATAGCCCTAAATTTTTTAGAGGAATTCTGTCTGTATCAACTCCTTTGCTCAACTCCTTTACTCAATCTCTTCTGCAATTCCTATCCTCAATAATGCGTACTGTGTACACTAGAGGCGAAGTCGACTTTCTGATGACTGGCGGTCTTTTTCCTCCTCTCTCCAATGAATAATCATTCTCATACAAGCCAATTATTTGCATTTGAATAGGCCATGCCCTTACCCGCAGCAGTACACTGTCCCCCTATTCAGCACTCACAGCAACGATGTTTTCAATATGTTTTTTGATCCGTATGCAACCCTATTCTGTGGTTCCACTTACAGAAGAGGGAGTGAGTGAAAGAAAGAGGGAATGAAAGAGGTTCCACTCTACGGTTCATAGAAGAAGTGCATTTTCTGTGGCGGATCTTCACGCCGCACTCTCTATTCACTCCGTACGCGTTTGAGCTACCAGTGGCGCAAAAGGAAATAATGCGAGAGAAGATCACACTATCATTTCTACCTGGCCCACAACTTTGTGTAGGTGGAGGCCGTATTTTCTGTGTGTGAGTCGAGTGTGTAAGTGCATTGTAATATCTATACAATGCACGGCACACCATCTTCATACACAGAACAAATAAAAAGAAATAACTTAGTGTGTGTAAAAAAAAGCTCTACTTCAAGTTCAGAGAAGGGCGTAAACTTTATTTCACGAACACGCAAGGCATTCGGACTACGTCCACTCTCGTTTCATTCGACAACATCGATTGCGGAACCCGTGCCGTAGTATACTGACTTCTACCGAACCGAGATCGAATACCGTCTGACTGTGAATCGACACGAAAGTAATCGTTGGACTAATCGAGGGATAAAAAGGAGGAAATACACTTTGTCGAGGAGGGGAATCATTTTGGAACGGGGAACCATGGACCTGGACTACAATGATTACGGTGGCTTTCATCCGAGGAATAACGATTGCTTCCACAGTGTCCACTATGCCCGGTTCCTTGGCTCGAGGCGGATGACGGCAGAGGAGCCGAGTCCTGCCGAGGTCCTTCGGGAAATCAAGATGGTGATCAACGACTACAAAGCAACACGATGTAAACCAAGGAGATATTCACTCTCCATATCTCCAACTGACGTGCTAGTGAGAGAACTCGGTAAGTATTTTTTATTTCGTTTGTTTTTAATGAAAAAAAGAGGAAAAACTATACAAAAATATTAAATATCAATAATAATGTCACTTATATATCAATTAATAATGTCAATTATAATAATGTCACTTCATATAAATAAAATCAACTTTTAATAAGGGCATAGTTGAATTATGCGGGTTTCGGTGTAAATATTATATGCAGCATATGCGGCGTGAAAAGAAGTGTAATAAAGAATAAACGGAACAATGGTAAAGGAAATGATAAATAGTATCGATCAGGTCGATATTGTGACTCCAAATAAGTCAAGGAGTATATCTATAATAACCCTGCATATGTGTGAGTTGGAGAATAGAAATATAATTATGATGTACCTTTTTATATCAATAAAGTTACTGGTCTTTCTATATACAAGCAGAGGAGGAGAGTACGCCTTTTTAGTGCATCTTATATTATTTGTTTATTAAAAGCATGCACATGTATTTGCAATGGATTCATTTCCTTATGATGATAATAGGCCTAGTAATGATAATAACAGGAGTACTACTACTACTACTACTACTACTACTACTACTACTACTACTACTACTACTACTACTACTACTATTGCTATTTCTACTTCTACTTCTATACAAACACATACACACAAGCTTTATGTACATGTAAATGCAGAGCCTTATTTTGAACACTCCATGTATGAGTTCAATTGATAATTGAACCGTTATTACTGTTAACATAATACACATTCAATACATTTAATTCTAGTAAGCGTTTATTGCACATTCAAAACGAGAATATTTTTTTAATTAATACATCAAACATCATCCATGTGAACAGACTATCAAGTGACATTAGAAACATTAATTATCTCCCAAAATTTCAAACTAGAATCAAGCAGCTCCTTTTTCACCAGAGCTACTAGGAATGTTACATTGATATTGTTTTTATTAACCCTTTCAGGACAGGAATTATTTAAGGGCTAAATTGATCACATTTTGTTCTTCAGATTGGCAACAATAATATTTTTCTTTTAGTGCTACATGGTTCAAATAAGGTATAATGTCTTTGAAAACAATATACATGGTTAGAAATTTGTTGAATAGTTGAAAGAAATTGCCAATTTTGATGAAAAACAATGATTTTAAACCTCTCAATGTGTTGCCAATTTAAGGATCTCAAAGCTTATTCTTGTTTTTAAAATTCCTGGCATCAAACGCAATATGGTCATGCAATAAAAATGGACATAGTGTGTGCAGAAAATTTTGCTCTTTCTACTCGTGCATCTGGTATATTTTTTAGAGCTCTGGATCAAAAGTTATTGAGCCAAACCACAAAATGTGGTCAATTGTCTTGAAAGGGCAGAACGCTAATTGAGTACAACTTACGATTAATAATGACATCATAATACTGCATCTTGGATGGTATATCAGAAAGTGCACGGTGGATATCCTTATTGTATTGATTTTATTACTATTATTATTTATCTATTTATTATCATCATTATTATTATTATAACTGTTATTAATACCTTTTACCCTAATGTCTGTGTTTTGATACATAATACCATATAAGCGATCAAAAAGTGCAGTACAGTTGATATTAGAGAGATGCTTTCCATTTTTGCATTAGTGAAACGAAAGTAGGTAGTATAGTCTTGTCAAAAATGAACCAAATACATGTACCTGGGCAAGTCCAAGCTTTATGTATTTTGTCACATACGTTACCGACCACATCGATACACTGTATGCATCATGACAGGATCAAGCTGATAGCGGTCCTATAGATCTTAGATCAGACAAAATATCAAATAAGCTATATCAATTTTTGTGATTATTTAATTTGTTCATGTTCACAAGTTCATGGTACAATTTCATAAGACCTGGGCCTTGTTTCATAAAACTTGTTATCACTAACAACTGCCCCATTTCTATGACAAATTTGCTCTCAGCCAATCAGATTCAAGGATTTCAGTAGCTTATAACAATTATTGTCACTTGTTATTGATAACAATTTTTATGAAACGGGGCCCCTGGTAACGTAATGGGATATACCTTGGACTTGTTCACCTCAAGGACATTGACTCCATCATTACATTCCATTTTCCCTATGCACCATTGGGCCAGTGCTAGAACGTTGATTAAAGGTTAGGGACAAGGTTGGGGTAAGGGTTAGTTTGAGGATTAGGTTCATTGTGTAAGGTAAGCCTTGGGGTTATACAGTTATCATAAGCCTATAACCCCTTAACCCCTGATAGGTCGGGTAGATTTCACCCTACTTCCCCCATGCACCAAACTTTATCAGTAGAAAGTGATATAATTGGACATTACAATACACAAAAAAAAACCTGAGAAAAATTTCCGTCCGGATGGGGTATCAGACGGCCCCTAAAAATTAGGGTAAAATTTTCCCTTTGAAGCCTTGGGACCAATTTTAGCAGAAGGAAGAGATATGGATATACATTCCTAAAATATAAAAATTGACAAAATTGTCCATCGGGAAATGAAAACCTCAAAGTATCCATTGACAACGCTTTGCCCCTCAAAATGCTCTGTGTGTAAAGAAAAACCAGTCTTACCTTCTGACTATGATAACTCAGAAGTGTTTCATTCAATTTAATTCAAATTACCATAATGTAATTTTGAGTATAATGATTTTTTTTTTAGGTGAAATTTGGTGTCAATTGGCAATTTCATTAATAAGATATTAAATGCTGAAAAATGTATTTATTTGTCATAATTATCAAAAAAATATTGTCAGGATTATGTAAACACATGCACCCATTAGCCACCTGACAAGGCATAATAGTGGAGCTTGCTTTCTGTGCAATTAACACGTGAATAGTTCATTACAGCCTGGCAGTCACATACCAGACTAAAATCTCCACTACGTATAATCATCAAACAGCCATGTGTGTGGTTTAACGTTGCAATTTATCATTTCACGTCCTTGCCATTACGCATTCCAGTGTACGCAATATTACATTTATGATTTACCACATGGACGGAGGTGTATGAATTCCAATTTTGATATGAAACTAATCAAAACCACTGGAACATGGGGGGGGGGGGATCTCGTAAACATTTGCCATAGATAATCATTATGAACAACGTCTTCATGAGAACAGGCAATAGACTTGTTTACTAATGTATTTCAATTTATGCATTTTTCTCTCCAGAGTCCTTAGTTACAAACTGTTTAGTGCACCTGCTATGCATAATGGCATCTCTATGGATGGTTCCATTTTGCATACATTAATTGTTGCTATGTGGGGGAAGCATCTGACAAGCTTTTCAGTCGTCAAGTGAAACTTTAGATTGATTGATTGATTGATTTTATTTTTCCAATGTGACGTCATACATCTGTACGTTTTATTCATCTTTAATATTGCTTTTTTGTTGTCATTTTATAATTGATGCTGGTTTTAGAACACCTTTTTTTTTTTTTTTTTTTTTTTTTACAGTCCCAGTTGGGACATATATTTAACGCCGAATATTGAATGAAACTTTCTCTTTGGAAAGGGGTTAACAAAAGTCATTGAATTTATGTCAGCATAGAGGAAGATTTTATGATGAAACTTTTGTTTAATCAGCAAATTAGATATCGAGGTCTTACGGTCATGACGTCATTATTCATATTATTCAAATACAATTATTCTTCACAGTGACACAATATTCTTGCAAGCACAATGAAAGCAAATATATATTTTTCTTTTCAAAATGGCGGGGTATTCTGTGACCGCACCCGTGAAAGATCCTCGATAGATGACTTTCATTAAAGAGAGGATTGAGTTGTTGTAAAGGTGAAAGCTATTTTGTGGGCTTTCTCATTCTTTTTATGTCATTATATAGAAGAAACGCATGTAGTAAAATTGTACCTTCAAACTGATTGCTCTTCAAATGCCCTCATATTCGAAATATGACAAGAAATGCATGCATGTAGCTACATGTTGGACCAAACTTTCATGCCACATGTGTGAGTAGTCCCATATACATATTTCTGTGTGCAGTGCATGTGACTTTCAGAAGATTCAGTCAATTTCTTACCACTTCTAACATTCACTGCATAGATCTATACACCAATCACCCTTTCCCAATGGCTTCAAGACTGTTTTTCACAATGTGATCGAATGACCAGAATTCAACTTTATCTTTAAATCAACGCGGTTGAACAACTCCGCACTTCGATCTGCCTGAGTCATAGTGGTCACACCCAGTACTGGTCACACCCATGCTACTTTTCTGACATTTGTTTAGAACATACAATGGTTTAATTTATTTATATCTAAAGGTCCAAATAAATTCATGAAATATCCTTTGGCCGCGTTGATTAAAAGTTCGGCTAATCAGCCTATAGTTACATTCTGTTCTCTATCATATCAATAGCATTAATAATAATGATATCAATATCATTAACATCAATATTAGTTGAATTGTTTAGGAGCATCCTCTTGGATGGATATGTGCGCGATCTAAATGTAGCTATTATTATTATTATGATTATCAAATTTGTTGATTGCTTTGTTATGTATATTCTCGTCTCTATAAGTCTATTGTAATAATAATGATGATGATGATGATGATAATAATAATAATGTCAAGAATTCAAGATCATTCCGAAGCACCATTACTGCCTTGGTTGAACAAATCTAGGTCATGAGGTGCTATTCTCAATAAAGAAAATCTTGATTTAACAGAGGTAACTATAATGACTTGGTTTTATTTGGCAAATACATGTAAAATTATTCAGGTATTCATTCCGAGGCTATCTAACATGGAACGGTGATCAGATGCGTTTACATAGTTTATCGCCATGGATGACTTGTGCGTCACTATTTTACTTTGCACATGCGTTCGAATGGTTGAAATCTTATATTTTTGATGACGCTGAGAACATGTTCATGATGTTCATAATCAGTTGTTTGCATAATTCAGTGAAATAGGATTGTGGTTTCACGAAAGATCACGTCTTTTATCACATGTGTAATTATAATGTTGTTTTGATTTTATGCAAGTGAATTTCACTTCGACATACAGTGACCTTGTATTACCCATTAAAGGGATACTACATCCATAATACAATAACATAACATGCGCATGCAAAGCCATGTAATTTAGCAATACATATTTTTAAAAGGGGACGATTGTCAGTGCATGTGTAAAACTGTTAAATAGAATCACCAGTTACATTTCCCTGGAAACACTGTACAGTTCGTGCTATAATTTACACCTTACGGGTAGCTTCATAAAAAAAAAAGTTATAGTACAACCTTCGTCTGTGACACTGAAATATTCAAGGTTAGGAGTACCTTAAACCCTGAACAGTGATGCCTTATTCATTATACATTTGTGGGAAAATCGACACTCTATTATTTTACATGGAAATATACAATTCTAAATCAACTCCTCACTGTACACACAAATAAAAAAAAAACAAAAAAAAACAACTCCTCACTGTAGAGTAGTATAATACAGTGAGAGCCTTTAACAGAAATCAATGTTTGCTGTCACTTTGTCAATGAAATAATTTGCTTATACCCATGTCACACCACTAGACTGACACAGAACACAGGGCGTTTCATCAAGTGTTTTGTCAGTGATTTTTACCGACAAATTTGCTCTCAGCCAATCAGATGCAATGATTTCAGTAGCTTATAACAGTTATTGCAACTTGTCATTGATGACAAGTTTTATGAAACAGGGTCCTGGGGAGCGTTTCATGAAGCGTTTTGTCAGTGATTTTTACCGACCACTGTTATAAGCTACTGAAATCCTTGCATCTGATTGGCTGAGAGCAAATTTGTCATTAAAAATCACTGACAAAACGCTTGATGAAATACTCCCCTGGTGTCGGTCTTGGCGGTGTGACGGGGTATCATTACGCAATCACGTGGTGTTTGACAAAGAGGCGCCATTGTCTTGCATACACTTCGCGTTAAAGTTCAACTTGCCTTCAGACAATAAGAAAATATACCAGTATTTGTTCTTCTTCCCCAAAATAAGCTTTTTCACGATGTCCCAAATGAAGCTTGAAGGGATGATTTATTGAAAATGGACCCTCTTTGAGTGAGAAATAGCTTTGATGTATTATTCTATATATGCTGTTTGGTTTACTGATTAGATTGATGAGGAAGTGATGAAATTCGATCAGAGCTATGAGTCAACATACTGTTCTACACAAGAAGCAAAAGAAGAATACAAAGTGGAAAACTGTCCTATTACTGTCGTAATAAAGCACAATAAAGCTTTCTGATGAGTTGCTTGTTATTGGAAATGCGCTTAATCAAATTTTTTTTTAAATACTGTCATTATTTTTGCTGTTAATATCATTATCATTATCCTCGTCCTCATCATCATTATTGTCTTTATTACCTCGCGTTATTTCAAATCTAAATTGATTAAATTTGGAAAAGTAAAAGACAAAACATGAACATACAGTATTCTAAGATACTATTTTTAATCTTAAAATTATTATTGTGGCTATGACGAAATATCTGTACAAAGTGTTTAGTTACTCAAGACTTGATAACCAATAAAACAATCATCAGGTTTAAAGTGTTGTCTTTTTTTTTAATTTTCCATAATGTGCGTTCACGAAATGCCCACCTCCCACAGGCATATTCCTCCTTTAAAATATTAACAAGTTTATTTTTGCCTAAAACTCCCCCAAATGCTTTTCAATAGGTTTATGTATGTGCAATCGATATGCTTAAATTTGCTCTTAGAATGTTATATAGAACCTTTAAAGCGCACAAACATTTATGAAAGTGCCCCTTTTCAAGTGCATTATTGTACAAACTACGAAAGCCACTGGAAACGCCACACAAAAAGAAAGAGAGTGGAGCCATTGTCTTCATTCCGCTGTGATTTGAAGTATGAATCCCTTTTCAAGATGACAAAAAGTCAATACAGGATGACCAAGAATCGGACTTTCTGCGGACATATTGTTTCATTACTCCGATTCTTCGAAGCTCCTTTTTCAGTCGGATAACCAAACAAAAAAGTGAAAGTTAACACCTGTGTGTCAACAAGTGTTGTATATGGACAATGTCGTATGAAGCCTCTGTACAATAGAGTAGAAGATTTATTACTGATGTATTCACAATTTTACACACCATTCTCCAACAAAAACATCTCTTGACGACCGAAAGCTTGTCTAAATCTTGACCATCATATCAACAATAAATAGACTGTGTAAAAGAAGTGGTTAAATCCAATCAAGGAGTTATCACAGAACTCCTTGATCCAATCATTACATGACCCATTGTCAATCTGCACCTGTTTGAACAAGGAGTTGGTTTTACACCCCATCCCAACGGAATTTGTTGTCATTTTTTATGTTTTGTATTATGTCCAGTCATACTACTTCCTACTGACAACGTTTGGGGCATGGAGAAGATGGGGTGAAATCGACTCGACTTTGGGCCTGGGTCTCTTTTGGGGGCTCTGGGGGCTAAACCCGATGGCTACGGTCAGACTGACAACCTTTTTGTCAATGACTTAGATGGTCTAAGTAACTTTAAGGCGCCAAATCTAATGGGTAAAGTGGGATGAATATTTCCGGACAGGCTCCCAGACTATTAATTTGTAACTTTAAGGCGGTGTTTCCGCATCGTGTGGACACTACTAAGCAACACGAGCTCTTTTCATTTTCTCTTTGGAAGGCCATTCCTTTATTTCCCAATCTCCGAAAGAATGTTCCCAAGAATATTTTCGTCGCGTTTGTCTTAACCTTTCACTTTCACTTTCACGTCAAAAATGAGGCCATCTAGATCTATATATTGAAGGCTAATTGAGCTTGAACCGAACATAATAGTCAAATTAAATCCCAATCATTATCAAACATTAATATACCAACGTCAGCATAGGACGAATAAGTTGGGCTATCACGCCCTTGTTTCCATCCCTCGCTGTCTCTTCGTGATAGCCCGGGGGTCACTCACCACATTACATGCTACGCAACCGCGTCCACAAAAAGCGTCGAAAAGGTTCTGTTTTCGTCGACGTTTTCCCTTTAAAAAAATGGGTGTTTTCAGCTTCAGTCATCGCTGTTTAGAGTATAAACAAATTCGGTCTTCGACATTTAGGGTATACATTGCATGTTATGATAATCCTTAAATTCTGCTTTTCATATGTTTCTGCGATGGTTAATTCTCATTTTACTTCCTACTATTTTCATTTCATTGGTGAAGATCAACTCACAAATAATGATTCATGCCATTTCGAGCTCACTCGATCCCCCTGCGTGAAATCGAAAGCGCCAGTCTTCACTTCGAGCTGGTATACTGGTACTACATGCAGTATCCGGCCTGTTTCTATGCACATACAAGGGTTATTTATTTTAAACGCCATTAAGGGTATTATACTTGGTACCATAATAATTTATACGCCACTTAGGGTATTTTTGGGTGACGTGATGACCCCGTTGACGCCATTTAGGATATGTTTTTCTGATGTGACGCCGTATAGGGGTGCAAATTTGACTTCGTGCAGTACACCATTTAGGGTCCATTTTTGAAGTATGTGGACGCGCTTGGGTAGCACATTTGTCTGAGAGTGCCCCCCCCCCCCTCTTCCCCGGGGGAGGGAGGCGTGATAGTTTAGAGAAAACACTTGAAAAATCGTTATATTTCCCATCATGAATGCACATGCAGTGACAACTGGTAAAATATGTCCCGCATGGCTTAAAATTAGGTGAAACAATATTTTTCTTACCGCCGTCTTTTCATCGGGTGCAATCAAGCGAGGGAGGTGGACTATTGAAATACTGGGCGTAGTTCAAAAGCTCCTTCCCATTGAGTTGATGACGTCAGCGCATGGCCATGCACATACGCAATATGGTGGGAACATGGCTTTCTGCATTATACCTGTAGCATACATGACTATTATGCCGTGTACAGATATGCGTGATGGTATCTGAACTATGCAGACAAATCGTGAAATGTACAATTTAATTCATGAGTGTATTATCATAGAAAAAATGCGTAGCGATGTTTCTTATTAAATACCCATTTGCCTAGCCTGAATTCTTTTTTTCCCCCTGTGTTTTATTCAATCAAAATATAATCACAATATTTACAAAAGCCTGAATTCTTTATACAGTCATTGGCTCATTATCCCAGAACAACTCATGTATTATTGGTGTTTATGAATACTCATTTGCCAAGCATGAAATTTATACAAAGTCAGTTACGTTTACATACAGCAGAGCTTGCACGAAAATTATTGATTAGAAACTTATAATTTGGGGCATATTGCCTAAAACAAAAGGTGCAACCAAACAACCCCTCCCCCCCCCAAAAAAAAAAATAATAAAAAAAATAAAAATAAAAATTCAAACACATCTTGACTTTGAGCGTCAAAAGTGCAGCCTTCACGAGGCATTTTGGTCTCCACAAAACCGATATTTTCCTGTAATAGACCGCTTCGGTAATGTATGCAAATTTTATCCATACCTTTCAAACAAAGGTTGTTTTTGACAACCTGAAAGCTTGCCGGACATAGCAACAAGTAATGTATGCAAACTGGATTCCAAGCATTGAGGCTCATTTATAAAAAGCAGGTTAACATGGTTAATGGAATAGCTCGTCACTACGTGCTCAGAGAAGAAGTGTGCATAAATTTGTATACATTACAGAACCGGTTTATTACAGGACATAGAATTTCAATAAGTCAGTTGCTGCTATTTTACACTCTATACATACGATAATATTTTGTCTGGCAAGCAACGAGTTAACAACACCTTGCTCAATAACATCACAAAAGAGGAACATGAATATAAACTTCAAGGAATTTCATGTATATTTTCTGAAATGAAACAAATATTTTTTTTTGAATGGAATTGCACCATGCGTGCATATTGTTTTTAATTGAGTAATTAACATAGCAACAAATGTTTTTCACTGGTGATTCACCACTAACAGCCCCCCCCCCCCCTCTCTCTCTCTCTCTTTCTCTCTTTCTCTTTCAAACCTCTTTTTGCTGCACGGGGTCAGATATTCTAGGGTAAATTTTCTTTGTACATCGCTTGCAGTTTGTCCTGGTTTCGGCACCAAGAACGTCTGTGACATACAACGTGTTATGAAAGGAAATAAAAGATCAAATGGAGACTATTTTCGTTAAAAAAAAATTCGATTGAATATCATGCCCTTCCTTATTAGGGGTTCTCCCTGTAGAAATGTAACAAGGATCTCTCCATAATGATGTTATTTCATAAAACAAAACTCTAACGGACGGGGGGTTTTATTATTGATTATACACAACACAGTATTGGCAAGTTCATTTTAGTTTTTAAGGCTTTGAAAAATTAATACACTCAACCAAAAAGTAAGTTCCCCCTGACACTTTTTAATACATGTGTTTAACTCATGAAATGTTAGAAGAAATTTGTTTACTAAAAAGAGTAAAGTATAATACTAGTTCCGATATTCGGGCAACCATTACTTCATATTCGGGCAGCGAGGTGCCAGAATATCCACATTTTTGGGCAACGAGGTTCCCTGATAATTATGTAAATTCTGTATATAACTTCTGTACTTTTTCACTACGAAAAGTTTTTAAAAGTGGCTTTTTTTTGCTCGCTCGCTCCAGTCGTTTACAAAAAGAGTGGAAAGTTGATATTCGGGAAAAAGGCGTCCCCCTTCAACAATGGGATACAGCACCCCCCCCCCCCGAGGATTTTCAAAGTTCTGTATGTAACTTTTGTACATTTTTCACTACGAAAAGTTGAAAAAAAATTTGCTCGCTCGCGAAAATTTAGAAATTGAAAAGTTGATGTTCGGGCAAAAGGCGTCAGCCCGTCCCCTTGCGAAAATAGCCCTTATGATCAAGATTTCTACATCTACGATTCTCGTTTATTATTTTATGTGGGGGAGATTAGGGTGCAGCATATTTGTCGGCAAATTTGGGTGTCACCCCCCCCCTTCAAAATGTTCTAGCGACGCCTGATCTTGCCGGGTAGCCATTTTCGACACATGGGTTGAGAGAGACATTTTGTTGACATACACGCCTGACATATTATTCGAATTCTTGGTCCCTCGACTAATTTTGTATTACATGTATTTTAAAGGTCCATACAGATGGCTCTATAGCCCTGTAAGAAATATTGGTCCTACATCATTTTTGGTCTAGTTCAAAGGCTTGGTCACACCTTTAAACTACTTAATGTGGCCTGGTCCAATTACGTTAACGATAAAGATAGAGTTTGGTTACACCTTGGTAGGCCTGTCCGGCATTTAACCCATTTTGGTTAAAATAAATGAAAGCAGTTGAATGATTATGCATAACGTATGATTTTTTTTTTCCGGAGAAATAAAAATATTATCCACAATGACGTTTTGACGAAAAGTATATCCACTATCCAAAGAGAGCCCTTTTAGTCGATATTTCCTCTCAGCCAAAACAATGATAAATAGTATCGCCACACTGTTAAAGAGCACATGAGACCAGGGACCTGTAACATAAAGAGATTAAATCAATCTTACGATTGATAACAATCGTAAGTCTATGGCAAACCATGTACTGAAGAGTTACAATTGATCGTAAGATGGATTGTATCTCTTCATGTTACAGGCCCCAAGTTTTAATGCTCATAAATTACTATCATTACTGAGAACTAATTTTTGATTATCATGAATAACTCCCATGAGTTATTTATTACTATCGCCCTTGTAAAGCCTTGTAATCGTAACTAAGCCAAGGACATGTACTTTTATTATTCATATTTCATAGCATGTACACATCTCCCACTGTCAGTGGCGTGTAAAATATGTCGGCCTACCAGGCATTTATGCGCGATATGGCCTGATATGGTGTTACTATTGTACTACTATTATAGTGTATAAGAGTACAAAGCTGTTTTCCTTTTTTTTTTTTTTTTTTTACTCATTTGGTGGGGATGGTGGGGGATAAATCTGATTCTATAAATTGTGCTGAACCATATTCCCATATACACATCGCACAGGGCAGTGACGTATCCACATAGGGCGATGCTTATATAGCCCCCCCCCCCCCCCTCGCTCGTTCGTTGACCCAGGGGAGGAAAAAAAAAACTTATAAATACCACATGCAATAATTGCTATACATCAATTATTGATGTATAGCATGAAAGACTGCCCACATTGCCCCCCCCCACCACTTTCTGGATACGCCCCGCCACTGTGTACATGTTTGTATACCGTATACAGGTTAGTCAAGGACAAGGCGTGGTGTATTTTTGTGAGGCGCCTTTGTTAATATGTAAATAAATTTGTCATTTGGGTTCTACATTGTAAACGCTGATGGCAGTGGATAGCTCTTTATTATTTGAATTTCACCCAGAAAATGTATGTGAGCTGTATTTTGAATATACAATGTTTCTGATAATGAAATGTTATGATCCCTCTTTTTAGAATCACGGATAATCATTTGACACGATGCACCAATTTACATATATCTTGCAGAAGATTTACAGAAGTCCCCAAATTTACCCTTATACGTGAAAATACATGTAGTTGAAAATATACAGGAGTATTAGATAACCTTCTGATTCGAGAAAGTGGCAAGCCTAGAAATCAGTCTTCAACAATTGGTTACTTGTTCCATTACTCTCAGTAATTCGTCAGAAACCGTAGCAATGTTGTTCTGGGGCCTCTCCTATCCTACGTGTAAGATCAGGAGAAGGGAGTCTACCCGGACATAAATTCGGGACGAGATACACCCATCAGTCCCTGAACCCATTATGACATTTCGACGTTGTAAGTCGAAAAGGATTAAAGACAAAGTTGAGTTCTGGTCAAGCGATTACATTGTGAAAGAAAACTGTCTGGAAGCAGTTGGGAAAGGTTGATTACGTAATACCAGGGAAATGTAACATTTCGCTGGTAATACATAAGAATTGGTGTATGCTGTGAGGTTTTGGAATCATCAGAAGTGATAAGAAATTGGCCCAATCTTTCTGAAAGTCACATGCACCGCGCATGTTGTGTATATGGAACTACACATAATTATGTGGCATGAAAGGTTGGTCCTAACATAAATTTTCAGTTATTCATCATCATATTTCGAATATGAGGGCATTTGATTGAAGAGCAGTCACAGGACATATTTCTTCTATGATATTCTTCCAAACTAACATTAAATGAATGAGTAAGAAGTAAACAATTTTCACCTTTTCCAGAACTCATCCTATTTAAAAGCATGACTCTCTATAATATGACAATGGGCTACATCCCGTTATAGGGGATCCATCGGGAGGTTAAAGGTCCCCTTCCGCCCCCATCACCGCCCCAACCCTGTTAAGGAAAATTTACGAGGGGGAAAATGGGCCATCAGAAGATATAGGAGTGCCACTGTTCATCCGGGATTTTTTGTTTACTGTATTTGTTACAATGCACATATCTGTATTTACTATCATCTGCCTGAACTTCCGATTTGTAAGACCGCTGTTCCATAAACAGTTGACAATGATTAACTATTGACCCTTAAAAAATTAAATTATGCATGGAATGCGAGTCCCGTCATTGAGAAGAGAAAAGTAGTCTTCATGTAGTATCGCCAATAGTACACCTATTAATTGCCCAGGTAATATCTATTGCATTACGTTTGATGGGAAAAGAATAGTGGATAAGGAGGGGGTGCTTCTTTCCCTACGTCATTGCCCTGTGGCCAAACATATCTTTAACATAGCATTATCAGCTATTGATAACTTTTATCCAGTTGTTTGAATACTATTTTGATGTTTCTGTCTTTCAACAGCGGCACATATTCATGATATAATGTGACTGTAGAGACTATGCCCTGGATAAGTGGCCCGGACAAGTACCTCAGGACAAGTATTCTGAGACATCCTCCATAAAACAGTTTCCCGTAGGAAACTATCCCCGTGTATAGGATGTAGTATTAACAAGGGTTTCATCGTTTTGGGGTAGTTTTCAGGGTGTAATTGCCCTGTGGGGTAGTTGTGTTCTGGGTAATTGTCCGGGGAAGGAGCATTGTCCTAGGCGATATTTTTTTCTGGAGAAAGATTCTCCAAGGAAGGAGAATTGTCCTGGAGGTAGTTGTCCAGCGAAGACAAATTACCCCGAGCTAGTTGTCCAGGGTGGAAGTCATTTGGACAACAAAGTCAGTATCATCACCTCGCTGTTCGCGTATGCGTGTGTGTGTGTATGTGTGTGTGTGGGGGAAGAAGTGGGAGGACCATCCAGTGCGTGCTAAGGAATATTAAGTTTGTAATCAACATGATTCTTTTCTTATTGAGTGATATGGATCGACGGCGATGTTTCACTTTAATAAATTTAGAGCCTCTACAGATTAATTGTTACCTGGGGTACTCTAAAAGGGGGATGGAGTACCAAAGTACTTTTCACACTCATCTTAACCTGCACACATTTGAGTAACGATTTAATGATACTCAATCGACCGAAAATGGCTCTTATTGATTAATCATTCTTTACTGGGTAGTTGGACAATAAGGATGTTTATCAATACAGTGCAAAAGATCTTTGTCATGTATTGATTCGTGAAGGAACGTATTTACAGTTCAATTTTCATACTCCGTCTGGCATTCCAATAAAGAGCGAGAGAGAAATCATCACTGAACTCAATAAAAAACAAAATATTGAAATAATTATTTTTTTTATTTTTTAAGCTAAGTATAGTGATCAAAGAAAGATTAGGAAATCTAGCTGATATATTCCCGAAGACACAGTCCCATGTGTGCATAAACGTGTACGTCAGTGCTTGTATGGTGTATTTGAGTTTCAGGAAGTTTCTGTAAGTTTGCTGGTCCACGTAACGCATTTACTGCATAATTAACAACATTCAGTATCTTTTTGCCAGTTTCTCTCGAAATGTAGTTCCATTTTGAGTACCTTTAATGAGGAAAACGGGGGCAGGGGTAGGTATAGACCCTTACGGCATGTGGTCATCGTAAGAGTGTGAATGTCCATTTGACATCAGCTTTAAACTTTCATTTACTGGGGAAACCCCGAAACTATTAATCGGCAGTGCATATGCTCAGTCGAGTCTTTCTTATTGATATCAATGGTCCACCCCCATCAGTATTCTAGATCACCCAGCGCCCAACGCAGTAATCCTAAAAGTCCTGAGGCAAAAGAGGAATTTATATATAGAGAATTTTTTTTTTTTTTTAAATCGTGTTTGAATTGAAGAAACTGTCATGCAGCTACTCTGAAGGAAATAAAGAATAGTTATGAATTTTTTAGGTTTTTAAACAATAAAAAGTCAAATCAAACCAGAGCAGCATTGCTGAATATAAAATATATGTAGTAAAAAGCACACTACGCAGATAAGGCCAGTTTGGACTAACTGTTTCGTGTGCAAGATGTTCCTTAACAAAGAAAACAAAATAGCTCGCGAAACATTGTTTTCATCATGAAAATTACTTAAAACTTCATTTTACGAACATGTTAATGGGTGGAAAAAATGAATGCAGAAAAATAGGAACAACTTTACTTTAGTTTGAATTTTACAAAACTCAGTGGTCCAACTTTATGTTTATAGACACCCTTTTAAGTAGTGACGTCGTTTGGCCTCATAAGTACTTTAACAGCCAACCAATCTCAGTTTGTCTGCTGCATTCTTTATGTTTCCAAAGTGGTTTTTCAGTTATGCGTAGGGCTTATAATTTCGGGGCACTTTCGAGTCTATGAATTGAACGAAGCCCTCAGAAATAACGCAGGAAAAACCAACTAGATACAACTATTATGGTTCATTAAGAGCTTAGAGCAACCTGTATTAATCCGGATTAATCACAGATCAATAGGTTTTAAGGGTTCTCATTAGTTGAATTGAGTAAAGTCGTGACAATTATACATTTAGGTCTAGACTGCTTGGCCTATAGACCACACTATACCATAAGCACTGTATTGCAATTTTTCCTTAAAGGAGAATGAAACCCTGGAGGAAAATCATTTTTATTGAAAAGAGAGGACAGAGAGAAGCAATTTTCAAAAAGTTCCATCAAAGTCGGTTAAGAAATAAGAAAGTTATGAAAGTTTGAAAAGTCTCAATTTACTTTCTATGGCTATCCTCAAATTGGCAATGTTGCTTCAAAGTGACAGGTAGAGTAGGACAACTCTCCATATGTTTTGTACACAAAATTTCATATTTTCTCATTATCTCTAAAGATGATGCTTGTCTTTTTGTGAACTCAACATATGTTGTGTCAAATACATTTCTCCATGATATATCTTGAGCTAAGGAGGAGACAAGCTGCACCTTAAGAGATATGAAATTTTGTGTACAAAACATATGGAGAGTTGTCCTACTCTACCTGTCACTTTGAAGCAACATTGCCAATTTGAGGATCGCCATCGAAAGTAAATTGAGACTTTTCAAACTTTCCTAACTTTCTAATTTCTTAACCGATTTTGATGGAACTTTTTAAAAACTGATTCTCTCTATCCTCTCTTTTCATTAAAATGGATACTTCCCCAGGGTTTCATTTTCCTTTAAATAACCAATGAAGCAGACTTACATCTAGGCTTGAATATAAGGAAAATGCAATACGTTTCTTGTTAATGCGCTCCTGATCTGATCCGGGTGAAATACAACCTCTCTGTAGAAGAAATATCTCATTAAAAAAAATAGTGAGAAGACGACCTATTACATAGAACTAATCTTTCATGCAAGGACGCCAATTTGTTATTGAAATTAGAGCAGTGTTGAGGCCATGGTCACTCAAAGATGGACTATTAAAAATACCAAAATTAGATCAATCAGAACTTGTGGAACTTTGACATGTTTGGCAAAGGTATAGGTAAATAGCAATTTTGAGGGCCTACTTGAGCGATGACGTCGCCATCCAATGAAGCGTGTACAATAACTACACAAATTAAACGACAAAAAGGTATAGTAATTATAATTATCCGTAGGATACGTATTTACATAAACAGAGTGTAGTTAGATTTGATGAAAATTTCCATTACTATTTAGATAGTATACGCCTACATTGCTGAAAAGCGTCATATTGAAATACGATTTGTTGCTCCCTTTTCGCCCACAAATGGAAGTTGTGATGAGGCCCAGTGAAGTTTAAGAATATATTCGTTTACATTTTTGCATATATTATTTTTAAAGTACATAATTTCAAACTTTGATATGGACCTGTCTCGGTCAAGAATTTAGTTTAAGAGCAACCAGACAATTTCCAAAAATAATCATACGCAGCTTTTTGTGTAGTGGCAATGAAAACGGCGTTCCTAAACTTGTGTGCATAACTGAAAGACTTTGCATTGGCCCAATTTATGTTGGAAGGTAAGCTATCATTCAATAGCCTACCTTGTTCAAACCAATCCACCTCTCTGTTCAAACTGCGTCAAAACTCGATCGTAAATATTGGAAGGGAGGTAAAATTTTGATTCGGTCCTTCCCCCTCAACTTATTAGAGGTTATCTGTTGGAATCAAAAGGAACTTTCATATACAGTCCTTGGCGTAAGATGTATGAAGGGTGCTTGATAGAGTGGCTTGCTTTGAAGATGTTCTGTATATCAACATGGACGACAAAATCCAGGAGGTTACAGGGGTGGGGGTGTGCCCCTAAAGCAATACGGAGCGTTGGAGAGGCGGAGCATTGTTCACAAACAATGCTTTCCCCCTCCAATGCTTTGTCTATACCGAAACGAATAATCAACCAAAGTGCCCTTCACGCAATGAAAAGTGCCCCTCTCAATCTTCCCGTCTGTGTGATATCTTTCTCAAAGTTCTAAATTCTCTAAAATTTTGTTGAAGGAAAGGTTATAACGATTACACGTTACCATTTGAAAGGTCTCCCCCTCTTCTTTTTTCTTTTACCTCTATACCACCCGCTTGAAAGTTAGCAAACATGGCTTCAATGTGCTAAGAGTATTTACACGCCAAGTGATAAAAGTATGGGGAGGTGATCTATCTGGTCTCAATTCATGGATGCGTAAATAGAACTAACTGCAATGCTTCCCATGCACGATTACTCTTAGATAGGGAAGGATCAATTCCGAAACATATCTGACAGGGAAGGAAAAAGAGCTATCACATTTTCACGTACCTTTTGGATCGAAAATTTAAAATGGGTGCACATTTTTTATTGTTGCTTACTTGGGTATGCCATGTTGGTTTTAAATGGGGGAGGGCGGCTTGTTGTGCCCCCAATATGCCAGTGCTCTTAGGTATACACTAGACACGGAATGTTCACTTGTTCATGCTTTATATCATTACCTTTTAGTTCGATCATCAGCCAAACGAGCTTTATTCCCAGTTTTTTCTGTTTAAATAAATGAATATAAACAGTTGACTACGTACTTAATCAAGTACCGACAAGACGCTTCTGGCAGAAATTCAGAACTTGATAAGCCCATTTCCATGGACGCTGTCTCTGTTAACAAAGAATGGTAAACATGACTTCAAGTGACAATTCAAACAAGAAGAAAAAGGGCTCGGCTAGCGAAGGTCATCACTAATCTCAACCGAATTATTAAGTTGTAAAATCCAATTTAAAATTTCATCGAATATGGACGTCAGCGATGATAGGCGTGAAAGGTCGACAATGTCATGAGGTGACTGGTTCATTTTAATGTATATTTTCATCCCATAGCCTTGTAATTGATCGACGGTATGGATTGATATCCAAGTGCTGCCACCAATGTAAGAATCAAATAAAGAGCTTTAAGACTGGTGCTCGAGTTACATATCATTTTTCTGGGGTTCATAATTCCGAAGGTTCGTTTTTCCGAAGGTTCGTTACTCCGACGGTTCGTAATTCCGAAGGTTCATAATTCCGAAAATGCAAAAGGGTTCATAATTCCGAAAATGAAGTAGGGTTCGTAATTGCGAAAATTAAATAGGGTTCATAATTCCGAAAATGATAAAGGGTTAATATTTCCGAAGGTTCGTAATTTCGAAAAGTTATGTAGGACTCTATTGCATTTTCGGAATTATGAACCCTTTTTCATTTTCGGAATTACGAACCCTATTTCTTTTTCGGAATTACGAACCTTCGGAATTATGAACCCTATTTCATTTTCGGAATTATCCACCCCCCCCCCCCCCTTCTATGGGAATTTTTTTGTTTGGGAATTACGAACCTTCGGAATTATGAATCTTCGGAAAAATGAATCTTCGGAAAAACGGGTACCCCGGCCCCGGTGCTCGACCAAAGTTCCTTTCTAGAAAATAAATAGAACAATGTCTATACTATACTACCTCTTTAATCTCTAATACCCACCGGTGCCAGCAACGTAACAATTAAATAAGGAGCATAAAGACTCGTGCTCGATCCAAGTTCCTCTCGGGAAAATAGTGAACAGAACAGATTACTACATGCACACTGTTGACTATCACGTTAATTTTTAAATAGGGTACCAGTCTGTTTCATATCCCACCGCTGCCATCAATGTAACAATTGTGTAAGGAGCATATAAAGACTGGTGATTGGTCCACATTCCTTATTAGCAATGAACCGAACAGGTTTGTGCGTGCACGTCTGACTTTCTCGTTAATCTAAAAATTGGATACCATTCTTTTTCATATTCCACCAAATAACAATAAAAGAATGAGCATGAAGATTGGTGCACGATCCGTCCGCGTTCCTGTCCCGCAAAGGATTAGAACGTTTATATGCACGGTGCACAGTTGAAAACCTCTCTAAACTGGGTGCAGTTCCTTTTCCCTTTTTCCCTTTAAGATCTGTAACAGTGCTATGTAAGAACGTTTCAACTGATCTTTGTATCAGCCAGGGACGGCGCCAAGGTATTTAAATGGGGGGGGGGGGGGGCAAAATGACGCGTATAGCAACGTCGCACGTCGAGGGTCTTGAAATAACAAATAGGACTATGACAGTTATGTCATAATTGCATGGCCTAGCCTTCTCTTTCTCCTTTTTTCCCCCTTCTTCCTCTTTTTTTTTTTTTTTTTTGCTCACTTGAAAAATGATAGGGGGCGGCCGCCCCCTCCCCCCTGTAGCGCCGCCCCTGGTATCAGCTCATCTCACCCACCAAGCAGTTTCTACAACAATACTATTTTCAACAATAATGAGAGCCCTAATAATGAAACGGCCTAATGTTAAAGCATCCATGTGAAAAGGAGAACGGAGATATATTTGAGTTGGGTCTTATTCATGAGTATGGCATATACTGATGAAGTCATTCAGACACTTTCATCCTCAGGGCAAACAGAATGCTTTGCCTCGCTACTTGAGGTCTTCTTAAATCCACCCAAGAGTGACAACAAAAGGAAATAAGACAGAATGAGGCAAAGGGAATACATGTTCTGCTATTTTTCTGTCTCTCGAATCACGCCGAGATTGTAACCACATCATTTCTTTCTTGGGAGATTCTGAGCTCTCTCCAACAATGGCGTGCACGGTGAGAAGGACGGCCATTGCAGATAAGAATTATTTTGTGCCTAATTCATTTATTTCTTTCAAAAGTATACTTCGTGGTTTAAAAGATGACTTCGATGAATTTTCATGAAAAAGTTAGGATCCGGTGTGGTCACCGAAGAAGGAAATGGTATCGAAACCAACTCGATGCACTTGTGTCCCTTTTGGCATGGCATTAATCTTCCCTCAGTTACCAAGTCCTTCGGATAGGACTGAAAGACGTTGGTCTGCTGGTTGCTTACCTATAAGCATATGTACTTGCTTTCTGAGCAATCGTGTAAAGAAACCTTTATTATCACCTCTCCAAGAATCACCCATTGAGTTGTTGATAAACTATTTTCAAGTATATATTGCAATTTCTACAGTCTGCATTATTTAGCTTTGTCATTTGCTATTCAAGTTTCAAAGGGCAGCAGTTGACATGGCTGAGACAACGTTCATTTATCAATACGTCTTAGATACTCAAGTATATAGCTGGAGAAAACTAGGATGTATAAAGACAAAGTAGCTGGGCTTGTCCTCAATCATTACTGGAGGAGGCGAGTTGGCTCAGTCGGTAAAGCGTCTGCCTGTCGAACCAAAGACTGTGGGTTCGAATCCACCCGGGCGGATGACTGAAGCCTGCGTTGTGTGTTAACATGCCCCTCCTCATAGACGCAGGCTATGTTACAGTGGAAAACACTCCGTCCCTCGGATAGGACGTTAACTGTAGAGGACAGTCACCACCGTTGCACGTTAAGAACCCACTGCACTCTTCGGATAAGAGTAGGGGGAACCCCGGTGTAGTGATACATCTGCACATCCCAGTCAGTTATATCGGGAGGAGAGACCTAAGGGTTACAGTGATTCAGTTCGCTTTTCCCCTCCCAGGCACAGGTGACGCCAAATATTTAATAATAATGATAATAATAATAATAATAATAATAATAATTACTGAACAATAAGCTGACGAAAGTTTTATCGATTTGTACAATTATTAATAGGCCATTGGCGTGTGCATCAGTATATGACAAGGTCTTTTACAGGACTTATTCGGATTTTAAAATTTTCTATCTGTTGAATTATCAATGTAATTTCTTTGAGGATACAGCAAGAGGTCAGTATATTGAGTAAATATACAGAATGCAATGATTGTCAAAATGTCCATGTATTACCGTTCTTTCAACTTTCAATCTCACCTTCTGACTCGGTATTAGTCTCCATAATCATGATAATGCTAACATGGAATATTCTGAAAGGTGACAAAGTGTTTCTGTTTCCATTTAAGCTGAAAGAGGCATTTGCGTGTTACACGGCTACAAAACGAAGGTCATGACTCTCTGAGTCTAATCAAAATAATGTTCCAAGTGCAACAGAGCGAGCGAAATCATATTACTGAAGTTACGGTGCGTGGATAAGTAGATTTTACTGCATTATATTACAGTGTGGGAAAATATGCATGTCCCTTCTTATAGTGTCATCATTTTGTCTCCTCTCTATACTACACCGAGAGTGTAGACATTGTGTTCGTGAATAGAACATTTATTGACAATATTTGCTCTAATCGGGAAGTACATTGTTAATCCTTGTCTTCTTTTCCTTATTCATGGACTAATCCACTTCATGATTTGAGGGCAAAGGTCAGGCGCATGCGTGGGCCGTGAACATGAAGTATGTCACTAAATGCTGTTGAGGAGGTTTTGTTATTGTCTATTAATATTGAGTACATAATCAAAAGATCATTTTATATGATGCATACAAATTGCATAGAAGAAGCACCCCACATAAGAACAATTTAAGGGTATCTTAAAAACATTTCTTTTTTTTTTCTCTCTCTCTCTCTCTCCCTCTTCATTTCTTCTTTTCACTAAAGCGCGTAGAGACGTAATGATTTGTGATATGCGCTATAAAAGAACTGCATATCATTATTATTATTATTATTATCAGTATTATTGTTATTATTATTGTTATTACATTTATGTGGCATGAACATACTCAACAAATACAATCGAATTAAATCGGACATTTTAAAGATGAATTCAATTTACATGTTTCCCGTATTGGAGGCGGTAATTTTCTTCGAATTATTCCCCAAATAGGCCAATTGAATTTCTGCAGGTGCAATTTACCAACCTGCATGGATTATCATGTTCTGATGTACACTGTTTGGGTTTTTTTTTCTATATACTCCCTTATATGTTTATGAACAGAATATTGATGTAAATCAATGATGTTTAATAAATTCATTATACAATTGTGGATAATTTTTCACGGTAGGAAAATAATGAAATGCATTTTAAAGCTGTCCGGTTTCTCAAGATACACTCAGTACGATACAAAACAAGATATAGTATATATATAGGGCTGGGGTAATATTTTTATCCAATATTGGGTAAAAAGAGAACATGCATATATTTGTTAGGTAAAAACTACCCAATATTGCGTAAAAACTACCCAATATTGGGTAAAATATATCCAATATTACCTCAAATTTTTTAGGGTGTACCTGCAATACAAAACACACAAAATTGTAATGTAAATTGAAGCTGATCCCTTCACATTTTTCATGACAATTTATCATTTTCTCCTACCTGGATTATTATCACAATTTCTTCTTTAAAAATAGATTGTTTGCTTTTTATCTTTGTTTATTTAGAGACGCCACCGTGTCGGCCATCTTAATAGTTTTGTTATTCATAAAGGGCATGATCATATAACCTTGTTAACGTGTAGGCCTTTTGATCACAAAGCCGATAAATATTGTTGAAGGCTCTGCTATATTTAGATCAGCATAAGACCTACGGATGAACTTGAATATGCCATTGGTGAAACTAAGCGAAACATGGAAAATATAATGAACGAAATTTTGTCTTCGATTAATAAATTGAAACTTTGGCGAGTTCTGGATAATTTTTTTTTTTTACACGAGTAAGAGATATAAATAAGGGACAGTGAGTGTGTTTGTCCAGATTGCTCTACGCTTCTACTAACACAAGTGGCTACAGGATCTAAATTTGTAGAAGCCTTTCGGGTCGAAGAGCTGAGAGGGGGCACATTTTAGAGGTAGTGTGTTTAATGTATGCCGCCACCTGGTTTTTAAAGGGGGGCACGGGCCAGTTGTGCCCCCCCCCCCCATCAGCCTCTGACTGCATGGTATGTGTATTTGTGAAATGGGTGCATATCACGGTACGCTCTTAATTGCATTGTGAATTACATGTTGAGTTATGACCAAACAAATCGGAGTTTTGCAGGAAGATTCTGAATGTGCCGAGGGCGTTAACAAATCGCATCTCCATCGGAACCGCGAAGTATTGTTCAAACAAGTGCTTTTTATATACATAATGTACGTGATCAATCAAATATGATATCTCATCGTCATTCAATACGTTATTCGAGCTACAAAATTCTCCCTTTGGAGAATCGAGTATTTACTGTATTACTACTATCATGACTATACCTACTCTTACTACTACTACTGCTACTACTTCTACTAATACTACTAGTATTACTGCTGCTGCTGCTACTACTACTACTACTACTACTACGACTACTACTACTACTACTACTACTACTACTACTACTACTACTACTACTACTACTACTACTACGACTACTACTACTACTACTGCTACTACTACTACTACTGCTACTACTACTACTACTACTACTATTCTATACTACTACTACTACTCTATACTACTACTACTACTACTACTACTACTACTACTACTACTACTACTACTACTACTACTACTACTACTATACTACTACTACTACTACTACAACTACTACTACTACTACTACTACTACTACTACTACTACTACTACTACTACTGCTATTCTATACTACTACTACTACTCTATACTACTACTACTACTGCTACTACTACCACTACTACCACTACTACTACTACTACTACTACTACTACTACTACTACTACTACTACTACTACTACCACTACTACTGCTGCTACTACTACTACTATGAATATTGCTGCTACTATCTGACTATATACTACTGATACTGATACAACCACTTAACATGTATTATCTACTTACTGTTCCATTTCGTGGTCAACTCTACACTGTAGTAATCTACACCTTATTCGCTCTCATTTTTTATTGTCAAGGTTACGTTATACAATCGCAAAGCACATATTTATCATTCATTTCAAAACACTGGTCCACGAAAACCTTTCATCTGAATACCTTCCCGGATGTTTATTCATGAGGTTTGTATTAGATTTATGAACAAAATATTTCACTACTTTCATATTTGCTACTTTATTAATGAAAGTATAGTTATATGGTTATTTGTTAAAAGAAACGTGAGACCGGGTCCTTGACGCATGTGAATGTGTGTGTTTTTATTTTTCTTTCTTTCTTTCTTTCTTTGAAACTGTTGTATGCATACCACACTGATGACAAATAGTACAATGTCACACTAAACTAGCCTACACCAAACGTCTGTTTCCGTATAGTGAGCATGTATTTTAGTCAATAGCAATTTGGGTGTGTGGTTATACACCATAATGCTTATTTTTAGGAGTGTCCGCTAAAGGATTCTATCTAAAATATAGTTACCTAGGACAAGCAAACTATATTGACTTATATTCAAATAATCATGTCTTGTGAGAGAAAAGACAAAGAAGAAAGAAAAAAGAGAGAAAAGGGAATGTGCCCATATGATGTTTTGAATTGTATGTGATGCCCTACGAAGAGGATCAAAACAGCAAATGATTTATGAATAACGGAAAAAGCCGTTGTGAAAAAAGGAAATCTAGTATGCTAGAGAATAGCTTTAAATACAGACTGAAAACTGAATTATTGAAACCTTACGTCTTGCACTCATCAGTGTACTAGAAATTCGACACAAGAAAAGAAGTAATGATGATGATTATTATGATTATGATGATAATAACAGTAGTAATAATAATAATATACCGTTCTTGTATTATACGCATGATATCACGTCTCTATAAAGGCGCTTCCACCAAGCTTTTGAAATCATTACCCTGTTATAATTTACTACAACACTGAATAGGGCTACAAACTCTGTCCACAAAAATTCAACGCTCAATTTTACATTTCATTCTACTGGATGAAAAAGCGTTGGAGTGCAGGCGTTCCTCGTTACGCCCAAGTGCAAGTTTGACAAAAACTCGACCTCATTTATTTGATCAAAATATATTCCGGACTCAAAATCTTTTCTTCCATGGACTTTTACCCTTGACCGATGGTCTCCCCCGAATATAGCCGGGAAGGTGATTATTATATCTTTTCTGGCAATATTCAAAGTTTATATGGCTAAAGGGAGAAACTAGAACAGGAACTGTAAGCCTGAGTGAGAAATTTTTGCACTGAAGAACAGCGGGGTATCCTTTTCTATATTTTTCATATATTTGATTGAATGAAATAAACATGGAAGTTTTTTAATTGATTAGGCTGATTGGGCTGATATTTAATTTAACTATATAGGAGTAATCCTGCTTTCTTAATATCTAGTCTCTGATTATCTCGCTTTCTCTCTCTCTCTCTCTCTTTCTCTCTCCCTCTTGGTCTCTGTTGGTCTCTCTCTCTCTCTCTCTCTCTCTCTCTCTCTCGCTCGTTTCTGTCCTTTTAAACTTCGTCGTAATCAAATGAGTCAGGACAAATTGGAATTAAATTTTGTTTTGAATGAGATACAGTTTTGGGATTCTCTTCTGGTAAATAAAAACTGTTAAAATAGATTGTTCATATTGCAAATATGTACGTACCGAATCCTAAGAACAAGTCTCTGAAAAGGTCATTGAGGTCAATAAAAAGTCATTGAAACATTATTTTGGTTTTAGGTCCTAGCATTTAAATTACATTTATCAAATGAAATATATATGAATTTATTCCTGTCTACATAGCTATGATGCATAAATCCTAAGGCCTGGTACATAAGAAATAAACTATTCAGCATGTCAAGTTTATATTATTATGTTAAAAGAGGCGTATCCATCATACAGTAAAGACGGGGTACGCCCCCTCCAAGGGGGAAAAATCTTCCAAAGTTGCAATGGGTCTATATGGCTGGCATGGCTATCGACTGAGATGAGAACCCCCACCCCCATTGCTTTCTATACAAACGTTAGGAGTAAAGTAACAAGAAGTAACAAGATGTGATTGGGTAGCCATGTAGCAGGGCTCGAGACTAGTACGTGTATAAATTTGTAATTGACCTGTCAGGCATCCTAATAGACCAATTTCAAAACTTTTCTTTTTTTTAACATTACACCCAAGTCTAGAGCGGCTCACCGCTCCCACCCTGTTTAAACAGTTTCTGGATACGCCTTTTGTTCAGTGGCGGAACCAGGGGAAAAGGGCAGGGGAAGCACGTGTCCCCCCCCCCCCCCCCCCCCCCCCCCGCCACCCCGCCGGTAGAAATGTATGACCTAAAAGGTATCTGGGAAATGTGATAACTTTTTTCCCCTTTTGTTGGGGAATTTCAGGATCCACCGCAGTGGTTACTTTCTTTAGATGAATCAAACTTGAAGAATAAATTGAAATAAAATCAAATATTTCTTTTTCTTCGTCCTGCAGATACCTTCCATGACGAAAGGATCGAGACCAAATTCATTCACTACTGCATTCACGATGACGCCCTCAAAAAAATCTTCGCCTTCGTGGCCTGGTCTCAGAGTCAAGGCCTCTTTATCGTACACATCTTCTACTGTGATGTCGTATTAGAAGCCGCCAATCTTAAGGTAGGCCTGGTCCTGTCCTGGTCCTGTTTTTGGATCTGTTCTTTGTTTTTTATTCCGAACTCCGTTTGCTCCCATGAAGGGGCGGGGAATGGGGCGGGGAATGTTTGGGTCCGATAACATTTCCCGATGTTTGCCGAATAGATTCCAACGAGAAATGAAAACTGCCAACAAGGTAAAACAACTGGATTATCAGATTGTTTGATTTGACGACAGAGGTTTCAAAATTCCTCCCAAGTAGGAAACAAAAATAATCATCCAGGACTGGTCAAAGTAATGCTCGCTGTATGCACACGAGGGGGCGTTATTTTTGCCTGCGCTTATCATACCTGTGAAGCCAATCAGTGCTTGTTCCAGCAATGTACTGCAATGTTTGCACTGTTTTGACGATGTATCTCTCATTATGGCGCAACGCAAACCTAGACGTCAGCAAAATGACCCGTCATGTGCTACTTGTTCACACGAGGCGTCATTTGCTGACGTTAGGGCCGCGTCAATGACTTGACGGAGCTTTTGCGCTTCATGGAAGAGTGATATCGTTTAAAAAGTTATGGCAAAACAGAACAGTGCAAACAACTCTTTTAACAACTGACGTATGTGTAAATTACCTTCACAGGCTCTATTAGCGCAGGTAATGACATAATCGAAATGACGCCTCGCGTGAGCCAGGCTATAAGCTCTTTCATGAAGCGCCAAGGATTAACGCATTCCTAGACGTCAGGAAAATGACGCACCGGGTTTAACGTAGGCGTCGATCCGCAGCCCCGCCTAACCATATAGGTTTCTTTGCACAGGGAACGTGCAAAGCCTCTGAACTACTAGTATTTCCGGAACCGCCTATCACACGGAACAAATCTACGTTATTAGTGAATGCGAAGAGTATAATGGATTCTTTAGAAATAATCAGCTTTTTATTTGAACCAGTGGGATGTCAGAAATTTGGAAGCAACGCATTGTACGTAAACCGTTTACTTTCGCAACGTTAAGCACATGCCTATATTTTAAAAAGATAGTCGAAGGTACAATTAATCACAAAGCTATTCTCGTACGAACTCAGTGGCGGATCAAGGACTTTTTTCTTCAGAAACTGTTTGTTGAGAATGAATTTACCACTGACCCACTGTCTCCCTAAAAAACAGGAAAATACTTGTTTGTATATTTTGATTCGAAAAATCCCGTAATAAATTGGCAGTATTTCATTCGTAATGTCGCATTACTGGTTACGAAAGTGAATATGTAAATATTTGTTGGTATAAATTGCCAAACTGTGTCTACGCTACCTTTAACCATAAACTCAGTTGTTGACTATTGTTCTTTGGCAAGACATTAATCTACATTTGCCACTTTCCACCCTGATGAAGAAGTAAATGGGTATACGGTACCCGATAGGAAGAAATTCCTTGAAAGCTTGCGCGCCTTATCACGATTGCAGGGCCCTCAGGGAGAATAGTATTAATTACTGATGAGGCTACCCTAAGTAAACAAGACATACTATTAGTAGTATTACTGTTATCACTGTCATTCAGCTGTGTGTAATAGACGCTTTACGTTATTTTTCAGATAATGTTTCAAGCAAATATGATTATTTAAGTGGGGACTATACCTGAGGTTGTCAACTAAAATCAGTTTTTTGTTTACATGTCCAAAATGTCTTATGGTGTGTCTAGATTACCTGACAACATGAAAAATCTAGGGTTTTTGTTTCATCTTAAAGGTATATTATTCTGAGTAACTAGAAAAGGAACAAAAGATCTTATTTTCTGAAAATAAAGGTTTTGATACTTTAAAGCCTATAACTTTTTTGTTTTTAAATGGATCTTTCATTATTTCTCCCCCAGGTGCTGGTTTGAATATTATCTACAGTTGTATGATCAATTGAATTTTTTTTCATTTGGAGAAATTGGTTTTAAAAAATGTTACCAAAACCATAACATATAAGAAAACTAACATTCAACATGCTATAAATCATGACTTATCCTGAAAAATATTATTATGCGATTACAATGCTGTGTGCAAAATCTGAAAAATTTGGTTGAAAATGGCAAAATGTATTTTTAAAAAAGTTGATGCTTCCCCCAAAATGGCAATAGTCACTGGAGTGTGATTGTGAAATTTGACCCTAAAATTTTAGGAGTTTTGAAAATGTTGATTTATCTGTAATACCATACAAAGTTTCCATGTTGTATGATAACTAAGTGATGTTCTTGCAAGTTTTAATGAATATAAAAAATCTCAGGTGTATTCACCCATCAGTTTAGAACTACCTTTTACATAGGCCTAACTGTCTCATAAATTGATGTTTAAGATTCAGTTGACATGATTATTTCTAGAATAAAAATCCGCGAACGTTTTCGTATAGTTCCTTTCACTTGCAGATACAAATTATGTTAAATTCATGAGTGTATTTTCCAAGAACCTTTGCCTTGCATTAACAAACTATGACTGTTTAATTTCCATTTTAGCATTATCATAAATGTAATGAAACTTAAAGAGGAATTAACCTCAAAATATAAATGTGCTTATATTCAAAGATGTAATCATTCCTTCTTGTTGTCCTACGTAGTTTTGCATTAAAATATACGAGATGGGTATAAATCAAGATTTTCTCAGCAAAATTTATCGTCTGCTAGCGATACCTGAGGGCTGCCATTTTCTTGATGTGTACATCAATATATTTTTAATCCGAATGCAAAATTGTTTTTCTTCCTGTGCAAAATCCCATTTGAGATTTAAAATATTTGACAGATATATACATATATTCTAAAAACGAAAATGTGTTTTATATTTCTTTGAAAATTACTATTTTACTACATAGAAATCTATTTTCTTGATACTATGACGTACGCGATGGAGCAAATTAATTCAGATTTATGGATGATAACTCTTCCGAGCGTCAATAGTGAAAAACTATGCATTCACTTGCTTTGAGATAGTCAGAATGCGCGTTGTATGAATTATGTTCTGCTCTGCCAGGCAAGCCCAAGAAATAGATTTCTTTTTAGCAAAACCAGAGAATTTAAAAAGAAATCTATAAATTTCAAATTATGGAATATATATATATATATATATATATATATATATATATTTACAAATATATATATACACACACACACACACACACACACACACACCTGTTATATAGTTTCCTTCACATATGAGGATTTTTTTTTTTTTTGTAATGAAGAGAAGCAATTTAGCTCTAGGATTAAAAATATCTTCCTGACCGGAACGGTTTCCAATGGTTCATGCACAACTCCGTATCATCAAAAAAATGGCATCCCCCATGAAAAGTGTTAGCAGATGATACTGTGAGCTAGAATGTCTTGATTTAAACCCTTTTCTGATATGTTATTTCTAAAGTGATACAGGCCAATTATTAAAAGGGAATGAAACCCTGGGGGAAAATGCATTTTAATAAAAAGAGAGGATAGACGGAAATAATTTTGAAAAAAAAAAGTTCCATCAAAATCGGTTAAGAAATGAGAAATTTATGAAAGTTTGAAAAGTCTCAATTTACTTTCTATGGCGATCTTCAAATTGGCAATGTTGCTTCAAAGTGTCAGGTAGAGTAGGACAACTCTCCATGTGTTTTCTACACAAAATTTTATATTTTCTCCATTATCTCTAAAAATGATGCTTGTTGGGTCAAATACATTTTTCCATCATATCTTGAGCTAAGAAGGAGACAAGCTGCACCTTGAGAGATAATGGGGGAAAACATATGGAGAGTTGTCCTACTAAAACCTGTCATTTTGAAGCAACACTGCCAATTTGAGGATCGCCATAGAAAGTAAAATGAGACTTTTCAAACTTTCTCATTTCTTAACCGATTTTGATGGAACTTTTTTTAAATTGCTTCTCTCTATCCTCTCTTTTCATTATAAATGATTTTTCCGCAGGGTTTCATTCTCCTTTAAGATTATATTACATCTTTGAATATCTTACATTTATATTCTGGGGTTAATTCTCCTTTGAAGTCATTGGTTACTGTTTGTATCGGCCACTCGAGTCGTAGACAAGCTATCTGTTCGCCTATATTCAAGCAACATTTGGTTTATTGATTTAATTATATTAGTCTTAATTCTCGCTACGAAATATAGTCATTTTAAAAGCGAGTAGGATCTAATGCTCTTCCAAGGAGCAATATTAAAGCGGTATGATAACTCTATCGAATTGAATACTCGTATGTCATAAACCTTTTCCTACGAACTCCCCCTTCCCCCGCCCTACCACACCCTTACACACTCTTACTCCTTATAATTCATGATAATTATTTTTCTTTAGGACAAACCTTCGAACTGCCCCTCTTTCTGCCCT
The DNA here is from genome assembly GCA_025618425.1 of Heliocidaris tuberculata. NCBI lineage: Eukaryota > Metazoa > Echinodermata > Echinoidea > Camarodonta > Echinometridae > Heliocidaris > Heliocidaris tuberculata. The sequence continues at coordinate 15,280,280 of CM046850.1, read as the reverse complement.
TACCATTGGTCATAATGAACAACATTTGCATTTTCTTGGGCACACTGATTTCATAGACCTCTCACCCTCCAAACTGCCCCCCCCCCCCCCTTTTACCTTACTTTTCACCCTTACCCCTGATGCATTAAAAGAATATTTTCTTTTCGAGAAAAATATTTCACAGACCTCATCCGCCGATATACCCCTCCTCCCCCTATTTCCCTGTCCATACCCGCCCTCATCCTTGCTTATGGTACATAACTTAAAGGGAACTCCAACCTTAATAGCAAGTTGCTTTGAAAGAAAGGGGAAAAATCAGAGAAGCAGATTGGTGAAAGTTTGAACGAAATCGGACAAGCAATAAGAAAGTTATGAATTTTTGAAAGTTGTAATCGCTATGCTTTTGGGAAATTCAAATTGGCCGAACAGGTAGTGTCACTGTGATGTAGCTGTGGACAACTCCCCCATTCGCTCTAACACACAAAATGACTAAAATGTCACTTATTTTCAAAATACATTACTCAGTAAGATCTTTTCGTTCATGAAGACCTATAACAATATGCTATCTCCAATATATTTTGAGTACAGCCCTGAGGGTAAAAGCGGCTCGAAGAAAACCGCAAATAATTTTTAATGAAATTTTTGTGTACGACAAATGGGAGAGTTGTCCACAAAAATGTCACATTTGACTCACCAAATTGCCAATTTGAGATTCGCATAGATGTAGTGATCTCAAACATCCATAACTTTCTTTGTCCTTGTCCGATTTCTTTCAAACTTTCACCATCCTGTTTTTCCTATTTTTCTGCTTTCACAAAAATCATCTTATTACCAAGGTTGGATTGCCCTTTAATTATGATATTTCCTTTGAAGGAACCTATTTCACACACTTCACCATTCAAAGTTTCCTACTCCCGCACCCTACATCCAGGATGAGATCTCAAATGCTCAATAGGGGGCATTTTGTTGATGTGTTCTTAGGGTCAGTCGATTGGGTACGAAAGGGGGTTACAGGCAGGTTATGCCCCCACTCCCAAATCGGTTACTGCTTACTCCTGTCCCTAACCCATGCGCCTACACTGAATAGACATTTAAGACTGAATCGTTCTTCTTGCAGGGGGGGGGGGGGGCATTCTTCAAAGCTTTCAAGTGCCCCCCCCCCCCCATCCTTACCTGTCTATAATGTTTAAAATTCGACGTGTGGAGTCCTCTAATTCACAGACCTTAACTTCCCATTTGCCCATCCTCCCGACCAGTGGCGTAACTGGACCTTGGCGTCAAGAGGGTGGGGGGGTTATCAGATTTTATGGGGTCGGGTTTTCCTTAATAATTCTCGGACAAAAAAAAAAGTTATCAGTTTCACCAGCCCTCCTGAAGTCGCTCAGTGTGGGGGGTATATAAGATTTTATGGGGTCAAGTTTTCCTTAATAACTCTCTGACAAGCAACAAAAACAAAAAAACAAAAAACAAAAAAAAATCAGTGCAAACTGATAACCTTCTTTTTTTTGGTCAAAAGTTGTCAGGGGGCAGTCTGCCCCCTGCCCCCCCCCCCCCTCGGGTACGCTAGTGCTCCCGACTTGACCCCCATCCTTACTCCCACCACGACCCTTGCTCCTACCCTAAATAGTATATGAAATAATATACATCGGCGGTAAATTCCTTTTGAAACAGTCCTACATAGTGTTTGTACTGTTATGAAGGTACTGAGAGTGGATAATTATACTAATACCCAAACATAATTATAATTTGTATCATTTGTTTCATTAGAATAAATTTAAGTGGATATTTGTCATTTTTATAAATCACTCATATCCCACTTTCCATGATCTAGATTCGGCTGACAAATTTGAATACAGACAATAATCAGTCGAACATTAGAAAATCGATCACTAGCACTTTCTAATGACCGTTATGAAAACAAATAAATGCCTGGTCACATGTCCACTCTCAGCCAATCATTTGATTAGGATCGACAACATTTTATGAACACTTCTGAATGACTCGTTCTTCATGATCTTATTGCAGGCTGCATTCGCCAAGGGTTTCCAAGCGGCTTACAAGGATTGGAAGAACGAGACTAGACCACAAAGAAGATACCAGCCCCCTGCCCGTGATGCTTACTCTGAATATGCCCCTCCAGCCAGGCTGACTAGAGGAGGTACACAAAATAATAATAGTAGTAGTAGCAGTAGTAATAATAATAATAATAATAATAATAATGATAATATGATGGTGATGATGATAATAATAATGATGATAATAAAAATAATAATAATGGTGATGGTGATGATGATAGTAATAATGATAATAATAACAATAATAATAATAATAATAATAATAATAATGATGATGATGATGATTAGATGCTCAAGGCGCTTTACAACATATTAAAGAAAATTATACAAGCAAAACAAGAGAATGAAATTTAAAAAAGAGTAACTCTCCATAACACTAAAAAAAAAAAATCATTTTATATTAATGTATTTCTATAAAATATAAATGAAGTATATACTTTATTACATTTCATTCAGCTCTAGATCATCACCGTCGTTCGTACGAGGCCCCAGCCGTACTCGAGCGCGAGCAATACCGCCCACCAGCACGTATGCCAAGCCGACCACGGCCCCGACAGCGCCCTACCCACGGACCCCGCCCCAACCAACTCATCGAAGTCTACGGCGACCCTCGACAGGGTGGCTACGACTACGACGACGATTACGAAGACGATTTCCTGGCTGATGTCCCACCTCCGTCGCGACCCGCCGTCGAAAAGGAGGTCGTCTACACGAGGGAGACCTTCCCTCCGCCGACGTTCGGCGGCGAGATGTATGACAGGCGAAACGGAATGAGAGGAGGTCACGGGCCAGTCTACGATGACGACATGTACGCCTCCAGAAGAGCCGGATATGGTGACCGCGGTGGTTATGGTGACCGCGGTGGTCGCCGATCACGAAGATACGTCGACAACGGCTACGCACGCGATGACATGCTCTTCTAAACCAGTTTTCCTCAATGAGCACTTCTTAGAGATTATATTAGCATACAGGTCATGGTATATTTTTTTTCTGAGAATAACCGGGTAGCCAGGAGAAATCTGCGCACATCTTATATCCGAGTCACACCGGCAAACCGACTCTACACCGACTCCAAACCGACCTATTCTTGGCCACTGAGCGTAATTTAGATTGTTTGTTCGATCTGGTGTCGATCTTGTTGGTGTGACTCGGGTCTTAGTTACTACGTGATGGCATTGAGCTTTTTTTTGTTCGGGGGAAGGAGGATGGAATTTAGATTGAGGAGCATGCAGTTGCACGTTCGGAAATCCCGACACACCTCATTCAATAAGTTGATTTAACCTTTATGAATTTCAATTCTGTCCAAGAAATGTCCCCCTCACAAAGAGCAGAACACAACGTTTCAATAGATTAAATGTCTGAAATATTAAATGTCCCCCCCCCCCAAAAAAAAAAAAAAAAATATTATGGAAATTTGAAACACGATTATAATATTATATACCAAATTATCTGAGTAATTCCGCTGCCGACAATCCTAGACGTTCGACCGTACTCCTATAGTTTTAGATGATAATACAATTAAAGAGTCATGTCGTCATTGACGTGTAACGTCGTAACGTACGTAAACATTTCCATTTCGTATCATGGGAGGTTGTGGAAAATTCATGCAAATATACAATGGGATTTTTGTTTCGCCTCAGGTAGAATGTACGCAGCGCAAATCTTTAAAATACTATAAAGTTCCTATTTTTGTTTTTAAAATGGATATTATTAGTTCTGTTACTGGTATGTGGGTAAATATGTTGTATATTCCATACCTTTGTGAATGATCACAGTGGCTTGTACATTGCTGATTCAAAAGTATTTTTATATTGATTATTTACAAGTATAACGAGTGTATATTGTTTTTACTAAGTTCTTTACAAAACGCTTTTTACTTAGCAAGTTAGTGTTTGAGTAAGTTTAATGTTGGAGCTAGCTGCAAATGCACGTATAATAGTGCTGACAGAGAAAGTAATAAAGTATTAGATGATATTGAATGTTCATAGATATAAATATTCATTTGTGTCCTATTTCAGAAATATCATAGCTTACGACTATGAAATGATATACTTTAGATTTATTTCATCATTAGGTGCAAAGTTATCGTTGAATGTCATTTACAGCTGTGTTTCAGAGACCTAATGAAGTGAAACTCTTGTTGAAGAAAACGAATCAGTACATACCAAAAGAGATTTTAAACATATAGTAATGTTGTATTTTCAGTCCATTAAGATATTTGTAGAAAAATTTACAAATAAAGCTATAAATATTCGCCTTTGATGTTTTTCACAATGCCATTTCTTCCTACATAGCAAGATTGCAAGCAAATTCTTTCACTGATGCCTTTTTCTCAAAAATGTGTCTTTCAAAATATTTGATTTTTTAACTGATGATGCTTAATCTTTGAAATCATTACATTTTTTTTTTATTACGATGCTTGTTGCCAAACAGCACATATGGTAGCCATAAAATTTGTTGTTTGAAAACTATATTCCTGTATCTTTTTTTAAGGAGAAAGAAAGAATAAAAGGCTGAATATACTTACCTGCCTTGTTGTACTTCAGAGTGTTACGTATCTACTCAAACTGTATATTTGTGGTGTATATAATTCATCAGTTTTAAAGTTAAGACTAATATCGCTTTTGAATATCATATTCAAGAAGAGTAGCGCATGATATTGAAATAGGTGCTTGAACAAAGAGGGACATTATTATTTTTTAAGGTGTTTTGCTATATTTTATTGTCCCTCATATATTTTTGTTAATATCAGTCGCTTCTAAAGGTAGCCCTTGAAACTTCTCATGTATTGGCTGCTTCCCCCAAAGTAGCATCACCTGGTAATGTTGGAAATCTTTTATAAGATATTTCATTCACCTTTTATTACTCTTTTTGAGGGATATTGGATGCTGCTTAACAATAGGGGTTAGATAGCTTTAATTCTAGTCTTAAAGAATTCTAAAACAGCAGACAATTACGACATCGAGTATCATACTTTTCTGTATATCTCCGTATACTGAATAATAATAATAATAATAATAATAATAATAATGGGTATTTTTACAGCGCTCATATCCAACACGTAATAAGGTGCTCAAGGCGCTCCAATATTACCCCGGCTCTAGCTAGGCTCCCGAAATCGGTGCTCACTGCATTCAAGGAATTCCTTCCTACCCGTACCCATTTAGCACCTGGGTTGAGAGTGGCAAATGTAGATTAATGTCTTGCCAGAGAACACCAGTGCCGTGCCGGGGTTCGAACCCACGACTCCAGTCAAGTGTTTAAACCACCCGACTACGACACCTCTACGTATAGTACGAATAGTACAAATCAAGGAAAAGGATAGACAGAAAAGATTCATACAACTAAAACTTTATTTTTTTTTCTTTCTTTTAACAGCCTGGCTGTCATAGATTTCTTCACTGCTGTACATAAACAAAACAATTATATAAGCTCTGTATTTACACCATGCTAGTACTTACAAAAAAAATATGTGTAAATATATGAATGAAGAAAAAAATGCACTTTATTTGAACGAAATAATGAATGCAACTTGCTCGATTAAGAAAATTAGTAAAAAATTATGAACACAAATCAGAATAAATCCTATACTTTTACACTTGTTTTCGCATCATGATTTTCTCTACAGTCATAGTACTCGTCAGTCGTGTATCTTCTGTAGTAATATACTAATATTTGAGTGATTTAAAAATCAGTTTAGATTATATTTTACTTTGTTTTCTTAATCGAGAAAGGAAAAAAAGTGTCATTCATTAATTATTAAACAGTCTTTCAAATGATTATCATTGTCATGGATACAGATGCGTATACTTTGAAAAATGAATGTCTTTCACCATTTTTATGATTGAATAAAATTGTATATATATATATAATCAAGATAATTACTTAGACCATCTATTAGTGTTAATCAAAGAAAAAAATCACCCCATACTTTCCATATTTAAAAAAATGTTTTAAATTGAAACGCAGGGCAGGTAGTACGAATATGTATTTCTTTTTGATACGTGTAAAAGCTTCCGCAATTTGTTTTTATTCCCTTTTCATTCCAAAGCAAAATCATTTAAATAATTGTGAAGGTGTATTTTCTTTTGTATTTCAAGAATGTTTTTCGATTGTGTCTTTATTTTTTCACGATTACTTTTTATGCGTAAATAGTGGTTACATATCGAAACTCCACGGAGGCTCAACAGAAAAAACCAAGTTAGAAAAATCCTTTTTATTCCTTTAAATCAACTTTCTAAGCCTACTACGCGTATTAACAAGTAAAATAACGCAATTTTTTTGAAGGGTAATTGAAATGCACCCTCCCTTCTTGAAAGGAATTTCTATGGGCTTATATGCGGGTACACAGTTGCCAAAGGTTGCTTGAATATAAACATAGTTGTATAATGTCATGTGAAGTAATCTCTCCAAAATATCTTTCTTAAAAGAAAGTTCCTATTTTCTCCTCTTTCCAGCCTACTTTTATTGCTGTTAAAGTACAGTAATCGTATCATGTTCCCCATTCCCCCGCCGATCTCATTTTGGCTGTCTGTTTCTTTTATGTATATCCGATAGTTTTAATAGTTTAAGTAATGTCATCTCTTTTTTGTTTCTTTACGTTAAATATTCATTGTAAACATCGGGTAAGTGGTTCTTAATTTTTTAATTCTTTTTATGAATAAATATCCAAAGCGAAGATATAAATTGGAGAATAGTGTTTTTAAAGTCTCGTTTGTTGCTTGTGCGTTTCTGGTTTGCGGGTGTGTCCGTTGGGTGATGTGCCTGGGGATAGGGGAATGTGTATGCGCGCACACATGCGTGTGTGCGCGTGTGTGTGTGTGTATGTGCCCCTCGTTTAGGGTACCAAACCGAGGACACACATTAGAACTGTAAATTCACTTAAATGACACAAAGCAGACCGAGGACGTCCTCGGTTTCGTTACCCATGCCGCAAACGTTTTGAAATTTCAAGCCCTTTCATAGAGGTAGGTTATTTTAGACCCTCAATTTGCTTGTAAAGAAATAGGTCCTCGGTTATGCTTAAACTTGTCATTATACACACATGTGTCCTCGAATATGTAGTAACATAACAAGGAGAGAGTGAGTTGAATGATTCATCTGATTCAACACAAACAAGAGGGGTCTTGTGAGCGAAATAGTGCTCGTCGAGAGAAGCACATTCACATAGTAACAGAGAGGCGGGAGGAGAAATATAGAGAGGGAGATGAATGTCATTTGCATAGATTTCACATAAGAAAATTAAGGGAAAAGGTCCCCATTAAAATCATCACAAAGCATTGCGCTACATGTTAATTCGCCATCTTTTCATTTTTTCGTTGCGACATTTTCAAAAGCCGTTGCATTTATAAATGGTATATAAACTTTGGTAAATTGCTGGGGGTTGATATCTTAGCGGTCTTAATACTCGGGTTTCATTCTACATGTTGCAGCTTACTCTGATAATTTAGCAGTAGATGGCGCTAAACCGCCTAGAAGTATGAGGCTAAATTGATCAACTTTTTTCCTGAAAGCTAAAACGTTGAGCTATTTGTCCTGCCAGTAAAATGTTTTCAGACACGATGACTTAAAAGTCCCAAGATGTGCATGCATGTTGGTTTTTATCACAGTGTATACTAGGTATGTACATCAACAAACCCTCAATCGTTGTTTCCCCTCCCCCCCCCCCCAAAAAAAAAAATGCCAAGCCCCGTTCCCCAAATCCTTCAATCATTTTAATTTTGCCTCTTGTGACATCACATCCAGCTGAGATAAACATGACAATATAGAGTCAAAACCTGTCTGAGTGACCACCTGTCTATAAAGACCACATTTTTGTTTTCCTTGAATAACGTTAATCGTCAACCGTGCATTCAAATACCCTGTACATAAAGCCCACTTGCCTACAAAGACATTTTTTGTCTCCCCTAAGCGGTCTTTATACTCGGGTTTCACTCCACATTTTGCAGCTTACCATACAATGTAGGTGCGCTTGCTTGCGATGGTCACTCATTTAAATACATGATAGCCGTTGCTATGTCAGATTCGTTCCAGCATTGCCTTGTCGCTTTAAGAGAATTTCATCCCGGATAAAGCCGATATTTACCTCAAATAATTCTCTGTTATAGTCTTTTTGAAGGAAGATGGAGGTGATATTTTCAGTCATCTTTTATGAGAAGGAAGCAAAGCTATTTACCTTTTCGGGGGGGGGGGGCGGTACTAACAGTGTGTAACCAGTCATCATGCATTAATTTATCTGTATCTCATCTTGTATTCGGCATATTCTCCTCTCTCTCTTCTTCTTCTTCTCTCTCTCCGTCTTCATCTCTTTCTCTCTTTCTCACTCTCTCTCTCTTTCCCCCTCTCTTCCTTTCTGCATCTCTCCCGCGTACTTTCGAATCAATTTCTTCTCTTTTTCCTATATCCCTGTCCTCTCTCATTCATAGTTCCTTTCAAGCTCTGACCAAAATCATTTTTATTTTTACTTCGGATAATATTTTGATAAATGAAACAGTAAAATAGTGTACAATAATTTCTGAAAAGGAGTTTCGATGTTACAAAGTCTCTTTTAACTCGCATCACTTACTTCAAATTCATATTGTAATATTTTAATTTCATTCGAAAATTTGATAGGTTGTCAGATGTGTGTAGACATCTATCTCAAAAATTTGTACAAAAGTTATTGTTGAACTAATAAAAACTGCGGCTTTTGGAATGACTAAAACTGTCTGACACAGAAAATAGTAATAAAAGTGAATCCCATCTAGGAGATTTTTATTCAGTACTACTTACATTAGTAATGATTTTTCGTTGATATACAAAATATCTGACAAGGAAAAATATATTCAGGTGTTTATATTTTAACTTTTAAAAATTCGAATAAAAACACAATTACATGTATGTATATGCCAACATACTTTTTCATGAGTTGAATGGAGTACATCAGTAATGTTCCATCTTTTAGCACCTATAGCATATCAAATTTTTTCTCTTGATAATTTCTACCGATTGTAGGTTAATCATCATGAAAGTTATTTCTTTAATTATTAGACATACAGAAAGACGTTAATAGACAACTCGTCATATTGGTACGATCATATAGGCGAAGGGCACAATTTCGCCAGAGGCTAACATTTCTTGCCTGAGTATCATATACACGTACCAGATATATTTAGTTCCTGCATTTTGACAGTTTGTGACATCCACGGTTGGTGCATTTTGTATCAATTTAATGACTTTAAACATAAAATCGTCAAAATTATACAACAAAGAGACTACCTTGCTGCCGAAATAATGCAGGGGCAGAGCAGCATTATTGAAAGGGGGTGGGGCTGATTTGATTTCACTTGAATAATGACAATTTCGAACTTTTTTTCGGGGATTTTAAGAAACTGTATACTCAAAAAAAGTGGGGGGCTGCAGCCTTCCAGCCCCCCCCCTTCCCCACTGGTTCCGAATAGGAGTTTCGCAATACCCTGGCCGCTCGTACGCCTTTGTGTTTCATCAAATGACCAAATTTATTTGCATTCTCAGCTACAGCGAAGAGAATAGTTTTACAAACACATTATTTCGTTTAAAAGAATTAATCAATACAAAACAAGATTTCTTTTCCGGAATTGTAGTTTGACGAGCCTTTGGAGAAGTTACAGAAGAAACACTAAATGCACATGGGCATAAACAGTGCAGAATTCCAAAGAGTTGTATCATTATGCATCTAAAATTTACTTTATGATGACAATATCTTAGAATAATAGATACCTAACGGTTCTGTAGCTTACATTTACATTCTCCAATGAAAATACATTTGAGAGGTGTTGGGGAGGGCTTTGGGTGAAAAAGGATAAGCTGTATGAAAAACTGAAACTAACATAAAAGAGGAATGAGGGGATAGAGGAGAGTGGGAGAGTGGTTGAGAGAAAGAGAGGCGAGAAAGGAGAGATGGGCAGGGAGAGAGAGAGAGGGGGGGGGGGAGTGAACTAGAAGGGAGAGTGAGAGGAAAGGAGAGAGAGATAAAAGAAGAAGAGAAAGAGAAAGATGGAGAGAGAGAGAAAAGAGGAGAAAGAAAGAGACAAAGATAGAAGAAGAAGTTTAGAAGAGAGAGAGGGGCAGGGAGGCACACATAGCCCTTGAAACAAAATGCATGGGAAAGAGCGTTAACGATGGAGAGAGGGTACAGAGAGTGGGGAAGTGACAGGAGTATTAACAATCTACATAGATACACATTACACACTAAAATAAATAAGTTTATATTGAATCAAACATCAAACAATAGAGAATAATCTATGCATGACACTGCTGAATAAGCTGGTAATACATCACTCACAGCAAACATAACATGTTTATGAAAAATAGATCTGAATATAGAAATCTGTAAGCATCTGCAAATACCACTGCTGATTATAGCTCTTGTTATGCTTGTGGAAATCCGAAGTCCACATGGCAAACTTCATGTAAGTAATCTCATGCATGCACAGCAAACATGGCAAACATATTACCCTTTTAATTGGTTAATATTCTTATATTTGAGGTGAAAGATCTAAATACAATGCACATCTCAACCTAATACCACATACATACAAATCAAAGCTGCATGCTTTTTCTTCTTAAAAACTCTAAACATAATATAAAAAAGACAATACAATGAGAAAAAAAATTATCATGAAGTTTACATTGTGTTGCGGTCTGGAAGACTGATTTTCTTAATTAGGTTCTCATTCACCCGAGTGTGTCCGCTCCATATGTCGATTCGGTGACGTCCTGGGGTATCCCTGGACAATTTTCAACAAGGGGGATAACCCCCATTTACAAATACAACAACAACAACAAAAAAGGGGGTCTCAGAAGTACAAATTTCCTAACAAAAAAAGGGTCATCAATCTTTTTCTGTTTGCCGACATATCTTTAAAAAAAATAATCTGCCCGACGTTATTTTGTTTTGTTATTATTTTTTGAAGGGGAAATGACATATTCCAACCCCTAGCGACCCCTTGTGACGTCAGCAATGTTATCAGCACTGAAATGTTCGAAAAGACGAAAGTTGATTCACAACTAGGAAACAAATTGTAAAACCAACATGAATGTATAATGTTCTCCTGAGTGTATTATTGTATAGCGCACGATTCGCCCTAATCACGAGTACAAAAACATTAGTCAGTAAAGAAACAAGAGCAAAGACCTAATAGGTCTATGCTATTGAACTGTTAATGATTTCGAATGAATATATAAATTGCATAAACATTTAAAAGAACGGTATATGTGTTATGTACATTGCATAAGTTTTTACGAATTAAGTTTAAAAGTGAATCGATATCTTTTCGAGCGTTGATTATCGTAATAAGTATCGTAATATAAGTACATAGTGATATGTAGTTTATGAATGATTGTCTTCGGCTATGTTTATACGATATCTCGGCGTGAATAGAAACGCGGCGTGAAATCTTGCAACGTATAGTGAACACAGCATGATCAAAATAAAACCTAGAGGGTGTCGGGTTAGAAAATATCGTATAAACATGACTAGATTCACACGTGGTTGATCAAGTGGTTCTTATTGTATGTTTCCAATTTCATCGAATGTATTCTTGCCAAAAGATAATCATAGGATGTGCCTTCATAATCTGCAACACTGGCTTATAGCCAAAAAGGAGGGTTTGCCAGCTTCTTCGGTAAATTGCAAATGAGTTTGTCGGTACTTGTACCATTATTTTTTGTTTACACTTTCCATTACACACCCTCCCACCCTCCCTCCCTCCCCAAAGTGGAATACTTGGCTACGGGTAGAGTTCGCAGTGAACTTATTTCTTCAGCCCAAGAAACCTCAGCAACCAATTCTTTCTCTTTTTCTTCTCCCGTTTGACTTCGTCAGACTCCTTGTCCTCTACCTTCGAGGGATCTGCGGATTTCTTTCTCCTTAGAGAGAAACGTCTCTTCCATGATTTCTTCTTAGCTCCAGTAGGTAAACTGAAGTTAGAGCTCTCCAAAGTGTCACCCTCTGTCCAAATCGTAGAGACGTCTTCTGCAGAGGACATCGGTTGCACGTCCGTAGTTGCTACTGATGCAGTAGGTGAGCGCCCTCTCGCGTTGCCCGATGATCTTTCTCCAAGAGTATTGGCCTTTCTGTCTTTAACACCATGTCTATCAGTGTGGGATACAGATTGTGATGAAGATGATGCACGGATGGGTGGTTGCATCACCCAGGGAGAATCGGTTTCCTGTTTAGTCGCTCCAAGTTCACTCATATCCAGGTCTGATTGGTATAGGTCTTTGGTATCACCCATGTCACTCATGGATGAGTATTTCTTCTTTAAATGTTGTGGGACACGACCGTCTACTCTCCAGCGACTCGGTTTCGGGGTTGTAACAGGGGTCTCCCATCCCGGTGAATGTACCCTTTCAGATTCCTCAGACGACCGCCTGCTGGTATAGCTGTACTCTGAAGGACTTGGACAGGTGCTGCTCTTCTTTGACTGCTCACCTGAAGAGAGAACTTCCCTCAGGCGATTCCATTCAGGAAGCGGCACAAAAGCACACTCTCGAGATTTGAAGGTAGGTAGTGTTTTGGATTGAGGATGCTGCCTCCTGAGACTCCCCCCTCTTGGCGTATCTCTTGGTGTGCCACGTGGTGTTGTTCTTGGGGTTCCTCTTGGTGTAGTTCGTGGTGTAGTACCTCGTGGTGTAGTACCTCCCGGTGATTTTCTTCCAGAGCTCTTCGAACGATTCACCCTCAGCGTCTGTGAGCGTTCAAATTCCGAGAACGCAAGATTTGGTGATGTGGAAAAGGCCCAATAGCTACCACGTGGTCTAACCTCTCGAGTTGAATGTGTCCTTCTTGGAAAATGTTCCTGCTCAGGTTCGGAATGATGATCCCTTACGATTTCATCATCAATATCTTCAGGTTCCTCCTGACGTACTTTCTCAGACACCATGTCAGGATACATCGCATTTTCTCCGTCAGTCTCTGAATAAGATCGAGTTCTCTTTGTCGTTGATGTCTCCATGATTGCCCTATGGGATGGAAGAGGAATCCTTGACTTGAAAAATTTTCTTAAACTCGGCGTCGGTGTCGACTCATCTTCAACTTCCCTTGGCATAGGAGAAATCCTGGCGACGGATCGTTCTCTGCCAGAAAGATCACTGACGACTACATCTTCAGTGTCCTTTCTGTCCGCCATCGGCGCACCTTTGTGAATCGGCTTATGGCTTCCTTTTAGAACTGGTATCCGTGATTTAGAAGATTTCTGGCTATCTGCCTCACTCACATCTTCAGCGGTTTCAGACGACATGATGCTGAGGACTTCGTCATGCAAAGGACTTTGTATATCAAAGTCATTTTCTGACGACATGATACTGAGGACTTCGTCATGTAAAGGACTTTGTATATCAAAGTCATTTTCTGAGTGAAGAGTAAGAGTTTCACTAGCTGTATCATCTTCTCTTGCTTCTGCCTCTAATGATAAAAATTCCATATCACTTTCTGGTAATGAAAGAGCACGATTGTTTTTCTCGGGCAATGCTTCGGGCAATGCTTCTGCAGGTCCATTTACACCATTAAACTCCTGATTGTCTTCTCCTACTGACGGGTCTAGATGGAATGGAACACTCAATGCTTGGGGGGCGTTCGTTTGCGGAATGGGTATTCTAGACAAAATTTGCCGTGCTCTTTGTATGAAGTCATCAGTTTCAGATGGCATTAAGCTCAAGGGTTTAATGGCATGCTCTGCAACAGGGATTTGTTTTTCATCATGGATAATCAATGAATCGCTGACATCAGGTAACTTCGATTCGATTTCGCGAGGAGACTGTTCATCACTTGTGACAACAGCAGTGTTTATAGCATCCTCGTTATCGCTAATGGCAAGTGCTTCAGTGATATCAATATCCCTCGAACGTGTTTTCCTTGTGTTGCCTCCAGAATCTGGATCGTGAGATGTCACATTTGCTTTCGAATTGTCTGATGAAGACATGCTATTCAAATTCCCGATGATCGCGGGCCTTGAGCGAGATGGACAGCTCTTCCTTCTCTCAAATTCCGACGTTGGTATTGGTATGTGACTTTTTAGTTCCTTGTCTCCTTTGAAGGACAAACGGCTTCTTTCATTACGAAACGAGAAATAATTAGAAAATGCTGGTGATGTCGCCTTGATATCAACAGGCAGTGTCTTAACTGATTCATTGTTTAAAGGCGCCTCTTTTGTACGTTCATGATCTTTAGGAGTTTGGGAGTTTTGATTGTGGACTTTCCCGCTCGAACGGTTGCGAACTGGAAAACTTTTACTCCTGGTAAGTTTTGATTTCAGTACTGGGATTTTCGATCTCCTTTGACTCAAAGATCCCTTTATCTCATTGTCTTTGAATATGGTATCTTTGGGGCTTTTCTGGTTCCTTGCATCATCATTCTCGTCTAGACGTGTACCATCTTTGGACAGCTCATCGATTACTAAGTCATTTCCGAAAGCCGTGGGGAACTCCGTGGTGACGTTGAGAGAGATGTTCAGTTCCTCCGAGCTCTGTTGGACATTATCAAGCTTGTCTTCCACATCCTTAGGAGTAGCAGATAATTTAGAGGTTCCTTGCGCCAAGAAGTATTCGACTTTGGTCAAGTCCTTGTTGTCTTCTACGCGCGTAGGTAATGGAGGCACATCAAATTCTAATGCAGGTTTTGGACTTTGCTCTGCATCATTATAAGAATTTGGCGAAACAAAGTCCCCTGAATCTACCGAAATTCTTCTATCACTTTCTTTTATTTCGTCCTCATTTCCTACCCTAATTTGTGATCTATGATGGCAGCCATCATACAGATCTGCTTCGCTAGATGAAGTAAGAGCGGTGTTAACATTTGGGGAGCCTGTTGATGTTTTGGTTTGGAATGACGATGCGTTTCCTTCATCGACATATAACGAAAGCTTTAATAGGTTATCCGACGGTCTGTGGCCCTCTGCAAGAACTTCACAAAAGTTATCTGTAACCGTCTCTTATCATCCCTGACATCGGATCGATCAGATGCCGCACATATCCTTTCTTGCTCAGTAGAGACAGCTGAGTTGTTACTTCTGTCCATCTCTTCTGCCAGCTTGTGCAAGGCATTGTCGACTTGTGCATCACTTGTATTAAGCTGTTCCTTATCATGTGGAAGCTTAAGACTTGGTATCATTTCCTCAACAACTTGTTTGCTCGTGTTGTCCAGTGCATGCTCAGATCTTTGATCCAGACGCGTTTCTTTCGGTAGGTCTGCTTGATCACACTTAACTTCCTCCGAGATTTGTCCTTGAGATATCGATGGCCGACTCTCGGCATGTAAATCAACGGTCGAATGAAGTCCAACCCTGTCAACACTGACAATGTTGTCACACCCATTCAACTCCTGTGTCAGTCTCCCCAACTCATCTTCACTGTTCGCACTAACGGTGTTGCACTGAACATGAGCTGAAAGGTCTACACGTGGTACAAATTCCTCCACAACTTTCTTCTTTGTGTCACTCTGGCTGTTTATAGGTATTTGATCTTGACGAGAAGTCGTCTCTAATGATTGTTCCTGTGGCTCCGCATGGTCAGATTTGACATCATCAGCCGAGATGTGTAAGTCGACGTCCACAAGAAGTTCATTCCCTTCCGTTCTGACAGGAATATTGCAATTATCCATCTCGTGTGCAAGCTGTTTTAACACATCATCAAGATCCGCACCAATAGCATCAACCAGGGAGTTATCACGTGAGCATTTCAGATGCGGTTCATATTCCTCAACAACTACTGTGCTTATGTCTATCTGGTTGTTCACTGCTGCTTCATCCATCGGAGAAAACATTTCCGGTTTTTGTTCTCTTTTCTCTACGCTGACAGTAGTGTTGCAAAACATTTCCTGTGTCAGTTTTTCCAGCTTATCATCATGATGCGCATCAAAAGCACTGAACTGCAAGTTTTCAGGTGAACCTTTTAGACGAGGTACAAATTCCTCAACAACTTCCTTGCTTCTGTTGTTTCTGGTCACTACTGTTTCATCCACCTGAGAATGGTTTTCTGGGGTTTGCTCTCTTTTGTCCACGCGGACAGTGGTGTCATAATTATCCATCTCGTGTGCAAGTTTTTCCAACACATCATCATGATGTGCACCAATGGCAGCAAACTGCAAACTTTCAGGTGAACTTTTCAGACGAGGTACAAATTCCTCGACAACTACTTTGCTTGAGTCGCTCTGGTTGTTCATTGGTGTTTCATCCACCTGAGAAAAGGTTTCTGTGTTTGTTCTCTTTTCTTCAGTCTGACAGGGGTGTTGCAATACATCTCCCGCGCCAGGTTTTCCAGCACATCATCGTGGTGTGCACAACGGCACCGAACTGTGAGTTATCATGTAAACAGTTT